>OZ025252.1:13238288-13838288 GCA_964019135.1 Arenicola marina | reverse complement strand
GCCAAGCCCACTATAAGGCCTCGATACGCCAAATGACTGACGGCGTGCCATTCCAAAGTCATGAAATGGGCCTTAAAGTCCATCTCCTGGGGGGGTATTTGTTTCTAAACCACTGTCAAATATACATTTCTCAGTGGTTACTAAAGCCATTTATCAGATGCAATTATTTTACAATGTCTCGTATGCCATAAATATTAATATCTAAAGTCACCAAAATAAACTCAAGCAGCGAACGATCCATTTCCAAACCCCCGCCCAGAGTAGAGATTGGTGACGTCACAAGATGATCCGGTTTGAGTGCGCCTCGCTCGCTTCGACTGCCCGCGGTGTTTGAATGTAGCTTACGTGCAGGGAAGCTCTAACTCAGATGTGTATTTCAATTAACATGAACTCATGATGAATATTTGCCACATGTAGATGTAGATAGACCTAGATCAATTACATTATAGGTGTGTGATTGTTGGTTAGCGCAACATTCGTGACACTGACACTGAGAGAAAACAAACAGCTGCAGTGGCCGCCGCCCTAATTCCGACGACGTATGCAGCGTGTAAGCACATTGCCCTAATTAGGCTACATATGCAGCGTATATGCCACCTCCCCACCCCTTATGACCCCCTAACCCATATGTGTATACATAGCCCTAATAGAATACCCACCCCCCCTGGTACCATATGATTAGGCGGCTACAATATCCATGAAATACTTAAGAACGAAGGATACAATGTTACATATTTATTTATTGTCATCAACAAATATTATACATACGTACATACATACCTACCTACTTACAGACATACATACGTACTTACAGACATACATACGTACTTACAGACAGACATACATACATACATACATACATACTTACAGACAGACATACATACATACATATATACTTACAGACAGACAGACAGACAGACAGACAGACAGACATACATGACATACATAAGGCCTACGATAACTTTATAATGCAACGTATGACGAGCGATACATGAATTCCTAATTTTTATGGGGCAAAATGATTCCATATCCAGAGAAATATACTGAAATCGTACCACTAATCATTATATTTATAATTAATAAGGCCCTCGGTAAGTCTAATATTCCACGTATTGGCACTGCGACATGTTTGAACAATGCTTAAGGGCAAAATTATTCCATATCCAGAGAAACATACTGAAATCATACCACTAATGATTATATTTATGACTAATAAGGCCCGCGTTATTTCTAATATTCCACGTATTGGCACCGAGACATAAATGAATAATGCTTAAAGGCAAAATTATTCCACATCCAGAGAAATATACTGAAATCGTACCACTAATCCTTATATTTATGACTAATAAGGCCCGCGTTATTTCTAATATTCCACGTATTGGCACCGCCGGGCGAACAAGGTTAAGGGCAAAATGATTCCATATCCAGAGAAATATACTGAAATCGTACTACTAATCATTATATTTATAATTAATAAGGCCCTCGGTAAGTCTAATATTCCACGTATTGGTACTGCGACATGTTTGAACAATGCTTAAGGGCAAAATTATTCCATATGCAGAGAAATATACTGAAATCGTACCACTAATCATTATATTTATGACTAATAAGGCCCGTGTTATTTCTAATATTCCACATATTGGCACCGAGACATAAATGAATAATGCTTAAGGACAAAATTATTCCATATCCAGAGAAATATACTGATATCGTACCACTAATCATTATATTTAGAATTAATAAGGCCCTCGGTAAGTCTAATAGTCCACGTATTGGCGCCGAGACATGTATGAATAATGCTTAAGGGCGAAATTATTCCATATCCAGAGATATATACTGAAATCGTACCACTAATCATTATATTCACCACCCCCAACAAGGCCTTGCCGTGACAACAACAACAACAACTCTATCATTCGACGTATCATGACCGTGGCAGTAAGTAATTAATAATCATGGCATGAATGATATTAATTACCATCGATTCTCCATTTAATTCTAAACAGTACGTGGCGATAAACTTCTGTGTAGTGCTGTATGTAACTCTTCCATGTATTGAAGTCTTCCCCCATCCTTGCAGAAAAGGCCGGGCCACTAGCAGACGACGTACCTTCATCCTGCAAATATTTGTCTTGGTTTGAGTCTATCTGTCATTCTGTCTGTCAGTCAGTCAGTCAGTCAGTCAGTACTAAGCTTAGCAGCTACTGACACCCACAAGTTGTTGTTGTTATTATTGAAATAACCACCGGTTGAAGGCCAATATATTTTAAGAAAACACATCCAGTGAGGGAGGGAGAGGGAGAAAGTTAATTTTTTGGCAAAACAATGTCAACGGTCGTCTGACATATGCTAAAACGCTCTGACAGTAGGTGGCGCGAGCGAGCTGGGCGGCTTATATCATCGCTCACTCCTTCAAGCGAAAGACAGCGAAGTTGCTAGTCATTCGAATACACGTCGTTCGAAGCAATTAGTATTAGATAGGACAGACTTAGGTCACATACTACCAACAAATCGCACTGGTATCCCCTAGACACTTACCTGCTTCAACTTTTAGCCAATTCAAATCCATCTATCCATCGATCGATCGATCGGCATTGCGCCTCCTTCTCAGTTCAGTGCACACGCACGGACGGGCCGATGCCTGCCAGCCATGCATCTGTCATATCGGTTTTATTCACTTTTTTCATAATCCTCAACAATTCCTGTCACCTAAAAATTACCAGACGGCCTAAGGCCTCATTTACAAGCATTACGACCCGACAATTTGCAAGACTTTTTTTTTACTGGCCCAGTAATGAAAAAAAAGTGTCACCACCAAAAGCTAGGAGCCGACGTAAGGCATGAAGCCCTACCATTTCGCCCGTCAACCTAAGTGTCATATATATATATATATATACACTAAGTCCAAATCAGCACGCAACCAGCATACGCAATTCCCTATCCATTAGGCCGCTAACCTCATTCCACAAACCCATTTCTGACCCCGAAAAATTACTATTTCTTTCAATCTAAAGTTCATACCACGTCCCCGAGCATTTCTAATATTCCCTTTTCCCCTCGCTCGACCCCCTTCCATTACATTACATCTAATTCCCCCCCTTCCCTCCCTCCCTCTCTAGTTTCCCCCTGCCACGCTTTTCCTAACGGCCGTTATTTCAAATTTCATCATGCAGCCAGCCTATACCGGCCTGCCACCATGCATTCACACGGTAAGCCGAGGCGAGCCGAGTTGGTCGCCGAGGCGAGCTGAGTTCTTGGCTTAGTGCATGTGACCCCTTGCTGGCTGTATGCAAAAACTGGGGTGCCCTCTAAAAGGTCCGCGCGTCTCACGTATAAAGATAGATAGAGAGCCGCAGACGACCTCAGTTGCGAGCTGGGCGCGAGCCGAGGCAACATGCCACGGCGCCTGCCACGGCGCCTGCCACGGATTTCGATCCCCTCAGCGGCTCGCCTTGAGGCATATAAAACAAAGAGTGAGTTGCTTAAGCAACCAAGCAAGCAAGGGGGAAAATTGCTATAACGTTCGTAGTTTCCATTTAATCAAGCTGCAAATTATTTCACGTATTGGGTTCATTATTACCTTCTATACCGTCTTTCATTTGTGCAAATCGCCCGAATAGTTTTTCTGCTAAAAATTCCCAAAGTTTAACATGGGACTCTATGGGACCATTTTGGCGGGAACCAGGCCTCCTCAATTTTTCAAAGTCATGAAATGGGCCTTAACATAGTCGAATTGGTCCCATAACCCAAATTTTCGTCTTCCATCTCAAGCTGTGCTTGACGGTCTAGTCTGTCTGTCTGTCTGTCTGTCTGTCTGTCTGTCTGTCTGTCGGAGCATTATCTGTCGAATGCCTAAAGATATCGTTCTCTTCTTTTACCAAAACATTCCGACAGCCAATCGACAGGTCAAGTTCGTGAATGGGCAATATAACTCAAAGGTCAAGGTCACGATGACGTCATACGTCCAAAACACATTTTCCGCTCTAGCTCTCTTAATATTGCAGTTAGAGAGCCGCAATTAGTGTCAAAATACTCAGCTCCTCAAAGTCTTTCTCGTTACTGACATCAGATTTGATGTAGGATGAAAAGTTTTCGCGCCACGGGCTCTTGAAAATTGACAACTTTGGATTTTTTTTTTTTTTTTTACAAAGTTTGAGATATCGACTTCTCCTTCTGCATAGATAATGCCACGGCCTACCGTCAGACCAAGTTTGTAGATGGGCAATCTAGGTCAAAGGTCAAGGTCACAGGAATTTTTCACATTTCGCTTAACCATTGAAAGATAGGACCAAAAATCGGAAAAATCACTACTACTGTCTTAGTTTTCATCTAATGACGCTCACCATTATTTCTGTTATTGGGCCCATAGATACGTTATATATCGCCTCAAAATTGTAAAAATCGCCCGAATAGTTTTCCCGCTAAAAATTCCCAAAGTTTAACATGGGATCCTATGGCAGCATTTTGGCGGGAAAGTGGTCTCAATTTCTCCGTGAAGGGCACAAGTGAGACAAACGTCACCTGGCGTGATACATGACATTAGTAATTGGGCACGAATAACTATATTGGTCAAGGTCACGCTTCCAAGGTCAAGGTCGCAGCAAGGTCAAGGACACGAAACATGTGTTCCCGCGTAACTTCGTTAATATCGCGTCTAGAGATTCGTTGTTTGTTGGAGAGTATTCTGCGGAGAGAGGCGGACACGCATGACTGGCTCAAATGTTTCCGGATACTGAACGATTTTCGAGTAATCGGCCAATCTATATTCAGCGTACGTGTCAAGTGGCGTTTTGAACTTTGCAAGGCCATAACTCGGTTAATATTTGAGATAGGGAGCCCAGATTTGGCATGAATGGAGAGAGAAATGTGAGCTAGACTTATGAAAACCACCTCAGAAATGCTCTAGGACGCTTAGTTTGGCCGCTAGAGCGCTCACAAGAGGTGCACCCCCCTCCATGCCGACGCTCCCATTATGAGTCAACGGCGATATGGACCGGCACTCTTTCGGGGTTGCGATGGCCGCCGTTCGCTTAATAGCGACGCTAGAGAGTCGGGATTAGTTGCAAACGACGGGCAAACGTCGACTTGGATATGGAAACCGCCTTCACATTTTGCCTATCACGCATAGTTTTCCCGCTAAAAATTCCCAAAGTTTAACATGGGACCATACGGGAGCATTTTGGCGGGAAAATGACCTCCCCAATTTCTCCATGAAGGGGACATCTCAGACAAACGACACCTTGCGTGAAACATGACAGTAGTATTTGGGCGGAAAGTACTATATTGATCAAGGTTACGCTTCCAAGGTCATAGTCACGGCAAGGTCATGATCATGAAACATGTTTTCCCGCGTAACTCAGTTAATATTGGGTCTAGAGATCCGCGGTTTGTTTCAAAGTATTCTTCAGAGACAGGCGCGAAAGTTATGTGCCTTCGGATTTCACCTCACATTTATAGTTTTTGAGTTGGATGATCAATTGTAACCCAAGAAAAATTATACAAAATTGCGGTGACCACATGCATGCAGGTAGATTACCTACATGTGGTGGAATATGTACCAATATTACTAACATCATGTGTGCCAAATGCCATGGAAATCGAACCAGTAGTTTGAACGCAAAGAAATATTATCCCATTATAAAGACTCGATTCCGCCACTTGAAGACGGATCGAGACGTTTCGGCCTATATAACCCAATATTGTCACTAGCCCTTTGCAATTCTATGTTCAAAAACTGACGCCCGCGGGCCGAATGTTTCTTTTATGTCAACCGAAATGTGTTTCCAGCATAAAAACGAAAAATTATTAATAATAGGTACCCAGTTGGGTTTGAACACCCAACCTTCATGCCCACTGTCCAAAGCCTTATCCACTACGCCAAAGTGCCGCGTTGTACGTATATGCTACTGTTTCAGAAGTCCCCAAACCCGCTCGATCAGTCATATTTCATACGAAATCCTGCCCTCGGTCTTCCATAGGCTCGACCGAAGCACAACATCCGCCCGTCTCGATCTTTATATCTCGCACCACAACGAAACAGGTCCACATTGGGTAATATTGGGTATATATCCGCGGTTTGTTTCAGAGTATTCTTTAGAGACTTTTTGGAGATTCATATATTCTCGCTATCTTCCAGCTATGTTATAAGCGGGATTATGAATGCGGCCCCTTTATCTGTGACCTTTCATAGTTATCGGCTCATGGTCAGTTGCACCTATCCCCCGATTTTCGTCTTTCCTCTCAAGCTATGCTTGACAAATTCTAGTCTGTGACCTTTCATAGTTATCGGCTCATGGTCAGTTGCACCTATCCCCCGATTTTCGTCTTTCCTCTCAAGCTATGCTTGTCTGTCTGTCTGTCTGTCTGTCTGTCGGAGCATTATCTGTCGAATGCCTAAAGATATCGTTCTCTTCTTTTACCAAAACATTCCGACAGCCAATCGACAGGTCAAGTTCGTGAATGGGCAATATAACTCAAAGGTCAAGGTCACGATGACGTCATACGTCCAAAACACATTTTCCGCTCTAGCTCTCTTAATATTGCAGTTAGAGAGCCGCAATTAGTGTCAAAATACTCAGCTCCTCAAAGTCTTTCTCGTTACTGACATCAGATTTGATGTAGGATGAAAAGTTTTCGCGCCACGGGCTCTTGAAAATTGACAACTTTGGATTTTTTTTTTTTTTTTACAAAGTTTGAGATATCGACTTCTCCTTCTGCATAGATAATGCCACGGCCTACCGTCAGACCAAGTTTGTAGATGGGCAATCTAGGTCAAAGGTCAAGGTCACAGGAATTTTTCACATTTCGCTTAACCATTGAAAGATAGGACCAAAAATCGGAAAAATCACTACTACTGTCTTAGTTTTCATCTAATGACGCTCACCATTATTTCTGTTATTGGGCCCATAGGTACGTTATATATCGCATCAAAATTGTAAAAATCGCCCGAATAGTTTTCCCGCTAAAAATTCCCAAAGTCTAACATGGGATCCTACGGCAGCATTTTGGCGGGAAAGTGGTCTCAATTTCTCCGTGAAGGGCACAAGTGAGACAAACGTCACCTGGCGTGATACATGACATTAGTAATTGGGCACGAATAACTATATTGGTCAAGGTCACGCTTCCAAGGTCAAGGTCGCAGCAAGGTCAAGGACACGAAACCTGTGTTCCGCGTAACTTCGTTAATATCGCGTCTAGAGATTCGTTGTTTGTTGGAGAGTATTCTGCGGAGAGAGGCGGACACGCATGACTGGCTCAAATGTTTCCGGATACTGAACGATTTTCGAGTAATCGGCCAATCTATATTCAGCGTACGTGTCAAGTGGCGTTTTGAACTTTGCAAGGCCATAACTCGGTTAATATTTGAGATAGGGAGCCCAGATTTGGCATGAATGGAGAGAGAAATGTGAGCTAGACTTATGAAAACCACCTCAGAAATGCTCTAGGACGCTTAGTTTGGCCGCTAGAGCGCTCACAAGAGGTGCACCCCCCTCCATGCCGACGCTCCCATTATGAGTCAACGGCGATATGGACCGGCACTCTTTCGGGGTTGCGATGGCCGCCGTTCGCTTAATAGCGACGCTAGAGAGTCGGGATTAGTTGGAAACCGCCTTCACATTTTGCCTATCACGCATAGTTTTCCCGCTAAAAATTCCCAAAGTTTAACATGGGACCATACGGGAGCATTTTGGCGGGAAAATGACCTCCCCAATTTCTCCATGAAGGGGACATCTCAGACAAACGACACCTTGCGTGAAACATGACAGTAGTATTTGGGCGGAAAGTACTATATTGATCAAGGTTACGCTTCCAAGGTCAAGGTCACGGCAATGTCAAGGTCACGGCAAGGTCAATTTCAAGGTCACGAAACATGTTTTCGAGCGTAACTCCGTTAATATTGGGTCTACAGATCCACGGTTTGTTTCAGAATATTCTTCAGAGACAGGCGCAAAAGTAATGTGCCCTCAGATTTCACCTCACATTTATAGTTTTGGAATTATTGGATCATCAAATTGTAACCTAACAAAAATTACCTATATGTGGTGCAATATGTACCAATATTACTAATATCATGTGTGCTAAATTCCAACGAAATCGAACCAGCAGTTTGGACGCAAAGAAATAATCAAACATTAACATGGCCAATCCCATTATAAAGATATGACGCGTGAGTACGCAATGACGTTTCGGCCTATCCCCCAATGTTGTCGCTAGCCCTTTGCAATTTTATTGTCAAAAAGGGACGCCAGCAGGCCGAATGTTTCATCAACCGAAATGTGTTTCCAGCATAAAAACGAAAAAATATTAATAATAGGTATCCAGTTGGGTTTGAACACCCAACCTTCATGCCCACTGTCGAACGCCTTATCCACTACGCCAAAGTGCCGCGTTGTACGTATATGCTACTGTTTCAGAAGTCCCCAAACCCGCTCGATCAGTCATATTTCATACGAAATCCTGCCCTCGGTCTTCCATAGGCTCGACCGAAGCACAACATCCGCCCGTCTCGATCTTTATATCTCGCACCACAACGAAACAGGTCCACATTGGGTAATATTGGGTATATATCCGCGGTTTGTTTCAGAGTATTCTTTAGAGACTTTTTGGAGATTCATATATTTTCGCTATCTTCCAGCTATGTTATAAGCGGGATTATGAATGCGGCCCCTTTATCTGTGACCTTTCATAGTTATCGGCTCATGGTCAGTTGCACCTATCTCCCGATTTTCGTCTTTCCTCTCAAGCTATGCTTGACAAATTCTAGTTAAGACGAAAATCTACGATTTTCGTCTTATGTCGGTGTGTTCGGTTTTTAAGACGAAAATCTACGATTTTCGTCTTATGTCGGTGTGTTCGGTTTGTCTGTCTGTCTGTCTGTCTGTCTGTCTGTCTGTCTGTCTGTCGGAGCATTATCTGTCGAATGCCTAAAGATATCGTTCTCTTCTTTTACCAAAACATTCCGACAGCCAATCGACAGGTCAAGTTCGTGAATGGGCAATATAACTCAAAGGTCAAGGTCACGATGACGTCATACGTCCAAAACACATTTTCCGCTCTAGCTCTCTTAATATTGCAGTTAGAGAGCCGCAATTAGTGTCAAAATACTCAGCTCCTCAAAGTCTTTCTCGTTACTGACATCAGATTTGATGTAGGATGAAAAGTTTTCGCGCCACGGGCTCTTGAAAATTGACAACTTTGGATTTTTTTTTTTTTTTTACAAAGTTTGAGATATCGACTTCTCCTTCTGCATAGATAATGCCACGGCCTACCGTCAGACCAAGTTTGTAGATGGGCAATCTAGGTCAAAGGTCAAGGTCACAGGAATTTTTCACATTTCGCTTAACCATTGAAAGATAGGACCAAAAATCGGAAAAATCACTACTACTGTCTTAGTTTTCATCTAATGACGCTCACCATTATTTCTGTTATTGGGCCCATAGGTACGTTATATATCGCCTCAAAATTGTAAAAATCGCCCGAATAGTTTTCCCGCTAAAAATTCCCAAAGTTTAACATGGGATCCTACGGCAGCATTTTGGCGGGAAAGTGGTCTCAATTTCTCCGTGAAGGGCACAAGTGAGACAAACGTCACCTGGCGTGATACATGACATTAGTAATTGGGCACGAATGACTATATTGGTCAAGGTCACGCTTCCAAGGTCAAGGTCGCAGCAAGGTCAAGGACACGAAACATGTGTTCCCGCGTAACTTCGTTAATATCGCGTCTAGAGATTCGTTGTTTGTTGGAGAGTATTCTGCGGAGAGAGGCGGACACGCATGATTGGCTCAAATGTTCCGGATACTGAACGATTTTCGAGTAATCGGCCAATCTATATTCAGCGTACGTGTCAAGTGGCGTTTTGAACTTTGCAAGACCATAACTCGGTTAATATTTGAGATAGGGAGCCCAGATTTGGCATGAATGGAGAGAGAAATGTGAGCTAGACTTATGAAAACCACCTCAGAAATGCTCTAGGACGCTTAGTTTGGCCACTAGAGCGCTCACAAGAGGTGCACCCCCCTCCATGCCGACGCTCCCATTATGAGTCAACGGCGATATGGACCGGCACTCTTTCGGGGTTGCGATGGCCGCCGTTCGCTTAATAGCGACGCTAGAGAGTCGGGATTAGTTGCAAACGACGGGCAAACGACGGGCAAACGTCGACTTGGATATGGAAACCGCCTTCACATTTTGCCTATCACGCATAGTTTTCCCGCTAAAAATTCCCAAAGTTTAACATGGGACCATACGGGAGCATTTTGGCGGGAAAATGACCTCCCCAATTTCTCCATGAAGGGGACATCTCAGACAAACGACACCTTGCGTGAAACATGACAGTAGTATTTGGGCGGAAAGTACTATATTGATCAAGGTTACGCTTCCAAGGTCAAGGTCACGGCAATGTCAAGGTCACGGCAAGGTCAAGTTCAAGGTCACGAAACATGTTTTCGAGCGTAACTCCGTTAATATTGGGTCTACAGATCCACGGTTTGTTTCAGAATATTCTTCAGAGACAGGCGCAAAAGTAATGTGCCCTCAGATTTCACCTCACATTTATAGTTTTGGAATTATTGGATCATCAAATTGTAACCTAATAAAAATTACCTATATGTGGTGCAATATGTACCAATATTACTAATATCATGTGTGCTAAATTCCAACGAAATCGAACCAGCAGTTTGGACGCAAAGAAATAATCAAAACATTAACATGGCCAATCCCATTATAAAGATATGACGCGTGAGTACGCAATGACGTTTCGGCCTATCCCCCAATGTTGTCGCTAGCCCTTTGCAATTTTATTGTCAAAAAGGGACGCCAGCAGGCCGACTGTTTCATCAACCGAAATGTGTTTCCAGCATAAAAACGAAAAAATATTAATAATAGGTACCCAGTTGGGTTTGAACACCCAACCTTCATGCCCAATGTCGAACGCCTTATCCACTACGCCAAAGTGCCGCGTTGTACGTATATGCTACTGTTTCAGAAGTCCCCAAACCCGCTCGATCAGTCATATTTCATACGAAATCCTGCCCTCGGTCTTCCATAGGCTCGACCGAAGCACAACATCCGCCCGTCTCGATCTTTATATCTCGCACCACAACGAAACAGGTCCACATTGGGTAATATTGGGTATATATCCGCGGTTTGTTTCAGAGTATTCTTTAGAGACTTTTTGAAGATTTATATATTCTCGCTATCTTCCAGCTATGTTATAAGCGGGATTATGAATGCGGCCCCTTTATCTGTGACCTTTCATAGTTATCGGCTCATGGTCAGTTGCACCTATCCCCCGATTTTCGTCTTTCCTCTCAAGCTATGCTTGACAAATTCTAGTCTGTCTGTCTGTCTGTCTGTCTGTCTGTCTGTCGGAGCATTATCTGTCGAATGCCTAAAGATATCGTTCTCTTCTTTTACCAAAACATTCCGACAGCCAATCGACAGGTCAAGTTCGTGAATGGGCAATATAACTCAAAGGTCAAGGTCACGATGACGTCATACGTCCAAAACACATTATCCGCTCTAGCTCTCTTAATATTGCAGTTAGAGAACCGCAATTAGTGTCAAAATACTCAGCTCCTCAAAGTCTTTCTCGTTACTGACATCAGATTTGATGTAGGATGAAAAGTTTTCGCGCCACGGGCTCTTGAAAATTGACAACTTTGGATTTTTTTTTTTTTTTTACAAAGTTTGAGATATCGACTTCTCCTTCTGCATAGATAATGCCACGGCCTACCGTCAGACCAAGTTTGTAGATGGGCAATCTAGGTCAAAGGTCAAGGTCACAGGAATTTTTCACATTTCGCTTAACCATTGAAAGATAGGACCAAAAATCGGAAAAATCACTACGACTGTCTTAGTTTTCATCTAATGACGCTCACCATTATTTCTGTTATTGGGCCCATAGGTACGTTATATATCGCATCAAAATTGTAAAAATCGCCCGAATAGTTTTCCCGCTAAAAATTCCCAAAGTTTAACATGGGATCCTACGGCAGCATTTTGGCGGGAAAGTGGTCTCAATTTCTCCGTGAAGGGCACAAGTGAGACAAACGTCACCTGGCGTGATACATGACATTAGTAATTGGGCACGAATAACTATATTGGTCAAGGTCACGCTTCCAAGGTCAAGGTCGCAGCAAGGTCAAGGACACGAAACATGTGTTCCCGCGTAACTTCGTTAATATCGCGTCTAGAGATTCGTTGTTTGTTGGAGAGTATTCTGCGGAGAGAGGCGGACACGCATGACTGGCTCAAATGTTTCCGGATACTGAACGATTTTCGAGTAATCGGCCAATCTATATTCAGCGTACGTGTCAAGTGGCGTTTTGAACTTTGCAAGGCCATAACTCGGTTAATATTTGAGATAGGGAGCCCAGATTTGGCATGAATGGAGAGAGAAATGTGAGCTAGACTTATGAAAACCACCTCAGAAATGCTCTAGGACGCTTAGTTTGGCCGCTAGAGCGCTCACAAGAGGTGCACCCCCCTCCATGCCGACGCTCCCATTATGAGTCAACGGCGATATGGACCGGCACTCTTTCGGGGTTGCGATGGCCGCCGTTCGCTTAATAGCGACGCTAGAGAGTCGGGATTAGTTGCAAACGACGGGCAAACGTCGACTTGGATATGGAAACCGCCTTCACATTTTGCCTATCACGCATAGTTTTCCCGCTAAAAATTCCCAAAGTTTAACATGGGACCCTACGGGAGCATTTTGGCGGGAAAATGACCTCCCCAATTTCTCCATAAAGTGGACATCTCAGACAAACAACACCTTGCGTGAAACATGACAGTAGTATTTGGGCGGAAAGTACTATATTGATCAAGGTTACGCTTCCAAGGTCAAGGTCACGGCAAGGTCATGGTCATGAAACATGTTTTCCCGCGTAACTCAGTTAATATTGGGTCTAGAGATCCGCGGTTTGTTTCAAAGTATTCTTCAGAGACAGGCGCGAAAGTTGTGTGCCTTCGGATTTCACCTCACATTATAGTTTTTGAGTTGGATGATCAATTGTAACCCAAGAAAAATTATACAAAATTGCGGTGACTACATGCATGCAGGTAGATTACCTACATGTGGTGGAATATGTACCAATATTACTAACATCATGTGTGCCAAATGCCATGGAAATCGAACCAGTAGTTTGAACGCAAAGAAATATTATCCCATTATAAAGACTCGATTCCGCCACTTGAAGACGGATCGAGACGTTTCGGCCTATATAACCCAATATTGTCACTAGTCCTTTGCAATTCTATGTTCAAAAACTGACGCCCGCGGGCCGAATGTTTCTTTTATATCAACCGAAATGTGTTTCCAGCATAAAAACGAAAAAATATTAATAATAGGTACCCAGTTGGGTTTGAACACCCAACCTTCATGCCCACTGTCGAAAGCCTTATCCACTACGCCAAAGTGCCGCGTTGTACGTATATGCTACTGTTTCAGAAGTCCCCAAACCCGCTCGATCAGTCATATTTCATACGAAATCCTGCCCTCGGTCTTCCATAGGCTCGACCGAAGCACAACATCCGCCCGTCTCGATCTTTATATCTCGCACCACAACGAAACAGGTCCACATTGGGTAATATTGGGTATATATCCGCGGTTTGTTTCAGAGTATTCTTTAGAGACTTTTTGGAGATTCATATATTCTCGCTATCTTCCAGCTATGTTATGAGCGGGATTATGAATGCGGCCCCTTTATCTGTGACCTTTTATAGTTATCGGCTCATGGTCAGTTGCACCTATCCCCCGATTTTCGTCTTCCCTCTCAAGCTATGCTTGAGAAATTCTAGTCTGTGTGTGTGTCTGTCTGTCTGTCTGTCGGAGCATTATCTGTCGAATGACTAAGGATATCGTTCTCTTCTTTTACCAAAACATTCCGGCAGCCAATCGACAGGTCAAGTTCGTAGATGGGCAATATAACTCAAAGGTCAACGTCACGATGACGTCATACGTCCAAAACACATTTTCCGCTCTAGCTCTCTTAATATTGCAGCTAGAGAGCCGCAATTAGTGTCAAAATACTCAGCTCCTCAAAGTCTTTCTCGTTACTGACATCAGATTTGATGTAGGATGAAAAGTTTTCGCGCCACGGGCTCTTGAAAATTGACAACTTTGGATTTTTTTTTTTTTTTTTACAAAGTTTGAGATATCGACTTCTCCTTCTGCATAGATAATACCACGGCCTACCGTCAGACCAAGTTTGTAGATGGGCAATCTAGGTCAAAGGTCAAGGTCACAGGAATTTTTCACATTTCGCTTAACCATTGAAAGATAGGACCAAAAATCGGAAAAATCACTACTACTGTCTTAGTTTTCATCTAATGACGCTCACCATTAGTTCTGTTATTGGGCCCATAGGTACGTTATATATCGTCTCAAAATTGTAAAAATCGCCCGAATAGTTTTCCCGCTAAAAATTCCCAAAGTTTAGCATGGGATCCTACAGCAGCATTTTGGCGGGAAAGTGGTCTCAATTTCTCCGTGAAGGGCACAAGTGAGACAAACGTCACCTGGCGTGATACATGACATTAGTCATTGGGCACGAATAACTATATTGGTCAAGGTCACGCTTCCAAGGTCAAGGTCGCAGCAAGGTCAAGGACACGAAACATGTGTTCCCGCGTAACTTCGTTAATATCGCGTCTAGAGATTCGTTGTTTGTTGGAGAGTATTCTGCGGAGAGAGGCGGACACGCATGACTGGCTCAAATGTTTCCGGATACTGAACGATTTTCGAGTAATCGGCCAATCTATATTCAGCGTACGTGTCAAGTGGCGTTTTAAACTTTGCAAGGCCATAAACTCGGTTAATATTTGAGATAGGGAGCCCAGATTTGGCATGAATGGAGAGAGAAATGTGAGCTAGACTTATGAAAACCACCTCAGAAATGCTCTAGGACGCTTAGTTTGGCCGCTAGAGCGCTCACAAGAGGTGCACCCCCCTCCATGCCGACGCTCCCATTATGAGTCAACGGCGATATGGACCAGCACTCTTTCGGGGTTGCGATGGCCGCCGTTCGCTTAATAGCGACGCTAGAGAGTCGGGATTAGTTGCAAACGACGGGCAAACGTCGACTTGGATATGGAAACCGCCTTCACATTTTGCCTATCACGCATAGTTTTCCCGCTAAAAATTCCCAAAGTTTAACATGGGACCCTACGGGAGCATTTTGGCGGGAAAATGACCTCCCCAATTTCTCCATGAAGGGGACATCTCAGACAAACAACACCTTGCGTGAAACATGACAGTAGTATTTGGGCGGAAAGTACTATATTGATCAAGGTTACGCTTCCAAGGTCAAGGTCACGGCAAGGTCATGGTCATGAAACATTTTTTCCCGCGTAACTCAGTTAATATTGGGTCTAGAGATCCGCGGTTTGTTTCAAAGTATTCTTCAGAGACAGGCGCGAAAGTTGTGTGCCTTCGGATTTCACCTCACATTTATAGTTTTTGAGTTGGATGATCAATTGTAACCCAAGAAAAATTATACAAAATTGCGGTGACCACATGCATGCAGGTAGATTACCTACATGTGGTGGAATATGTACCAATATTACTAACATCATGTGTGCCAAATGCCATGGAAATCGAACCAGTAGTTTGAACGCAAAGAAATATTATCCCATTATAAAGACTCGATTCCGCCACTTGAAGACGGATCGAGACGTTTCGGCCTATATAACCCAATATTGTCACTAGCCCTTTGCAATTCTATGTTCAAAAACTGACGCCCGCGGGCCGAATGTTTCTTTTATATCAACCGAAATGTGTTTCCAGCATAAAAACGAAAAAATATTAATAATAGGTACCCAGTTGGGTTTGAACACCCAACCTTCATGCCCACTGTCGAAAGCCTTATCCACTACGCCAAAGTGCCGCGTTGTACGTATATGCTACTGTTTCAGAAGTCCCCAAACCCGCTCGATCAGTCATATTTCATACGAAATCCTGCCCTCGGTCTTCCATAGGCTCGACCGAAGCACAACATCCGCCCGTCTCGATCTTTATATCTCGCACCACAACGAAACAGGTCCACATTGGGTAATATCGGGTATATATCCGCGGTTTGTTTCAGAGTATTCTTTAGAGACTTTTTGGAGATTCATATATTCTCGCTATCTTCCAGCTATGTTATAAGCGGGATTATGAATGCGGCCCCTTTATCTGTGACCTTTCATAGTTATCGGCTCATGGTCAGTTGCACCTATCCCCCGATTTTCGTCTTTCCTCTCAAGCTATGCTTGACAAATTCTAGTTAAGACGAAAATCTACGATTTTCGTCTTATGTCGGTGTGTTCGGTTTGTCTGTCTGTCTGTCTGTCTGTCTGTCTGTCGGAGCATTATCTGTCGAATGCCTAAAGATATCGTTCTCTTCTTTTACCAAAACATTCCGACAGCCAATCGACAGGTCAAGTTCGTGAATGGGCAATATAACTCAAAGGTACGAGAAGACGGTACGAGAAGAGGAGGGTCTCGAGAAGCGAATAAACGAATTAAATAGAGTAGTTGACAACGTAGGCTCCGGGTCAGATGAACAGAATGAACTGCAAGAACTAAAAGATCAGCTTGAGAAAATCAGAATTGGGAAAACGCGGGGTATTTTAGTTAGGGCAAGGGCAAATTACTATGAAGCCGGAGAAAAACCTTCACGGTATTTTTGCAGTTTGGAAAAAAAAAACTACGTAAACAAACAAATAAACAGAATTATTGTCGACGGGAAGGAAATAATACGCAAAGAAGATATCCTCAACGAGCAAATGCACTTTTACAACAGACTCTATTCGAATTGTGATCGTGCAGAGGGATGTGATTTTGCCACCTTTTTAAACCCCCATAATGTCGTACCATTGCACGTATCTGAAAGGGAGAAATGTGACGCACCATTAAGTTGTGACGAAATAAAGGAGGCAATAAAGGGATCGAAAAATAATAAATCCCCAGGTAATGATGGATTACCGGTAGAATTTTACAAATTTTTTTGGAAGGATTTAGGTCATTACCTGATGCGGAGTTTTACGCGTGCTTTCGAGTCCGGTTCTCTTTCCATAACACAGAAACAAGGTGTCATCACGTGTCTCCCAAAAGGCGACAGACAGAGGGAACTGCTTAAAAACTGGCGACCTATCTCGTTATTAAACGCTGATTACAAGGTTTTATCCGGAGCTATCGCCGCTAGGCTGAAAACGGTATTGAGTAGAATAATTAGTCAGGATCAAAAAGGGTTTTTAAAGGGTAGATATATAGGAGAAAACATTAGATTGGTATACGATATAATGCACTACTTAGTCCAACATAGCCGTACTGGCATCCTACTCCTAATAGACTTCGAAAAAGCATTTGACACCCTAAGCTGGCAATATATCAAGCAAGTACTTGAAAGCTATGATTTCGGCACTACTTTCAGAAAGTGGTTCAGTATACTGTATAACGAATGTTCAAGCTGTGTGATAAACAACGGCCACTTTTCGAAGTTCTTCTCACTTGGTAGAGGCTGTAGACAAGGCGACCCCCTGTCGCCGTATATATTCATTCTGGCTATCGAACCTCTAGCCATGCGCATTAAGCAAGACGCACAAATAAAGGGTATTAAGGTAAATAAAAACGAGTACAAAATCGGAAAATACGCGGACGATACTTTTATGTTTTTAGATGGGTCAGAGGTTTCGTTAAGAAGAACATTCTATGTGTTGCATGAGTTTAAAGTGTGCTCAGGCCTGGCAGTAAATGTCGAGAAAACCAAAGTAATAAGACTGGGTAAACAGATCCAGACCCACCATAGAATCTGCCCAGACATGCCCCTGACCTGGGTGGAAGAATTTAAGTTACTTGGAATCACATTCACGGTTGATATGAAAGACATAGTTAACCGAAACTATAATGGGAAAATGGTAGCATTCCAGAGTGTATTAAATGTGTACAGTAAGCGTAAACTTTCACTTCGAGGAAAAGTGACAGTAGTTAAAACAATGGCTATTCCTAAACTGATAGATGTTATGTCGGTTCTACCGTCGCCGCAGCCAAGTTTTATCGAACAGGTTACCAAAATTATACGATCATTTATATGGAATTCAGGCTCACCTAAGATTGCCTATAATAAAATGGTTCAGACAGAAGAAAATGGTGGAATTAACTTAACCCACATTCCATTTTTGTTGCACGCGCTAAAGATTTCGTGGGTGAAAAGACTTGTCACGTCAGAAGGCGCTTGGCAAGACCTGTTCTCTACCACCATATGTAATGAGAAGTCACTGTGTTGGCAACTGGATCCAATATCTTTGAAGTGCTTTATGACACTGTCGAACCCTTTTTGGCGTGATGTATTTAAAGCGTGGTACCGGTTTAGATCGATCGGGGACAGTACAGATGTCCGAACATATCCACTTTGGAACACGCAGTTTCTAAGTCACTCTAACCTTGTTACTAGGAAAGCAGAATTTATTAACGCAGGGGTCATATTCTATAACGATGTTATTGATGATATGGGTCGTGTTTTAGGATGGCAAAACTTCAAACAGGCTTTTGGAATCAAGCTAAATTTTGCCGATTTCTACAGTTTAACCCATTCACTACCAAGAAGCTGGAGAGTTGAGAGTTTGGAAATAGCGTCTAAATTACAAGAGGTAGGGTGTACTGAACTACAGGCTGTGTTAACATCAAAGCGGGTATGCAATATTGTGTATCAACGCTTGATCCTTGAATTGTGTCCGGTGAGAAATAATGAAACAAAGTGGGAAACCTCGCTAGGAAAAAAAATTACTCCTGAAGAATGGAGAGGTTTTTATACTGTTGCGAAGACAAGTACAGTTGATGAACGGCTCAGGAGCTTCCAATATAAGCTTCTCCAACGATGTTTGTCCACCAATACTTACCTAAAAAAATGTAATCTAGCAGAAGACGAGAGTTGTACGTTTTGTAATAGTGCCGTCGAAACACTTGAACATTTATTCTTTCATTGTCCATATGTGAAGCAACTGTGGCACTCACTTGCGATTTGGTTTGAGGCGCAATCTGGTTTCCGCATATGGCAGTTACTATCGTTAACCACGGTAATGTTTGGTGTAAGCAAGTCTACAAAACACCGTCTGTTAAACCATATTATAATCATTGTCAAAAGCTATATATTCTCGTGCAAGTGTAAGGAAACAAAACCTAGGGTACAAAATGCTTTAAGAATTATAAGATACTATTATAATATAGAAAAATGCGTCATTCAGCAGAAACCGTCTTACAGCAAACAGATATTTAATGATAAGTGGAAATGTCTCTTTCATTAACCATTGTTCCTTATGGGGATAGATCCTCTCCCGGTAGCGTGTGTTTGTCTGCCTCGTATATAAAATGTTTATGTATCAACGTATCGATGTCACTTCTCACGATTGTAACGCATGCCATGCCATATTGTCACAATAAATGAAAATTTAATAAAAAAAAAAAAAAAAAAAAAAAAAAAAAAAAACTCAAAGGTCAAGGTCACGATGACGTCATACGTCCAAAACACATTTTCCGCTCTAGCTCTCTTAATATTGCAGTTAGAGAGCCGCAATTAGTGTCAAAATACTCAGCTCCTCAAAGTCTTTCTCGTTACTGACATCAGATTTGATGTAGGATGAAAAGTTTTCGCGCCACGGGCTCTTGAAAATTGACAACTTTGGATTTTTTTTTTTTTTTTACAAAGTTTGAGATATCGACTTTTCCTTCTGCATAGATAATGCCACGGCCTACCGTCAGACCAAGTTTGTAGATGGGCAATCTAGGTCAAAGGTCAAGGTCACAGGAATTTTTCACATTTCGCTTAACCATTGAAAGATAGGACCAAAAATCGGAAAAATCACTACTACTGTCTTAGTTTTCATCTAATGACGCTCACCATTATTTCTGTTATTGGGCCCATAGGTACGTTATATATCGCATCAAAATTGTAAAAATCGCCCGAATAGTTTTCCCGCTAAAAATTCCCAAAGTCTAACATGGGATCCTACGGCAGCATTTTGGCGGGAAAGTGGTCTCAATTTCTCCGTGAAGGGCACAAGTGAGACAAACGTCACCTGGCGCGATACATGACATTAGTAATTGGGCACGAATAACTATATTGGTCAAGGTCACGCTTCCAAGGTCAAGGTCGCAGCAAGGTCAAGGACACGAAACCTGTGTTCCCGCGTAACTTCGTTAATATCGCGTCTAGAGATTCGTTGTTTGTTGGAGAGTATTCTGCGGAGAGAGGCGGACACGCATGACTGGCTCAAATGTTTCCGGATACTGAACGATTTTCGAGTAATTGGCCAATCTATATTCAGCGTACGTGTCAAGTGGCGTTTTGAACTTTGCAAGGCCATAACTCGGTTAATATTTGAGATAGGGAGCCCAGATTTGGCATGAATGGAGAGAGAAATGTGAGCTAGACTTATGAAAACCACCTCAGAAATGCTCTAGGACGCTTAGTTTGGCCGCTAGAGCGCTCACAAGAGGTGCACCCCCCTCCATGCCGACGCTCCCATTATGAGTCAACGGCGATATGGACCGGCACTCTTTCGGGGTTGCGATGGCCGCCGTTCGCTTAATAGCGACGCTAGAGAGTCGGGATTAGTTGGAAACCGCCTTCACATTTTGCCTATCACGCATAGTTTTCCCGCTAAAAATTCCCAAAGTTTAACATGGGACCATACGGGAGCATTTTGGCGGGAAAATGACCTCCCCAATTTCTCCATGAAGGGGACATCTCAGACAAACGACACCTTGCGTGAAACATGACAGTAGTATTTGGGCGGAAAGTACTATATTGATCAAGGTTACGCTTCCAAGGTCAAGGTCACGGCAATGTCAAGGTCACGGCAAGGTCAAGTTCAAGTTCACGAAACATGTTTTCGAGCGTAACTCCGTTAATATTGGGTCTACAGATCCACGGTTTGTTTCAGAATATTCTTCAGAGACAGGCGCAAAAGTAATGTGCCCTCAGATTTCACCTCACATTTATAGTTTTGGAATTATTGGATCATCAAATTGTAACCTAACAAAAATTACCTATATGTGGTGCAATATGTACCAATATTACTAATATCATGTGTGCTAAATTCCAACGAAATCGAACCAGCAGTTTGGACGCAAAGAAATAATCAAACATTAACATGGCCAATCCCATTATAAAGATATGACGCGTGAGTACGCAATGACGTTTCGGCCTATCCCCCAATGTTGTCGCTAGCCCTTTGCAATTTTATTGTCAAAAAGGGACGCCAGCAGGCCGAATGTTTCATCAACCGAAATGTGTTTCCAGCATAAAAACGAAAAAATATTAATAATAGGTATCCAGTTGGGTTTGAACACCCAACCTTCATGCCCACTGTCGAACGCCTTATCCACTACGCCAAAGTGCCGCGTTGTACGTATATGCTACTGTTTCAGAAGTCCCCAAACCCGCTCGATCAGTCATATTTCATACGAAATCCTGCCCTCGGTCTTCCATAGGCTCGACCGAAGCACAACATCCGCCCGTCTCGATCTTTATATCTCGCACCACAACGAAACAGGTCCACATTGGGTAATATTGGGTATATATCCGCGGTTTGTTTCAGAGTATTCTTTAGAGACTTTTTGGAGATTCATATATTCTCGCTATCTTCCAGCTATGTTATAAGCGGGATTATGAATGCGGCCCCTTTATCTGTGACCTTTCATAGTTATCGGCTCATGGTCAGTTGCACCTATCTCCCGATTTTCGTCTTTCCTCTCAAGCTATGCTTGACAAATTCTAGTTAAGACGAAAATCTACGATTTTCGTCTTATGTCGGTGTGTTCGGTTTGTCTGTCTGTCTGTCTGTCTGTCTGTCTGTCTGTCGGAGCATTATCTGTCGAATGACTAAAGATATCGTTCTCTTCTTTTACCAAAACATTCCGGCAGCCAATCGACAGGTCAAGTTCGTAGATGGGCAATATAACTCAAAGGTCAACGTCACGATGACGTCATACGTCCAAAACACATTTTCCGCTCTAGCTCTCTTAATATTGCAGCTAGAGAGCCGCAATTAGTGTCAAAATACTCAGCTCCTCAAAGTCTTTCTCGTTACTGACATCAGATTTGATGTAGGATGAAAAGTTTTCGCGCCACGGGCTCTTAAAAATTGACAACTTTGGATTTTTTTTTTTTTTTTACAAAGTTTGAGATATCGACTTCTCCTTCTGCATAGATAATGCCACGGCCTACCGTCAGACCAAGTTTGTAGATGGGCAATCTAGGTCAAAGGTCAAGGTCACAGGAATTTTTCACATTTCGCTTAACCATTGAAAGATAGGACCAAAAATCGGAAAAATCACTACTACTGTCTTAGTTTTCATCTAATGACGCTCACCATTATTTCTGTTATTGGGCCCATAGGTACGTTATATATCGTCTCAAAATTGTAAAAATCGCCTGAATAGTTTTCCCGCTAAAAATTCCCAAAGTTTAACATGGGATCCTACGGGAGCATTTTGGCGGGAAAGTGGTCTCAATTTCTCCGTCAAGGGCACAAGTGAGACAAACGTCACCTGGCGTGATACATGACATTAGTCATTGGGCACGAATAACTATATTGGTCAAGGTCACGCTTCCAAGGTCAAGGTCGCAGCAAGGTCAAGGACACGAAACATGTGTTCCCGCGTAACTTCGTTAATATCGCGTCTAGAGATTCGTTGTTTCTTGGAGAGTATTCTGCGGAGAGAGGCGGACACGCATGACTGGCTCAAAAGTTTCCGGATACTGAACGATTTTCGAGTAATCGGCCAATCTTTATTCAGCGTACGTGTCAAGTGGCGTTTTAAACTTTGCAAGGCCATAACTCGGTTAATATTTGAGATAGGGAGCCCAGATTTGGCATGAATGGAGAGAGAAATGTGAGCTAGACTTATGAAAACCACCTCAGAAATGCTCTAGGACGCTTAGTTTGGCCGCTAGAGCGCTCACAAGAGGTGCACCCCCCTCCATGCCGACGCTCCCATTATGAGTCAACGGCGATATGGACCGGCACTCTTTCGGGGTTGCGATGGCCGCCGTTCGCTTAATAGCGACGCTAGAGAGTCGGGATTAGTTGCAAACGACGGGCAAACGTCGACTTGGATATGGAAACCGCCTTCACATTTTGCCTATCACGCATAGTTTTCCCGCTAAAAATTCCCAAAGTTTAACATGGGACCCTACGGGAGCATTTTGGCGGGAAAATGACCTCCCCAATTTCTCCATGAAGGGGACATCTCAGACAAACAACACCTTGCGTGAAACATGACAGTAGTATTTGGGCGGAAAGTACTATATTGATCAAGGTTACGCTTCCAAGGTCAAGGTCACGGCAAGGTCATGGTCATGAAACATGTTTTCCCGCGTAACTCAGTTAATATTGGGTCTAGAGATCCGCGGTTTGTTTCAAAGTATTCTTCAGAGACAGGCGCGAAAGTTGTGTGCCTTCGGATTTCACCTCACATTTATAGTTTTTGAGTTGGATGATCAATTGTAACCCAAGAAAAATTATACAAAATTGCGGTGACCACATGCATGCAGGTAGATTACCTACATGTGGTGGAATATGTACCAATATTACTAACATCATGTGTGCCAAATGCCATGGAAATCGAACCAGTAGTTTGAACGCAAAGAAATATTATCCCATTATAAAGACTCGATTCCGCCACTTGAAGACGGATCGAGACGTTTCGGCCTATATAACCCAATATTGTCACTAGCCCTTTGCAATTCTATGTTCAAAAACTGACGCCCGCGGGCAGAATGTTTCTTTTATATCAACCGAAATGTGTTTCCAGCATAAAAACGAAAAAATATTAATAATAGGTACCCAGTTGGGTTTGAACACCCAACCTTCATGCCCACTGTCGAAAGCCTTATCCACTACGCCAAAGTGCCGCGTTGTACGTATATGCTACTGTTTCAGAAGTCCCCAAACCCGCTCGATCAGTCATATTTCATACGAAATCCTGCCCTCGGTCTTCCATAGGCTCGACCGAAGCACAACATCCGCCCGTCTCGATCTTTATATCTCGCACCACAACGAAACAGGTCCACATTGGGTAATATCGGGTATATATCCGCGGTTTGTTTCAGAGTATTCTTTAGAGACTTTTTGGAGATTCATATATTCTCGCTATCTTCCAGCTATGTTATAAGCGGGATTATGAATGCGGCCCCTTTATCTGTGACCTTTCATAGTTATCGGCTCATGGTCAGTTGCACCTATCCCCCGATTTTCGTCTTCCCTCTCAAGCTATGCTTGACAAATTCTAGTCTGTGTGTGTGTCTGTCTGTCTGTCTGTCGGAGCATTATCTGTCGAATGCCTAAAGATATCGTTCTCTTCTTTTACCAAAACATTCCGACAGCCAATCGACAGGTCAAGTTCGTGAATGGGCAATATAACTCAAAGGTCAAGGTCACGATGACGTCATACGTCCAAAACACATTTTCCGCTCTAGCTCTCTTAATATTGCAGTTAAAGAGCCGCAATTAGTGTCAAAATACTCAGCTCCTCAAAGTCTTTCTCGTTACTGACATCAGATTTGATGTAGGATGAAAAGTTTTCGCGCCACGGGCTCTTGAAAATTGACAACTTTGGATTTTTTTTTTTTTTTTACAAAGTGAGATATCGACTTTTCCTTCTGCATAGATAATGCCACGGCCTACCGTCAGACCAAGTTTGTAGATGGGCAATCTAGGTCAAAGGTCAAGGTCACAGGAATTTTTCACATTTCGCTTAACCATTGAAAGATAGGACCAAAAATCGGAAAAATCACTACTACTGTCTTAGTTTTCATCTAATGACGCTCACCATTATTTCTGTTATTGGGCCCATAGGTACGTTATATATCGCATCAAAATTGTAAAAATCGCCCGAATAGTTTTCCCGCTAAAAATTCCCAAAGTCTAACATGGGATCCTACGGCAGCATTTTGGCGGGAAAGTGGTCTCAATTTCTCCGTGAAGGGCACAAGTGAGACAAACGTCACCTGGCGTGATACATGACATTAGTCATTGGGCACGAATAACTATATTGGTCAAGGTCACGCTTCCAAGGTCAAGGTCGCAGCAAGGTCAAGGACACGAAACCTGTGTTCCCGCGTAACTTCGTTAATATCGCGTCTAGAGATTCGTTGTTTGTTGGAGAGTATTCTGCGGAGAGAGGCGGACACGCATGACTGGCTCAAATGTTTCCGGATACTGAACGATTTTCGAGTAATCGGCCAATCTATATTCAGCGTACGTGTCAAGTGGCGTTTTGAACTTTGCAAGGCCATAACTCGGTTAATATTTGAGATAGGGAGCCCAGATTTGGCATGAATGGAGAGAGAAATGTGAGCTAGACTTATGAAAACCACCTCAGAAATGCTCTAGGACGCTTAGTTTGGCCGCTAGAGCGCTTACAAGAGGTGCACCCCCCTCCATGCCGACGCTCCCATTATGAGTCAACGGCGATATGGACCGGCACTCTTTCGGGGTTGCGATGGCCGCCGTTCGCTTAATAGCGACGCTAGAGAGTCGGGATTAGTTGGAAACCGCCTTCACATTTTGCCTATCACGCATAGTTTTCCCGCTAAAAATTCCCAAAGTTTAACATGGGACCATACGGGAGCATTTTGGCGGGAAAATGACCTCCCCAATTTCTCCATGAAGGGGACATCTCAGACAAACGACACCTTGCGTGAAACATGACAGTAGTATTTGGGCGGAAAGTACTATATTGATCAAGGTTACGCTTCCAAGGTCAAGGTCACGGCAAGGTCAAGTTCAAGGTCACGAAACATGTTTTCGAGCGTAACTCCGTTAATATTGGGTCTACAGATCCACGGTTTGTTTCAGAATATTCTTCAGAGACAGGCGCAAAAGTAATGTGCCCTCAGATTTCACCTCACATTTATAGTTTTGGAATTATTAGATCATCAAATTGTAACCTAACAAAAATTACCTATATGTGGTGCAATATGTACCAATATTACTAATATCATGTGTGCTAAATTCCAACGAAATCGAACCAGCAGTTTGGACGCAAAGAAATAATCAAACATTAACATGGCCAATCCCATTATAAAGATATGACGCGTGAGTACGCAATGACGTTTCGGCCTATCCCCCAATGTTGTCGCTAGCCCTTTGCAATTTTATTGTCAAAAAGGGACGCCAGCAGGCCGAATGTTTAATCAACCGAAATGTGTTTCCAGCATAAAAACGAAAAAATATTAATAATAGGTATCCAGTTGGGTTTGAACACCCAACCTTCATGCCCACTGTCGAACGCCTTATCCACTACGCCAAAGTGCCGCGTTGTACGTATATGCTACTGTTTCAGAAGTCCCCAAACCCGCTCGATCAGTCATATTTCATACGAAATCCTGCCCTCGGTCTTCCATAGGCTCGACCGAAGCACAACATCCGCCCGTCTCGATCTTTATATCTCGCACCACAACGAAACAGGTCCACATTGGGTAATATTGGGTATATATCCGCGGTTTGTTTCAGAGTATTCTTTAGAGACTTTTTGGAGATTCATATATTCTCGCTATCTTCCAGCTATGTTATAAGCGGGATTATGAATGCGGCCCCTTTATCTGTGACCTTTCATAGTTATCGGCTCATGGTCAGTTGCACCTATCTCCCGATTTTCGTCTTTCCTCTCAAGCTATGCTTGACAAATTCTAGTCTGTGTGTGTGTCTGTCTGTCTGTCTGTCGGAGCATTATCTGTCGAATGACTAAAGATATCGTTCTCTTCTTTTACCAAAACATTCCGGCAGCCAATCGACAGGTCAAGTTCGTAGATGGGCAATATAACTCAAAGGTCAACGTCACGATGACGTCATACGTCCAAAACACATTTTCCGCTCTAGCTCTCTTAATATTGCAGCTAGAGAGCCGCAATTAGTGTCAAAATACTCAGCTCCTCAAAATCTTTCTCGTCACTGACATCAGATTTGATGTAGGATGAAAAGTTTTCGCGCCACGGGCTCTTGAAAATTGACAACTTTGGATTTTTTTTTTTTTTTTACAAAGTTTGAGATATCGACTTTTCCTTCTGCATAGATAATACCACGGCCTACCGTCAGACCAAGTTTGTAGATGGGCAATCTAGGTCAAAGGTCAAGGTCACAGGAATTTTTCACATTTCGCTTAACCATTGAAAGATAGGACCAAAAATCGGAAAAATCACTACTACTGTCTTAGTTTTCATCTAATGACGCTCACCATTATTTCTGTTATTGGGCCCATAGGTACGTTATATATCGTCTCAAAATTGTAAAAATCGCCCGAATAGTTTTCCCGCTAAAAATTCCCAAAGTTTAGCATGGGATCCTACGGCAGCATTTTGGCGGGAAAGTGGTCTTAATTTCTCCGTGAAGGGCACAAGTGAGACAAACGTCACCTGGCGTGATACATGACATTAGTCATTGGGCACGAATAACTATATTGGTCAAGGTCACGCTTCCAAGGTCAAGGTCGCAGCAAGGTCAAGGACACGAAACATGTGTTCCCGCGTAACTTCGTTAATATCGCGTCTAGAGATTCGTTGTTTGTTGGAGAGTATTCTGCGGAGAGAGGCGGACACGCATGACTGGCTCAAATGTTTCCGGATACTGAACGATTTTCGAGTAATCGGCCAATCTATATTCAGCGTACGTGTCAAGTGGCGTTTTAAACTTTGCAAGGCCATAACTCGGTTAATATTTGAGATAGGGAGCCCAGATTTGGCATGAATGGAGAGAGAAATGTGAGCTAGACTTATGAAAACCACCTCAGAAATGCTCTAGGACGCTTAGTTTGGCCGCTAGAGCGCTCACAAGAGGTGCACCCCCCTCCATGCCGACGCTCCCATTATGAGTCAACGGCGATATGGACCGGCACTCTTTCGGGGTTGCGATGGCCGCCGTTCGCTTAATAGCGACGCTAGAGAGTCGGGATTAGTTGCAAACGACGGGCAAATGTCGACTTGGATATGGAAACCGCCTTCACATTTTGCCTATCACGCATAGTTTTCCCGCTAAAAATTCCCAAAGTTTAACATGGGACCCTACGGGAGCATTTTGGCGGGAAAATGACCTCCCCAATTTCTCCATGAAGGGGACATCTCAGACAAACAACACCTTGCGTGAAACATGACAGTAGTATTTGGGCGGAAAGTACTATATTGATCAAGGTTACGCTTCCAAGGTCAAGGTCACGGCAAGGTCATGGTCATGAAACATGTTTTCCCGCGTAACTCAGTTAATATTGGGTCTAGAGATCCGCGGTTTGTTTCAAAGTATTCTTCAGAGACAGGCGCGAAAGTTGTGTGCCTTCGGATTTCACCTCACATTTATAGTTTTTGAGTTGGATGATCAATTGTAACCCAAGAAAAATTATACAAAATTGCGGTGACCACATGCATGCAGGTAGATTACCTACATGTGGTGGAATATGTACCAATATTACTAACATCATGTGTGCCAAATGCCATGGAAATCGAACCAGTAGTTTGAACGCAAAGAAATATTATCCCATTATAAAGACTCGATTCCGCCACTTGAAGACGGATCGAGACGTTTCGGCCTATATAACCCAATATTGTCACTAGCCCTTTGCAATTCTATGTTCAAAAACTGACGCCCGCGGGCCGAATGTTTCTTTTATATCAACCGAAATGTGTTTCCAGCATAAAAACGAAAAAATATTAATAATAGGTACCCAGTTGGGTTTGAACACCCAACCTTCATGCCCACTGTCGAAAGCCTTATCCACTACGCCAAAGTGCCGCGTTGTACGTATATGCTACTGTTTCAGAAGTCCCCAAACCCGCTCGATCAGTCATATTTCATACGAAATCCTGCCCTCGGTCTTCCATAGGCTCGACCGAAGCACAACATCCGCCCGTCTCGATCTTTATATCTCGCACCACAACGAAACAGGTCCACATTGGGTAATATCGGGTATATATCCGCGGTTTGTTTCAGAGTATTCTTTAGAGACTTTTTGGAGATTCATATATTCTCGCTATCTTCCAGCTATGTTATAAGCGGGATTATGAATGCGGCCCCTTTATCTGTGACCTTTCATAGTTATCGGCTCATGGTCAGTTGCACCTATCCCCCGATTTTCGTCTTTCCTCTCAAGCTATGCTTGACAAATTCTAGTCTGTGTGTGTGTCTGTCTGTCTGTCTGTCGGAGCATTATCTGTCGAATGACTAAAGATATCGTTCTCTTCTTTTACCAAAACATTCCGGCAGCCAATCGACAGGTCAAGTTCGTAGATGGGCAATATAACTCAAAGGTCAACGTCACGATGACGTCATACGTCCAAAACACATTTTCCGCTCTAGCTCTCTTAATATTGCAGCTAGAGAGCCGCAATTAGTGTCAAAATACTCAGCTCCTCAAAGTCTTTCTCGTTTCTGACATCAGATTTGATGTAGGATGAAAAGTTTTCGCGCCACGGGCTCTTGAAAATTGACAACTTTGGATTTTTTTTTTTTTTTACAAAGTTTGAGATATCGACTTCTCCTTCTGCATAGATAATGCCACGGCCTACCGTCAGACCAAGTTTGTAGATGGGCAATCTAGGTCAAAGGTCAAGGTCACAGGAATTTTTCACATTTCGCTTAACCATTGAAAGATAGGACCAAAAATCGGAAAAATCACTACTACTGTCTTAGTTTT
Organism: Arenicola marina; assembly: GCA_964019135.1. Classification (NCBI taxonomy): domain Eukaryota; kingdom Metazoa; phylum Annelida; class Polychaeta; family Arenicolidae; genus Arenicola; species Arenicola marina. The sequence goes on along the minus strand of OZ025252.1, from coordinate 13,808,619 downwards.
CATCTAATGACGCTCACCATTATTTCTGTTATTGGGCCCATAGGTACGTTATATATCGTCTCAAAATTGTAAAAATCGCCCGAATAGTTTTCCCGCTAAAAATTCCCAAAGTTTAACATGGGATCCTACGGCAGCATTTTGGCGGGAAAGTGGTCTCAATTTCTCCGTGAAGGGCACAAGTGAGACAAACGTCACCTGGCGTAATACATGACATTAGTAATTGGGCACGAATAACTATATTGGTCAAGGTCACGCTTCCAAGGTCAAGGTCGCAGCAAGGTCAAGGACACGAAACATGTGTTCCCGCGTAACTTCGTTAATATCGCGTCTAGAGATTCGTTGTTTGATGGAGAGTATTCTGCGGAGAGAGGCGGACACGCATGACTGGCTCAAATGTTTCCGGATACTGAACGATTTTCGAGTAATCGGCCAATCTATATTCAGCGTACGTGTCAAGTGGCGTTTTAAACTTTGCAAGGCCATAACTCGGTTAATATTTGAGATAGGGAGCCCAGATTTGGCATGAATGGAGAGAGAAATGTGAGCTAGACTTATGAAAACCACCTCAGAAATGCTCTAGGACGCTTAGTTTGGCCGCTAGAGCGCTCACAAGAGGTGCACCCCCCTCCATGCCGACGCTCCCATTATGAGTCAACGGCGATATGGACCGGCACTCTTTCGGGGTTGCGATGGCCGCCGTTCGCTTAATAGCGACGCTAGAGAGTCGGGATTAGTTGCAAACGACGGGCAAACGTCGACTTGGATATGGAAACCGCCTTCACATTTTGCCTATCACGCATAGTTTTCCCGCTAAAAATTCCCAAAGTTTAACATGGGACCCTACGGGAGCATTTTGGCGGGAAAATGACCTCCCCAATTTCTCCATGAAGGGGACATCTCAGACAAACAACACCTTGCGTGAAACATGACAGTAGTATTTGGGCGGAAAGTACTATATTGATCAAGGTTACGCTTCCAAGGTCAAGGTCACGGCAAGGTCATGGTCATGAAACACGTTTTCCCGCGTAACTCAGTTAATATTGGGTCTAGAGATCCGCGGTTTGTTTCAAAGTATTCTTCAGAGACAGGCGCGAAAGTTGTGTGCCTTCGGATTTCACCTCACATTTATAGTTTTTGAGTTGGATGATCAATTGAAACCCAAGAAAAATTATACAAAATTGCGGTGACCACATGCATGCAGGTAGATTACCTACATGTGGTGGAATATGTACCAATATTACTAACATCATGTGTGCCAAATGCCATGGAAATCGAACCAGTAGTTTGAACGCAAAGAAATATTATCCCATTATAAAGACTCGATTCCGCCACTTGAAGACGGATCGAGACGTTTCGGCCTATATAACCCAATATTGTCACTAGCCCTTTGCAATTCTATGTTCAAAAACTGACGCCCGCGGGCCGAATGTTTCTTTTATATCAACCGAAATGTGTTTCCAGCATAGAAACGAAAAAAATATTAATAATAGGTACCCAGTTGGGTTTGAACACCCAACCTTCATGCCCACTGTCCAAATGCCTTATCCACTACGCCAAAGTGCCGCGTTGTACGTATATGCTACTGTTTCAGAAGTCCCCAAACCCGCTCGATCAGTCATATTTCATACGAAATCCTGCCCTCGGTCTTCCATAGGCTCGACCGAAGCACAACATCCGCCCGTCTCGATCTTTATATCTCGCACCACAACGAAACAGGTCCACATTGGGTAATATTGGGTATATATCCGCGGTTTGTTTCAGAGTATTCTTTAGAGACTTTTTGGAGATTCATATATTCTCGCTATCTTCCAGCTATGTTATAAGCGGAATTATGAATGCGGCCCCTTTATCTGTGACCTTTCATAGTTATCGGCTCATGGTCAGTTGCACCTATCCCCCGATTTTCGTCTTCCCTCTCAAGCTATGCTTGACAAATTCTAGTCTGTCTGTCTGTTTGTCTTGTCACGCATTATCTCTCCAACGCCTCACGATATCGACTTCCAAATTCACAAAAAGATGCGGAGTGGCCATCGTCAGGCCCAATTATCAGATGGGCAATGTAGGTCAAATTTCAAGGTCACAGGAATTTTTTGAAATTCGCTTAACCATTGATAGATAGGACCAAAAATCGGACAAGTCGCTATAACGTTCACAGTTTCCATTGATTCGCGCTGCAAATTATTTCACGCATTAGGCCTATCAGTACCTTGTATGTCGTCTTTAAATTTTGCAAATCGCCCGAATAATTTTCATGCAAAAAATTCTTAAACTTTAACACTGACCCCTATGAGAGGATTTTGGCTGGAAAATGGCTCCTCAATTTCTCCATGAAGGGTACAAGTGAGACAAACGACGCTTTGCATAGGACATAAGATTAGTATTTAGGGTCGGATGACGATACTGATCCAGGTCACGCATAAAAGGTCAAGGTCAAATCAAGGTCAAGGTCACGGAACATGATTTTAGCAGTAACGCCGTTAATATTGGGTCTAGAGATCCGAGGTTTGTTTCAGAGTATTCCTCAACGTGAGGCGCAAAGGAAATGTGGTCTCAGATTTCACGTCACATTTATAGTTTTTGAGTTATTAGATGATCTAATTTTCACTTAACGAAAATGATACAAAAACCGATGTGACAACATGCATGTAGTTAGATTAAATATGTGTGGTGGAATATGTCCTAATATTACTGACATCATGTGTGCCAAATCCCATCGAAATCGAACCGGTAGTTATGACGCCAAAAAATAATCTTACTTTAACATGGCCAATCCCATTGTGAAGCATCGACAGGCCAAATGACTGCCAGCGCGGTGACCGATTTCGCAATAGACCTCGTTCGGTACGGGTTTGACGCTCAGTGACTTTTTTTGAGATTCATACGTTCTCGCTATCCTCCAGCTATGTTATACGCGGGTTTATTAATACGGCCGCTGAACTTTATCTGCGACCTTTCATAATTATCGGGTCAAGGTGAGTTGCACCTATACCCCGATTTTCGTCTTCCCTCTCAAGCTACGCTTGACAAATCTAGTTAAGACGAAAATCTGCGATTTTCGTCTTATGTCGGTGTGTTCGGTTTGTCTGTCTGTCTGTTTGTCTTGTCACGCATTATCTCTCCAACGCCTCACGATATCGACTTCCAAATTCACAAAAAGATGCGGAGTGGCCATCGTCAGGCCCAATTATCAGATGGGCAATGTAGGTCAAATTTCAAGGTCACAGGAATTTTTTGAAATTCGCTTAACCATTGATAGATAGGACCAAAAATCGGACAAGTCGCTATAACGTTCACAGTTTCCATTTATTCGCGCTGCAAATTATTTCACGCATTAGGCCTATCAGTACCATGTATGTCGTCTTTAAATTTTGCAAATCGCCCGAATAGTTTTCATGCAAAAAATTCTTAAACTCTTAACATTGACCCCTATGAGAGGATTTTGGCGGGAAAATGGCTCCTCAATTTCTCCATGAAGGGTACAAGTGAGACAAACGACGCTTTGCATAGGACATAAGATTAGTATTTAGGGTCGGATGACAATACTGATCCAGGTCACGCATAAAAGGTCAAGGTCAAATCAAGGTCAAGGTCACGGAACATGATTTTAGCAGTAACTCCGTTAATATTGGGTCTAGAGATCCGCGGTTTGTTTCAGAGTATTCCTCAGAGTGAGGCGCAAAGGAAATGTGGTCTCAGATTTCACGTCACATTTATAGTTTTCGAGTTATTAGATGATCTAATTTTCACTTAACGAAAATGATACAAAAACCGATGTGACAACATGCATGTAGTTAGATTAAATATGTGTGGTGGAATATGTCCTAATATTACTGACATCATGTGTGCCAAATCCCATCGAAATCGAACCGGTAGTTATGACGCAAAAAAATAATCTTACTTTAACATGGCCAATCCCATTGTGAAGCATCGACAGGCCAAATGACTGCCAGCGCGGTGACCGATTTCGCAATAGACCTCGTTCGGTACGGGTTTGACGCTCAGTGACTTTTTTTTGAGATTCATACGTTCTCGCTATCCTCCAGCTATGTTATACGCGGGTTTATTAATACGGCCTCTGAACTTTATCTGCGACCTTTCATAGTTATCGGGTCAAAGTCAGTTGCACCTATACCCCGATTTTCGTCTTCCCTCTCAAGCTACGCTTGACAAATCTAGGTTTTTTTTCGGACAAACCCGCTCTATGGACGAAAAGTTTCAGTCGCTTCCTCAGGCATCAAGGGGCACCCGTGTAACCCCCCCCCCCCCCCCCACCATTTTTTTTTACTAACTTCGTTGATGGCATTTCGACGTCGGGCTGTGATGGTCGAAATTGCGTCGTGAAAGTGACGTCGTTTTTAAGTCGCGATTGCGTCGCCCGACGTCGCGACCAAGTATAGATTTAGTACTATATAAGCACTATTCAGGCCTATAGTACTTTAGTTACATTTAGAATATATAAATTTAATAAAGTTATCTCTGTTGGAACATATGTAATACTGTCCGGTAAAGGTGAGGTGTTACAGTCATCGTCATCCGTCAAATTGATTTTGCCGGATACTCGACTCGTAGCTAATAAGGTAGGCCTACCGCAAATAAGACTTATCAAGAGGTTGGAGCAAGTGCCCCCAGGCAAACCCTCTTTCTAGGGGCACAACGGTGTCCATGCTAAGTTCTTTAGACGCGTTCTACCGTTCTACCGCAGGGGGCCCTTTGGTGTTTTTTTCTTTTTTTTCTTCTTTTTTTCCCCTTCATTTTTTTGTTATCGCTATTTGGTGGTACTTAGTTTAAATTTATATAATCTAAATCCCGTAATTTATACTCAAACAATGAAATCCATAATGGTACAAAGCAATGTGACAAAGACATCTATGATGAGAGTTACAGTAATAGAGCTATAAAGTCTCGTTCGCCTAGACTTCCGGTTTACTCATTTTGGGGACAAACAAACGAAGCACGTGTTTGGAACGAGTTTAGAATCTCTGCGCACACTGGTATCCTGACTATCTGTGACGTAGGCGTGACGTGTATGTTACGCAAAGAGAGAGACTGGGAACCAGACTACCTGCGCAAAAGCCAGGCGCTGAGGGGTGGGCCCATTGCGGAAGGCCTGGCGATATAATTAAGAATATTTAATAAATATAGCTGCCCAAAACGGATAGACGACATATTTTTCATTCATTTGCGCCACCACAATGACTAATATCTGTTACGACGGGACAACACGGCTGAGAAACTAACGTTTTTTTGCATTTCCTACGAAAACGAGACATTATGACGTCACACGGATTCCCCCTGAGTGACAACGTTGGCGCAACGCTTCAAACAGTAAACTTACAAAGAATGAAGAACTTTGTCTTTTCGTGATCCAAAAGTGATACGAAAACATCCTACTGGTCTTAATTTACCTTTACCATGTGGTTTAATGACGCGTCCGTGTGTTGCTACTCCATGCGCTGCACATTTTGACAGCAGAATGGTTAAGTCGATCACTTGCTCTCGCCATTTTTGTTACCGCGGAGGCACGTGAAACTCTGTGACGTCACTCGCACTTTGGAGAACTCGCGAAAGCCCGGGTGCAGGGCTAAATTTAGAACGCTATTTTTAGCTTTCGAGTGTTGTGAAGACGGATTTTTCCTTGTATATTCCGAAAGTTCTGCGCTCCATCGCCTCCAAATATTTTAACGTCTATCTCCCATAGCCATGTTTAGTGAAATGGTACTCATTGTCTTTAGAATAAACCTGGAAAGAAATTGACTTATAGCTGCCTATAGTTCAACATGGAGCATGTGGGTTTGTTTGTCCCCAAAATTGAAATCTCGCGGCCCGATCGCGAGAACTGTATAGCCCTATAATTGACTTTTACATTAGAATAACGTGAACATGAGTCACCTGTCTATTTTTAGCATGAACGTTAGGGGACTTGCAACTCCGCAAAAAAAGGTGATGTGCTTAACTGGCTTGTAGAGAAAAATGCCGGCGTGTATTGTCTGCAAGATATCCAATTGGATGAATTGAAACAAACTGCTTTAAACGAAGAATTCGACGGAACGTGCTATTTTAACTCTAATTCGTCAAATGCTAGGGGGGTTGCTATCCTGTTAAGAAATACGTTTGAATACACTGTGCACGGCACGGATACCGATGAAGCTGGAAATCTGTTATTATTAGACGTCACGCTCTGCAGTAAAAGATTGACATTGGTTACTATTTATGGTCCGAATAAAGATTGTCCTGCGTTTTATGAGGAACTGTTAGAGAAAATAGACAAGCTTGAGAATACGAGCATTATCATATGTGGAGATTGGAACTTGGTGCTGGACTATAAATGTGATACGCGGGGTTATGTCAGAGAAAATAACGTTAAAGCGAAGAGAACTGTATTGAATTTAATAGAAAGGTTAGAATTGTTAGATTGCTGGCGTGTGAATCACCCGAACATGAGACGCTTCACTTGGACCAACTCGCAGCGCAAATCGCAACGCGCTAGATTAGATCTTTATTTAGTAACTGCGGATATCCATGCAATGATGAAAGGCGCAGACATAAAGCCGGGATATAGAACAGATCACTCTTTGGTTACAATCGATATAGATTTGTATTTAGCGGAGAGGGGTAAAGGCTTTTGGAAATTTAATACATCTTTATTGCGAGACGTTGACTATGTAAAGCTGGTGAAGACATGTATCGCGAAAACTGTTGATATGTATAGTAGCTCCGGTGACTGTTCAAAACGGGAAATTGTTAACCTTACTTAACCTTAAAAATGGAGATACGAGGTAGTACAATCAGCTATTCCAGTTATAAGAAGAAGATTGAATTAAAAGAAGAAAAGTCGCTGGAGCTGAGAATTCAGCAGCTTGAAGAATCTAGTACCGCCCAGCAAACACCTAACGTTATGCTAACGTTACCTGAAAGTTATTACTTCGTTATCGTTATAACGTAACCTTCCAAAAACGTTATGGGAACGTTGAATAATTTTAGGATTATAATGTAACCTTCCAAAAACGTTTTGGGAACGTTGATTAATTTTAGGTTGTATTGTAACCTTCCAAAAACGTTTTGGGAACGTTGAATAATTTTAGGGCTATAATGTAACCTTCTAAAAACGTTCTGGGAACGGTGAATAATTTTAGGGTTACAATGCATTCTTCCAAAAACGTTCTGGGAACGTTGCTTAATTTTAGGTTATAATCTTTCCTTCCAAAAACGTTTTGCGAGCGGTGAATATTTTAAAGGTTATAACGGATCCTTCGAAAACCGTTTTGAGAACGTTGATTATTTTTAGGTTGTAATGTAACTTTCCAAAAACGTTCTGGGAACGTTGAATAATTTTAGGGTTATAATGTAACCTTCCAAAAACGTTTTGAGAACGATGAATAATGTCAGGTTATAATGTAACCTTCCAAAAACGTTCTGGGAACGTTGAATAATTTTAGGATTATAATGTAACCTTCCCAAAACGTTTTGGGAACGTTGGTTAATTTTAGGTTGTAATGTTACCTTCCAAAAACGTTTTGGGAACGTTGAATAATTTTAGGGTTATAATGTATCTTTCCAAAAACGTTCTGGCAACGTTGCTTAATTTTAGGTTATAATCTTTCCTTCCAAAAACGTTTTCGGAACGGTGAATATTTTAAGGGTTATAACGGATCCTTCCAAAAACGTTTTGGGAACGGTGAATATTTTTAGGGTTATAACGGATCCTTCCAAAAACGTTTTGAGAACGTTGATTAATTTTAGGTTATAATCTTTCCTTCCAAAAACGTTTTGGGAACGGTGAATATTTCAAGGGTTAAAACGGATCCTTCCAAAAACGTTTTGAGAACGTTGATTAAAGGAATAGACTAGTCCGAGGATTTGTGCGTTGGATTGTCCTTTTCTTTTTAGCATATGCAAGACAAGTAAAATATCTATTGAAATGATCAAAATTGAATATAAGAAAAAAATTAAGTAAAAAGTTACGAAGGTTTTGTTGTGCCAAAAAAAAATTGGCGCGAAAGTTGGTTTTCCAAGGATCGAGTGAGAAATCGACCTTGACCTTGGATCCCGCGTCATTGGTGCTTAAAATGTTTTGAGCGCCCAGGTCAGCCATTCGTTCAACACTCAAAACAAACAAGCACATCTGGCCTTAAAATGCCGACGTGTTGTGCTCCTGGTTGTGTCCGAGTAAAGGAATCAAGCCCAGATTGTTCTTTCTTCCGCTTACCATGGGATAATGCGCCAAGGTCTCGTTTGTGGCTGGCAAAATTGAATCTTGTTCACCCCACCTGCCCACTAACACGGCCACGGGCTTTGTCACCTCCATTTTGAAGAACGTTTTCTCGTCATGGAGCCGCATCGCCCCAGAGTTATACCTGTCCTGAGACCTGTTCACAAACTCACTGCGGATATATTTCAACACAAGTCAGTGAAGGAAACAAGAAAAAAGCTCCTTGCATCGGAAGAGAACGCGAGATCACGAAGAGGGGAAGGTTAGTAGGCCCACAGCGGCTTGATACGGTCCGTTCACAGGTTTGTTGACAAACCACCAAGGCCAGGGTCAAGCACCTAAGCCAAGGCTAATGCTAAATTGGGCCCTTTTGACAGTTTGACAAGCTTAGCAGGCCCCCTGTCTCAACTTATAATAATATAAGTGTGGTAGTGTCAGCCCAAGTCTATGATATATCAAGTAAGCTAAGTTACTAACTTATCATGCTTATATGTTTATATATTAGATCTAATAAATTCAATATAAGCTTATTTCAATCCTCATCGACCGGACATATTTTTAAAATTGGAAATGAGGGAAATAATTCTTTTCAATGGAGAATGGGGCATTAACCGACCGCTGTCATCAATTATGTTCAGTAATCGTGAACTGGAAATTTTAATATTAAATAACTGAATATCCAGAAATAGCCAATTCTCCTTTTAATTCATCATGACCTCCCCCCCCATAGATCTCCCGGTACTGAGAACTGTTACCCGGCTAAAAAAAAACATCCGTGAAATCCTTCATAGCCATAATGAAAAAAAAACTGTGTTTAGTTTTATTTCAGCAAATTACAATATGTGAATAAGTATTGAAATATGTCTTTTTCTACATTTCAGCTCCTTCAGGAGCTTGAAGAAATACCAAGCATTAATGAAACTTCTGTTGTTGAGTCACACAATAAACTCAATGACCTTCCTGTGAAAATCAGTAGACTTTTTTTTTTCTTTACAGTCATTTTTACATCAGAGCAAATAGATAATTTGCCATGATTAACAAGGCATGTTAAATGCACCTTTTTGGCTAGTTTAGGGTTGATATGTCATGATGAATAGTGTGACGACATTTTTAGCATCTTAGAAGGTTCATAGATTGGAGTATGATGATTGTATTAAAAAATGGCTGCATGAGCAGAATTACACAAGAGATACTGTATAGTATTTAATTACATATCCTTGACCTGTTGACTCATATTGTGGGGGGAAATACAAAACCCTGGATGGGTTATTCTCTATAACGTGGGATATACTGACCCTATTGTCTAGCTAATTTCACATGGATTGCCAGATGCAGTTACCTTGTTTGGCAGAATGAGACCTGACCTGAGGGGGGTAAATATAACTATATATAGGTTACATAAGATGCCAGGTCCAGATTCATTTTATTATGGTTTAGCTGTATCGCATATATACATACACAAGCCATTGATTTGTTTAATAAGGATATTGTAACCAGTGTAATTATTCATCAACTGGTTGGTGAGACTGACCCAGATCACTGAAACAATGTGCAAGGTTTATTCAATGTTGATCATATACAATGTAGTGTTCTTTTGGCTAATTGAATTAAAAGCCATTAATTTTACTGTGCCAATTCTAATTGCTGGATGGCAGTTATTGTGACTTGGATAGAGCTTGCTTGATCTTGATATCCTTCACATAATCAATTGGACTCAGCAGTGACTTACTCCAAATGTATCCTTATGCTTATCAGAATTCGAATAAACTGTGCAAGGTGCTTTTGATATAATGCCCATGAAAATGTAGCCATCAGTTTGATTAGTTGTCATTTTTATAAAACAAATAACTGCTTCCTTTGGACACCATCACAGTATGGGTGAATAAAAGATTTACTTCAAGCGTAATATAAGTTTCATGTTTTTTTTTCATATTTCTTTTGCAAAATTTTATGAAATACTTTCATTTGGGAAAATCAGTGCCTTGACAAAAAAAAAGTCTACTCACTACAAAAATTAGTTTTGGACGAAGTGAATACAAAATTGAAATATTCCATAATATTAAATATTCTATAAAGTGTTTTAAATTTTAATTTACATTATTAATTAATTATTATTGCATCCTTAGTCAATTTTACACACAAAACTGTTACATTGGACACAATTTCCACCTTACGGTCATTTTCAAGCAGTGTCAGATTTACCATTGCACTCACAACAAATATTACAATTCTGTTAAATGGTAATCACTATTCCTTAAATTCAGTATACTTTGAATACTGTTTTATGTAGCGGCAAACAACTGTTTCCGACAGGCCTGCAGTTTTAGGTATAAGTCACACATGTCTTCTACATGTACTGCTGTCGTGTATCGAAAAGAGGCCGAGTGTCCATACATCTCTGTCAAGGCATCTCTCGCTTGAGGCAATGTATATGCTCGCCATTGAGTGGAAAGTCATTTTGTTGCATACGGGAGTGATTTCCTGAACCAGCAGTTGGTTTTGCCTTTTAATTTATTATTCTTTCACGTTTGACCCGCGTTCACCGCGGCTACGTTGCGTTCATGATAAGGCTGAGACAGGGCAGGCTGTGTGGCCGCCTGGAACCTATGACGCGTTTTTTACGCAGCGCGCTGATTGGCTTGCGCTCTGCTCAGCATGCCGAACTCACAGTCGAGCGGGAAGCGGTAAATGTGAAGGTTTCAGTGCCAAATACTAATACTTATTGCTGGAGCCGGTAGCAACATACATTTTAGACTGATAGTTTGCATGTTGATCTATATGTAACATGCTACGCCTTGCTGGCCCAAAAACCGGACTAAACTATTCCTTTAAAGTCCAACTCTTGGGGGGGTATTTGTTACTAAACCACTTCCAAATATACATTTCCCAGTGGTTACTAAAGCCATTTATTAGATGCAATTATTTTACAATGTCTCTTATGCCATAAATATTAATATCTAAAGTCACCAAAATAAACTCAAGCAGCGAACGATCCATTTCCAAACCCCCTCCCAGAGTAGAGATTTGTGACGTCACAAGATGAACCGGTTTGAGTGCGCCTCGCTCGCTTCGACTGACCGCGCTGTTTGAATGAATGTACGTGCAGCATGGAAGCTCTAACTTAGATGTTTATTTCGGTTAACATTAACTCATGATGAACATTTGCCACATGTAGATCTAGATAGACCTAGATCTATGACATTAGAGGTGTGGCCTTGTTGGTTAGAGCAACATTCGTGACAATGACTCACAGACTGTTACTGAAAACAAACAGCTGCAGTGGCCACTGCCACTGCCAGTGTGTTGCCAGCCTACGGGCTACGTTTCTTCCCAAAAATGGAAAGGGTGGGCTAGGCTACAGTAGGGGACGGGCCGTCTCGGGGACGTCCGTCCAATCGTAGACATACAATCTAGATCCAGGGTTAAATGTATGTACTAAAAGAAGTTCTTTATGCACATCAAAAGGGAGGGAAGGCGGCATTTATCGGCCTAGCCTAAAAAGCACGCAGCGTACTAATCTAGTCATACGATTCATCACGTACATTTTTTAGTAATACTTGTGGAAACCCGAACGTTATGGTGTCCAGTTGGGACAAATAACTAAGTAGCTTTCACCAATTTGTCTGCTGGTCGCCCAATTAATATTTTATTTTATTATAAGACATATTTGTAGGTTTTTGATCTAGATCCCATGATATAATGAGCATCACTTTTTATGAATGAGGCGTTCGCACTACTGTTTTGCGAAGGGCGTTTTGAGGTTTTACAGTTCCTTAGCAATCTCCAGTCGAGATGGCTCGAAGCGATACGTACGGCGGCATACCACATGCTCCGGTTGCCCGAATACCTCCACTTGTTCTTCTTCACCCTCACTATCATTCATTCCAAATAATCGCGCTGGCATGCATAGCTGCATCCCGATCGATGCGGAAGGACAATGGCCCTCCTATAGACGCCATGCTCAAAAGTCGCGTTTACCGTATTGCGCAACGAAACCGGTTCATCTTGTGACGTCACGAATCAATGAAAAAGTTGCCCCTGGCTATCTTCTACTTTTTTGGGTAGGTCTGTGATAGAATGGCTAATATTGTTAATATTGGTTGCAAATAAATTAATTGCGTATGGAATTTCGTTAATATAGTGCAAATGGATCAAATATATGCAAAGTAACATAGGACATAAGAGATGGACTTCAATTTTAGGTTATAATGTAACCTTCTAAAAACGTTCTGGGAACGGTGAATAATGTTAGCTTATAATGTAACCTTCCAAAAACGTTCTGGGAACGTTTAATAATTTTAAGGTTATAATGCATCTTTCTAAAAACGTTCTGGGAATTTTAGGTGATAAGGGTACCTTCCAATAACGTTTTGGGAACGGTGATTATGTTAAGGGTTATAATAGATCCTTCCAAAAAAGTTTTGAGAACGATGATTAATTTTAGGTTATAATGTTACCTCGCAAACACGTTTCGGGAACAGTAAATATTTTAAGGGTTATAATGGATCCTTCCAAAAACGTTTTGAGAACGTTGATTAATTTTAGGTTATAATGTAACCTTCCTAAAACGTTCTGGGAACAGTAAATATCGTTGGTGTGTTACACGTGACAACAAATTTGTCTGTCTGCCGAAATACGAAGTCTGTCCACTTAGGATTAGGTTAAGAAATATGCCCAGTTGACCAGTGTGTCTGAAGCGATATCGACCAGAAGAAGATCGCATATAATAAGGGACAAGGTGACCTTGAGAAATAATCAAGTCTATAGGGTGTGAGCCCAGGTCGACGATCAAACCGGAAATCTCAAAATCACCATTTTCCCGCCCAAAGTTGATTTTGGCGGGAAAATAGTGTTTGTGTCACTTTTTATGGCTATACTAAAGATATTTTCACCAATGTTTCAGCATGATGACGTAGTCCAGATAGCTTTATCATATATCTTATACTTTCGCGGTTGATTTTGACCGTGACGATGAAATATATCTTGTTTTGGGATCAAAATAGTGTCTTGTTTAGCTAAGTTTAAAATGAAGGTCATTGAAGGCAATATAGGACCGTATATCCACAATATGAGGCCATAGAATGCCAAATTCGATAAAAGAGACCGCAAGGATCCATCTGCAATATTAAGGGCATACGTGGTCATTTGAAGGGGGCCTCTAAAACGACCGAAAATCAAAAAAGTTTTTGATATTGAGAAATGAAGGCGTCCTAATTTGGCCCAAATGGTGTCAGAATAATGTTGTCTTCATGGACAATTATTTTGCTTTGTTCTTTCAACAAATAGGAGCTTATAGCCAATTTGAAACGGTTAAACTGTCTTATTTCTCAATATAGAAATAACCTTAAGAAAAGCTATTTTTGATGCAAAACGCATTATTGTGGTGCAACTGAGCAGCTTAGACATGTAATACCACAATATTAAAAAGAAGATGTGGCCACGCGCCATTGGGTGCATTTGACCCCAATTCCTATTAGAAATCAGGTCGCAGTCAATGTTAGAACGTTGTGTCAAAATGTGTATGACAAGAAGAGTGACTAACTTTGACGCATATATGAACTTTTTTGTAATTTTGCTTTTCGTTTAAAATCTAATAGCAACCCTGTATAAAGTATCCGAAAATGGTCTGAACATTTTCCGTAATACGAATCTTACTGAAAGAAAATGCCCAAAATGTTGTACAAAGTGGAAACAAAATTCAGATTTGTTTTGTTTCATAATAGTATTTGCGTGATTTATTTGTATTTTAACAAGTGTATAGGTGAAAAAAAAAAGAAAGACGCAGGTATCCACTAGCCGGGCCGAGATGGTGCAGAGAGAAGTCCTTTACTCTCTGACTGCATTGAGCGTGAACCGACCCCGCCGGCCTCGAACCCCTCCCTCTGTGCGCTTTGCTACATCTTGGGATCCACGACGGGTAGCATCCTATCCCACCACCCCTATCACTTCACACATACACACTTCTCTAAGAGCGAAACAAGGCAACCTACCTGTCTCAATGTCGCACCACATCGCGTCCTCTTGCTAGGGGGTGGGGTGGGGCTCGGGGGCGGTAGGGGGGGGGGGGGGCGGGGGGGGGGGGGGTGCGTATCCCTCTCCGCTCCCTCTGCACAGGCCTTCACGTTTATTCAGCTACTTAGTCTCCTTAGATTTATCGTTGGGTACAAACTGACTATATATATCCTTAGTTTGCTTTCCGTTGTTAAATTGATTTTACAAACTGATAAGAACTATGTGTCTAACTACATGCCATAGAACCCATTAGCCAACAGACACCATGGTATATCATGACATATCATGGCATATCATCGTATCTTTTGGAATACCATGATATATCATGATATCATAGTATTCCAAAAGATACGACAGCATGTGGGTCAGTGTGTCATATCAGTCGGTTGCTTAGCAACCCCCATTATGACGTCATTTTGACATTTTACGTCACAACTACTCAGTATATAAAAGCGACAAAGTCTCGAATTCCGTTTTAAAATGTTAAATTCTTCTTGTTAATAAATTACAGAACATGAAGCGAGAGGTAATTTTTCTTCAAATCGGCAAGTTTCATTGATATATATACATAGTCATAGATGTCTTACAGTAGATCTACTCAATCTTCGACGGAGTGGTGGCGTCTGGTGGATTTCACCAGCTTGTAACAGTATGAGATTCAGATATAGATTTTGTCATTTTTACGTGTGTTATCTCAAGAGCTCGCTACGCTCGCTACAATAAAAATAAGTTATATTTTGTGAATAACCCAAATGTAGGTATATTGGTTAAAATTTGAGGTATCTAGAATAAAAATGAAACAAGACCATAATCAGCCGTAGGCTGAATGGGACTGACAGAAGTAACTTGCACCCACTTTGTACAGCTCCTCTCTCTCTCTCTTCACCTGATTTTTGTTGAATTTTCCAGTTTGGCCAGACTCTCTATACTTTACCTTTTGGCTTAGTTCCGTTGCCATGGAAGCGTCAACGTGACGTCACATGACGTCACTGACGCTTACAAAAATGAACAATTTAGCTTCAATGTTTTCACTTTACCTGCTTATGTACCTCTAGTGATTTTAGCTAGGGCCTAAGTAGTTGAAACTTAGACGATCTCGCGATTAAGTCGGGTAACGTAAATTTGGACGTCATTTTTGACGCACACGCTTCAGTACCGCCAAAAAAGTTACGCATACCACCAGTTGTCTCTTGGTATAAGGTTTAACCTCAGACAAACCGGAAGTCGCTATGACGTATAATAGGCGAGTAAGGGCATTTACCAAATTATGACGTCATCACGTCATGCTGATGTCATGGCATGACGCACGGCAACGTCCAAATATCTAGACACAAACATGTGTGCCCTCAATCAAAAACGTTGATTAGAACGGCGGTAGGACTGTTAGTCCTTCAGATATAGCTTCACCTAATTACCGAAAATTGCTATTCTTCATCATTGCGGATAAATGAAAAACGAGCAGAAGAAGAAAGGACTCTGCAGCTAAGACGTAAAGGATAATAATGCTACTTTATTTTCTAAGTTAGAGGGAATTTGTATACTTTATCATTGGGAAAATGTCCGGTTGCCATGGACACGAAACTGAGACACGCGTTTGCCGTCAGCCTACCCTGGGACTCTTGTACTCGTCCACATCTCTCACCATGGTAAAGCAAAGTGAGATCGCTCAAACGAAAGTATGTCAAATTGAATGAAATTATATTTTCCCCATAGGGTTCCATGTTAAACGTTTTCGACTCTATACCGAAAAGTTAGTATGTTATGTCACCATGTTTACCGTTGGTGGCTCATCTGAGTCCGGTCCATCCACAACTGCAAGCATTGAACGATAACTGGCATAGGTCGCCCGTGGGAGTCCTTCCCAGCGCTAAAAATCCCCATCTTTTACCATTGGCCAAATTTCAAAAAATTCCTCTGACGTCATTTCTTATTCAAATACCATATGGTATCCATTGTTTCTACTAGGTACCATATTGAATCAAACAAAAAATCCTGGTAGTGTTTGACGAAGGCACTTGTGAAATACGCGACAAAACCTTTTTTCCCAGCTTGAGAGATGGAGGGCTTTAACATGGGAAGTCCCATAGACAACTTCCCGCCGCTCTGGAACCGGAAGTAAGATTGGAACGTATTGTTTTTACTATCCAGCTATACAGGAGATCACTTTCCCCACCATATGACGCCAGTCTAGCATTTGTTGCATTTTTTTTCGAGTTTTGACAATTTTTTGTATGTACCGAAAGTGACGTCATCGTGACGTCACGTGACGCACTGGAGAGACCTAAGATCCTACAGAGGTTATTCCTATTCATATTTCTATGACATGTCAGTCCCTTATATCGATAACTTGGTTTTAAATGTGTCTAAAAGCCACAAAACTGACAGAGGTGATTTAGTGTGTTTTCCGAAAAACCTGTTATCTCATTTTGCTCGAAAATGAGTATGACGCGTCAAAAAATGAACAATACGCGAAAGATGCCCCTTGATGGGTAGCACATTCTGAAACTTACCCGAGATCTCTATCTCTAATATTAACAGAGATATATGCATTGTTAACTTTTTTTATAAAAAAAATCGCTGTGACCTTGACCTTTGACCTACATAAGCCATTAACGAACTTGACCGAGCCATTTCACCAATCTACCTTCCGGTAAAGACCGATGACCGTAGCTGTCGAATTACGACCTGTATCGATGGGACAAGCAAGCTGACACAAATTTACAAACCGAGCTGAGTAGTATACTGACAGAAGTCTTTAGACTTCTGTCAGTAATAAGGATTGGAAGCAGTAATTACCTACAATATTGATACTAGGAGGGGAGGGATTTTCGTTCTCATTGCTGAGGCAGAGGGCCTGCATTTTGGTAGCCGCTACCTATGTATAGGACGACCAGACAATTTAGTCTGCCTGTCTGGTCCTCCTATTCATACTCATAGGTAGGTAGCTGGAGACTCCCCTCTGAGTCATACATTCAAGCACAGCACAGCTACAGGCACCAAGAACCCATCAAGGCCTGGTGAGTGTGGATGTTCTTAGCATTGTACCTAATCCTCATAATGTATATAATACTAATTATTGGAACAGCCAGGCCAGGACAAATGGCTCACCCAAATATTGAATCACAACTCAGCAGGAAAAGTGTGAAGTTGCTAAATGAAACAGGGCATCAACGTCTGGTGATATAGCCCTGCTACACAGAATAAAGATATATAGATATGAAAAAGTTATTTCATATTAATAGCTATAAAGGAAATTCTGGGATTGATAGATTTGTGGGTAGCGTTACCGGGGTGAGTAGGTAGTTTAGTAGTTGACCTTTATTACGTCATTTTGTTGCCTTAACTGCTGCATATCTGCGTTTGCTGCTTGCAAGTAATAAAGGTCTTGTCTCCACTACTTCATGAGTGTGTTGGTTTTCACTGTGTTCCTTATGGAACAAGGTAAACACCACACACTCACCGGGTCCGCTGCACGGCGGTGGTGGGGACGTCAACGCACATAAGGCTGGATAGGGGGGGGGGGGCTTCAGTAGGTTGGTGGCGGGCGGGTAGCTCCAGACACCTTCTGATTGGCTAGTCCTGAGTTGGGTGCGCTGGCAGGACTAGCTAGTGCACTGGCTCTCGAGCTCAGTTAAGGTTGTGCGGCGTGATAGCCAACCACGTGTTTTTGATCACGTATCATGCATTCCTGGTCTACTATCCACTGAGATCCGAAGCGAAAGGACAGGAACATGAGAACAACGCTGTGAACTGTGTTACCGTTGTTCATCATTCGCCCAACGTATTACATGTACCTAGTTTTTCTCAGATTTCAATGTCCGTTGAATTGCTGTCCCTTGCATTTAGTGGTTTACACAGGCCGGCGCGGCTGCCCAAACTATATTGCCGGTTCCAGAGTTAATAAAGCAGTATTTGGCACATGTGAATTTACAGCGGCACTGCAGAAAATCCACAAAAATGCCAGCGCTGCCGACATTGAGGAAATTGTGTCGGAGACGCTGAAATATGCCCCACATAGAGGCAGAAAGGTAAGCCAAATACACATTTTCTAAAATACCCTAACCGTAAACCGCAGCAAAACCTCGGTTACAGATTGTCTTTTCGTCTGCTGCCTTAGTAGTCTTTATAAGTTAGACTAAAGCGAGGGGTAATATATTTTGCAGGAAGCAGCTGCGCAGACCGGCACGGCTGCCGTCGAATGAGCGGCTGCCTACACATGAGCAGCTTCACGGGCCGGCGCGGCTGCCCACACAGGACGGAGCGGCTGCCCAAACTGGCCGGAGCGGCTGCCCACACTGGCCGGAGCGGCTGCCCACACAGGACGGAGCGACTAGCCACATGACCGGCGCGGCTGCCCACACAGGCCGGCCCGGCTGCCCACACAGGACGGAGCGGCTGCCCACACAGGCCGGAGCGGCTGCCCACACAGGCCGGCGCGGCTGCCCACACAGGCCGGTGCGGCTGCCCACACTGGCCGGAGCGGCTGCCCACACAAGACGGAGCGGCTGCCCACACTGACCGGTGATGATATCATGCACTATTTAATTCAGAATAGAAAATCTGGTATGCTTCTGCTTATAGATTTGATTTGATTTGAAAAAGCGTTTGATACGTTAAGTTGGAGTTATATATGTCAAGTATTACGGACATATGGCTTCGGAGAATCTTTTATGAGGTGGTTCAAGATTTTATATGGATGTCCTGAGAGTTGTGTCATTAATAATGGGAATTTTTCACAGTTTTTTGCTCTCGGAAGAGGCTGTAGACAGGGCGACCCATTATCGCCATATTTATTTATATTGTCCATTGAGCCTTTGGCAATGGCTATTAAGCAAGATAATAATATTAAGGGCATAATTGTTGGAAAGAAAGAATATAAGATTGGACAGTACGCGGATGATACGTTTCTTTTATTAGATGGTAGTGAGTCATCCGTTAGAAATGCTTTACGGAAACTGAAGGCCTTGCATTACTGCTCTAGACTGAAAATTAATGTTGACAAAACTAATGCTATATGGCTTGGGAAGTTTGAACAAGAAAAACAGAACATATGTCCAGATTTGCCATTGACTTGGGTAAAGGAGTTTCGGTTGTTAGGAATAAGTTTTCATGTTGACTTAAAGAAGATGGTAATGATAAATTATGAGTTAAAAATTGCCGAATTTTAAAAGATATTGAATGCATACAGTAAACGAAGGCTTTCGCTCCGTGGTCGGGTCACAGTAGTAAAAACTCTTGCCTTGCCGAAACTGATACATGTGATGTCTGCTCTACCTATGCCGGAAAGCGTTATCTAGACAAAATTGACGGTGCCATTTGAAATTTTGTTTGGAACAAGAAAAAACCTAAGCTCTCGTTAAATAGAATGGCCCAGTCATTAGAAGAGGGGGGCGTTAACCTTACGCATACAAAATCTATGTTGCAAGCTTTGAAATTGACTTGGATTCAAAAACTTATCCGGCAAGAGGGAGCATGGCAAGATTTGTTCTGTGACACTATTTGTGGTGAAAAAGTACATTGTTGGGAATTAGATTTGCATTCATTAAGAAATTTTATTAAGGTAGAAAACCCATTTTGGGCTGATGTTTTTAATTCCTGGTACTGCTACCGGCAAGTGAGCAAGGATATTGAGATTACCCATAATGTGTTGGAGTATGCTTTATGGAATATATATTTTATGACTAATGAAAATGTTATATGTAGAAAGACCGAATTTATCAAGAAAGGTATAGTTTTTGCTAATGATGTTATTCACGAACAAGGGGAGTTCATGGGCTGGAATGAATCTTGCATAAAGTTTGATATCCGCATAAATTTTGCGGATTTCTACGGGCTGATCCATTCTATTCCCAGAGAATGGAAATATGAAATGTTAAGAGGAGGTATAAAGCTAAAATCAGTTGTTTGTAAATTTACGAATCATATAAAGCAGATGAAGCGTGTGTGCAACGAAACTTATAAAACATTAGTCAAATCACTGATATACGGACGGAATAATGAGCGTAAATGGTCAGATATTTTAGGTGTACAAATAGAAGGGGATACATGGAAAACATTATATAAATTACCGGTGAACGCCACTACGGATGAGAGAATGAGAAGTTTTCAGTTCATGATTTTACACAGAACAACCGTAACGAATAGGTTCTTATACATGAGTAAAATAGTAAACTCTGATATGTGTGGCTTTTGCGGTAACGAGTGTGAAACGATAGAACATCTTTTTTATTATTGTCAACCAGTGAAGTCATTATGGTCAGAATTTAAAGCTTTGTTTAGAAGTGTCACCGAAGAAGACATTGGCACATTCATTTCGGCTCAGACTGTGATGTTAGGAGTGACAACCTCGCCTTTTTCTCGCCTGCTTAACCATATAATTATCATTGGAAAAAAATATATCTATCAGTGTAAATGGGCTCATATTACCCCTATTCTTTGTGGCTTCATAAATTGTATTAAATATTATTACGATATAGAAAAATTTGGAATAACAGAACAATATCGTAGCAAGTTCTTTAGACGCCAGTCGGGAATCGACTGTTACCAGTAGCTTTTATCATAATGTGTGCGCGTACAACTATAGTGTTTATGTATTCTATATACCTTGTTCTATCTTCTGACATCAAGAAAGTGTGTCATGACTACTTTGTTTCGGTTATATTTTCGCGAAGAAATGTTGGAGCACACGACTTTTCCCAACCATCCGCCATATTTGTTTTGGGCGGATGCCGGTACCTGTGAATGCAACTTGGTTCCCCGCTCCGTTAGCGTATGATTATCCGCTAGAGGGCGTTGTCAGTCGCTCACTTTGAAATTAAGGACAACAGCAGCGGCTTCTGTCACAGGTAATTCACGGTTACAAAGTTTGGGACCCAGTGGTGGAGTGCACCAACTGGGCGCAAGTTGGTCGCAAGCGGACGCCGAGCTTACGCCGGAGTAAATCCGCGCGAGGAATTTTACGCGGTGTGCACCAAGTGGACGTAAGTCGGGCGTTAGTCGCAAGTTGGTCGCACCGCTACGCCTGCTAGGGGGTAGGCGTAAGCCTAGAGGGTGGGTGGTTGCAAGTGTCAATAGGGCTGTACAGTCACTACGGGATCTTATCGAGACCCCACGAGACAGGGAAACTTATGCTCTAGGTCAGTGCCTAGCATCAACGGCCTGTACCTGCTGCCTACCTTCCGGTTGTTTGCCTTCACTCGCCTCACACAGAAGATCGGCTAAAGCTGTCCTTGGCCGCACAACTGACCACTGAAATTCTGCGCATATCAGAATTATAACCATCCGAGTAGATTTGTGTAATATATGAGCGGTTAGACAGTTGATAAACCAGAATGCGGTTGCGTCATGAGTGACTGTCACTGTCAGGCGATCTAATGTGTTGCGCGGGGTTTTCCATGTCGTATATGACGCAATAATCATCACGACTCGCATGTCTGAGCGCGGTATCTATGGTTACCTAGCAACGCTCCTTATATGGACTGACCAGGCGAGGAAATGGTGTGCCGTTTGTCCAGAAATGTAAACATCGATGAATTGCCTCAAAATACAACGCTTCCAAGAGTCTCATCCAACGGATCACATGCATGATGGAGAGATAAATGTCTTATCTTTGACTATATTATGATTTCATAGTTAGCAATGCCTGGACCAAAGCAAACAAAAAATAGTTTCACACCCACTCGATTCTTAACGCCCAAACCGCGCAGCTGGCCGGTTCCCAACATTCAAACGTTGACTACAATGAGTGCGCGTCAAGCAGCTGTAGCAAGGCACCAGCGGGATGCGCACTCGTTCTAAGAGCACGTGTTTTTTCGTTGGTCCCCAAAAGACATAAACCGGAAATAGAACCCGCGAGAACTGTACAGCCCTATAACGCAACCCAGGGTGGTGAAACTTCTAATTTTCGACTTCGAAAAGCATTAAGACAAACTGTCAGTCATAATTACTGGGTGAAATATCATATGATGCACTTTGTTAAGTAAAACAAATGAATGTACAACTGACCCTGCGTCCCATGGTCTTTGCCAATGGTAATCCACGAGCGGGTGAATCATGTTGCACGCTGGATGCCCAGCGCATTAACTGTTGTCTGTATCTTGATCAACTTGTTTTTGTTGACCCACATCACAACCGGGATTGATGTTAGAACATCTTTATTATCTTTATACACTTCCAGTAATGACCGAATTTCTGAGTCACTGAAGTTTTTCTTTCGTGCCATTTTGTCTTGGTTATAGCTTCAAAAGTGAGACTAAATAGAGACGCGTGCGTTTATAACTGAGCAACTAGCTGCTATACACATTCCAGTGCCAAACTGGACTTCGTACACTTGCATACAGCAAGTATAGGCTGTAAATTGTTTCCTTGTCTAAAGCGCTAAAATTGAGGGGATCAGGTTTCCTTCTTCCCTACGGCATGTTTCTCTGGTAGGCGCCACGGCTTGTCCTTGACCTACGGGGGTCGCCACCCTTCACACGCCTCAATGTCAAGAGTCTGCGACAGAAAGGAATTGAAACTTGTGCAGGACACACCCTAATACATATCACAAAAAGCGGGAACAGCAAAGCGGAATGCTATACTAATGTGTTGTTCTGGTAGGCCGTATCATCACAATGACCCTATGTCTTGTTTAATTAACTAAACACGGGAATATTACATCAACATCAACCTGAGCCCTCCTCACATGTTTTGATAATTAAGCTATTTAGCAAGCATAGAAACAATCCACGTCCAACAATGATCCTTCGCATACTTGAATTTACATTTATAAGAGCTGTGAGCTGTAAGAAACGTCACTTTTCGAAATCCGCCATCGAAACAAGTGGAATTCCCCACATTTCATGGATGTACGTCGGACGTAACTACGCCCGACCAACGCCGGCTTGGTGCACACGGCCTAACAATTCCTCACTACATCCGACGTACGTCCGACGTAGTTACGCCGGCGCAACCACTACGCCGGCGTAAATCTGCGACCGGTTGGTGCACTCCACCACAGGGTACAAACGGTTCAAATGATGGCGGGACTCGCCAGGTGGCGCTGCATACGTATGGCGGTTGGTCGGGAAAAGACTATACTCCAACATTTCTTCGCGAATATATAACCGAAACAACCTAGTGTTGACACACTTTCTTGATGTCAGAAGATAGAACAAGGTATATAGAATACATAAACACTATGATTGTACACACACACATTATGATAAAAGCTACAGTCGATTCCCGACTCCCGTCTAAAGAACTTTGCATGGACACCGTTGTGCCCCTAGAAAGCGGGCTTGCCTAGGGGCACTTGCGCCATATCAAGAGGTAAACATATGGCAAGAGCAAAGTTGTTGACCCCCCCCAAGAAAATGTATTCATTGGTTAACGTCACTACATAAATTACTTTGTCTGTAATAATTAAATGTTTTCCTTTTTGTGGTGAAATAGTTTATTTGTTAAATATTAATTAAATAGCATTTGTGCGTGAATTGCCACATCGGTGGAAGTCACATGTTCACTATAATTGTAAATTATACTGGTCAATACCCAGCATACTTAAACATTTATTTGCATTGCTCTTTCAGACTGATCATGTAGTCAATGCAGAAACCAACTGACAAATCTTTGACGTCCATGGCAACGGATGCAAGCCCAATGTTAAAGTATAGAGATCCTGGCCAAATTGAATAATTCGTTAAAAATAAGAAAAGCCCCTTTCCTCGACATCAGCGAGCATTGCCTGTCCGAGCGGTCACTCCGTTTTCCGCTCTCAGCCAGTTTCCCGCTCGCCGGCTTTTCCAGGGGGACGTGCCAAGTCCCGCGCGCTCTCTGGATTGGCTGAGTGGTGTCTGACTCTGCGGAGTGGGCGAGCGCGGTAGGGTTGTGTGGAAGTTCCAAATTGGCCGACAGGCCAGTTGTATATGATATCAAGAGAAGAAAAGATTTTAGAGGCCGCTGCCTGGTGTGTTGTGGATTCGCTGTAGAGATCGCAATAAAAAACCGACAATTAGGTCGCGACAAAACCAATAGGGCTGGCCTCGTTCCCACTCATGAAAACGAAACTGAGGCTGGCTTCTTTGTCATTAGACAGCTCCTGAATGCCCTGGGCCTTTTCTCTAGATCCGCGCGTTGGCGGGACAACCCTGCATTAAAGTCCCTCCATTTTGATGCACTGGGGCTCTTACCAAAGATACAATTTTAAGAAGAAAGTAGAGAGATATAATCCGAGAAAACAGATGATATGTATATATGTTAACTGGCGAATGTTAGTTTCGTGCTGCACCGTGTGTATGAAAGCATGCAGTCCCCGTTTGTTTATGTTCTTAAGCTGACCTTTCTCGGATGTATTTTAATTTAGAGGAATCAGAAATGTTTACTTTGTAGAAGATATAAATATTCATTAGATGTACACCCATTATAACTTCTCTTAAAGCCGTACATATAGGCCGCGACGGTTTGTTCTGTCTGTCCAATGAGAAGGGGGCGAGGGGCTGGCACAAAAAGCCGAAGTAACGCCGAAAACCGCCGAAAACCTCCGAAGTTGATACAAATTGACACTATAAGGGCAAATGTGTGATGATATGATGAAATTATGAAAGCCCTTACCTCAGTGGGCGCATTACCCCGGGTGTATCCCTACGGTGGACCGAATACGCACATTACGCATCGGTTCACCGCCCGACACTTCTTTCACCCGAGTATGGATGCGCGCGCATGCATTCGGTATGCCGATGTGCCCCGTTCTAAACAGCACGGGGTATTCGGGAGAAGATGGCGGCTGATTGAAAGGTGATGAAGAGTAGGTTGGTTCCAGTGCCTTAATGTGCACCGGATGTGAACGGTGTGTGCATTTCATTGGAATAGGCATATCCCTATCGGCATACTCGAAAGTTCCCTGTCACGTGTTGCGGGCCCGGGGCGGGATACCGAACCTGGCCCAAAGAAATGCGGTAGTGGCTTGAGGCTAACGAGCAGGGCGTGTGTGCGCGTTCCATGCAGCAAATTGCAGTTCTTACTGTAGTGTCAGCCGCTGTGCGCGCTCGCGTGCGGTGCGGCTCGAGTGGGTATCAGTGGAGCAGCGTGCGTGTGGGTACGACGCCTCACATAGTCTATATATAGCTGCTATATATACAGGGGATGGGCTTGATGCAAATAACAGCATGGTTAAGCGGTATGGTTGAGTTTAACTGCAAGCAAGCAAAGACCGCAAGCCAGGCACCAATACCAAGTGTCAGTTATGGGTTTATCTATACCCCTGCTCGTCTTATATTAAGATTTATATAATTTAGATAGCTTTTGTATCAGTTTGTTTCATGTTTCAAGACATTTGAATTACATATCACATTGTATGACGTTTGTGGTTGATTGATGAAAGCTGCCTTAGAAACCATATGGGTCTATATGATGCTTCGGGAGTTGTGCTTTTACTTTGGCTCGTGCCGGATAAATTAACATACTAGATTAAATCAATGTTAATTTCTCGAATTGCCATCTCACTCGTTAGCCACGATCATGGCTAACGAATGAGGCTAACGAGTGAGGTGGCCTGTATATAGCATATCGTTGTATGACGTTGATTAATGGAAGCCATATATCTATGACGCTTATGGCGTAATTGGTCCCTCTGTCGGGCAATAGACCGGTGCAATATGTTCATTTCTGGACTCGCTGCCTCACTCGTTAGCCACGCTCGGCACGTGTATTCAAACAACCGTTTTTTTGTTAAATAGAAGATGGAACCCATACGTTTCTGATGCTTCGGGTGTAAAAGTATATATTTTCTTTGTAACGTCCCGCATAACTTTACATAATAGACTGGTACAATGTTAATGTACGACCCTGCCGCCTCATTCGTAATTAGCCACGAACGAACGTGGCTAACGAGTGAGGCGGCACGTGTATTAAAAAAAACGTTTTTTGTTAAATAGAAGATGGAAACCATATGTTTCTGATGCTTCGGGTGTCAAAGTATACATTGCCTTTGTAACGCCCGCATAACTCATATAAAAAACCTGCAAAATGTTAATGTACGACCCTGCCGCCTCACTCGTTAGCCACGAACGAACGTGGCTAACGAGTGAGGCGGCATGTGTATGAAAACCCTTTTTTTCGTAAAATAGAAGATGGAAACCATATGTTTCTGATGCTTCGGGTGTCAAAGTATACATTTCCTTTGTAGAAGGGGATTAATAGAAGAGCGAGAAGGACAGACAGGGGAGGGGAGATCTCGAAAATGATGCCAGGGACGAGAGAGAGTTACGGAGAGAGCGCAAAGGACGGGGAAGAAAGGGGAGGTGTGAAAAATGAACCCGCAGAGGGAAGAGGGTCCAGGGAAGAGCAGGATGGACAGACAAGGGAGAGGAGATCTGCAAAATTGTGCCAGGGAGGAGAGAGAGTTAAGGAGAGAGCGGGAAGGACACCCAAAAAAGGGGATATGTGGAAAATGATGCCGGGGAGGAGAGAGGGTTTTATAGGAGAGAACGGGAAGGACAGACAAGAGAGGAGAGATCTGGAAAATGAAGCCGGGGAGGGAAGAAGGTTCAGGGGAGTGCGGGAAGGACAGGCAGCCTGCCGCCTCGCCAACAACCAGGACGGGTGGAATGACGATGGCGACCGTGGGACCGGCCGCCATGTGCGGTACATTCTGCGCCATAACATTGACAACGTCATTATTGTTATCACCAGGCGCTTCGCAGAGAAAACATCAAAGAGGGACAGCTTCAAGCTGCTGGAATCGGCGGTCGAATCGGCGCTGCGAGAACATAAACACCGAGCCATCCTGGACCTTTAAACTCACAAAACCTAACGGTTCTGCACCCATTTGGTAGGTTAAACTAAAGACAATGTATGGTATGTTACTGTATACTGTATGATGTATAATATAAAACGCACGCGTTGTTTACGCCCCGCCCCACCCCCAAATACAACAAGTCAATCCATATGTGACGCCAACCCCCCCCCCCCCTCGAACATCCCAGGTCGGACGTAACACGGGTGCCTAGTCTCGGGGTAGGTTCTGGGTCCTCTCCCACCCATTATCGTTCTATGACATAATTCAATACCACTGAACCATCATGTATTGACTGTGATTGTGGTACTTCGCGTTCAAACTCTCTGTAAACATGTTTCGTGTTTTTCTGTTTTGAGCTGTTGTATTTGGTGCTCCATGACTATTGTGGCGCAGGGTTTGCTCGTTGTTTTTTGGGGCGCGCCGGCATGTTCACGGACTGTGATTCTCAGGTGGTTTAAACTCATATTCATCCTCATGGCATGAAATGCATTTCTCAAATGGCATATCTTAAGTCAATATTATTGGACGAAGAGTTGATAGTATTGGTAAAATGTCCTTAGATGAGTCCATGCTAAGACAGTTTGGCGGCGTGACGCCAAACTCTTTATGCTCGGTTCTCCAGACTGATAATGATGAAGAAGGCAGCGATGAACCAGATCTAATTAGGCACTCTCCATACTGCTCAGACGATAATCTCATAGACTATTTTAAGGGACGGTTCACTTTACTAAGTCTTAATTGTTACTCTATCTCGGCTAAATTTGAGGAAATTAAAATATTTACAGAAAGTATGCAAAGTAAAGGTCAATATTTTTCGGTTATATGTATTCAAGAGAGCTGGCTATCGGAGGATTGTGATATATCTCGCTTTAAACTCAATGGCTATAACACAATATCACAGGGTAAAGCATGCACTACGCATGGGGGCCTTATTATATATATACGTGAAGATCTTAATTATAATATTGTGGCAAATGTTGTCGATAAAACAACGTGGGAAGGATTATTTATAGAAATATCTAGTTCTTGTTGGAACAAAAATATTCTCATTGGAAATATATATAGACCCCCATGTGAATTAATTAGTAATTACAAACAGTTTAGTGAAGAGTTCAGTCAAGCTCTCAATTCTGTCGAGAAGCACAACAAGGAGTTTGTCATAGCCGGTGATTTCAATATTGATCTCCTTAAGATCCATGAAAAACAATGCATTAGCGATTTTTTTGATATGAAAACAACTCACAGTTTTTTCCCAAGAATCACGCTGCCAACACGCATATCAAGACATAGAGCATCTCTCATTGACAATCTGTTTTGTAAAATATCATCACACATGCTTCAAGCCAATGTTGGTATACTAGTAAAAGCAATCTCGGACCATCTGCTGTACTTTATGAGTATACCACATCCTCTAGTTAAACAAATGGGTCCGAAAATGATTATAATCAAAACCTACGACCATGATTCTGCAATGAAATTCAGAGAGGAGATAAAATCACATGAGATCTACCATAGACTAGACAAAAATGTTAGCTCGAATCCAAATAGTAATGATGATATTGTTGAATATCTTGTTCGAATATCCAAAGAAAATTGCCTTCCGACAAAATTAGTGAAATTCTCTAAATATAAGCATAAAAAATCAAAGTGGATTTCCAGTGGGATTCTAAAGTCGATCAACTTTAGGGATAAGCTATATAAAAGGTTAAAGAAAACCCACAAACATCGCCTTCATTTGAAGCCCTCAAAGTAAACCTACAAACTATTATTGGGATATTGTGTCGCATGATTGCTGAAGCCAAAAGACATTACTATCATGCAGTGTTTTCTAAATGTAAAAGCGATATCAAGCAAACTTTGGCAGCACTTACAGACGTGTTAAATCGCAAAAAGACAAAAGGGAATGGCCCAGGTATATTTAAGGTAGATGGCAGAACAATCTCTGATAAGCAAGACATAGCCACTAAATTTAATGATTTTTTTGCTAATATTGGTCCCAACCTTGCTGAAGAACTTACTAATTCTGGTGACCAGTTTAAGGCATACTTAAAAAACCCAAGCCAAGATACCTTGCAATTTACGTTAACCGATCCAAACGAAATAGGAGATATAATTGATAAACTGAAACCCAAACCCAGCTGTGGTCTTGACGGCATCTCGGTTAAACTTCTCAAAGTGATTAAGCCAGAATTAACTCGAACCTTATCGCTGATAATTAATCAAACACTCACAACTGGGACTTTCCCTGATAAGTTAAAGATAGCCACTTCCAGAAACATAATCTCTTCAATAATAGTCAATACGGATTTAGATTAAAACATTCTACAGAATTAGCTAATCTTGAACTAATTGATCGAAATATGCAATATATGGATAAGGGACAAACTTCGTTCAATATTTTCCTAGACATATCTAAGGCCTTTGACACAATAGATCACAAAATATTGATTTATAAATTGAGCCATTACGGCATACGGGACACGGCTCTAGAAGTGCTAAAGCATTATTTAACCTATCGTAAACAATATGTTGAAATTGATAACTATGGCTCCGAGTTAGCCCATTTAACAACAGGAGTCCCCCAAGGTTCAATACTGGGTCCGCTTCTTTTTATCATTTACATGAATGATATCACGTCGGCCAGCGACTTCTTTCATTTTATATTGTATGCAGATGACACTACTCTGATAGGTACCTTAAGCCCAGTACAAACGGACACATCAGCATCCTTCAGTGCCTTATTAAACGATGCACTAATTAATGATGCACTAACGAAGCAAATGGTTAAATGCCAGTGGACTGTCCTGCACTGTCATCTGCACCGAAAGTTTACATCTTTAAATTCAATTGGCGAGTGTTAACGCTTCGTTTCGGCCGACTGGTAAGGAGAAAAAAATTAAGGCAACCCGCCCCCAGCAAAGTCAAGCAGAGCGCCATTTTGCCCGGGAGCAGTGACGGGTATTGTGACTATTCATGTGGCACCGCCTTACGTTATCACTCGCAGAGAGAGAGAGAGATCAGGGGCGCGATTTACAGATGAACAGCAGCAGTTCCAAGCTGCGCAGTAGCGCAAGATCTTAGTGTTTCATAGAAAAGTACCGTCCAAACAAATTGATATACGTCTTGAGACGATTGACCCCGCAACAATGCCATGATTGGAGTTATTTAGATTAGCTATTTAGATTAGCGATGATCATGCTCTCTCGTTTTGCTCACAAAATAGGCGCAATCTCCGGTTTTAATAAATTAGAGTATCGCCTCCTGATTGGTTAAGCGCGGACACACCTCCAAAAGGGCTGCCACCTGGGTACGCGGCGAAATCGTGCCCGGCGGTCACTTCTAAATTGTATTGTGAGCTATAGATACGACGACAAATTCTGTAATTTGGAGGATAGACAATTGAGTATTATATGAATCGGTAAAGCAGCGTTAGAGGCCAGGCTGGCGGTTCCCTTTAAATCCTAGTAAATTCATGCCTGGCAAGAAACTGTAGCGTCACTGTAGTATTGTGGAAAAACAATGTATGAGTAAGGTGAATATTCTTTATAAAGTGTACATAGCATAGATCGCTTTCGAAAGCGATCAAAGCGGGCTCATATTCCGCCCATGAAGTGAAGTATTGTAGTGAATTTGTGGTAATCGGCAGTCAATAGTGCATGACCTTAACATGGAAGAACCGTCGAACGCTTCAGTCACTGTTAGGTCAGTTTAGTACATCTACCGATTGCAAGAATATCAGGGGCTGATCTAGGATTTCGGAAAGAGAGTGGGGGGGGGGGGGGGGTGCGACGTCGGGAAGGTGGGTGCCCTGAAAAAAAATTGTGACCGGCAGAGGGAGGGGGGGGGGGAAATACCCCAGGTGTCCACATATTGTTTACAACCGGGCGCGGGGGGGGTGGGGGTGAACAATTTATCGACTTTGTTAGTCCTGAACATACCCTTAAACGCCCCTCCCCTTGGATCCGCCTCTGGGTTGAGTTTACAAAATGTTCCGATTTTTACATTTTCCGATGTATTTCGTCTTTTACAGTGTATGCTCAAGTTCACAAGGTGCAAACCCCTTACCCCCTCCCCCTTTATTCGCCCTTAAATATTGTCGTGTTTCCAGGTAACGAGACGTATGTTACAATACATAGATTGCGTGTCATTGTTGACTAAATACGCTCATTGTTAACTTGAAGATTCTAACAGGGTATGCCGCGATATCAAGATAAAAACAAGGAACACCACCTCAAGTATGTTGTCGATGGTTTGGATACACTCTGCAAAATGACTTTTGTGGGATACACGGTCAAGACTAGTGTTTCCTAGTGTAATTACTTCAAAGATATAATGACATGTTTACTGTGTGGTCGTCCGGGAATAAACGACG
This sequence comes from Arenicola marina, assembly GCA_964019135.1. Classification (NCBI taxonomy): domain Eukaryota; kingdom Metazoa; phylum Annelida; class Polychaeta; family Arenicolidae; genus Arenicola; species Arenicola marina. Next base: position 13,777,251 of record OZ025252.1, on the reverse strand, counting down.
CCCAGAAAACAGTACCATCGGAGTGTGATGGCAATGGGACCCACACCTTAGCGTCTGCTATCAAATATATATTATCTAAGGCTGGGGTACATAACTGTTTGGATAAGGGATGGGGAGATGGTAGCACACGCATGTTCTCCCATTTACAAAACAATCTGGAAAAGGAGTATAAAACACAATTCTTGAAAACTTTAAAATCGCCCACTGGCACATCGGGAGGGGGTAATAAATTACGAACATATGCAACCCTAAAATCTAATTACACCATGGAACCATATCTCAGTGCTGGACTGCCCAAAATATATCAACGGTGGTTTGCCAGACTCAGATTATCCATCCACCAACTCGAAATTGAGCTTGGCCTTTATAATAAGCCAATGCCAGTACCTGTGACAGAACGCGTATGTAAACAGTGCACCTCGGGGAGTGTGGAAGATTCATTTCATTTTACATTGCGAAAAATTCTCTAGTCACAGAAAAATGCTTAAAGCCGAAATTATGGGGTTGGGGTTATCTTTTAGTGGGGAGGGACAAAAAGGCTTAAATGACCTGCTGTCAAGCGATCACCCCGCGGCCCTATTTGCGGTCGGGGAATTTATCGACGTAGCCGTGAAACTACGAGTGTGAATACTTTTGGAAAAAAATTGTCTCTATATGTGTTTTTTGTTACATGGCAACACGCGTGTATTTACATGTCGTACGTAGACCAATAAAGAATTGAATTGAATTGAATTGAATTATTCGTACCCCCCACCCCGGTTCTATCCGTGTCTTCCCCTACATTAAAGTAAACTAATATATTCTCATTGATTGACACGTCACACTATGTATCAAATGCAAGTATTTCTTTGGGTGCGGACTCATCAATGGGTATACGTCACATAGCAACATGTACGATTGGCCACGGCAGCCGTCTCTCTTTGAGGAGGTAAATTGAGCTGACGAGGCCCGATTACATGCATTATCAACATTAACCCCTTGGTCTTCAGCGCTGTGATATCAAGTTGTAAAATGGGGATGCGGTGCAGAGGGTGGAGGTAGGGGTAGTCTGGTAGTATGTTTGCTCAGCGAATTGCTCATCAACGGGAAGCCCGGTTCCCACGATGCAACTTTTCCACGACACCCGCCTTCTGGACCATATCTGGTGAAAATGTGTCTGCTGAAAATTCTCCGTTCACACGAAGAGATTTGTCCACGAGATTTTATACAACCTTCAAATTGGCCATCTGTTCTTGAGGTAGGCCTACCTTCTGGAATATTCGCAGCGGTCTCAAAGTGAGGGAATCACGCAGTCCCTTGACACTAACCAGACCCGGGACCAGACCCGGCTGCGGCTCTTTGAAGTTGTCGCCTGGATATAGAGCATGTCCTATTTCTGGAAGACGTCGCCTGGGTCGTAAAAGTGTCTTAAATCGTGTCTTGGGCGCCCGTTCACACAGTGAGATCTTGGGCAAAACCTGTCGCCTGCCTCAAGTGTCGTGGAAAAGTTGCATCGTGGGAAGACACTTCACTTTCTTCCTTATCTAATTAATGGTCGGTCATCTGGTTATGGGCAGCAGCAACAGCGTGCCAGAGCAGGCGGGTGGGTAGTTTCTCTTCGGAATTTACAATCCCAAGTGAATCTTACAAGCGACATACCCTCCTGCAATATCCAGGCTCTTTTTCAATTCTGTCTTGCCACAATGTGTGGCACATGCTCAGACCATTATCCAGGGGACAATTATCCCAATCTCCTGGATAAAACCAGACGGAGTATCAGCCTTTGCCAATGGTGTGACCTCACGCGGGGAGGACGGAGGGCGGCACTGACACCAGGTCTAGATAGATCTAGAACAAAGCTTTTATGACTGTAGCCTGGAAATGGAATGAAGTTGATAATACATCAACGCTACTCAGGAAGCGATGTTACACCAAACAAATCAAAGGCTTCTGAAACTTTCCAAAACACATCTAGCATTGCAGCGTTTGTTTTATTTGGATGGGTCGGGGATGGCGGGGTGGATGCTCGTCTAACATTGTTGCACAGACAGTTTATATGAGGCCAGCTAGGGAAAAAGGCCTAGGTATTTTATCGTGCTCTTTAAATACATTTTAAAATGTATAAACGGATGCCGTAAACTACGTATTTTAAGAAACACCGTGAGTTACGATGATGTTCATCGGGTTACGTTTACGGATACGTTCATTCGGAAAAACAGTTCAATGACTTTCTATTATCTTAAGGAAAGCCAATAATGTATTTTGCATATAGACAAATATTCAAATTATCAACTAATATACTCATGTTTTTGAATGGCTAAATGGCTGGTTTACTACTTTTTACATCATGTTTACGACACATCATCTATGATGCATTGCGGATGACTAAGCGCTAAATGTGTTTATGGTCCAGGTATCCCACGCCCGCCGACAGCGTGCATGGCGCCATTATCGAATGTCGTCATGTTCGTATACCATGACTTTAGCGATGTGTTCTATTTCATTGAAATACATCAAATGCCGTTATAATACAAGTTCAACTATTGTATCCCGCGCTGACAATGGGGTACGGATACCGAGTCCAACAATTGTGTTATGGAAAGTCCATGAACCTCAATGTAAATCTATATGTAGGCTTGTCGAAGAACGGATTAAGTGGCGCCATGGCCGCGACGGACGAAAGAGTGTTTCTGTCGTCTGATAACACACCTTGAAAACGAAATGAGCTTCTTGCAGCTATGTTACTTAAATCTATGGGGAGAGTTTGAATTTAAATCCCGACATTCGGGCATTGCGTGCACGACATAAGGTAAATACGAGGTGCTGAAATGTGGCTCTCTGTCATTCCTAGACCGCGCTTCAATGACAGACAAGGGAGGGGAATCTGGAAAATGATGCCGGGGAGGGAAGGGGGTTAAAAGGAGAGCGGGAAATATAGACAAGGGAGGGGAGATCTGAAATATGATGGAGGGGAAGAGAGAGGGTTAAGGAGAGAGAGGGAAGGATAGACAAGGGAGGGGACATCTGTAAAATGAGACAGGGGAGGAGAGATTGAGCGATCCGGCGATTGATAATGGGGATAAGATGGTTAGAATTTTAGAGACCGGGGGGAATAAAGGGTGAAAGTACGCATGTTTTTCAGCTATTATTTTATAGTAAAGAAATTGACTAACCTGGTCGAGCTGCCATGTCTTTCTTGGAAATACAAGCTGATCTGGATCGGGTAGTCGAAATGATGCCCGTGTTGAGTGTTGGCCGTTACAGGAGGTTCATCGTAGACATGACGGCCATTAAAAATGTAAATACGTACGTTACCACTGTTTTTTCTGGTGCTGTTCTACTTTGCTTCTTCTCACATGAGACTTTATAACACGACTGATGCCGTGAAGGTGACCATCGGGACCATACTGCTGCGTCGGACACTCTGGATTGGCCAGGAGCAGAGCCAATGAGGGATGTGTTCAGTCAGTGGTCAGTCCGGAACCCGCAATGTCCAGAATAGGGCTTTGTTCTCGAAGTTCAACCAAGGCCATTACGCCACAGGTGTTGTAAGGGAAGTATGTGGTACTCAATAACGTTAGTTCCGTTTTAGAACAGGGAACAGGAAACCATTGTGCAAAGGTTAAGGAGGTTCCCGACATCACTGTGGCGCCATCTGGTGGACTATGCCGCTGCGATCTGGCGATAAGCTGGTACCGCCGCTCATACTCATAGCAAAGAACTTCTATAAATTCTTTGCTCATAGCGAGCGAGCCAAGTTGGGCCGCGGAACCAGGCTAATTTGGCCAATGCTCTATTGTCCGCAGCGCGTCATCGTTTATTTCTTGTTTATGTAACAAAGGCGCAAAACTGATGCGCTGCAAAGGGAAATTTATAGGCAATCGCAAGTCCAAGCAGACTAGAGAACTTCTTGGGATGTATAAATATATCTTTGAAGGAACTGACAATAGAAACAAGCCAGCAAATTACATAGCCTTGACCACACAGGCACACTAAATCAGTGGGGGAGGCGGTGGGGGGGGGGGGTGTAGGGATCCCCCACATCATCGTAGGCCTATATGCTTACACGTTTGGTTGCTTAAACGTTTTCATGTAAATTTGATAACACAAAGTATCTTATTCAATCTTGTGAGTATTTGTCGTGTCTCTAGTTCAGCATGTTTCCATTTCCGACCCTTTTTTCCTCTCATTTGACCAAACAAGGAGCAAGCTTGTTACAGACAATTTTTTATTAACTTTGTCTGAGTCGTTTTTTTTCTGTTGAATATTTCGTGTCGAAATTCCAAAATTCTCCATTGACAGCCATTATAAAATTAGATGTGACCCCCTATTCAACGTCATTTTGACACAAACGTAGGTAGAAGACATATCTTTTTTATTTTATCGTTTTGGATAAGATCAAGTATTGATTGCCAGTTTCCATCAATAAACCCAAACAATTCACCGAAGCAATCAACGATAATCTCAGATTAACGACGACGTGTCAGGCACAAAAAACACGAACAAATCTTGTCCACTGTATATGTCTGTATAAGTCTGTATTGATCTTAATGCGACAATAGCCATGGACATGCAATTAAAAAATAACGCCTAGCAGTGTTTTATGAACGTAAGTGTACGTTATTGAAAAAATAAACGACAAAAGACATATCTTGTTACAAAAAACTGTGCATTATCTTGTTAATGAAAAGATAGAATATCGTTAATTTTGACTTGTTCCACTCCGCTAAGTGTCCCGATGTAATCAGTCGAGCCGAGCTAAGCTGATGCGAGCTAGCTGATGTTGTCAGAACTTGTCTCTTAAATGGAGTCTCTTAGCCTTGCCCGTGATATCAATTAACCACAGGTTTTTTCAATTTAGCGGTAAACGTAATCAGTTGTTGCGTTTTGCGATGCCTTGTTACAAGTAACTGTGCCACGAAACGACACGACGAGTTCAGGTCGCGACGATGTCCCGGGGTAGAGACATTTGCCATATCACAGCCGAAATGGCGATTTTTAATAGGTTTGTGAATTTATAAACAAGAAACAATAGAGTTCGGAGTTCGAATCCGGGCTCGGGTACCTATCGGGTGGGGACATGTTTCATTCCTCCATTCCTTCAGCCTTCATAGTCCCGGGGGTTCATTGGTCCGATTTAGCCTTCAGGTGCACAAAAGCGGCCTAAAACATCAACATTTCAAAAAAGAGAAATTCAAGGTCGCCCTGGGTGAGTTCAACATCAACTCCGTCTCGGCTGAATGGGCACGGCCCGTTGGGTAACCTTCACACCTCATGCTGCTCATGTTATTGTCCAAGGGATTGATATCGTCGCTATTCTCACTTCGCAGCAGGCAACAGGTGCGAAAGTCGATATGCCGGCAAGGCTTCCAACGTTCCTTAAATGCAAAGTTTAAATCTTCGAATATCAATTTAAATAGTGCCGTGCCGTCGGTATCACTTCATATATCGCTTCCGAGAGTATTCTTATAGAATGTGTTCTAGAATTCCTCAAACCACTCGCTCGCTTGACGTAGAGTACGTATGGTAAATCCAGAGCTCTGTGTTGTGCGTGCGGTCGTTGTGAGGCTGGTATGGAAACTATTGAAACTCAATAGAGACTCTATGGAAACTCCATTGACATTCCATTGAAACCCTAGAATTTCCATAGAAAAATGGATAGAAACCTTTAGAATTGCTTTTATGGGAATTCCGTATGATATTTGCTTACGGGTTGTAATGATGCCTTATAAAATTAATGCCATGATTCGCCTAATAAATCTAGGAAGATATAAATACCTTTATGTAACCTCACACATAGAGGATACTTCTACAAACCTGCAAATGTACCTGATCATAACAAACTACGTAATGACAAAATGGCCCTGTCGAAATATTATTTCTATATACGTTCTAAAGAAACCAATTGCTCCATAGAAGTAAGTCTTATTCCTACATCTTCTATATAAACTAATTTTTCTATAGAAATATCTATTTACGTTATATAGAAAATAATTGTAATATAAATATACATGGCATGGCGCTAAGACAGATATTAACATATTGAACAAATTTAACTTTATGTTTTAGTTGTAATTTTTGGCTTCTTTTGAGATCACCTTAATTCTTCTCGCCGGGAGAGATTAAAAAACCGAAAGCTAAACGTATCGGCGCAAAGGGATGCGTATCAGTGGCGCAGAAACGTAGTGCAATAACTCTCTAAAACTAATAGACTGACACGAACTTCACTGCCCCCCCCCCTCCCCCCCCCTTACATATGTTTAAAACTTGAGTTTCATCACCGTGAGAACATTGTTGATGTATAAAAAAAAAAAAAATCAAAGTCATAAATGCCGTAGCGTGTCTTTTCGGCCCATATTTTCCACGAATTTGTCGCGATCGCTCTAAAAATCACTGACGTGAGAAAGCAACACATTTAATGTTACCAAACTTACGTGTGTACTGCGATGTTATCCTTTTTTAAGAAACAAACAATATTTCTCCATGCTGACACTCCATTGGCAGCAAACGCAGTTCCGCAAATATACTAAAGCACACGTCATAAGATGACGTAGTTGCCATGGCGCTGAACGTGCTCTGAACAATAGATGCTCTATATTTGTACCAGCCACGCGCGCCATGGCAACTATAGAGCATTTCATTGTCTGTGATTTAGTCTATTTGCGACAAAGTGTCTGTTGGCAATGAAGTGTCAGCATGGAGAAATATTATTTGTGACTTAAAAAAGGAGAACATCGCAGTACACACGTAAGTTTGGTATCATTAAAATTGCACGGTGTTGCTTTCTCACGTCAGTGATTTTTTTAGAGCGATCGCGACAAATTCGTGGAAAATATGGGCCGAAACGACACGCTACGGCATTTATGACTTTGACTTTAGGCCTGGCCTATGATCTACATGACAGTGTACCATTTAATAATGATAACGAAACGTTGCAACAAACCCCCCACCCTCCCCCTATCTGGACCTGGACCCGCCACAGCAAAGTTTGCTTAAAGGTCGTGATCTAGCCATCCAGCCATCCGCTCCGTTCACCGTCGGCCCCTCCATTTTGTCCATTTTCATTCCTTCCTACGTCTCCATATCCTTGCAGTACGGGCAGCAGCCCGCGACCGTTTTCCGAAATCCACTCGCGCCGCACGCAGAGACTCACTAACATACAAATTTCGGAGCAGGGCTCAGAGCGGGAGTAGGCGCCTCACTCGTGAGGGTGGAAAAGCCAGACGGTGCCGCGCCAATCACAGCATATATATTAAGAACGTTTTGCGTTGTAATGGGGCCCGCATGTGTTAACCAATAGGACACGCGGACACTAGAACTTGGCGCTTTTCCTTGGTTATTGCCGCCTGTGGGTGCTACCTTATCGCCGATAGATCATCAAATGCGCCAGAAAACAGAAGGAAGGGCCATTGAACACATAATTAAATATACATGTTAAACTTGTATCTATTTAGGTAATGTAGAATTGCATAATTGTGTAGTTTTCGACCTCAGATGCAGATAAAATCAAATTTGTTGTGGGCGATAATCATAATATCAGTGGCAGTGCTAACCTGAATGCAACTTCAGACGGTACAGTCTTGACACTTGTTCTTGTGACTGTAACTTAATGTAAGCATCAGGTAACTGGACTTTTCGCCTTTGGCTTTTTCGCCCCCACCGGAGAGTGCTCACAGCCAAGCCGGCTGTTCCGCCCCTTTTGTAGGGCCCTTTGAGAGCGCAGCGTGGAAGGCGGTATGGTGTGTGTTTCCTCAGGTTGCCCTGCAAGGGTGCGTCTTCCACCTGACGCAGGCCATCTGGAGGAAGGTGCAGGGGATGTCAGGCATAAGGGCTGCATGGCACAAGGGCCGCGCGGATGTTAGGGGGTTGAGGAGGACGGGGGTGTGGTGGGGGGGGGGGGGGAGTGGGGTGGTGGTGTATGTGTGCGGAGGGGGATGTGTGTGGACGCAGTGTGCTGTGGCCAAGTACCGTGGCGGCGGACGCAAGGTGTGAATTGCAATATGTATCTACTGTATTGCGCCTTCATGACTAATTGCTTAATCGCAATCAAGCAGTCTGTCTGCCGAATCTGCCCCGCACCCGACTCTGCCTTATCTATCCAGCTGCTAATGAGAGTCTTGGACACAAATAGAGTAGTGTGACAACATTATCTTAACTGGGTAAATGGCATTTCGAATGGGAACGGTTGGAGGTTGCAAACCGAAGTATAGTTTCAAGTCACTTATATGTCTCATGTGACTGTATGCAAATTACATTGCAGGCTGTTCTAATTATTGTACTCCTGCCTCGAGTACTTGTATCAGCCAACCTGTGGAAAACATGTTTGCAGGGGGAGATATAGCATTAGAATAAGTACCACTGGACTAGCTGTGCCTTTGGCATTGCTTCTTGAACGATCTCTATGTGTAGCAGGCGCTGAGAGAGCTTGCTAAAGAAAACAGTTCGTTCCTAATAATGTCACAAAACTGGCAGAAAAGTTAGCAGGTAATTTGTTCAACTTCGTTAATATTCATTCAAATGAATAGATCACTCAAATTAGCACCAATTTTTTTTCTCTTGGCGAGATCTTTTGCATGGTATACAGTTTGCGTTATATTTCTAAAAAAATAAAAAATGATCTGGCCTCACAACCATCTCGACCAGCGACCACCTCAATCGAATGTTAACTGGAACCACTCAATTAACACCCATCTCTACTTAATCGCTCGACCAACCAACTGACCAAGCCCCCACACAAACACCCCCACCCGCCAAATGGACCTCCCATTGGTGAAGGAGATAAGGATCTTCCATAGATGCATCATTAAAATGCCTTCAACTGAAATGTCTTGTCAGTGTCACTAAAGTCAGTCATAAATACTGTAGACTGATGGTTCAGCCCATATTTTCAGCGAATTTGCTGCGATCAATTTGCAAATCACTGACGGGAGAAAGCAACACATGCTATTTTAATGATACTAAACTTATGTGTGTACTGCAGTGTTATCCCTTTTTAACAACACAAACAACATTTGTCCCTGCTGTTTTCCATTTCCATCGGCAGCAGAAACGTTGCAAATAGACTAAATCATAGTCAATGAAAGGCTCTATAAATGCCATGGCGCACATGACTGGTGTAAATATAGAGCATGTATTGTTCAGAGCATTTTCGTCGCCATAGCAACTATGTCATTTTATGACATGTTTTAGTATGTTTGCTAAAGTGTGTCTTCTGTCAATGGAGTGTTGGCATGAAGAAATATTGTTTGTGTCTTAGAAAAGCATAACCTCACATTACAAATGTAAGTTTGGTATCATTATCATTGGTTTGCATGCCACTTACTGGTCCATTTCGCGAAATGCAGGTCTGCTTCGCGAAACAGACTCTGTTTCAGGGTCTACCCTAACCCTTATAAACAGACACTGTTTGAAAACTTATTAACAAGGTTTAACAAAATCATGTCATCATGTTCTTTAGGTGTGGATGCATGTTGCTGAGCATTCACCTGGCAATTAGAGTGCTGGTCAATTAAAATCTGTATTTAAATACGGTCAAGTGCCTTCCATGTTTATGAAGCTTGTTTCTAGCTAGGCCCCAGCAGCAGACCCCACCATTCGTAAATTTTTCAAACAAGTCACCCTCCCCTATCCAAAATCCTGTATCTGCTCCTTGCCCGGATGATTGAGCAATTGGCCCCGGAAATCATGAGTATATTTGAGGAATCTGACTTTGGAATTTTCTTTTTACCTGAATTCTGGATCATTTCTACAATTCTGGTCTATTCCAGTCTTGCCTCCGGCTCGGTTGAAGACTGGTGACTGAAGAAAAGCAGGGGTAGCTATACACATTGGGGTGTATATGAAAATCAGGGTGGGGGAGGGGTGGCAACAAAGTAGGGCACCTGGGATCAACGACAAACAGGAGAGTTGGGTGGGGGGGGGGGGGGGTCCACATCTATGGTAGCTTAGGGACATTTGAGAAAAGGGGACGGGAAGGACCTCTGCCCCTGTGTCAGCCCCTGCTCTCACTATTTTGTGAGCATTCGTCATTCATTGGGTCTATTCCCCATATTGGGAATTATTGGCCAAGACAAGCATCCACATTTGGAAACTGCCGGAAAAGTTGCAATTGAATTCCCTCTCCGATCATCAGCTGGCTTTTATTCTGGGTTGGGATATAACTTTGAATTGTCCCACTGTACTTTGTCACCTGCATGTCGCAGGTGGGTGGTTGTGACCAGTGGGGCTGTAGTTCCTGTAGTATCTTGTTTGCTTTTGGGATGGGCGGGGAGTTGCATGGAGGCTGTCTTTAAAGAGGTACCGGTATTTGTATGTGTGTGACTTTAAATGTTGACCTGGATGATCAACTTCCATTTTACAATTGAATACAGCAGATCCACTACCTTTATTCCAGCAGGAACGGGGGGGGGGGGGGGGCGGCTATAGAGCAGATATTTTCCATCAAAATACACTTTCAGATAATATTAGATAAAAAAATCTGTTAAATCATCTTTAAAAAGTACTGGAAACTTGAAAAAACTTATGAGTCTTGTTCTGCAAGCTTTAGTTATATATAGATGGAAAATATGTTATATAGTTCTAGGACAACCCCCCCCCCCCTTGGGCAGATGTTGGGGAGGGGGGCACTAATATGCGAACCTGGTGGGATGTTCTGTGGGTGTCCATTGAGGCCTAAGATCGACCATTTGTGATGAAAAAGATACCCCTATACGCCTTACACACAGCCTGTCTATACTGACACCAACATGAGGCTGTGCCTGCGAACACACAAACTGCATGACTCGTTCAATGCATGACTGCGACAGCTCACAGGTGTTTTAAGTAATAAAACATAATTCAGGCAGACAAAAAGGGTGTTTTGGAGCATATTATGAAGTATGTTTGAAAAAAGGGAGTATTTCGTGCGGCATGCCACGAGGGCCAATTAACATGGAAGCTCCCCCTCCCCCCCCCCCCAATTTTAACTCACTTTCTCCACATTAGCTATGATCTTTGTACTGTAACGTATCTGTCCATAGACCTACTATTGTTTTTGTTTTTTGGTACTAAGTATTAGAAACTATTGTATATGTATTTATTTAGGGGGTTTTCTTCAAATAAAATAGCATACAGACTACACAATATTTTATTTAAATTAATGTCCCATAACAGTGTTCCCACAGGTCAGGGAAAACAGGGAATTTCATTTCCAAGACGGAATCGGAATTTCAGAAGCATAGATCACATTTTGGTAACTGTTCAATCCCAGTTATTATTATAATATATGGATGGTTATGGGTATGATCTTGTAAACTTATGCCATGCCCTGTATGACAAAAGTACTCTTGCTATCCTTTATTAAGTTCACGCTCTAAGACTCACTGCATTGAGACCTGATTTAAAGGGTGTGAACGTTTCCAATACGTTGTTTGCCTATCTCAAAATGCAATATGTACTTTATTTACTACTGGTGGTTTCACATACTAAAAGTGGCCAGTATACACGTACGCATCTCTAACTGAAGACTGTGCTTGAAGCCAAAATAAATTTGGCTTTTTCTGTGGGTGATTCCTGTAAAATAAACTGCGTTCTCAAGGAAAACGTCGCATGCCGCCTTCGACAAAGTTGTCACTTGAACCTTACCCTGAGGAATTCTATGTATTTCCCGCAATGGCCTGTCATTACTTGATAGTAAGGCGAGTGCCAGTGTCTTGGGCCGCGCCCCAAGCCATAGCTCGCGCCCCAAGCCATAGCGCACGCCTCAAGCCATAGCCCACGCCCAAAGCCATAACCCTGAGCCAAAGCCCGGAGCCATAGCCCGCGCTCGTAGACATAACCCAGAGCTTGGAGCACTTATCCAGCATATGGATCCATAACCCGCATCATAGGGGCCGGCGCGACAGCTCAGTGGGCTAGAGTGCTCTGGTCACCCGAGAGCCTAACGGCACTAGGGTCGGTGGTTCGAACTCTGCTGTGGCCATGTCTGTGGTCGCAGGATAAAGATACCATGTCTTTCTTCGTAAAGAGTAGGGGGTTACCCCCGGGGACATGGCTCCACTCTCCCTTCCTTCTCCCATTAACGCCATATGACCAAAAGTGGTTAAAGCGTCCTGAATAACTAACCAACCATAACCCGCATCCCCAGCCATAGTGCCGCGCACGGGGGCGTTCTGTGGTATAATCGTCCCCTCCCTCCCTCAATGCCACCGTCTCTTCCGCCCTCCCTCGAAGCCACCGTCTCTTCCGCCCTCTCTCTCTCTTCCCGGCTGCAACCCTCCATGCATCTCACACCCACCCGCTTCGGGAGTCCTAGCCCGCATTCGGAGCCATAGCCCAGAGCCATAGACCGGCGACCGAAGCCTAGAGCAATAGTCCAGCGGACGGAACCCTAGTTCGTGTCCGGAGCCATAGCCCGCAGCCATAGCGCGCATCCGGAGCCATAGACTGGCGACCGGAGCCTGGAGCGCCAACCCAGGGCACGGAGACATAGTCCAGCGCAGTTAGCCATAGCCCGCGCCCGGAGTCGTAATCCAACGCCATAACCAGCGCTCGGAGCCATAGCCCGCGCTCGGAGCCATAGCTCGTGCTCGGAGCCATAGCCCGCGCTCGGAGCCATAGCCCGCGCTCTGAGATATAGCTCGTGCTCGGAGCCATACCTCGTGCTCGGAGCCATAGCCCGCGCTCTGAGATATAGCTCGTGCTCGGAGCCATAGCTCGCGCTCGGAGCCATAGCCCGCGCTCGGAGCCATAGCTCGTGCTCGGAGCCATAGCCCGCGCTCGGAGCCATAGCTCGTGCTCGGAGCCATAGCCCGCGCTTGGAAGCATAGCTCGTGCTCGGAGCCATAGCCCGCGCTCGGAGCCATAGCCCGCGCTCGGAGCCATTGCTCGTGCTTGGAGCCATAGCCCGCGCTCGGAGCCATAGCCCGCGCTCGGAGCCATAGCCCGCGCTCGGAGCCATAGTTCGTGCTCGGAGCCAAAGCCCGCGCCCAGAGCCATAGCCCGCGCCCAGAGCCTCCCGGAGCCATGGCCTGGCGACCGGAGCCATAACCCATAGCCTGGAGCACTAGTCCAGTTTCCGTAGCCCTAAGCCGCGCCGGAGCCATAGCCCGCGCCCTAAACTACAAGAAAAGTTCCTAGAATAAACTGTGGTGACTTACATTTGTAAATTTTGCTTATACCCTGCTGCTTAGCGTCCTACATATATATGACGCCCAAAATTTTCATATTCAAATAAAGAAGCAGCTTTCAGATTGCAAACATGTCTTTCTGTCCTTCTTGATGATAATAAATGACAAAGAAATAAAACTTTGTCGACGCCGGCTCTGCCTGGGCATTAATGGGTTAAGAATATGTTCTCTGTTTTAATGCATTTTGCCTCCATTATCCATCAAAAACTATTGTAGTTGGAGAGTGGCCATGAAAGTTTTTCAATTTTATCGCTATGGGCAGCAACATAGTCATCGATATATGAGATACTTTCTGGTAATTTTTCCATGTAAAACTTATTTTACCATAATAGCTTGCTAGAGCACATTTAATATTTATTTGTTTAAAATCTTGTCGAACAATTATTTCTACATGTAGCTTTGAAGAAGCTAAATAAGTACAGCTGGTGCCTTTTTTTTACCAATAGGACAGCGTCATATTTGTCCTGGGGGGTACTTAATACACCGCTGGCTTTACAGCCCCCCTTTGTTACCTCCAAAAGGTGCCCCGATGGAGTTCGCACCATTCGGAAGGACTTTTCACCTCCAGGATCTGCACAGAAGGGGTATCCTATATTGACTTGCTCTATGTGTCACAGCTCTAGGCAGACCTGTTCGACTTTTTCCCCCAGCAAAACCGCTCTGGATTCACATATTTCTATAGGGGTATGTTTTTCATTATTTCCGCTATATAGGGGTATCCCTGGGGGGCACTATGCATCCAGTTTGGTATATACATACATGCTGCTCAAATGACCCTATATTTAGGCTTGAATGAAGTAACTTTTAGCTGGTGTGTTGCAGTGAAAATATGCCTTAATCTTCTAATATATAACTATTATGCACATCTACCATATTTCATGTATATTTTCAGACACTATGTTTTTGGACACCCCTCTAAAGCCCTGAAAATGATGAAATTAGTGTATTGCATGTATTCGGACATCCAACGCAGGTAACTTTTCAAGCGCATACTGTTGGATCTAACATACCAATTCTTGGAGGCCCCTTTGTTATTGCGTAGCGCTGGCCACCATCATTGATTATAGATCTCTTTTTTTATGTATGTGATCGGACAGTAGATATGAGAGTCCATTTTTTTTTACTGTCAATATTCGGAGAACCAGAAAACTAATTTTCCTATGCATATTGATATGATATATTATCTGAATTTCAGCTATATACTTTCATGTATATCGTAGTATAGGTCGACCTTTAATATTGCAGTTTGGTTTAGAAGTATCGCCATTTTCCTTATTATAAGTTGAGTAAACATATTCGGGTGAATCACAATCAAGGTAATTATTAGCAGTCACATATGATGAAAAAAATGAAACTTGTATCCCGCTAAAAGTTGTACCATATTACAACATATCAGTCGAGAGTTCATAATCTGTATTTTTATGGCACAAGCATATCTGGGTGAAAATATATGCTTTACCATGGCCTGAAAGGTAGGCAGGGGTACATACACTACACTCTACAGTCATACCTCTGGAATATTACACAACGATCTGTCTTTCAAAAACATCAGTTAAATAAATACTTCATCATAGTTAGTTAGTTAGGAATAACAATTGTGTCCCAGAATCCTTAGCCTTTTTTGTATGATTAATTTACTTGAATACTGTTTGAATGTGGGGGTACGTACACTACATAAGGGTACGTACACTACAATCAAACTTTGCATATCAAGGGAACATTACAATATTGCACTCTTTTTCTTGGATAATAACATCATTATAGAATAAGACATAGGCCATAATAAAAAAAGAACTGCTTCACTCATCTTGCAAATTCAGGAGGGGGTACGTACACTACATAAGTTTCAGCATATTTTGGCTTTAGTCATCAAAGTGTATTTTCATATTACTGAAGACTGCTTGATATTAGTCATTTGTTATTGTTATTTGGCTTGTAATAAATTCTGATTTTTTCTTTCTTTAATACAACGTTTTTATGATATGGATATTACCCAATCACAATTCTTTGTGTTAAATGGAGGTTTTCGTAACAAATGGATATTTTTTCATTAATGACATAACAAATAAACGATCCAACACCCGTTCACTTCAGCCAATTATAAATTGACTTATTGCATTATTAGATCAATACAAAGAATTATTTCACCATTGCATCAATGTTAACTAAGAAAAACTTCAGACTGAACATTAAGATATTTAAAATGAACCCTCGTAAACGATGGAATTTCATCAATTTTAGATCATAAAATAACTAATTTTGTTTCAAACGTTTAGATTTGAATAATTTTTTCTTTAATTTTATGTATTTAAGTAGCCCAATGAAGATTTTACCTACACGTTTTATTTCTTATACTGTAAACTGTGTTAAATATCATGTAACAGTCTTAGTTTTGACTTTTTACCTTGATTGACCCTATTCAAAGTTAATTTAATTAGTTAATTTAAAGCTGGTGGCCAACCTAATTTAATCGCGATCTGCACCGAAAGTTTACATCTTAGAATTAAATTGGCGATTGTTAACGCTTTGTTTCGGCCGACTGATAAGGAAAAAAAAATTAAGGCAACCCGCCCCCATCAATGTCGAGCAGCGCGCCATTTTGCCGGAGCAAGTGACGCATATTGTGACTATTCATATGGCGCCGCCTTACGTTACAGCTCGCGGAGAGAGAGATCAGGGCCGCGATTTATAGATGAACAGCGGCAGTTCCAAGCCGTGCAGTAGCGCAAGATCTTAGCCTTTCATGGAAAAGTACCGTTCAAAAAAATTGATATACGTCTTGCGACGATTGAATCCGCAACAATGCCATGATTGGAGTTAGAATCGCAGCTATTTATACTAGCGATTATCATGCGCTCTTGTTTTGCTCACACAATAGGCGCAATTTCCGGTTTGAATAAATTAGAGTATCGCCTCCTGATTGGTCAATCGCGGACACGCCTCCATAAAGGGCTGCCGCCTGGGTCGGCGGCCAAATCGTGCCTGGCGGTCACTTCTAAATGCAATGGTGAGCTACAGATAGAACGAAAAATTCTGTAATTTGGAGGATAGGCAATTGAGTATTATATGAATCGGTAAAGCAGCGTTAGAGGCCAGGCTGGCGGTTCCCTTTAATATGATTGGCGTCATTAGCTTCATCTGCAAAAGTTACCATGTTTAATTATTTGCATATTATATTTTTATTTAACGCATTGAATGATATTCTCTCTCTCGGTGATTTCAATATATAGATGGATGCTTATATGAACAAGTATGATCCTCCAATGGTTTGGATCAGCTTTGAACCTGATGGTGTGTTGCATGTGAAAAGTATGTAGACATAACAAAACTTAAACAAAATGTACCGGTACGTAAACAATATGAACATGAAGTCCTGAACTGCATATTTACCTCATGAATCATAAATATATATTCTTTGAGTGTTTTGTTTTAGCATATGTAGCAAACTTTATTATTAAGTTTAAGAATCATATATATATGCCCCAACCTAATATATTTAATAGATTAACTCGGTACAATATATAATACGTATACCATTATATAATATATTCACTATAATAGAAGAGAGTCTAATTCCAAGTCCAGATTTAGTAATATTGCTGCAGTTTTAGTGGTATGTGGCAAATAATATACAAATTAAAGGCCAATAAACAATGCATGAATTTGCTAAAACATGATATTGCACTATCTTACTATGTTTATATAGGTGTGATGTCTCGGCCCAAGCCCAGTGGATAACAGTCACCCAGAGCCTCGGGCCAGGCGGCAACTTGCCTTTGGTCTAATGCGGGTGGTGTTCGCCTTGCATAATGCGAAGGATCGCCGGATCGAATGCCGTCAGTTCGTGGTGGGAACTTTCGGTGTCCATTCGGGCCTGGGACCAGAAGACACCTTGCTACAGGACCTTATTGGTTGTAAGACACCTCCCTATACGACCAAATTGGTTGTAAGACACCTCGCTATAGGACCCCATTGGTTGTAAGACACCTCGCTATAGGACCCCATTGGTTGTAAGACACCTCGTTATAGGACCCCATTGGTTGTAAGACACCTCGTTACAGGACCCCATTGGTTGTAAGACACCTCGCTATAGGACCCCATTGGTTGTAAGACAACTCGCTATAGGACCCCATTGGTTGTAAGACACCTCGCTATAGGACCCCATTGGTTGTAAGACACCTCGTTATATGACCCCATTGGTTGTAAGACACCTCGCTATAGGACCCCATTGGTTGTAAGACACCTCGCTATAGGACCCCATTGGTTGTAAGACAACTCGCTATAGGACCCCATTGGTTGTAAGACACCTCGCTATAGGACCCCATTGGTTGTAAGACACCTCGTTATATGACCCCATTGCTTGTAAGACACCTCGCTATAGGACCCCATTGTTTGTAAGACACCTCGTTATAGGACCCCATTGGTTGTAAGACACCTCGCTATATGACCCCATTGGTTGTAAGACACCTCGCTATATGACCCCATTGTTTGTAAGACACCTCGTTATAGGACCCCATTGGTTGTAAGACAACTCGCTATAGGACCCCATTGCTTGTAAGACACCTCGCTATAGGACCCCATTGTTTGTAAGACACCTCTCCATAGGACCCCATTGCTTGTAAGACACCTCGCTATAGGACCCCATTGGTTGTAAGACACCTCGCTATAGGACCCCATTGGTTGTAAGACAACTCGCTATAGGACCCCATTGGTTGTAAGACACCTCGCTATAGGACCCCATTGGTTGTAAGACACCTCGTTATATGACCCCATTGTTTGTAAGACACCTCGTTATAGGACCCCATTGGTTGTAAGACAACTCGCTATAGGACCCCATTGCTTGTAAGACACCTCGCTATAGGACCCCATTGTTTGTAAGACACCTCTCCATAGGACCCCATTGCTTGTAAGACACCTCGCTATAGGACCCCATTGGTTGTAAGACACCTCGCTATAGGACCCCATTGGTTGTAAGACAACTCGCTATAGGACCCCATTGGTTGTAAGACACCTCGTTATAGAACCCCATTGGTTGTAAGACACCTCGCTATAGGACCCCATTGGTTGTAAGACACCTCGTTATATGACCCCATTGGTTGTAAGACACCTCGCTATAGGACCCCATTGGTTGTAAGACACCTCGCTATAGGACCCCATTGATTGTAAGACACCTCGCTATGGGACCCCATTGGTTGTAAGACACCTCGTTATATGACCCCATTGGTTGTAAGACACCTCGCTATAGGACCCCATTGGTTGTAAGACACCTCGCTATAGGACCCCATTGGTTGTAAGACACCTCGCTATAGGACCCCATTGGTTGTAAGACATCTCGCTATATGACCCCATTGGTTGTAAGACACCTCGCTATAGGACCCCATTGTTTGTAAGACACCTCGCTATAGGACCCCATTGGTTGTAAGACACCTCGTTATATGACCCCATTGCTTGTAAGACACCTCGCTATAGGACCCCATTGTTTGTAAGACACCTCGTTATAGGACCCCATTGGTTGTAAGACACCTCGCTATATGACCCCATTGGTTGTAAGACACCTCGCTATATGACCCCATTGTTTGTAAGACACCTCGTTATAGGACCCCATTGGTTGTAAGACAACTCGCTATAGGACCCCATTGCTTGTAAGACACCTCGCTATAGGACCCCATTGTTTGTAAGACACCTCTCCATAGGACCCCATTGCTTGTAAGACACCTCGCTATAGGACCCCATTGGTTGTAAGACACCTCGCTATAGGACCCCATTGGTTGTAAGACAACTCGCTATAGGACCCCATTGGTTGTAAGACACCTCGCTATAGGACCCCATTGGTTGTAAGACACCTCGTTATATGACCCCATTGGTTGTAAGACACCTCGCTATAGGACCCCATTGGTTGTAAGACACCTCGCTATAGGACCCCATTGTTTGTAAGACACCTCGCTATAGGACCCCATTGGTTGTAAGACACCTCGTTATATGACCCCATTGTTTGTAAGACACCTCGTTATAGGACCCCATTGGTTGTAAGACAACTCGCTATAGGACCCCATTGCTTGTAAGACACCTCGCTATAGGACCCCATTGTTTGTAAGACACCTCTCCATAGGACCCCATTGCTTGTAAGACACCTCGCTATAGGACCCCATTGGTTGTAAGACACCTCGCTATAGGACCCCATTGGTTGTAAGACAACTCGCTATAGGACCCCATTGGTTGTAAGACACCTCGCTATTGACCCCATTGGTTGTAAGACACCTCGTTATATGACCCCATTGGTTGTAAGACACCTCGCTATAGGACCCCATTGGTTGTAAGACACCTCGCTATAGGACCCCATTGTTTGTAAGACACCTCGCTATAGGACCCCATTGGTTGTAAGACACCTCGCTATAGGACCCCATTGGTTGTAAGACACCTCGCTATGGGACCCCATTGTTTGTAAGACACCTCGCTATGGGACCCCATTGGTTGTAAGACACCTCGTTATAGGACCCCATTGGTTGTAAGACACCTCGCTATATGACCCCATTGGTTGTAAGACACCTCGCTATATGACCCCATTGGTTGTAAGACACCTCGTTATAGAACCCCATTGGTTGTAAGACACCTCGCTATAGGACCCCATTGGTTGTAAGACACCTCGCTATAGGACCCCATTGGTTGTAAGACACCTCGCTATAGGACCCCATTGGTTGTAAGACACCTCGCTATAGGA
This sequence comes from Arenicola marina, assembly GCA_964019135.1. Classification (NCBI taxonomy): domain Eukaryota; kingdom Metazoa; phylum Annelida; class Polychaeta; family Arenicolidae; genus Arenicola; species Arenicola marina. Next base: position 13,757,388 of record OZ025252.1, on the reverse strand, counting down.
CCCCATTGATTGTAAGACACCTCGCTATGGGACCCCATTGGTTGTAAGACACCTCGTTATATGACCCCATTGGTTGTAAGACACCTCGCTATAGGACCCCATTGGTTGTAAGACACCTCGCTATAGGACCCCATTGGTTGTAAGACACCTCGCTATAGGACCCCATTGGTTGTAAGACATCTCGCTATATGACCCCATTGGTTGTAAGACACCTCGCTATAGGACCCCATTGTTTGTAAGACACCTCGCTATAGGACCCCATTGGTTGTAAGACACCTCGTTATATGACCCCATTGCTTGTAAGACACCTCGCTATAGGACCCCATTGTTTGTAAGACACCTCGTTATAGGACCCCATTGGTTGTAAGACACCTCGCTATATGACCCCATTGGTTGTAAGACACCTCGCTATATGACCCCATTGTTTGTAAGACACCTCGTTATAGGACCCCATTGGTTGTAAGACAACTCGCTATAGGACCCCATTGCTTGTAAGACACCTCGCTATAGGACCCCATTGTTTGTAAGACACCTCTCCATAGGACCCCATTGCTTGTAAGACACCTCGCTATAGGACCCCATTGGTTGTAAGACACCTCGCTATAGGACCCCATTGGTTGTAAGACAACTCGCTATAGGACCCCATTGGTTGTAAGACACCTCGCTATAGGACCCCATTGGTTGTAAGACACCTCGTTATATGACCCCATTTGTTGTAAGACACCTCGCTATAGGACCCCATTGGTTGTAAGACACCTCGCTATAGGACCCCATTGTTTGTAAGACACCTCGCTATAGGACCCCATTGGTTGTAAGACACCTCGTTATATGACCCCATTGTTTGTAAGACACCTCGTTATATGACCCCATTGGTTGTAAGACAACTCGCTATAGGACCCCATTGCTTGTAAGACACCTCGCTATAGGACCCCATTGTTTGTAAGACACCTCTCCATAGGACCCCATTGCTTGTAAGACACCTCGCTATAGGACCCCATTGGTTGTAAGACACCTCGCTATAGGACCCCATTGGTTGTAAGACAACTCGCTATAGGACCCCATTGGTTGTAAGACACCTCGCTATTGACCCCATTGGTTGTAAGACACCTCGTTATATGACCCCATTGGTTGTAAGACACCTCGCTATAGGACCCCATTGGTTGTAAGACACCTCGCTATAGGACCCCATTGTTTGTAAGACACCTCGCTATAGGACCCCATTGGTTGTAAGACACCTCGCTATAGGACCCCATTGGTTGTAAGACACCTCGCTATGGGACCCCATTGTTTGTAAGACACCTCGCTATGGGACCCCATTGGTTGTAAGACACCTCGTTATAGGACCCCATTGGTTGTAAGACACCTCGCTATATGACCCCATTGGTTGTAAGACACCTCGCTATATGACCCCATTGGTTGTAAGACACCTCGTTATAGAACCCCATTGGTTGTAAGACACCTCGCTATAGGACCCCATTGGTTGTAAGACACCTCGCTATAGGACCCCATTGGTTGTAAGACACCTCGCTATATGACCCCATTGGTTGTAAGACACCTCGTTATAGAACCCCATTGGTTGTAAGACACCTCGCTATAGGACCCCATTGGTTGTAAGACACCTCGCTATATGACCCCATTGGTTGTAAGACACCTCGCTATAGGACCCCATTGGTTGTAAGACACCTCGCTATAGGACCCCATTGGTTGTAAGACACCTCGCTATAGGACCCCATTGGTTGTAAGACACCTCGCTATAGGACCCCATTGATTGTAAGACACCTCGCTATGGGACCCCATTGGTTGTAAGACACCTCGTTATATGACCCCATTGGTTGTAAGACACCTCGCTATAGGACCCCATTGGTTGTAAGACACCTCGCTATAGGACCCCATTGGTTGTAAGACACCTCGCTATAGGACCCCATCGGTTGTAAGACATCTCGCTATATGATCCCATTGGTTGTAAGACACCTCGCTATAGGACCCCATTGTTTGTAAGACACCTCGCTATAGGACCCCATTGGTTGTAAGACACCTCGCTATAGGACCCCATTGGTTGTAAGACACCTCGCTATATGACCCCATTGGTTGTAAGACACCTCGCTATAGGACCCCATTGGTTGTAAGACACCTCGCTATAGGACCCCATTGGTTGTAAGACACCTCACTATGGGACCCCATTGGTTGTAAGACAGCTCGCTATAGGACCCCATTGGTTGTAAGACACCTCGCTATATGACCCCATTGGTTGTAAGACACCTCGCTATAGGACCCCATTGGTTGTAAGACACCTCGCTATAGGACCCCATTGGTTGTAAGACACCTCGCTATAGGACCCCATTGGTTGTAAGACACCTCGCTATAGGACCCCATTGGTTGTAAGACACCTCGCTATAGGACCCCATTGGTTGTAAGACACCTCGCTATATGACCCCATTGGTTGTAAGACACCTCGCTATAGGACCCCATTGGTTGTAAGACACCTCGCTATAGGACCCCATTGGTTGTAAGACACCTCGCTATAGGACCCCATTGGTTGTAAGACACCTCGCTATAGGACCCCATTGGTTGTAAGACATCTCGCTATAGGACCCCATTGGTTGTAAGACACCTCGCTATATGACCCCATTGGTTGTAAGACACCTCGCTATAGGACCCCATTGGTTGTAAGACACCTCGCTATAGGACCCCATTGGTTGTAAGACACCTCGCTATAGGACCCCATTGGTTGTAAGACACCTCGTTATAGGACCCCATTGGTTGTAAGACATCTCGCTATAGGACCCCATTGGTTGTAAGACACCTCGCTATAGGACCCCATTGGTTGTAAGACACCTCGTTATATGACCCCATTGGTTGTAAGACACCTCGCTATAGGACCCCATTGGTTGTAAGACACCTCGCTATAGGACCCCATTGGTTGTAAGACACCTCGCTATAGGACCCCATTGGTTGTAAGACACCTCGCTATATGACCCCATTGGTTGTAAGACACCTCGCTATGGGACCCCATTGGTTGTAAGACACCTCGTTATAGGACCCCATTGGTTGTAAGACACCTCGCTATAGGACCCCATTGTTTGTAAGACACCTCGTTATAGGACCCCATTGGTTGTAAGACACCTCGCTATAGGACCCCATTGGTTGTAAGACACCTCGCTATAGGACCCCATTGGTTGTAAGACACCTCGCTATAGGACCCCATTGTTTGTAAGACACCTCGTTATAGGACCCCATTGGTTGTAAGACACCTCGCTATAGGACCCCATTGCTTGTAAGACACCTCGCTATAGGACCCCATTGGTTGTAAGACACCTCGCTATAGGACCCCATTGCTTGTAAGACACCTCGTTATATGACCCCATTGGTTGTAAGACACCTCGTTATAGGACCCCATTGGTTGTAAGACACCTCGCTATATGACCCCATTGTTTGTAAGACACCTCGTTATAGGACCCCATTGGTTGTAAGGCACCTCGCTATATGACTCCATTGGTTGTAAGACACCTCGCTATAGGACCCCATTGCTTGTAAGACACCTCGTTATATGACCCCATTGGTTGTAAGACACCTCGCTATATGACCCCATTGGTTGTAAGACACCTCGTTATAGGACCCCATTGGTTGTAAGACACCTCGCTATAGGACTCCATTGGTTGTAAGACACCTCGCTATAGGACCCCATTGCTTGTAAGACACCTCGCTATAGGACCCCATTGCTTGTAAGACACCTCGCTATAGGACCCCATTGTTTGTAAGACACCTCGTTATAGGACCCCATTGGTTGTAAGACACCTCGCTATAGGACCCCATTGCTTGTAAGACACCTCGCTATAGGACCCCATTGCTTGTAAGACACCTCGCCACAGGACCCCATCGGTTGTAAGACACCTCGCTATAGGACCCCATTGCTTGTAAGACACCTCGCCACAGGACCCCATCGGTTGTAAGACACCTCGCTATAGGACCCCATTGGTTGTAAGACACCTCGCTATAGGACCCCATTGTTTGTAAGACATCTCGCTATATGACCCCATTGCTTGTAAGACACCTCGCTATAGGCCCCCATTGGTTGTAAGACACTTCGCTATAGGACACCATCTAGCCACCAGTTCACCACATGGGACTCCCTTCATATGGCTAGACAACCATCTAGCCACCAGTTCGCCATATGGAACTCCCTTCACATGGCTAGACAACCAACTAGCCACCAGTTCACCACATGGGACTCACTTCACATGGCTAGACAACCATCTAGCCACCAGTTCGCCATATGGAACTCCCTTCACATAGCTAGACAACCATCTAGCCACCAGTTCACCACATGGGACTCTTTTCTCGTCATAGAATTTGATCCTACTCCCCCCTTTTTAACGATTCGTATGTCTTTTTAATGTAGGTTTAGTGTTCCTTGGCAAAGGCCGTTTTCCACTTGCAAATTAAGAAATGGTACAGTAAATTTCTTATTGGTTGCATTATTTTGGAATGGACGCATATATGTGTATTCATAAAGCTTCTATGTGCCATATATAATAAGTAATACTAATAATGAACTGCGTGAATTGGATGCGTTTGAGAGGAGTTAAAGGCCATCTTGTAGAAATGTCGTTTTTTTTTTCTGGTCTTTACCTCTTAATGAGTCTTGTCATGACGGTGAGTTCTCCATGTATAATGCTACTGACCAAGAAAATCATGATGAATAAATTTGAATTTGTCATGAAGAAGTCCTGAAATGTTGTTACCGTATTTGCATCAGAACCCTGCTTTCTGGTAGTTTTTTTTTTTTTTTTTTTGGGGGGGGGGGGGGGGGGGGTAGTGGCTTCGTGGGCGTCAAATAGGCAATGGCCTTTTCTTTATCGTTGTTATTGCATCCGTCACATTGCACACAACTCCAAACCTCCCAAGCCTTACGAAAAGAGATCCCACTACTCAAGAAAGGTGTCTGGTTTTAGCCGGTTCTACCTTTTAGCCTTATTGGGCGCAATATGTTAGAGATTGAGGCATAAATTACGCGAGAAATTTAGAAATATCCAGACTCTGTACCAGCTGTCTGCACGAGACTATCATCTGGTCGCATTGCTATAATATTGTTACCACAAAACTCTCTAAATAGAAAGGGTTACGGACTACATACGAAACGTATATGCCGATAGGGTTGCGGTATGCATTACATACGAAATTTACATCCCGCTATGGTTATAGTCTGCATTCCATACGACAAGTATATCCCGCTAGGGTTACGGCCTGCATTACAGACGTAAAGTATATCCCGCTAGGGTTAGGACCTGCATTACAGACGTAAAGTATATCCCGCTAGGGTTACGGCCTGCCTTACATACGAAATTTACATCGCGCTAGGGTTACGGACTGCATTACGAAACGTATATCCCGCTAGGGTTAGGGACTGCATTCCATACGAATTTACATCGCGCTAGGGTTAGGGACTGCATTACATACGAAACGTATATCCCGCTAGGGTTAGGGACTGCATTCCATACGAATTTACATCGCGCTAGGGTTAGGGACTGCATTACATACGTAACGTATATCCCACTAGGGTTTGGGACTGCATTCCATACGAAATTTACATCCCGCTAGGGTTAGAGACTGCATTCCATACGAAACTTACATCCCGCTATGATTACGGTCTGCATTCCATACGAAACTTACATCCCGCTAGGGTTAGGGACTGCATTACAGACGTAAAGTATATCCCGCTAGGGTTACGGTCTGCATCACATACGAAACTTACATCGCGCTAGGGTTACGGACTGCATTACAGACGTAAAGTAATCCCGCTAGGGTTACGGTCTGCCTTACATACGAAATTTACATCGCGCTAGGGTTAGGGACTGCATTACATACGAAACGTATATCCCACTAGGGTTAGGGACTGCATTCCATACGAAACTTACATCCCGCTAGGGTTACGGTCTGCATTACATACGTAACGTATATCCCACTAGGGTTTGGGACTGCATTACAGACGTAAAGTATATCCCGCTAGGGTTAGGGACTGCTTTACATACGGAAAGTGTATCCAACTAGTTTGACGGTCTGCATTTATATACGAAAAGTGTATCCTGTTAGGGTTGCGGTCTGTGTTGCACACGCAATGTGCGTTCGGGTAGGGTTGCGGCCTACATTACAAGAAATGTGTATACGCGTTTGGGAGGGTTGCTGTCAGAATAGAACCCAAAATGTAGAATATCCTAACCTTCTGAAATTTAACCTTCAACTCAGTGTTCATGCAGGTCCCCGGAACGAGCCTTTGCACGATAATTTATAAATGAAGTTACTTATAAAATATCATACATGTGTGACTTGTAAGCATTCTATGTTGCTGATAACAACTTTAAAACACAAAAGTTTGTTTCCATGGCGCCTTTTATTCATTAAAACACAGTGCAAACATCTCAATTATTGCAAAATAACTATTATTTCAATAACAATACTACAGAATAATGTACCATATCAAACTATGCATTATTCAAAACTCACCGTGTTTGGTCCTTGTCACCTACTTACTCGGTCAATGATGCAACGTCAAATCCAGGCTAGTCAGTTATAACTAGACTACACACGACCACCGACTTAAGTACTAATGTGAGTATGGTCAGTTTACACAAACATGGGTCATCTCACCAAAGACGGGTCCATACACGCTACACACCAGCACCGACTTAAGTATTAATGTGAGTATGGTCAGTTTACACAAACATTGGTCATCCCACCAAAGACGGGTCCGTACACACCAGCACCGACTTAAGTAATAATATGAGTATTGTCAGTTTACACAAACATGGGTCATCTCACCAAAGACGGGTCTATACACGCTACACACCAGCACCGACTTAAGTATTACTGTGAGTATGGTCAGTTTACACAAACAAGGGACATCTCACCAAAGACGGGTCCATACACACCACCACCGACTTAAGTATTACTGTGAGTATGGTCAGTTTACACAAACATGGGTCATCTCACCAAAGACGGGTTCATACACACCGCCACCGACTTAAGTATTAATGTGAGTATGGTCAGTTTACACAAACATTGTTCATCCCACCAAAGACTGGTCCATACACACCACCACCGACTTAAGTATTAATGTGAGTATGGTCAGCTTGCACAAACATGGGTCATCTCACCAAAGACGGGTCTATACACGCTACACACCAGCACCGACTTAAGTATTACTGTGAGTATGGTCAGTTTACACAAACATGGGTCATCTCACCAAAGACGGGTCCATACACGCTACACACCAGCACCGACTTAAGTATTAATGTGAGTATGGTCAGTTTACACAAACATGGGTCATCTCACCAAAGACGGGTCCATACACACCACCACCGACTTAAGTATTAATGTGAGCACGGTCAGTTTACACAAACATGGGTCATCTCACCAAAGACGGGTCTATACACGCTACACACCAGCACCGACTTAAGTATTACTGTGAGTATGGTCAGTTTACACAAACATGGGTCATCTCACCAAAGACGGTCCATACACGCTACACACCACCACCGACTTAAGTATTACTGTGAGTATGGTCAGTTTACACAAACATGGGTCATCTCACCAAAGACGGGTCCATACACGCTACACACCACCACCGACTTAAGTATTAATGTGAGTATAGTCAGTTTACACAAACATGGGTCATCTCACCAAAGACGGGTCCATACACACCGCCACCGACTTAAGTATTAATGTGAGTATGGTCAGTTTACACAAACATTGGTCATCCCACCAAAGACTGGTCCATACACACCACCACCGACTTAAGTATTAATGTGAGTATGGTCAGCTTACACAAACATGGGTCATCTCACCAAAGACGGGTCCATACACACCACCACCGACTTAAGTATTACTGTGAGTATGGTCAGTTTACACAAACATGGGTCATCTCACCAAAGACGGGTCCATACACACCGCCACCGACTTAAGTATTAATGTGAGTATGGTCAGTTTACACAAACATGGGTCATCTCACCAAAGACGGGTCCATACACACCGCCACCGACTTAAGTATTAATGTGAGTATGGTCAGTTTACACAAACATGGGTCATCTCACCAAAGACGGGTCCACACACACCACCACCGACTTGAGTATTACTGTGAGTATGGTCAGTTTACACAAACATGGGTCATCTCACCAAAGACGGGTCCATACACACTGCCACCGACTTAACTATTAATGTGAGCATGGTCAGTTTACACAAACATAGGTCATCTCACCAAAGACGGGTCTATACACGCTACACACCACCACCGAGTTAAGTATTACTGTGAGTATGGTCAGTTTACACAAACAAGGGTCATCTCACCAAAGACGGGATCATACACACCACCACCGACTTAAGTATTAATGTGAGCACGGTCAGTTTACACAAACATGGGTCATCTCACCAAAGACGGGTCTATACACGCTACACACCAGCACCGACTTAAGTATTACTGTGAGTATGGTCAGTTTACACAAACATGGGTCATCTCACCAAAGACGGGTCCATACACACCACCACCGACTTAAGTATTACTGTGAGTATGGTCAGTTTACACAAACATGGGTCATCTCACCAAAGACGGGTCTATACACGCTACACACCAGCACCGACTTAAGTATTACTGTGAGTATGGTCAGTTTACACAAACATGGGTCATCTCACCAAAGACGGGTCCATACACGCTACACACCACCACCGACTTGAGTATTACTGTGAGTATGGTCAGTTTACACAAACATGGGTCATCTCACCAAAGACGGGTCCATACACGCTACACGCCACCACCGACTTAAGTATTAATGTGAGTATGGTCAGTTTACACAAACATGGGTGATCTCACCAAAGACGGGTCCATACACACCGCCACCGACTTAAGTATTAATGTGAGTATGGTCAGTTTACACAAACATTGGTCATCCCACCAAAGACTGGTCCATACACACCACCACCGACTTAAGTATTACTGTGAGTATGGTCAGTTTACACAAACATGGGTCATCTCACCAAAGACGGGTCCATACACGCTACACACCAGCACCGACTTAAGTATTAATGTGAGTATGGTCAGTTTACACAAACATGGGTCATCTCACCAAAGACGGGTCCATACACACTGCCACCGATTTAAGTATTAATGTGAGCATGGTCAGTTTACACAAACATGGGTCATCTCACCAAAGACGGGTCTATACACGCTACACACCAGCACCGACTTAAGTATTACTGTGAGTATGGTCAGTTTACACAAACATGGGTCATCTCACCAAAGACGGGTCCATACACGCTACACACCACCACCGACTTAAGTATTAATGTGAGTATAGTCAGTTTACACAAACATGGGTCATCTCACCAAAGACGGGTCCATACACACCACCACCGACTTAAGTATTAATGTGAGTATGGTCAGTTTACACAAACATTGGTCATCCCACCAAAGACTGGTCCATACACACCAGCACCGACTTAAGTATTAATGTGAGTATGGTCAGCTTACACAAACATGGGTCATCTCACCAAAGACGGGTCCATACACACCACCACCGACTTAAGTATTACTGTGAGTATGGTCAGTTTACACAAACATGGGTCATCTCACCAAAGACGGGTCCATACACACTGCCACCGACTTAAGTATTAATGTGAGTATGGTCAGTTTACACAAACATGGGTCATCTCACCAAAGACGGGTCCATACACACTGCCACCGACTTAAGTATTAATGTGAGCATGGTCAGTTTACACAAACATAGGTCATCTCACCAAAGACGGGTCTATACACGCTACACACCACCACCGAGTTAAGTATTACTGTGAGTATGGTCAGTTTACACAAACAAGGGTCATCTCACCAAAGACGGGATCATACACACCACCACCGACTTAAGTATTAATGTGAGCACGGTCAGTTTACACAAACATGGGTCATCTCACCAAAGACGGGTCTATACACGCTACACACCAGCACCGACTTAAGTATTACTGTGAGTATGGTCAGTTTACACAAACATGGGTCATCTCACCAAAGACGGGTCCATACACGCTACACACCATCACCGACTTGAGTATTACTGTGAGTATGGTCAGTTTACACAAACATGGGTCATCTCACCAAAGACGGGTCCATACACGCTACACACCACCACCGACTTGAGTATTACTGTGAGTATGGTCAGTTTACACAAACATGGGTCATCTCACCAAAGACGGGTCCATACACGCTACACACCACCACCGACTTAAGTATTAATGTGAGTATGGTCAGCTTACACAAACATGGGTCATCTCACCAAAGACGGGTCCGTACACGCTACACACCACCACCGACTTGAGTATTACTGTGAGTATGGTCAGTTTACACAAACATGGGTCATCTCACCAAAGACGGGTCCATACACGCTACACACCACCACCGACTTAAGTATTAATGTGAGTATGGTCAGCTTACACAAACATGGGTCATCTCACCAAAGACGGGTCCGTACACACCAGCACCGACTTAAGTATTACTGTGAGTATGGTCAGTTTACACAAACATGGGTCATCTCACCAAAGACGGGTCCATACACGCTACACACCACCACCGACTTGAGTATTACTGTGAGTATGGTCAGTTTACACAAACATGGGTCATCTCACCAAAGACGGGTCCATACACGCTACACACCACCACCGACTTAAGTATTAATGTGAGTATGGTCAGCTTACACAAACATGGGTCATCTCACCAAAGACGGGTCCGTACACACCACCACCGACTTAAGTATTACTGTGAGTATGGTCAGTTTACACAAACATGGGTCATCTCACCAAAGACGGGTCCATACACGCTACACACCAGCACCGACTTAAGTATTAATGTGAGTATGGTCAGTTTACACAAACATGGGTCATCTCACCAAAGACGGGTCCATACACACTGCCACCGATTTAAGTATTAATGTGAGCATGGTCAGTTTACACAAACATGGGTCATCTCACCAAAGACGGGTCTATACACGCTACACACCAGCACCGACTTAAGTATTACTGTGAGTATGGTCAGTTTACACAAACATGGGTCATCTCACCAAAGACGGGTCCATACACGCTACACACCACCACCGACTTAAGTATTACTGTGAGTATGGTCAGTTTACACAAACATGGGTCATCTCACCAAAGACGGGTCCATACACGCTACACACCACCGACTTAAGTATTAATGTGAGTATGGTCAGTTTACACAAACATGGGTCATCTCACCAAAGACGGGTCTATACACGCTACACACCAGCACCGACTTAAGTATTACTGTGAGTATGGTCAGTTTACACAAACATGGGTCATCTCACCAAAGACTAGTCCATACACACCACCACCGACTTAAGTATTAATGTGAGTATGGTCAGTTTACACAAACATGGGTCATAGACGGGTCCATACACACTACACACCACCACCGACTTAAGTAACTAGTAGTCGAGTATTCACAATACAGACCAAGCCACACCGCCAGCCGTAAAGCTTCAGTAGACAACTATACAGACCAAGCCACACCGCCAGCCGTAAAGCTTCAGTAGACAACTATACAGACCAAGCCACACCGCCAGCCGTAAAGCTTCAGTAGACAACTATACAGACCAAGCCACACCGCCCGACGTAAAGCTTCAGTAGACAACTATACAGACCAAGCCACACCGCCAGCCGTAAAGCTTCAGTAGACAACTATACAGACCAAGCCACACCGCCAGCCGTAAAGCTTCAGTAGACAACTATACAGACCAGGCCACACCGCCCGACGTAAAGCTTCAGTAGACAACTATACAAACCAAGCCACACCGCCAGCCGTAAAGCTTCAGTAGACCACTATATACAGACCAAGCCACACCGCCAGCCGTAAAGCTTCAGTAGGCAACTATATAGACCAAGCCACACCGCCAGCCGTAAAGCTTGAGTAGACCACTATATACAGACCAAGCCACACCGCCAGCCGTAAAGCTTGAGTAGACCACTATATACAGACCAAGCCACACCGCTAGGCGTAAATGCTTCACGCTAAAAGCCAATCACACAATGTACAGACGTACCGCCAGACGTAAAGGCCAGACCAATCAAATATACACATTACAAGTCTCAAAGCCGATCAAACAGTACAGACAAAGAAATAGCCACACCGCCAGACGTAAAGGCTTCACGATAAAAATTAATCACACAATGTACAGACGAAGGTACCGCCAGACGTAAAGGCCAGACCAATCAAATATACACATTACAAGTCTCAAAGCCGATCAAACAGTACAAAGAAATAGCCACACCGCCAGACGTAAAGGCTTCGCGATAAAAGTCAATCACACAATGTGCAGACTAAGGTACCGCCAGACGTAAAGGCCAGACCAATCAAATATACATATTAAAAGTCTAAAAGCCGACCAGACAGTACAGACAAAGAAAAAGCCACGCCACCAGACGTAAAGGCTTCACGATAAAAGTCAATCACACAATGTGCAGACTAAGGTACCGCCAGACGTAAAGGCCAGACCAATCAAATATACACATTACAAGTCTCAAAGCCGACCAGACAGTACAGACAAGGAAATAGCCACGCCGCCAGACGTAAAGGTAGTTAACAAATATACATACCAATTTGACAAATAAACAGACCAAGCCACCCCGCCAGATAATGCATGCTTAGGAAAAGAACCGAACACAGATTAATGTGCGCCATCGAAAGCGACCCGCTGCCGTCTCGCAAAGGCCTCCGTGCGTCCCAAGTTCCACTTATAGAGGGCTCGCTGTAGCAAGAAACAAAAGTGGGCTTGTGAGAGATGGGTGGCAGTAAATTTTATCGCCTGAAGATAAGAGTTAAATTGCTCGTATATCTCTGTGTTTACTGTCAGTGACAGAAGCCGTTTAGATTTAAAGACAGGAGAGCAGACGTGCGTGAAACCATGAAAAATATCATGAAAAAAACGTACTTCGCGAAAGTATTCAGGCTCCCTGTTCAAACAATACTCAGACAAAGAACACGCAAAGTCATAGAAAATGTCCCTTGGTGGGCGTGGCAGGTACTTAAAAAGTGAAGAAAAGGCGTCCTTTCGACCCTCTGAACCAGGAATGATGTGAAACCCATAGGAGTGGCCATGAAGGGGGCAAAACCAAAGAAAAAGGTTACAATAACCGCCAGCTGACACTTTGGGGTAGTGCTTACGACATGGCTCATGGTGAGGGGCGTCGTCATAATTAGCACAGGAGTGCTTGTTCATGGCATAATCCGGCAAGTGTCGCACCTGCTCCCCGCTCGGAGTGAAGTAGTACGCCACTCGCGGGGCAGGATTGTACGTGCTCGGAAGAGCAACAGGGGCATCGCATTGGGGGTCGTCCTCGTGCACCTTCTCCACGGCATCGACCAGAACGCATAAAAAATGCGTGATTTGAGGGAGACAATCGTGTCCTACAGCACGTCTCAACAGGAGGGTCACCTCTGGACACAAGTCATGCAATCTACGCAAACTGACTTCCACATTGACGCCCCGAACGATAAGCGCGAACAAGTCGCGCAATGTGGGAAGAACAGCGAACGGAAATAACGCGGAGAGAGCAGCATCGGCAGCGAGCAGCTTCATAACGGAAGCCATTGCCACAATGACTTCGGCCTCGTACTGCCTCTCTACGAAGGCCGTGACAACAGGGACAACGCCTGCCGGACACACAGCCATGAGGTCTTCTTTGCCAAGGCCGTCAACCGAAGGAACTTCGCGATTCTCGATGCGAGTCGCCTCATCAAGCAGATACCGGCGTGCACGTTGCACCTGTTCCTTTGGGTAATCTGCACGATATGGCAGAAAAACTCTGTCATACCGTCTATGACCAAGAGGGACAGTCTCAGGCCGAGTAGGTGTCTCGATGGGCGTCGCCGTAACCCGCGAGCGTCACTCCAATGTGTGTTCCGTCACACGCCAGCAGCTGAGGGTCGTGCCTACACCACGGGTCAATATGCTCCGGGAAATCCACATTCATCGCAGATAACCAAGAAAAGTAAACATCAACGAAAGTACCTTTACACATGAATGGAGCGGATTCAGGATTAACTGACATATAGACTGCTCTTCGGTCAGCGCAAAAACCTGAAAACGACTGGCCGCAGGTAAACAACCGCCGCTCAAAATCCCACAGAAGCTCGTCAGCTGCTGCCGTCTCACGCGACCAGAAGTGAACGCTGTCCCCTTGGCCAGTGTAGGGGAGGACGCATCGCCCAGCTCGACAGACGCGCTTGTACACCAGGAACTTCACTGGCGCCTACATGAAAAACAAAGTTTTAACACATGACACACAAGGTAAACAGGTTTATGTGCGTGCGTCATTAGGCGGTACATGGAAGCGAATGCAAATGGTAAATGGTTTAAAGTAAAGTTTGGTTACAGATAAAAGATAAAAACAATAATAAAAAATTATGCTGTCGCGTCTTCACTTGTTCTTTATTAGTAATTTTTTGACCAAACGACAGGACAACGCTGCGGTAAGTCGTCAAATGTGCCACATTCATCAGGGGAACTGTCGTAAAATACAACAAAAAAGTCAAATGGAAACAAATAAGCTGCAAATATCTTGTCTTACGCAGACGGACAGATGCCAAAAAAATGATTTACAAATGAAGACAAAGCTGTCTGGTGTACAGAATTGTGGCGTGGGGAAACTGCTGCACAAGATGCACCCCATCGGGCCGCAAAACAGCTTCGTAACCAGCCTGCAAGTACAAAAGCCAAGATCGCATCACGTTTTGTACTAGAGTAAAAATATAGCAAGATGCACACAATTACGACTATTTAATATTGTGACAGTGGGTCGTAAAGCCTACATGTACTTATCAGGGGACAATATTGCAGTTGCGTTACAAAATGCTTACACCACATTCACAGTCGTCTTCAATCGAGCGGCTTGGTCCCAGGATGTAGCCATTGCCGTCTCGCTTGCACGTCTGGTCGTGCAAGGCCATCCTATTCTGTACATTCCTGCGACGAGACCGGTTTCTTCATTTTAGTCTGTTATTTACGCTTCGAAATAACGTACGATCGATTCGCATAGAAGAGGAACAAAGTAACAATTGACAAAATAGACAAGCGGCAGCAATATACATGTCAAGCGAAGTCACTTATCGGATCGTTTATATCGAAACACAACGGAAGTTCAGCATAAATGCATAAGGGTCGGTTCGTCACAATGCGAATACAGAGCACTTGTTAGTTGTAAAACTTACCTAGACAGAGCGGCGTCATTTTCATCTGTGGGCAAATGGGTACTTAACCCACCATATGCCCATTTCCCAGTTTGCACACTAAACTTCGTCTCGTTGGTCTAAAATTTGATAAAGAATAACATAAAACAAAAAACTCAAAATGCCAAAATAAAAATGCACGGCAAGCGTGAACATATTATTATCTATTAATGTTGTACATGGGATCACCGTGGCGCCACCTAGCGAGTACTATTTATGTCACCGTTTTTTCCACTCTGCGAGATTTTTCTCTATCCTTGATCTATATCGATTAATCCCAAGATTAATTCAATGTTTTGAAAACTAGCATACTACCTTAAGACTTTATCCGGTTTAAAGACAAATGTATTAGAAATTTGGTCTACCTGATTGGGCCTCGCGTTCTCCGCCGCATCGCCATCCACCGCCCGACCCGTCTCCTCCCGCAGGTGCGCCCACACCTCGTGGTTGGCACGCATTGCATCAAGATGCCCGCAGAGCGTCTGGTCGGGGTCATCCAGCGGTGGCTGACCTCCCTCGTGCAAAACGGTGACATGTGCGACGTCCAGCGGCTGCACAATACCAGTCTGGTCGTCATAGCCGCAGAGGGCCAAGACGTCCCTGGTGGGTGTGTGCAGTCGCCATGCGATGCGGCCCTGCTCCACTAGCGCCAGACGATAGCTCTCGTACTGAGAAGTCGTTGTCGCCATGTTTGCGACAGACGGAACTTCGCCCAGACCGTCCCAGACAGTGTTGTCAGGTGCGACCTGAACCACACGCGGCCGGTAACGGCGCTCAGTGGCAGTGTCGGGTTGGGGCTGGTAGGCCGGGTTATTGGAGGGCTTTCGAAGCCCCTCCAGTTCCCTCTTTAAACGCTGAATGTCAGGATCGAGGGCGAAGTGTATAACGCGATTTCTCACGGACAGCGGCAGTTGTCCACTTTTCCGCCTGAGTGCCACGTGTTGAATATAGGAAGTGTGGCTGGCGGTGTGCCAAAATGAGTTCGGCAAGCCCGACACCCTATCAACCTGCGCCTGGAGCGACGTCGGGGCAATGGGAGCTGACAGCGATGTCCAGTTAATGTCACAGATACTCGCGTCACCATGCAGGCGGTAATCATTAAGGGCGGCCATCACCTCCGAGTTAGGGACGCCTTGGCTGAACACGTACCTTAATATAGTAAGATGCACCCCATCGGGCCGCGAAACAGCTTCGTAACCAGCCTGCAAGTACAAAAGCCAAGATCGCATCACGTTTTGTACTAGAGTAAAAATATAGCAAGATGCACACAATTACGACTATTTAATATTGTGACAGTGGGTCGTAAAGCCTACATGTACTTATCAGGGGACAATATTGCAGTTGCGTTACAAAATGCTTACACCACATTCACAGTCGTCTTTAATCGAGCGGCTTGGTCCCAGGATGTAGCCATTGCCGTCTCGCTTGCACGTCTGGTCGTGCAAGGCCATCCTATTCTGTACATTCCTGCGACGAGACCGGTTTCTTCATTTTAGTCTGTTATTTACGCTTCGAAATAACGTACGATCGATTCGCATAGAGGAGGAACAAAGTAACAATTGACAAAATAGACAAGCGGCAGCAATATACATGTCAAGCGAAGTCACTTATCGGATCGTTTATATCGAAACACAACGGAAGTTCAGCATAAATGCATAAGGGTCGGTTCGTCACAATGCGAATACAGAGCACTTGTTAGTTGTAAAACTTACCTAGACAGAGCGGCGTCATTTTCATCTGTGGGCAAATGGGTACTTAACCCACCATATGCCCATTTCCCAGTTTGCACACTAAACTTCGTCTCGTTGGTCTAAAATTTGATAAAGAATAACATAAAACAAAAAACTCAAAATGCCAAAATAAAAATGCACGGCAAGCGTGAACATATTATTATCTATTAATGTTGTACATGGGATCACCGTGGCGCCACCTAGCGAGTACTATTTATGTCACCGTTTTTTCCACTCTGCGAGATTTTTCTCTATCCTTGATCTATATCGATTAATCCCAAGATTAATTCAATGTTTTGAAAACTAGCATACTACCTTAAGACTTTATCCGGTTTAAAGACAAATGTATTAGAAATTTGGTCTACCTGATTGGGCCTCGCGTTCTCCGCCGCATCGCCATCCACCGCCCGACCCGTCTCCTCCCGCAGGTGCGCCCACACCTCGTGGTTGGCACGCATTGCATCAAGATGCCCGCAGAGCGTCTGGTCGGGGTCATCCAGCGGTGGCTGACCTCCCTCGTGCAAAACGGTGACATGTGCGACGTCCAGCGGCTGCACAATACCAGTCTGGTCGTCATAGCCGCAGAGGGCCAAGACGTCCCTGGTGGGTGTGTGCAGTCGCCATGCGATGCGGCCCTGCTCCACTAGCGCCAGACGATAGCTCTCGTACTGAGAAGTCGTTGTCGCCATGTTTGCGACAGACGGAACTTCGCCCAAACCGTCCCAGAGAGTGTTGTCAGGTGCGACCTGAACCACACGCGGCCGGTAACGGCGCTCAGTGGCAGTGTCGGGTTGGGGCTGGTAGGCCGGGTTATTGGAGGGCTTTCGAAGCCCCTCCAGTTCCCTCTTTAAACGCTGAATGTCAGGATCGAGGGCGAAGTGTATAACGCGATTTCTCACGGACAGCGGCAGTTGTCCACTTTTCCGCCTGAGTGCCACGTGTTGAATATAGGAAGTGTGGCTGGCGGTGTGCCAAAATGAGTTCGGCAAGCCCGACACCCTATCAACCTGCGCCTGGAGCGACGTCGGGGCAATGGGAGCTGACAGCGATGTCCAGTTAATGTCACAGATACTCGCGTCACCATGCAGGCGGTAATCATTAAGGGCGGCCATCACCTCCGAGTTAGGGACGCCTTGGCTGAACACGTACCTTAATATAGTAATAAACATTGATCTTTGGTATATGTATTGCAGGGTAGTCTGGGCGGTTTTCGGCATTTAAAATCATACATACTTTGCAACATTTACGCAAAAATAAATAAATACATGACACTCGGCAAAATAAACTCATAGGAAAAGCACATAGATATACATAATATACATGCCTGCAATCAAGGTTCCCACAGAAAACACACAAATTGTACTGCTATGTTCGGTTTGTAAATTTATTTGTTAATATGTTTGTCAGTTGGATCTAGCGCGAATGGTAACAATCAAGTGATAGATATATGAAATAACTCCGCATAGTTCATTATTAGTATATGTAAGTCAAAGGTCAAGGTCACAGTGATTAAAACAAAAAAAGAGAGTTCAGAACGCGTCTATCTCTGTTAATATTAGAGCTAGAGTCCTCGAGTAAGTTTCAGCATGTGCTACCCTCCAGAACGCATCTTTTTTGGCATGATTTTTGATTTTTAAGCAAAATGACTTTTTTCACAAAACGCAAAAGGTGACCTTGAACTGTATTTCTGTGGTTTCACCCATTTAAGTTGCAGATATCCCTGGCGTTCTGGGGGCTAATAAAAATATGAATGAGAATATCTTCTGTCTCATCTGAGATTTTTCGGATATGTCTTATGACCTCACGATGACGTCATTTTCGGTGCATTGAACTAATCCAAAAAATGACAAGAAATCCTATCCCGTCTTTCTTCCGGTTCCAGGTGCGACGGCAATTTTCTATGGGGCTTCCAATGTTAAAGCCCTCAATCTCTCATCCGAGGAAAAGTGTCTTATTTTACAAGTGCCTTCGTCAAACACTATCAGGATGTTTTCCTTGCTTAAACATGGTACCCGGTAGCCACAGTGCTTACTGCGTATTTATGTAAGAAATGACGTCACAGGATTTTCCGAAATTTGGCCAAGAGTTTTTGGTGCCAGCAGAGGCTTCCACGGGCGTCCTATTCAAGCCATCACTCTATGCTTACAGTTGTAGATGGAGAATACTGAGCTGAACTATCAACTGCACACATGTTGACATAACCTTAAAAATTTTCCGTATATACTCGAAAACGTTTAACATGGGACCCTATGGGGAAAATCGAACTTGATTCAATATGAAAGCACCTTCACCACGGTGGGAAATGTTGAAGAGTACAAGACTTAAAGCTTGCACACTGCAAAAGAAAAGTCGCAATTTTCTTTCCATGGCAACGGAAAATTTACCCAATGATAAAATATACAGATTATGGTTAAATTAAAAGTGCGCAAAAAATCGGAAAAACAGGATAGACCTGAGATCTGTGCGGCCACTGGCAGGGAACATAGATCGCCAGATCAGTGGGAAAAGAAAAGCATTCGAACAGATCAGGCCTATAAATTATGGCATCATTTTTTTCATTCTGAATGATCACGAATTAATCAAATTAGCATATTAATAACTACATAAGACAGGAAATTCATAACCTTCCAGGTATTAGTAATAACAGGGATTAGACAGATTCCAAAATGTTTTCTAGGCTTCTGAAATTCCGTGACTTCTCCCTGGCTTTTGCTGCATCTCTGATTGTGGTTAGCACCAACCATTTGATCGTAGGACCCTGTTGTCTAGCTTGCAGCAGAACAGTCTGTAATAGAGACTGCAAACAGGTATCGCCGGAGCGAAGTAGCCCCCGATACCGCTCCGCCGTACGATTTCTTGCTTTCCCTTGGGATGATAGTTTAAGATGACATTAGGTTACAAAACTAATGTTAACAAAGTGTCCACAATAAAAATGCATATTGATGAACAATTGGCGTTTACTTTACATATTTCAATATACGAACAGTTTAGATAAATTTTGATCGATAGTTAAATAAATATCTAATATAAATAAAAAAAGAAGAAGAAGGAATTGGTGCCACTACAGGGCACACATATAGGCTTAAATAGGCCATGGGACCTCCCTAAACGACGAAACATGTGCCAGATTAGTGCCCAAGTCCGGATTCCAACCAAAGACCTATTGACGCCTATATAGTGCGCTAACTACTACACCAGGGAGGCCTCAATCCATATAAGTAAAGAGATTAAACGCCTAATGTTCAATACAATGTGATACAAGACCTCATTTAAGACATTCAAGTAATATATAACTAATTATTAAAAAAAGAAAGAGATGTATGACCTTGATCCAATTTCCTTTTCTTGGCCCCGATGATGGTGGATCGTTCCGCCAGAAACCGTCTGCGGCACAAGATGTCGCCAGGGCTAAATACCCTGTACATTAATGATGTCCCCCTAAGCAGGTGTCTCAGCTGTAACATGCACTGATAATGAGGGAATACATATAACAACTGTATATCCAAATGCATGTTTTTTTTTATATCGCAGTACACAGACCCCAAGACGGATATTTAGTCAAAATTAAAGACTATCTAGATATTTCCCAGTTCACATTTTGACCAGGCAGGCATTTTCCTAGGCATTGCAGCTGATCCCTATATCTTGTTGATTGTTGAATGAATCACATTTACTTGTACATGTATAAATAACCTTTTTATAGCTTTGATTTCTTTAGTGTGGCCTAATCAGGTCGCTCGCAAATGTCTAGTGCGCGCTGCACGGCAAGCCAAAGCGGCCGGTGCGTGGTTCAAATCCCACCTGTGTTAATATTTATGTTTGTGTAGGATAAAGATTCCTTGTCTTTCTTCACAAAGAGTTTGACGTTAGTCTGAGAAACATGGCTCTTCTCTATCTTGAGGTCCACATGACCTGGAATTCATTGTGGCGATATGATCTGCACAGGCAGAAATATTAACGTTCTACTTCAATGCGACAATCAAAGACAGATATTTTCCACCAATGTCGGTTAAGCTTCAGATACATTCTAGAAACGAATCTGAGTGAAGAGAGTGCATTCACAAATCAAGAAGAGGTACCGTACCCTCAACGGTTTAAGGGGTTTGTTTCCTACAATTTAATGATAAGCTAAACTGAAGATCATTAAATGTTTTAAAGCCAGAATAAAGGTTCGGAGAGTCAAACAAGCTAAATGCCAAAGAAAGTGCTTCTTGGGACTCGCAATGCATTAATTTGACATGAAACATGCATATATCCATCCATATACTTGGTGTTTCAAAATACTTAACTTGCTCTGCATAAATCCGCGCAAGCTGCCCGACTCGATGTATCGGGTGACGTGTTGGGACCCAGGGGCGTCAAGGCAGAAGGCGTAGAAAGCCCCTTTGGTCATTCCTGGGTAGGAGGCGATGTCGAGCAGAACTCGCTCCATCCGAAGGAGCTCTGTCTGGTCATGGTCAATTAGATGACTGTCCAGGAGCTGCGCTTCAGACAGTTGAATGGCTTTAATACCTTCATGACAAGCATCAACAGTGTCAATCATAGGATTGATGGCGGCTGAAAAAAATTAGATTTGAAACATTTATTCATAAGAATGCTTCCGGTGAATGAGGGGATACGCAGTTGCATATACATACTCTCGTCAAACTATATGTATAATTAATAAGTGCAAAACATCATCAAGGATGCAGTCAAGAACAAAAAAAAACTGGAAAACTTAACCTTTCTTTGTGCATAATCATGCTGGTTGCTTCCTTGCAGTGTGTTTAACTCAGGCCTGCTTGAGGGGACACCAGGAATTGATATAACCTAAACAACATGTTAGAAAGTATAGTTAATATGACAATCTTACACATATAACAATGAACTCCATAAGCCATATGTCTATGTGACAAGCTCGTCCGTCAGCAGGATGTATATTCTATACAAAAAACACCATCTTACCCTTTTTTCTGGAACATAATGGTTAAAAACAAACACAATATATGGTATGGATACACTACCCTGCAGAGTAGTTCATATAAGGAAAATATTTGTTTTCCCTAAAACTATTCTTTTACAGTTGTAGGGAGATGGTGCATGATCCTGTCCTATTTGGCTTTGACCCTACCCACCATGTTACAGCTGATTAATGATAACAACCAGTTATCTCAATCCCCCTTCACCTGGGCATGGCCCTACCCCCTTTAAATAAATACCCCCAGCTCCCACCATACCCAATACAAAGTTAACCCCCCTAGCCCCACTGGCGGTCAAATCATCCATCAGCAAAATGGGTATACACTGTGACAAACAACACCCAAATTTAAATCAATGCAATCATGCATGTCTCTGCTTGTTTACATACAAACTAGTACATGAGAATAATAATTGACAAATATTAATAATTTTGAATTACTTTTCATATTAAACAAATTACAGATAACTTCATATTATTTAATTAGATTTCTTTTATTTCAAATGCTAATACTGTATAATTTATTCAGTACCGTAAACTGCCTATTTGAAGCAGCGGCTTATATTAGGAAGTTGGAGGTTCCACTTTCCGGGTTTGAGTCGCAAGTCAGGGTGCGGCTTTAAATAGGGCCTTTTGCCGATTTAAAGTGAGCGTGGCGAGACAAGCCGGGGGTGGGGGGGGGGGGGGCGAAAATTACAGGTGTTGCCAAAATAATGTATTGCATCATAACGTCATACAAGTCAACAAGTCGGAAGATGATTCAACTTGACAGCTGCGTCGTAAGATGTTCTTTTCCCCGGCATTGTGTTACCGTGGCAATCAAGACTGAAAATGAGCTACTTACGGTTGTGTTATTTTTTTACCTATTGTAGATCAATGATCAGAAGCCAGGTTTCAGGTGGTGTAAATTGATACGGCTGCCGCCGGCCTCGCACCAAATGCAATAAGTTAATTGTGCCAGACAGTAACTTGATACTGTGTAGGTATGACAGTGATTCATAAACATGCAGTAAGAGCCAGGAGAGCTAGCCACCGGTGTGACACTTGATCAGAGCGGAGATCGGAGAGGGAGAGGTAAATGTTGTTAGTAGTCGCGACTGCTTGTATAAACAATTAATTGGCTTGGTAGGGGCCAGGAGAGCCAGCCACTGGTGTGACACCTGAAATAAGGTGAGATCGGAGAGGGAGAGGTGAATGTTGTGAGTATAATCGCAACAGCTTGTATAAACAATTAATTAGTTTCATTGGCGGGACAGGATTAAGCAGGGGGGGTAGGGGGGGGGGGTCGAGAGGCCAAAGTCCGGCTGCGGCTTATAATATGTAGTTTTCCGGAAATGGTTCTGGGTGCCTGCCAACCCAGTGTTGAGGCCAAAGTTGGGGTGCAGCTTCTAATATGTAAGCGGCTCCAAATAGGCAGTTTACGGTAGTATATATCGCAATATGAAAAACCACCAATTACGCAAACAAATTTTAATAAATTTTTATTTTTTTCAAACTATATATAGTTGGGGTGAATAATAAATGTTTTTAAAGGTATATTTGTTATTTTTCACGCTAAAGTTATGAAATTGGCTATATATATGCTCAGTATATACAATATGAAAAATTCCCAATTATACCAACAATTAGATATATTAACCTTCTTTTATTTAACAATTATTAATTATTTTTTTACATTTATTTTTACTGATATATAATACCAGTACATATTTTTAACTAAATGTCTGGTAAACTTTAGTCAAGAATAGCCTGAAGAAGAGTCATTCTTCAGATTTTTCATGGAGTGACTTTATCATTGTCAGTGTGGGGGGGGGGGGGGATAGATCTATTCCGGCCTATCCTTGCCTATGTAAAACAAGTTTGCAAACAGATAACAGATGTTAATATTAATTAATAATTTTACTTTAATGCATATCTTTTTACGTCTAAGATAAAAATGCCAAAAATCAAGGGCAATATTTATGATTTTTATTTTATAAAAAAAAATGATTTATAAACATTTTAATTTTATACACAATTTAAGCTTGACCCTGCAGTGTAGGCATAGCCCAGGTGCTCAGATTTGTTCACAAACAAAACCCCAAGCCAAGGCCAGGGTCAAGCACCTTAGTTTAGATTATTTCTTTTTAAATAAAGCTGTTAACTGGTAAGGTGCTTGACCCTGGCCTTAGGATGTTGTTACACCCCCATTCCCTCCAGGCTCCACACGATTATTTCTTACTTTTGACTTTTAATTTTATTGTACTTGACCTAATTCAACAAATTAAATGCGGTCCGCTCCCAACTTGGATATATCGCATACCTATGACTCTGTGGCCACACGGAGTCTAAAGTCAAAGTCGTAAATGCCGTAACGTGTCGTTTCAGCCCATATTTTCCATGAATTTGTCGTGATCGCTCTAAAAATCACTGACGTGAGAAAGCCACACCGTGCAATTTTAATGATACCAAACTTATGTGTGTACTGCTAGGTTATACTTTTTTAAGACAGAAATAATATTTTTCCATGCTGACACTCCATTGCCAACAGACACTTTGTCGCAAATAGACTAAATCACAGACAAAGAAATGCTCTATAGTTGCCATGGCGCGCAAGGCTGGTACAAATATAGAGCATCTATTGTTCAGGGCACGTTAGGCGCCATGGCAACTACGTCATCTTATGATGTATGCTTTAGTATATTTACGAAAACTGCGTTTGCTGCCAATGGAGTGTCAGCATGGAGAAATATTGTTTGTGTCTTAGAAAAGGATAACATCGCAGTAGATCTACACACGTATATGTTTAGTATCATTAAGATTGCACGGTGTTGCTTTCTCACGTCAGTCATTTTTAGAGCGATCGCAACAAATTTGTGGAAAATATGGGCTGAAACGACATGCTACCTTTTTTTTGACTGACTTTAGTGTGGCTGGACTATGCTTGACTCTGACCTTAGGGTGTTGTTTGTCAACAAACCTGAGCCCATGGGCATGACCATGTACTGTAGTGTAGTGTAGCTGTAGGGGCTGGGTCCGTTCTCCCCTCCAGGCTCCACAAGATTAATTCTCTTTAAATGAAGAGAACTGGTTAAGGTGCTTGACCCTGGCCTTAGGCAGTTAGGGTGTTGTTTGTCAACAATTCTGAGCTCCTGTGTTACACCCCCATTCAGTCCAGGCTCCACAAATATTTTTTTTTATTTGACCCTGACCTTGGCCTGGGAAGTTGTTTGTCAAAAATCTTAGCGCCTGGGCTACAACCCCATCCCCTCCACAGTTCAATCACCCAGCTGTGAAAAAAGGACCCCGGTCAAACCTGCAAAGTAGGCTAATCAATCGACAAACAAACCTCTCTGACAATACGCGACATTTTCGAGATGTTCCAAACAGTTTACGATGTTTTCCCGCCGATCCGACACGTAAAAAACGCCCTGCAAAACAGGTAACACCCACTAGGCAGCGCCCCCTGGTGACGCGTACTAATTCTCTATGCTGTGATTGGCGCGGCGTTGACTGGCATTGCCATGCTGAGGGTGGAAAAGCCAGACGGTGCCGCGCCAATCACAGCATATATATTAAGAACGTTTTGCGTTGTAACGGGGCCCGCATGTGTTAACCAATAGGACACGCGGACACTAGAACTTGGCGCTTTTCCTTGGTTATCGCCGCCTGTGGGTGCTACCTTATCGCCGATAGATCATCAAATGCGCCAGAAAACAGAAGGAAGGGCTATTGAACACATAATTAAATATACATGTTAAACTTGTATCTATTTAGGTAATGTAGAATTGCATAATTGTGTAGTTTTCGACCTCAGATGCAGATAAAATCAAATTTGTTGTGGGCGATAATATCAGTGGCAGTGCTAACCTGAATGCAACTTCAGACGATACAGTCTTGAAACTTGGTCTTGTTACTGTAACTTACTGTAAGCATCAGGTAACTGGACTTTTCGCCTTCGGCTTTTTCGCCCCCACCGGAGAGTGCTAACAGCCAAGCCGGCTGTTTCGCCCCTGTTGTAGGGCCCTTTGAGAGCGCAGCGTGGAAGGCGGTATGGCGTGGGTTTCCTCAGGTTGCCCTGCAAGGGTGCGTCTTCCACCTGACGCAGGCCATCTGGAGGAAGGTGCGGGGGATGTCAGGCATAAGGGCTGCATGGCACAATGGCCGCGCGGATGTTAGGGGGTTGAGGAGGACGGGGGTGTGGTGGGGGGGGGGGGGGGGAGTGGGGTGGTGGTGTATGTGTGCGGAGGGGGATGTGTGTGGACGCAGTGTGCCGTGGCCAAGTACCGTGGCGGCGGACGCAAGGTGTGAATTGCAATATGTATCTACTGTATTGCGCCTTCATGATTAATTGCTTAATCGCAATCAAGCAGTCTGTCTGCCGAATCTGCCCCGCACCCGACTCTGCCTTATCTATCCAGCTGCTAATCCCCTGCCGCACCCGCCTACCCGACGCATGCCCCCCTACCCCCCCCCCCCCCCTGCGCTCCCCCACCCCTTGTAGGGGGTGGGGAAATCGCGTGGCTTTTACGGCCGTACACCGGTGCAGGCGCTAGGTCTGCAAACAGCCTACATGGAACGGAGCTCCACGCACTGTTTCATCAGGAGGCTCCTAGCGCTACCCTTCCTGACAGAGGAGCACGTCGGCCCTGCCTTCCAAGAGCTCCAAGACAGTGGCCCAGACCAGGAGGAAATCGCCAGCCTGCTCCGGTACTCTGCCCAAAGTGGTTACGTGAAGCCCCCACTCCCGCCCCATTTCCTTAATACGCGAGACCCCCGCTGGGCCACCCTTCAGACCCAGCGGCCTCAGCCTCGCCCTACGCGACCTCGCGGCCAGGCACACCCCGCCGGGTACGGCTTGGTTGTTAGCGTTCTCCGGTGGGGGCAAAAAAGCCGAGGGTGAAAAAGCCGGCGGGCGAAAAGTCTAGAAACCAAGCATCAGACTGTCAAACTGTAATGTCTGAACATTCAGGCTATGCCAGTTGAGTGTGCCATGCATTAGGCCTGGTCCGTCTACTTACCGAAGGGGGCTGGAGGGGGCCTCGAATTTACTGAAGGCCGGGATTCACTGAAGGGGGCTCGATGGAGGGGGTTGATTATTGAATGGAAGGGGCTGGCGGGCAGCTTGGATTGAAATAAAACAAAAGGGAAAATACTAATAGGCAAATCATTTATTTATTTATTCATTCAATGATTACACATATTTTATTTACATAATATCATCTTTAAATTAATCCGTAACTTTGATCTTTGTAGTTGTCATTGTCTTCTCTGTTCTTCTTGGCTTTCGTTGTCCAGATTTCTTCCTAGCCCTGTAACATGGCCTACTGACCGCAAGACGGACCAGAGGGCCATGGAATACCGATCACGGCCTATCATCCGATAGCAGGGGGTGTTGACAAACATTTCTGGATTCCACAAGAATGTGATGAAGACTGCACATATGTTTCACATATTCATGTTTAGGATACATTTATGAACGGTTAGGCAGAAAGATTGAAGACCCCACATGCTACTTACAAATTCCATTTAAAAAATATGGCTTCTGCCAGGACTCTCCCCTGGAGGGGGCCTCAAATTTACCGAAGGGGGCTGGAGGGGAAGCATCAACCCCCTCCATCGAGCCCCCTTCTGAGTAAATCCCAGCCCCCTTCAGTAAATTGAAGGAATAAATAAATGAATAATCTGCCATTTATTTCTAATCCAAGATGCCAGCAAGCCCCTTTCATTTAAGCATCAACCCCTTCCATCGAGCCCCCTTCGGTAAATCCTGGCCCCTTCCAGCCCCCTTAGGTAATTAGACGTACCCGCTAGTGCCACGGAAGGCTAACTCTCATGCCAGAGGGCGCTCATTCTTGCATCACTAACGCCATATAAGCAGCTGAGTGCCTGTTGCTGTGAGAGTGGAACCAACCTTGTTTTTGAGGAGGAAACAAGCAAATTTTTAAATGGCGGTGAGTGGCAGAAGGTTTGTTTTGAATTCACAAATAGCGCATGGGGCCTTCAATCTTCACCACCCCCTGCTATCGGATGACAGGCCGTGATCGGTAATCCATGGCCATCCGGTCTGTCCTGCGACCGGTGGGCCATGTTACAAGGCTAGTTCCCCCCCCCCAAGGGTGTCTAATATGGACAGTCCCTTTTCTGCATCTGTTTCTTATGAAGGCCCAGCTTCTCTTGTTCAGTTGCTTGTTGG
The DNA here is from genome assembly GCA_964019135.1 of Arenicola marina. NCBI lineage: Eukaryota > Metazoa > Annelida > Polychaeta > Arenicolidae > Arenicola > Arenicola marina. Next base: position 13,729,252 of record OZ025252.1, on the reverse strand, counting down.
TCATTGCCGTCCACTCTGTCATTGTCAGTCGATAGTGCTGCATGCCAGTTGCCAAAACGTAACCTCCAAGTCCGATAAGGGGTCTGTCAATGTCCTTTTTCTGAGTGGCGATGACGTTCTCAAGTGTTGAGTCTCTGAGGGTTGTTTGATGTTAATTATAAATTGGAATAATAATATATGTTTTTATAAATTTTATATATTATAATATGTTTTTATAAATTTTATATATTATAATATGTTTTTATAAATTTTATATATTATAATATGTTTTTATAAATTGGAATAATAATATATGTTTTTATAAATTTTATATATTATAACATGTTTTTATAAATTGGAATTATAATATATGTTTTTATAAATTGGAATTATAATATATGTTTTTATAAATTGGAATTACAATATGTTTTTATAAATTGGAATTATAATATATGTTTTTTATAAATTGGAATTATAATATATGTTTTTATAAATTGGAATTATAATATATGTTTTATAAATTGGAATTATAATATATGTTTTTATAAATTGGAATTATAATATATGTTTTTATAAATTGGAATTATAATATATGTTTTTATAAATTGGAATTATGATATATGTTTTTATAAATTGGACACATAATTTATTCACCAGGCCCCCTCCATCAAGCCCCCTTTGGTAAATCCCAGCCCCTTCCAGCCCCCATCGGTAAATTGAAGGAATAAGTCAATGTATGATTTGCCATATATTTTTGTTTCATTTTCGATCCAAGCTGCCCATCTGGAAATCACAGCTACTCATGCCCATGAATTGAATAACATCGTCCCTCTGTTCTCATTCATGAGAGAAGCTCCTTACGGTAAGTGTTAAGGGCTGGTGTGTAAGAAAACATATATTTGTAAATATTAGGTGTAAAGGTCACATGTGCTGTGGCCGCATTTTAACCTGGCTACCGCTTAAGTTGGCCACTGGGGGGGGGGGGGTGAATCACTGAAGGGGGGGGGGGTCCAGGGATTAGCAGCGTAAGCAGGATGCAATTGAAAGGCAGTGTGTTGTGTAATCGTGTACTGTTATCCTGTTACTAGTGTTGGAAGTCATTTCATATGACTTTTATAAGTCTCTTTTATCAAAATAAAATAAAGTTGTATTGACTTTGTAGCGAGTTATTCATGCCTAAACAAGGCTAACATTCTGATGTCACCATATGCGCGGCCATATTGTTTTATAAAATCATGCAGAAATCAACCGCTATCAATGACTGTTGATTATGTCAACTCTAGAAATCAAACTATTTTCACAGATGAGAGTCTTGGACACAAATAGAGTAGTGTGACAACATTATCTTAACTGGGTAAATGGCATTTCGAATGGGAACGGTTGGAGGTTGCAAACCGAAGTATAGTTTCAAGTCACTTATATGTCTCATGTGACTGTATGCAAATTACATTGCAGGCTGTTCTAATTATTGTACTCCTGCCTCGAGTACTTGTATCAGCCAACCTGTGGAAAACATGTTTGCAGGGGGAGATATAGCATTAGAATAAGTACCACTGGACTAGCTGTGCCTTTGGCATTGCTTCTTGAACGATCTCTATGTGTAGCAGGCGCTGAGAGAGCTTGCTAAAGAAAACAGTTCGTTCCTAATAATGTCACAAAACTGGCAGAAAAGTTAGCAGGTAATTTGTTCAACTTCGTTAATATTCATTCAAATGAATAGATCACTCAAATTAGCACCAATTTTTTTTCTCTTGGCGAGATCTTTTGCATGGTATACAGTTTGCGTTATATTTCTAAAAAAATAAAAAATGATCTGGCCTCCCAACCATCTCAACCAGCGACCACCTCAATCGAATGTTAACTGGAACCACTCAATTAACACCCATCTCTACTTAATCGCTCGACCAACCAACTGACCAAGCCCCCACACAAACACCCCCACCCGCCAAATGGACCTCCCATTGGTGAAGGAGATAAGGATCTTCCATAGATGCATCATTAAAATGCCTTCAACTGAAATGTCTTGTCAGTGTCACTAAAGTCAGTCATAAATACTGTAGACTGATGGTTCAGCCCATATTTTCAGCGAATTTGCTGCGATCAATTTGCAAATCACTGACGGGAGAAAGCAACACATGCTATTTTAATGATACTAAACTTATGTGTGTACTGCAGTGTTATCCCTTTTTAACAACACAAACAATATTTGTCCCTGCTGTTTTCCATTTCCATCGGCAGCAGAAACGTTGCAAATAGACTAAATCATAGTCAATGAAAGGCTCTATAAATGCCATGGCGCACATGGCTGGTGTAAATATAGAGCATGTATTGTTCAGAGCATTTTCGTCGCCATAGCAACTATGTCATTTTATGACATGTTTTAGTATGTTTGCTAAAGTGTGTCTTCTGTCAATGGAGTGTTGGCATGAAGAAATATTGTTTGTGTCTTAGAAAAGCATAACCTCACATTACAAATGTAAGTTTGGTATCATTATCATTGGTTTGCATGCCACTTACTGGTCCATTTCGCGAAATGCAGGTCTGCTTCGCGAAACAGACTCTGTTTCAGGGTCTACCCTAACCCTTATAAACAGACACTGTTTGAAAACTTACTAACAAGGTTTAACAAAATCATGTCATCATGTTCTTTAGGTGTGGATGCATGTTGCTGAGCATTCACCTGGCAATAGGCTATGTAAGTCTCGCGCGGTTATTACGGTCATGCGTCGTGTTTTACCCATGCACGCAGCACTTCCGGGCTGCTCGCTTGTTTATTGTGCGGCAAGCGACAGTGTTTTAAACGCTAAAATGGTGCATTGCTTTGTTTGGGTGCAACCACGGGACTGCTGTTCATTAAAAAAAAAATCAGTTTATTTCCCTTCCTACTGGACAAGAAGAAAGGGAAGAAATGGATACATTTATCGGGGTAGGTTGATATTCACAAGCCGATCGAAGCGATGAAGGCAACGCCCCCCTCGGGCCTCGGCTCGGGTTCATCCACAGCCTGTGGGTTCATCTGATCTGTCACTGTCACGTTGCCGTTGTTACTGCGTCACACTCACTGTCCCTGTCAGTTTGTGTGTCTACCAGTGTTTGTTTTCTTAACTTTCAGAATAGCGGACAGTGTATTTGAGATAAAATGTAGACAAGTGTAAGGAATGCCGATTTTTAAGGCAGGACAAAACTTACTTGTTTCAGTAATATGTTGATTTTAAATATTTTCCTTCATTCCTAGGCAAACTCTATAACATTTTATTTAGCTCAGCATTTTAGATGATGCCACTCTGCTCATGCAGGATGTTTTATACCCAGCTTCATATCTATTTATAACATTGTAAAATATCTGCATATTATTGCGCAATCACCAGATCACTGATATAGATACCGGTATGTAGAGTAGATCTATTTCAATTGAATGTAAATCTAATTTTATGATTGATGTAGGAATTATTTTGAATTTCCAGATGCTGTTCTACACATTCTTCCTGGTTGATGTATTTCAAGTTCTTATCAAAACCATGTAGACCTTGGGAAAGGTTTGCGACCAGTCGAGTGACAATTTCAAAAGTTTTGCATACATTTATTTTAGCCTTGTATTAAATTCTTTATGATGGTATTATGTCCACTGGCATGCCCAGTCAGTTGAAATGTGAGGGGTCCATGCTGATGTCTTTTGAGGAATTTGTGTCTGCACAGGTTGCTATAGATTGTACGGAAATCACTTAACAATATGCCATCAGACATGAATAGCAAACGAAAGTAGGCATACAGTTAAGCTTTAACATTTGTCACACCTAATGGGGCACTGGTCTTTTGTTTGCCATTATATCCAGGATCTACTTCTGACACAGCCATTGTTGAACATTGATCAATGCTATAAGAGTTTGTGCCCAGGGATTCAATTTGGACAATAAAGGTTTAATATTCACAGCAAAATCGATGTGTTAGTGTCTTTAAATACCCCTCCTTTTCTCTCCAGAAAGTCACACTTCACAAAGCGAGAGGCAGAAGCTTGTTACAAGACAACTAGAAGTAGGGAGGGGGGGGGGGGGCTCCACATTAGCATTATTAGCTTGCCCCTAATTTGTAGTATGTAGCAAATAAATATCATATACCATATGATCTTTCGATACGACATGTTTATGTTTATCTAATTCATGTACGGTATGTATTGGCACTACATGAATACACATATAGTTAACACAGTTAACACACATGCATACAAATATGACAAAGAGTGCAGAAATGACAGCACTATTGAAGAAAATCTTGAATTTCATTTGTCTCATGCATAGGTCATGATCCATAGCAACCTGTGCGGAGGTGTAGTCAGCTGTTATGGTCCGGTATATAACACAAGATAAACTAGATAATTCCCATGAAGTGTATATTGTTTATTTAGAGCTTTGGACAACATTGCACTGTGTTCAAGTTACACAGCTTCGTTTAACAGATGTCAATTTCCACAGCTTACACCAAATAGTGAAGGATTTTTGATGTTCGCATATTAAAAGGGTGTGCATACCTACCGGTACATGTACATAAATAAATTTTACCTAAACTTATATTTCCTGCAACGGTTACCACTATCCGCCATAGCAAATGAATACAGTTCAACAACTGTGTATATCATAACACTAGCTATAATTAAGTTTCATACATGTAATGGTGTCTCCCTGCTCTCTGGTAATTACATAAAATACATTGGAAAACATGTATATTATAAACTTTCTTTCATATATAAGGGGTACATTGAACTACTTACCCCTCAATTATCTTTATACGCTTTGCTGTTATAGAGTGTATATTGCAGTGCTTCTTTTTTTTAATCTTCCTGTTTACATGCATGTTTATGCCTACTAGACTCCTATTCAGTGACTGTTTAGGAGTAAAATAAATCAGCTGATGAAATTATATCATATTATGAATTGTTGTTTTACTTTACTGATGACACAGGGAATGATATGACTGATAAGTAAAATGCAATCATTGTAGCCATATTTTCCTGTTGATTCGGATGACCTAAAAATCCTGAAAAAAAAGTTGAGCTGTCATTACTGCAGCTGCCCAAGGAGGCAGTAGAACAGGTGAGATGAACATCCTGTTGTGAACCTCGTAAAATAAATAAAGTTTATATAAAAAAAAGGCAGTACAAGAAATCAAAACAGTAACATATGAATCAATATCACATTTTTGGATATATCAAACCATCTACCGGTAATAAAAATATGTCTACATATGTGTACACACATAACGTTATACCAGTACACATTACCGGTATCTTTTTGAAATTTGTTTTACTTATGGCCCAAATAAATTGAAAAATAAATGTATTTATTGTTATCTTGAGTATTTAAAAAATTATGCAACACTTAAATGCTGACTTCAAATAATATGAAAACAAAAATTTATGAAGCAATTACCTCACATATTAAATAATAAATGAATCAACAGGAACAAGAACAAACAAATATTGAAATATAAAGGGACTAAGTAAATTGCCAATACATTTTGATAGTTATATATACATTGTACATATATCTTATAAAAGTGAATCTCCGATAATAATATATGTATACCTATATCTAGGTGCTTCACTGGGCCAACTGCATTATTTTTCGTCTGTCTTGCTTGCACTTTTGTAACTGAAAGAATTACCAGTAGTCAAAAATAGTGTACTATAACTGTGATATATTATATATAATCACTGACTGGCTAGAATTGATAATATGGTACATACATATAGGGCAATATCATTATTCAATACATATAGTAGATATATATGCTTAAAATCTACCAGTTATTAAATATATTACTATAGTATTTTTAAATTAGTTAATGGTAAATGTTAATTAAATATGCCAAAATAAAGAAATATACGAAACTGGGCTTTACCAATACAAAAGTACTGCTGCCACAGGGTAAAACTTCAACTCCTTCATAGGGCATATAGAATATGGAAATGCTTGGGAGATTTAGTAATTGAAATATCAGGAGATTTAGCTTTTGAAATGTTCTACTAATTCCAGGCTATCTGGCTTTGGATGGGGTATAGTGGGATATATTTTTCATATGGTCTTATAATAAATTGACAAAGTGTGAATTAAAAAAAAATCACAGAAATGCAAAGAAAAAGATTTTTTTTTCTTTCTATCATGATATTCAAATGTTTCTTAGACTCTAATATATCAGGACTCCACACTAACTCTTCAGCTAAATTTAATATATCAAGGCTGTACACTTAACTGTTTAACAGCTACCGGTACTTGCTCTGTGAGTCAAATTAATTGTAAAATTTGTATCTTTCATATGCATAAATCAGATATAATTTTTGCCATGGCACAAATACTTTAATACTTGACAAAATTTTTTTGGGGGGATAAGTAAATATTCAGTGGGACAAGTAAATATTGAAAATTGCTGTACTATACCTACTCAATGGGAACCATGCACCTTCCCATTTATTTGGAAAAAAACACTGTCCCACAAGAAAAATCACTTTCCCTGGTCAAGCAGACATACATTAATTATGCCCTGTAGATCTATCTAGGGAGAAAGCTAACTTGTGCGATGAAAATATTTGTTCCAGATAAAATTGCCCACATCACATAAAAACACCTCACTTAGCCTAATATTAAAGTAATTAATTGTATCACTGACAGTGTCACAGCCAAAAACCTGTCAGATGTGCCATGATGGTGGGATTACTGAGTCACAGTCACTGAGTCAGTGAGTGAGTGTCACTGTCAGAGACAGTCAGTCACTTGTTATGCCGATTTTGGGTGCCCTGCATGTACTTTACATTTCGTCAGATGCTTTAATAACTGAAAAGAATAAATTGGCAGACTATGAGGACTTTCAGTCAAGTACAGTTACACTTACCTTCACTTTGTAGTTTTTATCTCTCGTCGACGCCTGGCCTTTGTCATTTGCCACAACCGACTGACTGTCACCGAATGAATGCCTCAGAATGGTAAACAAGCCGCAGACGCAGTGCGCGATCGCTGGCCACAGCACTTTCGCTCTTAAGAGTGATTTTGGCGAAGTCTTTTGTATAATTTGACAAGTATTGGATTGATAATGCCATTTAAGACAATATGTGTTCAAATAATTACACTTGTAGTCCGATAGAGGGTGTTGGAAATTTAGGCACACGACGCAGACAGCTCTGATCCCGTATCAACAACAAGCAGAGAAATGCGCTGCAGCCCGGAAGTGATAATTCTCGCCAAATCGCGCGGAGGAGCGGGATGTACTTACAGACCCTATTAGAGTGCTGGTCAATTAAAATCTGTATTTAAATACGGTCAAGTGCTTTCCATGTTTATGAAGCTTGTTTCTAGCTAGGCCCCAGCAGCAGACCCCACCATTCGTAATTTTTTCAAACAAGTCACCCTCCCCTATCCAAAATCCTGTATCTGCTCCTTGCCCGGATGATTGAGCAATTGGCCCCGGAAATCATGAGTATATTTGAGGAATCTGACTTTGGAATTTTCTTTTTACCTGAATTCTGGATCATTTCTACAATTCTGGTCTATTCCAGTCTTGCCTCCGGCTCGGCCCGTGACAGCATGCCCGCCCACCTCCCATGCCCCTTAAAACACCTGGATCGGTGATCCAATGCTAAGCTACATTTATAGTTGGTCATAGCTCTATTCAGTGCATGTCAATGTGCCCCCCCCCCCCCGCCCCCATTCCCATGCCCCTTAATCCAACCGGATCGGTAATCCTATGCTAAGCTAAGGGGAGCCCTGGTCATAGCTATATTCAGCCCATGACAACATGCCCCTCCTCCCAATGTAGCTTAATTATTTTAACATACCTGGCTCGGTGATTCAATGCTAAGATAAGGGGATAGTTGGTCATAGCTAAATTCAGTGCATGACAATGTGTCCTCCCCCCACCCTCCCCTGACCGTGATCTGGTGCCTTTGAGGTTGAATATAACTACAGATTCATATTAGCATTAACACAAAGCTTCTAGTATACTAAAGATATTCATTGTTCTCATGACTATATATTGTTTTTATCTGTATATTTGATTGAATCCATGGCTATTATTGTTTTTTGTATTGCAGATGATCACGATCATAGCAGACATAGGGACGGAGAGGTCACAGCCTGGAGGTGGAAGGACGTACAGGGAAGTCTCACTCTAAACTTCGCATTAACTCTCACACTAACTCTCACACTAACTGGCACACTAACTGGCACACTAACTGGCACACTAACCGGCACACTAACTGGCACACTAACTGACACACTAACTGGCACACTAACTGGCACACTAACTGGTACACTAACTGGCACACTAACTGGCACACTAACTGGCACACTAACTGGCTTACTAACTGGCTCACTAACTGGCTCACTAACTGGCTCACTAACTGGCTCACTAACTGGCTCACTAACTGGCTCACTAACTGGCTCACTAACTGGCTCACTAACTGGCTCACTAACTGGCTCACTAACTGGCTCACTAACTGGCTCACTAACTGGCTCACTAACTGGCACACTAACTGGCACACTAACTGGCACATTAATTGCTCATTTGACCAGCAATCCATTCCCCTAAACTAATCTTTGCTTTTTTTACGCTCAGATCCCGACGACCCAAGGAGGAAAGACGACCCGGATAGGACAGGACGTCACGCCAGTTGCCTAGGTAATGTATTTGGTGTACCAATCATTTATGTGTGTTTAGTTTCCCTTGTTTCAGATCCTGTCCTGACCGGGAACGCGGACGACTGCAGCCGCCGGGGCTTGCGTGGACATGGCGACACATCCTGGAATGGGTGAGTGTGGGTCACTTTCCAAGCTTAATCTACTGATATTCGTAACCAAGCAATATTGCCGATGTCACTGACTCTGGAGTATACTCAGTTGTAATATGTAATGAATCTATGCCAATGAGGCTAAATATCCATTGCTTTTTGCCTATTATTGCGCAGCAATTCATTCCCCTAAACTAATCTTTGCTTTTTTTACGCTCAGATTCCGACGACCCAAGGAGGAAAGACTACCCGGATGGGACAGGACGTCACGCCAGTTGCCTAGGTAATGTATTTGGTGTACCAACCATTTATGTGTGTTTAGTTTCCCTTGTTTCAGATCCTGTCCTGACCGGGAACGCGGACGGCTGCAGCCGCCGGGGCTTGCGTGGACATGGCGACACATCCTGGAATGGGTGAGTGTGGGTCACTTTCCAAGCTTAATCTACTGATATTTGTAACCAAGCAATATTGCCGATGTCACTGACTCTGGAGTATACTCAGTTGTAATATGTAATGAATCTATGCCAATGAGGCTAAATATCCATTGTTTTTTGACTATATGCGCAGCAATTCATTCCCTTCAACTAATCTTTGCCTTTTTTACGCTCAGATTCCGACGACCCAAGGAGATAGGACGACCCGGATAGGACAAGACGTCACGCCAGTTGCCCAGGTAATGTATTTGGTGCACCCACCATTTATGTGTGTTTAGTTTCCCTTGTTCCAGATCCTGTCCTGACCGGGAACGAGGACGACTGCAGCGGCCGGTGCCTGCGTGGACATGGCGACACATCCTGGAATAGGTGAGTGTTGGTCACTTTCCAAGCTTTTAATCTACTGATATTCGAAACCAAGCAATATTGCCGATGTCACTGACTCTGGATTATACCCAGTTGTAATGAATAATGAATCTATGCCAATGAGGCTGAATATCCATTGCTTTTTGCCTATTATTGCGCAGCAATTCATTTCCCTAAACTAATCTTTGCTTTTTTCACGCTCAGATTCCGACGACCCAAGGAGGAAAGACGACCCGGATAGGACATGACGTCACGCCAGTTGCCCAGGTAATGTATTTGGTGCACCAACCATTTATGTGTGTTTAGTTTCCCTTGTTTCAGATCCTATCCTGACCGGGAACGCGGACGACTGCAGCCGCCGGGGCTTGCGTGGACATGGCGACACATCCTGGAATGGGTGAGTGTTGGTCACTTTCCAAGCTTAATCTAGTGATATTCGAAACCAAGCAATATTGCCGATGTCACTGGCTCTGGAGTATACTCAGTTGTAATATGTAATGAATCTATGCCAATGAGGCTAAATATCCATTGTTTTTTTACTATATGCGCAGCAATTCATTCCCTTCAACTAATCTTTGCCTTTTTTACGCTCAGATTCCGACGACCCAAGGAGATAGGACGACCCGGATAGGACAAGACGTCACGCCAGTTGCTCAGGTAATGTATTTGGTGCACACACACCATTTATGTGTGTTTAGTTTCCCTTGTTCCAGATCCTGTCCTGACCGGGAACGAGGACGACTGCAGCGGCCGGTGCCTGCGTGGACATGGCGACACATCCTGGAATGGGTGAGTGTTGGTCACTTTCCAAGCTTTTAATCTACTGATATTCGAAACCAAGCAATATTGCCGATGTCACTGACTCTGGATTATACCCAGTTGTAATATGTACTGAATCTATGCCAATGAGGCTAAATATCCATTGCTTTTTGCCTATATTGCGCAGCAATTCATTCCCCTAAACTAATCTTTGTTTTTTTTACGCTCAGATCCCGACGACCCAAGGAGGAAAGACGACCCGGATAGGACAGGACGTCACGCCAGTTGCCCAGGTAATGTATTTGGTGCACCAACCATTTATGTGTGTTTAGTTTCCCTTGTTTCAGATCCTGTCCTGACCGGGAACGCGGACGACTGCAGCCGCCGGGGCTTGCGTGGACATGGCGACACATCCTGGAATGGGTGAGTGTGGGTCACTTTCCAACCTTAATCTACTGATATTCGTAACCAAGCAATATTGCCGATGTCACTGACTCTGGATTATACCCAGTTGTAATAAATAATGTTGTTTGGTTACGAATATCAGTAGATTAAGCTTGGAAAGTGACCCACACTCACCCATTCCCGGATGTGTCGCCATGTCCACGCAAGCCCCGGCGGCTGCAGTCGTCCGCGTTCCCGGTCAGGACAGGATCTGAAACAAGGGAAACTAAACACACATAAATGGTTGGGGCACCAAATACATTACCTGGGCAACTGGCGTGACGTCTTGTCCTATCCGGGTCGTCCTATCTCCTTGGGTCGTCGGAATCTGAGGCTAACTATCCATTGCTTTTTGGCTATTATTGCGCAGCAATTCATTCCCCTAAACTAATCTTTGCTTTTTTTACGCTCAGATTCCGACGACCCAAGGAGGAAAGACGACCCGGATAGGACAGGACGTCACGCCAGTTGCCCAGGTAATGTATTTGGTGCACCAACCATTTATGTGTGCTTAGTTTCCCTTGTTTCAGATCCTGTCCTGACCGGGAACGCGGACGACTGCAGCCGCCGGGGCTTGCGTGGACATGGCGACACATCCTGGAATGGGTGAGTGTTGGTCACTTTCCAAGCTTAATCTAGTGATATTCGAAACCAAGCAATATTGCCGATGTCACTGGCTCTGGAGTATACTCAGTTGTAATATGTAATGGATCTATGCCAATGAGGCTAAATACCCATTGTTTTTTTACTATATGCGCAGGAATTCATTCCCTTCAACTAATCTTTGTCTTTTTTACGCTCAGATTCCGACGACCCATAGAGATAGGACGACCCGGACGACTGCAGCCGCCGGGGCTTGCGTGGACATGACGACACATCCGGGAATGGGTGAGTGTGGGTCACTTTCCAAGCTTAATCTACTGATATTCGTAACCAAACAATATTGCCGATGTCACTGACTCTGGATTGTACTCAGTTGTAATAAATAATGAATCTATGCCAATGAGGCTAAATATCCATTGCTTTTTGCCTATTATTGCGCAGCAATTCAATCCCCTAAACTAATCTTTGTTTTTTTTACGCTCAGATTCCGACGATCCAAGGAGGAAAGACGACCCGGATAGGACAGGACGTCACGCCAGTTGCCCAGGTAATGTATTTGGTACACCAACCATTTATGTGTGTTTAGTTTCCCTTGTTTCAGATCCTGTCCTGACCGGGAACGCGGACGACTGCAGCCGCCGGGGCTTGCGTGGACATGGCGACACATCCTGGAATGGGTGAGTGTGGGTCACTTTCCAAGCTTAATCTACTGATATTCGTAACCAAGCAATATTGCCGATGTCACTGACTTTGGATTATACCCAGTTGTAATAAATAATGAATCTATGCCAATGAGGCTAAATATCCATTGTTTTTTGACTATATGCACAGCAATTCATTCCCTTCAACTAATCTTTGCCTTTTTTACGCTCAGATTCCGACGACCCAAGGAGATAGGACGACCCGGATAGGACAGGACGTCACGCCAGTTGCCCAGGTAATGTATTTGGTGCACCCACCATTTATGTGTGTTTAGTTTCCCTTGTTCCAGATCCTGTCCTGACCGGGAACGCGGACGACTGCAGCGGCCGGTGCCTGCGTGGACATGGCGACACATCCTGGAATGGGTGAGTGTTGGTCACTTTCCAAGCTTTTAATCTACTGATATTCGAAACCAAGCAATATTGCCGATGTCACTGACTCTGGAGTACACTCAGTTGTAATATGTACTGAATCTATGCCAATGAGGCTAAAGATCCATTGTTTTTTTACTATATGCGCAGCAATTCATTCCCCTAAACTAATCTTTGCTTTTTTTACGCTCAGAGCCCGACGACCCAAGGAGGAAAGACGGCCCGGATAGGGCAGGACGTCACGCCAGTTGCCTAGGTAACGTATTTGGTGCACCAACCATTTATGTGTGTTTAGTTTCCCTTGTTTCAGATCCTGTCCTGACCGGGAACGCGGACGACTGCAGCCGCCGGGGCTTGCGTGAACATGGCGACACATCCTGGAATGGGTGAGTGTTGGTCACTTTCCAAGCTTAATCTAGTGATATTCGAAACCAAGCAATATTGCCGATGTCACTGACTCTGGATTATACGCAGTTGCAATAAATAATGAATCTATGCCAATGAGGCTAACTATCCATTGCTTTTTGCCTATTATTGCGCAGCAATTCATTCCCCTAAACTAATCTTTGCTTTTTTTACGCTCAGATTCCGACGACCCAAGGAGGAAAGACGACCCGGATAGGACAGGACGTCACGCCAGTTGCCCAGTTAATGTATTTGGTGCACCAACCATTTATGTGTGTTTAGTTTTCCTTGTTTCAGATCCTGTCCTGACCGGGAACGCGGACGACTGCAGCCGCCGGGGCTTGCGTGGACATGGCGACACATCCTGGAATGGGTGAGTGTTGGTCACTTTCCAAGCTTAATCTAGTGATATTCGAAACCAAGCAATGTTGCCGATGTCACTGACTCTGGATTATACCCAGTTGTGATAAATAATGAATCTATGCCAATGAGGCTAACTATCCATTGCTTTTTGCCTATTATTGCGCAGCAATTCATTCCCCTAAACTAATCTTTGCTTTTTTTACGCTCAGATTCCGAAGACCCAAGGAGGAAAGACGACCCGGATAGGACAGGACGTCACGCCAGTTGCCCAGGTAATGTATTTGGTGCACCAACCATTTATGTGTGTTTAGTTTCCCTGGTTTCAGATCCTGTCCTGACCGGGAACGCGGACGACTGCAGCCGCCGGGGCTTGCATGGACATGGCGACACATCCTGGAATGGGTGAGTGTTGGTCACTTTCCAAGCTTAATCTAGTGATATTCGAAACCAAGCAATATTGCCGATGTCACTGACTCTGGATTATACCCAGTTGTAATAAATAATGAATCTATGCCAATGAGGCTAAATATCCATTGCTTTTTGCCTATTATTGCGCAGCAATTCATTCCCCTAAACTAATCTTTGCTTTTTTTACGCTCAGATTCCGAAGACCCAAGGAGGAAAGACGACCCGGATAGGACATGACGTCACGCCAGTTGCCCAGGTAATGTATTTGGTGCACCAACCATTTATGTGTGTTTAGTTTCCCTTGTTTCAGATCCTGTCCTGACCGGGAACGCGGACGACTGCAGCCGCCGGGGCTTGCGTGAACATGGCGACACATCCTGGAATGGGTGAGTGTTGGTCACTTTCCAAGCTTAATCTAGTGATAATCGAAACCAAGCAATATTGCCGATGTCACTGACTCTGGATTATACGCAGTTGTAATAAATAATGAATCTATGCCAATGAGGCTAACTATCCATTGCTTTTTGCCTATTATTGCGCAGCAATTCATTCCCCTAAACTAATCTTTGCTTTTTTTACGCTCAGATTCGGACGACCCAAGGAGGAAAGACGACCCGGATAGGACAGGACGTCACGCCAGTTGCCCAGGTAATGTATTTGGTGCACCAACCATTTATGTGTGTTTAGTTTTCCTTGTTTCAGATCCTGTCCTGACCGGGAACGCGGACGACTGCAGCCGCCGGGGCTTGCGTGGACATGGCGACACATCCTGGAATGGGTGAGTGTTGGTCACTTTCCAAGCTTAATCTAGTGATATTCGAAACCAAGCAATGTTGCCGATGTCACTGACTCTGGATTATACCCAGTTGTAATAAATAATGAATCTATGCCAATGAGGCTAACTATCCATTGCTTTTTGCCTATTATTGCGCAGCAATTCATTCCCCTAAACTAATCTTTGCTTTTTTTACGCTCAGATTCCGACGACCCAAGGAGGAAAGACGACCCGGATAGGACAGGACGTCACGCCAGTTTCCCAGGTAATGTATTTGGTGCACCAACCATTTATGTGTGTTTAGTTTCCCTTGTTTCAGATCCTGTTCTGACCGGGAACGCGGACGACTGCAGCCGCCGGGGCTTGCGTGGACATGGCGACACATCCTGGAATGGGTGAGTGTGGGTCACTTTCCAAGCTTAATCTACTGATATTCGTAACCAAACAATATTGCCGATGTCACTGACTCTGGATTGTACCCTGTTGTAATAAATAATGAATCTATGCCAATGAGGCTAAATATCCATTGCTTTTTGCCTATATTGCGCAGCAATTCATTCCCCTAAACTAATCTTTGCCATTTTTACGCTCAGATTCCGACGATCCAAGGAGGAAAGACGACCCGGATAGGACAGGACGTCACGCCAGTTGCCCAGGTAATGTATTTGGTGCACCAACCATTTATGTGTGTTTAGTTTCCCTGGTTTCATATCCTGTCCTGACCGGGAACGCGGACGACTGCAGCCGCCGGGGCTTGCATGGACATGGCGACACATCCTGGAATGGGTGAGTGTGGGTCACTTTCCAAGCTTAATCTAGTGATATTCGAAACCAAGCAATATTGCCGATGTCACTGACTCTGGATTATACCCAGTTGTAATAAATAATGAATCTATGCCAATGAGGCTAAATATCCATTGCTTTTTGCCTATATTGCGCAGCAATTCATTCCCCTAAACTAATCTTTGCCATTTTTACGCTCAGATTCCGACGATCCAAGGAGGAAAGACGACCCGGATAGGACAGGACGTCACGCCAGTTGCCCAGGTAATGTATTTGGTGCACCAACCATTTATGTGTGTTTAGTTTCCCTTGTTTCAGATCCTGTCCTGACCGGGAACGCGGACGACTGCAGCCGCCGGGGCTTGCGTGGACATGGCGACACATCCTGGAATGGGTGAGTGTGGGTCACTTTCCAAGCTTAATCTACTGATATTCGTAACCAAACAATATTGCCGATGTCACTGACTCTGGAAAGTACCCAGTTGTAATAAATAATGAATCTATGCCAATGAGGCTAAATATCCATTGCTTTTTGCCTATTATTGCGCAGCAATTCATTCCCCTAAACTAATCTTTGCTTTTTTTACCCTCAGATTCCGAAGACCCAAGGAGGAAAGACGACCCGGATAGGACAGGACGTACCGCCAGTTGCCCAGGTAATGTATTTGGTGCACCAACCATTTATGTGTGTTTAGTTTCCCTTGTTTCAGATCCTGTCCTGACCGGGAACGCGGACGACTGCAGCCGCCGGGGCTTGCGTGAACATGGCGACACATCCTGGAATGGGTGAGTGTTGGTCACTTTCCAAGCTTAATCTAGTGATATTCGAAACCAAGCAATATTGCCGATGTCACTGACACTGGATTATACCCAGTTGTAATAAATAATGAATCTATCCCAATGAGGCTAACTATCCATTGCTTTTTGCCTATTATTGCGCAGCAATTCATTCCCCTAAACTAATCTTTGCTTTTTTTACGCTCAGATTCCGACGACCCAAGGAGGAAAGACTACCCGGATAGGACAGGACGTCACGCCAGTTGCCTAGGTAATGTATTTGGTGTACCAACCATTTATGTGTGTTTAGTTTCCCTTGTTTCAGATCCTGTCCTGACCGGGAACGCGGACGGCTGCAGCCGCCGGGGCTTGCGTGGACATGGCGACACATCCTGGAATGGGTGAGTGTGGGTCACTTTCCAAGCTTAATCTACTGATATTCGTAACCAAGCAATATTGCCGATGTCACTGACTCTGGAGTATACTCAGTTGTAATATGTAATGAATCTATGCCAATGAGGCTAAATATCCATTGTTTTTTGACTATATGCGCAGCAATTCATTCCCTTCAACTAATCTTTGCCTTTTTTACGCTCAGATTCCGACGACCCAAGGAGATAGGACGACCCGGATAGGACAAGACGTCACGCCAGTTGCCCAGGTAATGTATTTGGTGCACCCACCATTTATGTGTGTTTAGTTTCCCTTGTTTCAGATTCTGTCCTGACCGGGGACGCGGACGACTGCAGCCGCCGGGGCTTGCGTGGACATGGCGACACATCCTAGAATGGGTGAGTGTGGGTCACTTTCAAAGCTTAATCTACTGATATTCGTAACCAAGCAATATTGCCGATGTCTCTGAATCTGGAGTATACTCAGTTGTAATATGTACTGAATCTATGCCAATGAGGCTAAATATCCATTGTTTTTTTACTATATGCGCAGCAATTCATTCCCCTAAACTAATCTTTGCTTTTTTTACGCTCAGAGCCCGACGACCCAAGGAGGAAAGACGACCCGGATAGGGCAGGACGTCACGCCAGTTGCCCAGGTAATGTATTTGGTGCACCAACCATTTATGTGTGTTTAGTTTCCCTGGTTTCAGATCCTGTCCTGACCGGGAACGCGGACGACTGCAGCCGCCGGGGCTTGCATGGACATGGCGACACATCCTGGAATGGGTGAGTGTTGGTCACTTTCCAAGCTTAATCTAGTGATATTCGAAACCAAGCAATATTGCCGATGTCACTGACTCTGGATTATACCCAGTTGTAATAAATAATGAATCTATGCCAATGAGGTTAAATATCCATTGCTTTTTGCCTATTATTGCGCAGCAATTCATTCCCCTAAACTAATCTTTGTTTTTTTTACGCTCAGATTCCGACGACCCAAGGAGGAAAGACGACCTGGATAGGACAGAACGTCACGCCAGTTGCCCAGGTAATGTATTTGGTACACCAACCATTTATGTGTGTTTAGTTTCCCTTGTTTCAGATCCTGTCCTGACCGGGAACGCGGACGACTGCAGCGGCCGGTGCCTGCGTGGACATGGCGACACATCCTGGAATGGGTGACTGTGGGTCACTTTCCAAGCTTAATCTACTGATATTCGTAACCAAACAATATTGCCGATGTCACTGACTCTGGATTGTACTCAGTTGTAATAAATAATGAATCTATGCCAATGAGGCTAAATATCCATTGCTTTTTGCCTATATTGCGCAGCAATTCATTCCCCTAAACTAATCTTTGCCATTTTTACGCTCAGATTCCGACGATCCAAGGAGGAAAGACGACCGGATAGGACAGGACGTCACGCCAGTTGCCCAGGTAATGTATTTGGTGCACCAACCATTTATGTGTGTTTAGTTTCCCTGGTTTCAGATCCTGTCCTGACCGGGAACGCGGACGACTGCAGCCGCCGGGGCTTGCATGGACATGGCGACACATCCTGGAATGGGTGAGTGTTGGTCACTTTTCAAGCTTAATCTAGTGATATTCGAAACCAAGCAATATTGCCGATGTCACTGACTCTGGATTATACCCAGTTGTAATAAATAATGAATCTATGCCAATGAGGCTAACTATCCATTGCTTTTTGCCTATTATTGTGCAGCAATTCATTCCCCTAAACTAATCTTTGCTTTTTTTACGCTCAGATTCCGACGATCCAAGGAGGAAAGACGACCCGGATAGGACAGGACGTCACGCCAGTTGCCCAGGTAATGTATTTGGTGTACCAACCATTTATGTGTGTTTAGTTTCCCTTGTTTCAGATCCTGTCCTGACCGGGAACGCGGACGACTGCAGCCGCCGGGGCTTGCGTGGACATGGCGACACATCCTGGAATGGGTGAGTGTGGGTCACTTTCCAAGCTTAATCTACTGATATTCGTAACCAAGCAATATTGCCGATGTCACTGACTCTGGAGTATACTCAGTTGTAATATGTAATGAATCTATGCCAATGAGGCTAAATATCCATTGCTTTTTGCCTATTATTGCGCAGCAAGTCATTCCCCTAAACTAATCTTTGCTTTTTTTACGCTCAGATTCCGACGACCCAAGGAGGAAAGACTACCCGGATAGGACAGGACGTCACGCCAGTTGCCTACGTAATGTATTTGGTGTACCAACCATTTATGTGTGTTTAGTTTCCCTTGTTTCAGATCCTGTCCTGACCGGGAACGAGGACGACTGCAGCGGCCGGTGCCTGCGTGGACATGGCGACACATCCTGGAATGGGTGAGTGTGGGTCACTTTCCAAGCTTTTAATCTACTGATATTCGAAACCAAGCAATATTGCCGATGTCACTGACTCTGGATTATACTCATTTGTAATAAATAATGAATCTATGCCAATGAGGCTAAATATCCATTGCTTTTTGCCTATATTGCGCAGCAATTCATTCCCCTAAACTAATCTTTGTTTTTTTTTACGCTCAGATCCCGACGACCCAAGGAGGAAAGACGACCCGGATAGGACAGGACGTCACGCCAGTTGCCCAGGTAATGTATTTGGTGCACCAACCATTTATGTGTGTTTAGTTTCCCTTGTTTCAGATCCTGTCCTGACCGGGAACGCGGACGACTGCAGCCGCCGGGGCTTGCGTGGACATGGCGACACATCCTGGAATGGGTGAGTGTGGGTCACTTTCCAACCTTAATCTACTGATATTCGTAACCAAGCAATATTGCCGATGTCACTGACTCTGGATTATACTCAGTTGTAATAAATAATGAATCTATGCCAATGAGGCTAAATAGCCATTGCTTTTTGCCTATATTGCGCAGCAATTCATTCCCCTAAACTAATCCTTGCTTTTTTTACGCTCAGATCCCGACGACCCAAGGAGGAAAGACGACCCGGATAGGACAGGACGTCACGCCAGTTGCCCAGGTAATGTATTTGGTGCACCAACCATTTATGTGTGTTTAGTTTCCCTTGTTTCAGATCCTGTCCTGACCGGGAACGCGGACGACTGCAGTCGCCGGGGCTTGCGTGGACATCGCGACACATCCTGGAATGGGTGAGTGTTGGTCACTTTCCAAGCTTAATCTAGTGATATTCGAAACCAAGCAATATTGCCGATGTCACTGACTCTGGATTATACCCAGTTGTAATAAATAATGAATCTATGCCAATGAGGCTAACTATCCATTGCTTTTTGCCTATTATTGCGCAGCAATTCATTCCCCTAAACTAATCTTTGCCTTTTTTACGCTCAGATCCTGACGACCCAAGGAGGAAAGACGACCCGGATAGGATAGGACGTCACGCCAGTTGCCTAGGTAATGTATTTGGTGTACCAACCATTTATGTGTGTTTAGTTTCCCTTGTTTCAGATCCTGTCCTGACCGGGAACGCGGACGACTGCAGCCGCCGGGGCTTGCGTGGACATGGCGACACATCCTGGAATGGGTGAGTGTGGGTCACTTTCCAAGCTTAATCTACTGATATTCGTAACCAAGCAATATTGCCGATGTCACTGACTCTGGAGTATACTCAGTTGTAATATGTAATGAATCTAGGCCAATGAGGCTAAATATCCATTGCTTTTTGCCTATTATTGCGCAGCAATTCATTCCCCTAAACTAATCTTTGCCATTTTTACGCTCAGATCCCGACGACCCAAGGAGGAAAGACTACCCGGATAGGACAGGACGTCACGCCAGTTGCCTAGGTAATGTATTTGGTGTACCAACCATTTATGTGTGTTTAGTTTCCCTTGTTTCAGATCCTGTCCTGACCGGGAACGAGGACGACTGCAGCGGCCGGTGCCTGCGTGGACATGGCGACACATCCTGGAATGGGTGAGTGTTGGTCACTTTCCAAGCTTTTAATCTACTGATATTCGAAACCAAGCAATATTGCCGATGTCACTGACTCTGGATTATACTCATTTGTAATAAATAATGAATCTATGCCAATGAGGCTAAATATCCATTGCTTTTTGCCTATATTGCGCAGCAATTCATTCCCCTAAACTAATCTTTGTTTTTTTTACGCTCAGATCCCGACGACCCAAGGAGGAAAGACGACCCGGATAGGACAGGACGTCACGCCAGTTGCCCAGGTAATGTATTTGGTGCACCAACCATTTATGTGTGTTTAGTTTCCCTTGTTTCAGATCCTGTCCTGACCGGGAACGCGGACGACTGCAGCCGCCGGGGCTTGCGTGGACATGGCGACACATCCTGGAATGGGTGAGTGTGGGTCACTTTCCAACCTTAATCTACTGATATTCGTAACCAAGCAATATTGCCGATGTCACTGACTCTGGATTATACTCAGTTGTAATAAATAATGAATCTATGCCAATGAGGCTAAATAGCCATTGCTTTTTGCCTATATTGCGCAGCAATTCATTCCCCTAAACTAATCTTTGCTTTTTTTACGCTCAGATCCCGACGACCCAAGGAGGAAAGACGACCCGGATAGGACAGGACGTCACGCCAGTTACCCAGGTAATGTATTTGGTGCACCAACCATTTATGTGTGTTTAGTTTCCCTTGTTTCAGATCCTGTCCTGACCGGGAACGCGGACGACTGCAGGCGCCGGGGCTTGCGTGGACATCGCGACACATCCTGGAATGGGTGAGTGTTGGTCACTTTCCAAGCTTAATCTAGTGATATTCGAAACCAAGCAATATTGCCGATGTCACTGACTCTGGATTATACCCAGTTGTAATAAATAATGAATCTATGCCAATGAGGCTAACTATCCATTGCTTTTTGGCTATTATTGCGCAGCAATTCATTCCCCTAAACTAATCTTTGCTTTTTTTACGCTCAGATTCCGACGACCCAAGGAGGAAAGACGACCCGGATAGGACAGGACGTCACGCCAGTTGCCCAGGTAATGTATTTGGTGCACCAACCATTTAAGTGTGTTTAGTTTCCCTTGTTTCAGATCTTGTCCTGACCGGGAACGCGGACGACTGCAGCCGCCGGGGCTTGCGTGGACATGGCGACACATCCTGGAATGGGTGAGTGTTGGTCACTTTCCAAGCTTAATCTAGTGATATTCGAAACCAAGCAATATTGCCGATGTCACTGACTCTGGATTATACCCAGTTGTAATAAATAATGAATCTATGCCAATGAGGCTAACTATCCATTGCTTTTTGCCTATTATTGCGCAGCAATTCATTCCCCTAAACTAATCTTTGCCTTTTTTACGCTCAGATCCCGACGACCCAAGGAGGAAAGACGACCCGGATAGGACAGGACGTCACGCCACATGCCTAGGTAATGTATTTGGTGTACCAACCATTTATGTGTGTTTAGTTTCCCTTGTTTCAGATCCTGTCCTGACCGGGAACGCGGACGACTGCAGCCGCCGGGGCTTGCGTGGACATGGCGACACATCCTGGAATGGGTGAGTGTGGGTCACTTTCCAAGCTTAATCTACTGATATTCGTAACCAAGCAATATTGCCGATGTCACTGACTCTGGAGTATACTCAGTTGTAATATGTAATGAATCTATGCCAATGAGGCTAAATATCCATTGCTTTTTGCCTATTATTGCGCAGCAATTCATTCCCCTAAACTAATCTTTGCTTTTTTTACGCTCAGATTCCGACGACCCAAGGAGGAAAGACTACCCGGATAGGACAGGACGTCACGCCAGTTGCCCAGGTAATGTATTTGGTGTACCAACCATTTATGTGTGTTTAGTTTCCCTTGTTTCAGATCCTGTCCTGACCGGGAACGAGGACGACTGCAGCGGCCGGTGCCTGCGTGGACATGGCGACACATCCTGGAATGGGTGAGTGTTGGTCACTTTCCAAGATTTTAATCTACTGATATTCGAAACCAAGCAATATTGCCGATGTCACTGACTCTGAATTATACTCATTTGTAATAAATAATGAATCTATGCCAATGAGGCTAAATATCCATTGCTTTTTGCCTATATTGCGCAGCAATTCATTCCCCTAAACTAATCTTTGCTTTTTTTACGCTCAGATCCCGACGACCCAAGGAGGAAAGACGACCCGGATAGGACAGGACGTCACGCCTGTTGCCCAGGTAATGTATTTGATGCACCAACCATTTATGTGTGTTTAGTTTCCCTTGTTTCAGATCCTGTCCTGACCGGGAACGCGGACGACTGCAGGCGCCGGGGCTTGCGTGGACATCGCGACACATCCTGGAATGGGTGAGTGTTGGTCACTTTCCAAGCTTAATCTAGTGATATTCGAAACCAAGCAATATTGCCGATGTCACTGACTCTGGATTATACCCAGTTGTAATAAATAATGTTGTTTGGTTACGAATATCAGTAGATTAAGCTTGGAAAGTGACCCACACTCACCCATTCCCGGATGTGTCGCCATGTCCACGCAAGCCCCGGCGGCTGCAGTCGTCCGCGTTCCCGGTCAGGACAGGATCTGAAACAAGGGAAACTAAACACACATAAATGGTTGGGGCACCAAATACATTACCTGGGCAACTGGCGTGACGCCTTGTCCTATCCGGGTCGTCCTATCTCCTTGGGTCGTCGGAATCTGAGGCTAACTATCCATTGCTTTTTGGCTATTATTGCGCAGCAATTCATTCCCCTAAACTAATCTTTGCTTTTTTTACGCTCAGATTCCGACGACCCAAGGAGGAAAGACGACCCGGATAGGACAGGACGTCACGCCAGTTGCCCAGGTAATGTATTTGGTGCACCAACCATTTATGTGTGTTTAGTTTCCCTTGTTTCAGATCCTGTCCTGACCGGGAACGCGGACGACTGCAGCCGCCGGGGCTTGCGTGGACATGGCGACACATCCTGGAATGGGTGAGTGTTGGTCACTTTCCAAGCTTAATCTAGTGATATTCGAAACCAAGCAATATTGCCGATGTCACTGGCTCTGGAGTATACTCAGTTGTAATATGTAATGGATCTATGCCAATGAGGCTAAATACCCATTGTTTTGTTACTATATGCGCAGTAATTCATTCCCTTCAACTAATCTTTGTCTTTTTTACGCTCAGATTCCGACGACCCATAGAGATAGGACGACCCGGACGACTGCAGCCGCCGGGGCCTGCGTGGACATGGCGACACATCCGGGAATGGGTGAGTGTGGGTCACTTTCCAAGCTTAATCTACTGATATTCGTAACCAAACAATATTGCCGATGTCACTGACTCTGGATTGTACTCAGTTGTAATAAATAATGAATCTATGCCAATGAGGCTAAATATCCATTGCTTTTTGCCTATATTGCGCAGCAATTCATTCCCCTAAACTAATCTTTGCCATTTTTACGCTCAGATTCCGACGATCCAAGGAGGAAAGACGACCCGGATAGGACAGGACGTCACGCCAGTTGCCCAGGTAATGTATTTGGTGCACCAACCATTTATGTGTGTTTAGTTTCCCTGGTTTCAGATCCTGTCCTGACCGGGAACGCGGACGACTGCAGCCGCCGGGGCTTGCATGGACATGGCGACACATCCTGGAATGGGTGAGTGTTGGTCACCTTCCAAGCTTAATCTAGTGATATTCGAAACCAAGCAATATTGCCGATGTCACTGACTTTGGATTATACCCAGTTGTAATAAATAATGAATCTATGCCAATGAGGCTAAATATCCATTGCTTTTTGCCTATTATTGCGCAGCAATTCAATCCCCTAAACTAATCTTTGTTTTTTTTACGCTCAGATTCCGACGACCCAAGGAGGAAAGACGACCTGGATAGGACAGGACGTACCGCCAGTTGCCCAGGTAATGTATTTGGTACACCAACCATTTATGTGTGTTTAGTTTCCCTTGTTTCAGATCCTGTCCTGACCGGGAACGCGGACGACTGCAGCCGCCGGGGCTTGCGTGGACATGGCGACACATCCTGGAATGGGTGAGTGTGGGTCACTTTCCAAGCTTAATCTACTGATATTCGTAACCAAGCAATATTGCCGATGTCACTGACTCTGGAGTATACTCAGTTGTAATATGTAATGAATCTATGCCAATGAGGCTAAATGTCCATTGCTTTTTGCCTATATTGCGCAGCAATTCATTCCCCTAAACTAATCTTTGCTATTTTTACGCTCAGATTCCGACGACCCAAGGAGGAAAGACGACCCGGATAGGACAGGACGTCACGCCAGTTGCCCAGGTAATGTATTTGGTGCACCAACCATTTATGTGTGTTTAGTTTCCCTTGTTTCAGATCGTGTCCTGACCGGGAACGCGGACGACTGCAGCCGCCGGGGCTTGCGTGGACATGGCGACACATCCTGGAATGGGTGAGTGTTGGTCACTTTCCAAGCTTAATCTAGTGATATTCGAAACCAAGCAATATTGCCGATGTCACTGACTCTGGATTATACCCAGTTGTAATAAATAATGAATCTATGCCAATGAGGCTAACTATCCATTGCTTTTTGCCTATTATTGCGCAGCAATTCATTCCCCTAAACTAATCTTTGCCATTTTTACGCTCAGATTCCGACGATCCAAGGAGGAAAGACGACCCGGATAGGACAGGACGTCACGCCAGTTGCCCAGGTAATGTATTTGGTGCACCAACCATTTATGTGTGTTTAGTTTCCCTGGTTTCAGATCCTGTCCTGACCGGGAACGCGGACGACTGCAGCCGCCGGGGCTTGCATGAACATGGCGACACATCCTGGAATGGGTGAGTGTTGGTCACCTTCCAAGCTTAATCTAGTGATATTCGAAACCATGCAATATTGCCGATGTCACTGACTTTGGATTATACCCAGTTGTAATAAATAATGAATCTATGCCAATGAGGCCAAATATCCATTGCTTTTTGCCTATTATTGCGCAGCAATTCAATCCCCTAAACTAATCTTTGCTTTTTTACGCTCAGATTCCGACGACCCAAGGAGGAAAGACGACCCGGATAGGACAGGACGTCACGCCAGTTGCCCAGGTAATGTATTTGGTGCACCAACCATTTATGTGTGTTTAGTTTCCCTTGTTTCAGATCGTGTCCTGACCGGGAACGCGGACGGCTGCAGCCGCCGGGGCTTGCGTGGACATGGCGACACATCCTGGAATGGGTGAGTGTGGGTCACTTTCCAAGCTTAATCTACTGATATTCGTAACCAAGCAATATTGCCGATGTCACTGACTCTGGAGTATACTCAGTTGTAATATGTAATGAATCTATGCCAATGAGGCTAAATATCCATTGTTTTTTGACTATATGCACAGCAATTCATTCCCTTCAACTAATCTTTGCCTTTTTTACGCTCAGATTCCGACGACCCAAGGAGATAGGACGACCCGGATAGGACAGGACGTCACGCCAGTTGCCCAGGTAATGTATTTGGTGCACCAACCATTTATGTGTGTTTAGTTTCCCTTGTTCCAGATCCTGTCCTGACCGGGAACGCGGACGACTGCAGCGGCCGGTGCCTGCGTGGACATGGCGACACATCCTGGAATGGGTGAGTGTTGGTCACTTTCCAAGCTTTTAATCTACTGATATTCGAAACCAAGCAATATTGCCGATGTCACTGACTCTGGAGTACACTCAGTTGTAATATGTACTGAATCTATGCCAATGAGGCTAAAGATCCATTGTTTTTTTACTATATGCGCAGCAATTCATTCCCCTAAACTAATCTTTGCTTTTTTTACGCTCAGAGCCCGACGACCCAAGGAGGAAAGACGACCCGGATAGGGCAGGACGTCACGCCAGTTGCCTAGGTAATGTATTTGGTGCACCAACCATTTATGTGTGTTTAGTTTCCCTTGTTTCAGATCCTGTCCTGACCGGGAACGCGGACGACTGCAGCCGCCAGGGCTTGCGTGAACATGGCGACACATCCTGGAATGGGTGAGTGTTGGTCACTTTCCAAGCTTAATCTAGTGATATTCGAAACCAAGCAATATTGCCGATGTCACTGACTCTGGATTATACGCAGTTGTAATAAATAATGAATCTATGCCAATGAGGCTAACTATCCATTGCTTTTTGCCTATTATTGCGCAGCAATTCATTCCCCTAAACTAATCTTTGCTTTTTTTACGCTCAGATTCCGACGACCCAAGGAGGAAAGACGACCCGGATAGGACAGGACGTCACGCCAGTTGCCCAGTTAATGTATTTGGTGCACCAACCATTTATGTGTGTTTAGTTTTCCTTGTTTCAGATCCTGTCCTGACCGGGAACGCGGACGACTGCAGCCGCCGGGGCTTGCGTGGACATGGCGACACATCCTGGAATGGGTGAGTGTTGGTCACTTTGCAAGCTTAATCTAGTGATATTCGAAACCAAGCAATGTTGCCGATGTCACTGACTCTGGATTATACCCAGTTGTGATAAATAATGAATCTATGCCAATGAGGCTAACTATCCATTGCTTTTTGCCTATTATTGCGCAGCAATTCATTCCCCTAAACTAATCTTTGCTTTTTTTACGCTCAGATTCCGAAGACCCAAGGAGGAAAGACGACCCGGATAGGACAGGACGTCACGCCAGTTGCCCAGGTAATGTATTTGGTGCACCAACCATTTATGTGTGTTTAGTTTCCCTGGTTTCAGATCCTGTCCTGACCGGGAACGCGGACGACTGCAGCCGCCGGGGCTTGCATGGACATGGCGACACATCCTGGAATGGGTGAGTGTTGGTCACTTTCCAAGCTTAATCTAGTGATATTCGAAACCAAGCAATATTGCCGATGTCACTGACTCTGGATTATACCCAGTTGTAATAAATAATGAATCTATGCCAATGAGGCTAAATATCCATTGCTTTTTGCCTATTATTGCGCAGCAATTCATTCCCCTAAACTAATCTTTGCTTTTTTTACGCTCAGATTCCGAAGACCCAAGGAGGAAAGACGACCCGGATAGGACATGACGTCACGCCAGTTGCCCAGGTAATGTATTTGGTGCACCAACCATTTATGTGTGTTTAGTTTCCCTTGTTTCAGATCCTGTCCTGACCGGGAACGCGGACGACTGCAGCCGCCGGGGCTTGCGTGAACATGGCGACACATCCTGGAATGGGTGAGTGTTGGTCACTTTCCAAGCTTAATCTAGTGATATTCGAAACCAAGCAATATTGCCGATGTCACTGACTCTGGATTATACCCAGTTGTAATAAATAATGAATCTATGCCAATGAGGCTAACTATCCATTGCTTTTTGCCTATTATTGCGCAGCAATTCATTCCCCTAAACTAATCTTTGCTTTTTTTACGCTCAGATTCGGACGACCCAAGGCGGAAAGACGACCCGGATAGGACAGGACGTCACGCCAGTTGCCCAGGTAATGTATTTGGTGCACCAACCATTTATGTGTGTTTAGTTTTCCTTGTTTCAGATCCTGTCCTGACCGGGAACGCGGACGACTGCAGCCGCCGGGGCTTGCGTGGACATGGCGACACATCCTGGAATGGGTGAGTGTTGGTCACTTTCCAAGCTTAATCTAGTGATATTCGAAACCAAGCAATGTTGCCGATGTCACTGACTCTGGATTATACCCAGTTGTAATAAATAATGAATCTATGCCAATGAGGCTAACTATCCATTGCTTTTTGCCTATTATTGCGCAGCAATTCATTCCCCTAAACTAATCTTTGCTTTTTTTACGCTCAGATTCCGACGACCCAAGGAGGAAAGACGACCCGGATAGGACAGGACGTCACGCCAGTTTCCCAGGTAATGTATTTGGTGCACCAACCATTTATGTGTGTTTAGTTTCCCTTGTTTCAGATCCTGTCCTGACCGGGAACGCGGACGACTGCAGCCGCCGGGGCTTGCGTGGACATGGCGACACATCCTGGAATGGGTGAGTGTGGGTCACTTTCCAAGCTTAATCTACTGATATTCGTAACCAAACAATATTGCCGATGTCACTGACTCTGGATTATACCCAGTTGTAATAAATAATGAATCTATGCCAATGAGGCTAACTATCCATTGCTTTTTGCCTATTATTGCGCAGCAATTCATTCCCCTAAACTAATCTTTGCCATTTTTACGCTCAGATTCCGACGATCCAAGGAGGAAAGACGACCCGGATAGGACAGGACGTCACGCCAGTTGCCCAGGTAATGTATTTGGTGCACCAACCATTTATGTGTGTTTAGTTTCCCTTGTTTCAGATCGTGTCCTGACCGGGAACGCGGACGGCTGCAGCCGCCGGGGCTTGCGTGGACATGGCGACACATCCTGGAATGGGTGAGTGTGGGTCACTTTCCAAGCTTAATCTACTGATATTCGTAACCAAGCAATATTGCCGATGTCACTGACTCTGGAGTATACTCAGTTGTAATATGTAATGAATCTATGCCAATGAGGCTAAATATCCATTGTTTTTTGACTATATGCACAGCAATTCATTCCCTTCAACTAATCTTTGCCTTTTTTACGCTCAGATTCCGACGACCCAAGGAGATAGGACGACCCGGATAGGACAGGACGTCACGCCAGTTGCCCAGGTAATGTATTTGGTGCACCCACCATTTATGTGTGTTTAGTTTCCCTTGTTCCAGATCCTGTCCTGACCGGGAACGCGGACGACTGCAGCGGCCGGTGCCTGCGTGGACATGGCGACACATCCTGGAATGGGTGAGTGTTGGTCACTTTCCAAGCTTTTAATCTACTGATATTCGAAACCAAGCAATATTGCCGATGTCACTGACTCTGGAGTACACTCAGTTGTAATATGTACTGAATCTATGCCAATGAGGCTAAAGATCCATTGTTTTTTTACTATATGCGCAGTAATTCATTCCCCTAAACTAATCTTTGCTTTTTTTACGCTCAGAGCCCGACGACCCAAGGAGGAAAGACGACCCGGATAGGGCAGGACGTCACGCCAGTTGCCTAGGTAATGTATTTGGTGCACCAACCATTTATGTGTGTTTAGTTTCCCTTGTTTCAGATCCTGTCCTGACCGGGAACGCGGACGACTGCAGCCGCCGGGGCTTGCGTGGACATGGCGACACATCCTGGAATGGGTGAGTGTTGGTCACTTTGCAAGCTTAATCTAGTGATATTCGAAACCAAGCAATGTTGCCGATGTCACTGACTCTGGATTATACCCAGTTGTGATAAATAATGAATCTATGCCAATGAGGCTAACTATCCATTGCTTTTTGCCTATTATTGCGCAGCAATTCATTCCCCTAAACTAATCTTTGCTTTTTTTACGCTCAGATTCCGAAGACCCAAGGAAGAAAGACGACCCGGATAGGACAGGACGTCACGCCAGTTGCCCAGGTAATGTATTTGGTGCACCAACCATTTATGTGTGTTTAGTTTCCCTGGTTTCAGATCCTGTCCTGACCGGGAACGCGGACGACTGCAGCCGCCGGGGCTTGCGTGGACATGGCGACACATCCTGGAATGGGTGAGTGTGGGTCACTTTCCAAGCTTAATCTACTGATATTCGTAACCAAACAATATTGCCGATGTCACTGACTCTGGATTGTACCCAGTTGTAATAAATAATGAATCTATGCCAATGAGGCTAAATATCCATTGCTTTTTGCCTATATTGCGCAGCAATTCATTCCCCTAAACTAATCTTTGCCATTTTTACGCTCAGATTCCGACGATCCAAGGAGGAAAGACGACCCGGATAGGACAGGACGTCACGCCAGTTGCCCAGGTAATGTATTTGGTGCACCAACCATTTATGTGTGTTTAGTTTCCCTGGTTTCATATCCTGTCCTGACCGGGAACGCGGACGACTGCAGCCGCCGGGGCTTGCATGGACATGGCGACACATCCTGGAATGGGTGAGTGTTGGTCACTTTCCAAGCTTAATCTAGTGATATTCGAAACCAAGCAATATTGCCGATGTCACTGACTCTGGATTATACCCAGTTGTAATAAATAATGAATCTATGCCAATGAGGCTAAATATCCATTGCTTTTTGCCTATATTGCGCAGCAATTCATTCCCCTAAACTAATCTTTGCCATTTTTACGCTCAGATTCCGACGATCCAAGGAGGAAAGACGACCCGGATAGGACAGGACATCACGCCAGTTGCCCAGGTAATGTATTTGGTGCACCAACCATTTATGTGTGTTTAGTTTCCCTTGTTTCAGATCCTGTCCTGACCGGGAACGCGGACGACTGCAGCCGCCGGGGCTTGCGTGGACATGGCGACACATCCTGGAATGGGTGAGTGTGAGTCACTTTCCAAGCTTAATCTACTGATATTCGTAACCAAACAATATTGCCGATGTCACTGACTCTGGATTGTACCCAGTTGTAATAAATAATGAATCTATGCCAATGAGGCTAAATATCCATTGCTTTTTGCCTATTATTGCGCAGCAATTCATTCCCCTAAACTAATCTTTGCTTTTTTTACCCTCAGATTCCGAAGACCCAAGGAGGAAAGACGACCCGGATAGGACAGGACGTCACGCCAGTTGCCCAGGTAATGTATTTGGTGCACCAACCATTTATGTGTGTTTAGTTTCCCTTGTTTCAGATCCTGTCCTGACCGGGAACGCGGACGACTGCAGCCGCCGGGGCTTGCGTGGACATGGCGACACATCCTGGAATGGGTGAGTGTTGGTCACTTTCCAAGCTTAATCTAGTGATATTCGAAACCAAGCAATATTGCCGATGTCACTGACACTGGATTATACCCAGTTGTAATAAATAATGAATCTATGCCAATGAGGCTAACTATCCATTGCTTTTTGCCTATTATTGCGCAGCAATTCATTCCCCTAAACTAATCTTTGCTTTTTTTACGCTCAGATTCCGACGACCCAAGGAGGAAAGACTACCCGGATAGGACAGGACGTCACGCCAGTTGCCTAGGTAATGTATTTGGTGTACCAACCATTTATGTGTGTTTAGTTTCCCTTGTTTCAGATCCTGTCCTGACCGGGAACGCGGACGGCTGCAGCCGCCGGGGCTTGCGTGGACATGGCGACACATCCTGGAATGGGTGAGTGTGGGTCACTTTCCAACCTTAATCTACTGATATTCGTAACCAAGCAATATTGCCGATGTCACTGACTCTGGAGTATACTCAGTTGTAATATGTAATGAATCTATGCCAATGAGGCTAAATATCCATTGTTTTTTGACTATATGCGCAGCAATTCATTCCCTTCAACTAATCTTTGCCTTTTTTACGCTCAGATTCCGACGACCCAAGGAGGAAAGACGACCCGGATAGGACAAGACGTCACGCCAGTTGCCCAGGTAATGTATTTGGTGCACCCACCATTTATGTGTGTTTAGTTTCCCTTGTTTCAGATCCTGTCCTGACCGGGGACGCGGACGACTGCAGCCGCCGGGGCTTGCGTGGACATGGCGACACATCCTAGAATGGGTGAGTGTGGGTCACTTTCAAAGCTTAATCTACTGATATTCGTAACCAAGCAATATTGCCGATGTCACTGAATCTGGAGTATACTCAGTTGTAATATGTACTGAATCTATGCCAATGAGGCTAAATATCCATTGTTTTTTTACTATATGCGCAGCAATTCATTCCCCTAAACTAATCTTTGCTTTTTTTACGCTCAGAGCCCGACGACCCAAGGAGGAAAGACGACCCGGATAGGGCAGGACGTCACGCCAGTTGCCCAGGTAATGTATTTGGTGCACCAACCATTTAAGTGTGTTTAGTTTCCCTTGTTTCAGATCCTGTCCTGACCGGGAACGCGGACGACTGCAGCCGCCGGGGCTTGCATGAACATGGCGACACATCCTGGAATGGGTGAGTGTTGGTCACTTTCCAAGCTTAATCTAGTGATATTCGAAACCAAGCAATATTGCCGATGTCACTGACTCTGGATTATACCCAGTTGTAATAAATAATGAATCTATGCCAATGAGGTTAAATATCCATTGCTTTTTGCCTATTATTGCGCAGCAATTCATTCCCCTAAACTAATCTTTGCTTTTTTTACGCTCAGATTCCGACGACCCAAGGAGGAAAGACGACCTGGATAGGACAGGACGTCACGCCAGTTGCCCAGGTAATGTATTTGGTACACCAACCATTTATGTGTGTTTAGTTTCCCTTGTTTCAGATCCTGTCCTGACCGGGAACGCGGACGACTGCAGCGGCCGGTGCCTGCGTGGACATGGCGACACATCCTGGAATGGGTGACTGTGGGTCACTTTCCAAGCTTAATCTACTGATATTCGTAACCAAACAATATTGCCGATGTCACTGACTCTGGATTGTACTCAGTTGTAATAAATAATGAATCTATGCCAATGAGGCTAAATATCCATTGCTTTTTGCCTATATTGCGCAGCAATTCATTCCCCTAAACTAATCTTTGCCATTTTTACGCTCAGATTCCGACGATCCAAGGAGGAAAGACGACCGGATAGGACAGGACGTCACGCCAGTTGCCCAGGTAATGTATTTGGTGCACCAACCATTTATGTGTGTTTAGTTTCCCTGGTTTCAGATGCTGTCCTGACCGGGAACGCGGACGACTGCAGCCGCCGGGGCTTGCATGGACATGGCGACACATCCTGGAATGGGTGAGTGTTGGTCACTTTTCAAGCTTAATCTAGTGATATTCGAAACCAAGCAATATTGCCGATGTCACTGAATCTGGAGTATACTCAGTTGTAATATGTACTGAATCTATGCCAATGAGGCTAAATATCCATTGTTTTTTTACTATATGCGCAGCAATTCATTCCCCTAAACTAATCTTTGCTTTTTTTACGCTCAGAGCCCGACGACCCAAGGAGGAAAGACGACCCGGATAGGGCAGGACGTCACGCCAGTTGCCCAGGCAATGTATTTGGTGCACCAACCATTTAAGTGTGTTTAGTTTCCCTTGTTTCAGATCCTGTCCTGACCGGGAACGCGGACGACTGCAGCCGCCGGGGCTTGCATGAACATGGCGACACATCCTGGAATGGGTGAGTGTTGGTCACTTTCCAAGCTTAATCTAGTGATATTCGAAACCAAGCAATATTGCCGATGTCACTGACTCTGGATTATACCCAGTTGTAATAAATAATGAATCTATGCCAATGAGGTTAAATATCCATTGCTTTTTGCCTATTATTGCGCAGCAATTCATTCCCCTAAACTAATCTTTGCTTTTTTTACGCTCAGATTCCGACGACCCAAGGAGGAAAGACGACCTGGATAGGACAGGACGTCACGCCAGTTGCCCAGGTAATGTATTTGGTGCACCAACCATTTATGTGTGTTTAGTTTCCCTTGTTTCAGATCCTGTCCTGACCGGGAACGCGGACGACTGCAGCCGCCGGGGCTTGCGTGGACATGGCGACACATCCTGGAATGGGTGAGTGTGGGTCACTTTCCAAGCTTAATCTACTGATATTCGTAACCAAACAATATTGCCGATGTCACTGACTCTGGATTGTACCCAGTTGTAATAAATAATGAATCTATGCCAATGAGGCTAAATATCCATTGCTTTTTGCCTATTATTGCGCAGCAATTCATTCCCCTAAACTAATCTTTGCTTTTTTTACCCTCAGATTCCGAAGACCCAAGGAGGAAAGACGACCCGGATAGGACAGGACGTCACGCCAGTTGCCCAGGTAATGTATTTGGTGCACCAACCATTTATGTGTGTTTAGTTTCCCTTGTTTCAGATCCTGTCCTGACCGGGAACGCGGACGACTGCAGCCGCCGGGGCTTGCGTGGACATGGCGACACATTCTGGAATGGGTGAGTGTTGGTCACTTTCCAAGCTTAATCTAGTGATATTCGAAACCAAGCAATATTGCCGATGTCACTGACACTGGATTATACCCAGTTGTAATAAATAATGAATCTATGCCAATGAGGCTAACTATCCATTGCTTTTTGCCTATTATTGCGCAGCAATTCATTCCCCTAAACTAATCTTTGCTTTTTTTACGCTCAGATTCCGACGACCCAAGGAGGAAAGACTACCCGGATAGGACAGGACGTCACGCCAGTTGCCTAGGTAATGTATTTGGTGTACCAACCATTTATGTGTGTTTAGTTTCCCTTGTTTCAGATCCTGTCCTGACCGGGAACGCGGACGGCTGCAGCCGCCGGGGCTTGCGTGGACATGGCGACACATCCTGGAATGGGTGAGTGTGGGTCACTTTCCAACCTTAATCTACTGATATTCGTAACCAAGCAATATTGCCGTTGTCACTGACTCTGGAGTATACTCAGTTGTAATATGTAATGAATCTATGCCAATGAGGCTAAATATCCATTGTTTTTTGACTATATGCGCAGCAATTCATTCCCTTCAACTAATCTTTGCCTTTTTTACGCTCAGATTCCGACGACCCAAGGAGATAGGACGACCCGGATAGGACAAGACGTCACGCCAGTTGCCCAGGTAATGTATTTGGTGCACCCACCATTTATGTGTGTTTAGTTTCCCTTGTTTCAGATCCTGTCCTGACCGGGGACGCGGACGACTGCAGCCGCCGGGGCTTGCGTGGACATGGCGACACATCCTAGAATGGGTGAGTGTGGGTCACTTTCAAAGCTTAATCTACTGATATTCGTAACCAAGCAATATTGCCGATGTCACTGAATCTGGAGTATACTCAGTTGTAATATGTACTGAATCTATGCCAATGAGGCTAAATATCCATTGTTTTTTTACTATATGCGCAGCAATTCATTCCCCTAAACTAATCTTTGCTTTTTTTACGCTCAGAGCCCGACGACCCAAGGAGGAAAGACGACCCGGATAGGGCAGGACGTCACGCCAGTTGCCCAGGTAATGTATTTGGTGCACCAACCATTTAAGTGTGTTTAGTTTCCCTTGTTTCAGATCCTGTCCTGACCGGGAACGCGGACGACTGCAGCCGCCGGGGCTTGCATGAACATGGCGACACATCCTGGAATGGGTGAGTGTTGGTCACTTTCCAAGCTTAATCTAGTGATATTCGAAACCAAGCAATATTGCCGATGTCACTGACTCTGGATTATACCCAGTTGTAATAAATAATGAATCTATGCCAATGAGGTTAAATATCCATTGCTTTTTGCCTATTATTGCGCAGCAATTCATTCCCCTAAACTAATCTTTGCTTTTTTTACGCTCAGATTCCGAAGACCCAAGGAGGAAAGACGACCTGGATAGGACAGGACGTCACGCCAGTTGCCCAGGTAATGTATTTGGTACACCAACCATTTATGTGTGTTTAGTTTCCCTTGTTTCAGATCCTGTCCTGACCGGGAACGCGGACGACTGCAGCGGCCGGTGCCTGCGTGGACATGGCGACACATCCTGGAATGGGTGACTGTGGGTCACTTTCCAAGCTTAATCTACTGATATTCGTAACCAAACAATATTGCCGATGTCACTGACTTTGGATTGTACTCAGTTGTAATAAATAATGAATCTATGCCAATGAGGCTAAATATCCATTGCTTTTTGCCTATATTGCGCAGCAATTCATTCCCCTAAACTAATCTTTGCCATTTTTACGCTCAGATTCCGACGATCCAAGGAGGAAAGACGACCGGATAGGACAGGACGTCACGCCAGTTGCCCAGGTAATGTATTTGGTGCACCAACCATTTATGTGTGTTTAGTTTCCCTGGTTTCAGATCCTGTCCTGACCGGGAACGCGGACGACTGCAGCCGCCGGGGCTTGCATGGACATGGCGACACATCCTGGAATGGGTGAGTGTTGGTCACTTTTCAAGCTTAATCTAGTGATATTCGAAACCAAGCAATATTGCCGATGTCACTGACTCTGGATTATACCCAGTTGTAATAAATAATGAATCTATGCCAATGAGGCTAACTATCCATTGCTTTTTGCCTATTATTGTGCAGCAATTCATTCCCCTAAACTAATCTTTGCTTTTTTTACGCTCAGATTCCGACGACCCAAGGAGGAAAGACGACCCGGATAGGACAGGACGTCACGCCAGTTGCCCAGGTAATGTATTTGGTGCACCAACCATTTATGTGTGTTATTTTCCTTGTTTCAGATCCTGTCCTGACCGGGAACGCGGACGACTGCAGCCGCCGGGGCTTGCGTGGACATGGCGACACATCCTGGAATGGGTGAGTGTTGGTCACTTTCCAAGCTTAATCTAGTGATATTCGAAACCACGCAATATTGCCGATGTCACTGACTCTGGATTATACCCAGTTGTAATAAATAATGAATCTATGCCAATGAGGCTAAATATCCATTGCTTTTTGCCTATTATTGCGCAGCAATTCATTCCCCTAAACTAATCTTTGCTTTTTTTACGCTCAGATTCCGAAGACCCAAGGAGGAAAGACGACCCGGATAGGACAGGACGTCACGCCAGTTGCCCAGGTAATGTATTTGGTGCACCAACCATTTATGTGTGTTTAGTTTCCCTTGTTTCAGATCCTGTCCTGACCGGGAACGCGGACGACTGCAGCCGCCGGGGCTTGCGTGAACATGGCGACACATCCTGGAATGGGTGAGTGTGGGTCACTTTCCAACCTTAATCTACTGATATTCGTAACCAAGCAATATTGCCGATGTCACTGACTCTGGATTATACTCAGTTGTAATAAATAATGAATCTATGCCAATGAGGCTAAATAGCCATTGCTTTTTGCCTATATTGCGCAGCAATTCATTCCCCTAAACTAATCTTTGCTTTTTTTACGCTCAGATCCCGACGACCCAAGGAGGAAAGACGACCCGGATAGGACAGGACGTCACGCCAGTTGCCCAGGTAATGTATTTGGTGCACCAACCATTTATGTGTGTTTAGTTTCCCTTGTTTCAGATCCTGTCCTGACCGGGAACGCGGACGACTGCAGGCGCCGGGGCTTGCGTGGACATCGCGACACATCCTAAAATGGGTGAGTGTTGGTCACTTTCCAAGCTTAATCTAGTGATATTCGAAACCAAGCAATATTGCCGATGTCACTGACTCTGGATTATACCCAGTTGTAATAAATAATAAATCTATGCCAATGAGGCTAAATAGCCATTGCTTTTTGCCTATATTGCGCAGCAATTCATTCCCCTAAACTAATCTTTGCTTTTTTTACGCTCAGATCCCGACGACCCAAAGAGGAAAGACGACCCGGATAGGACAGGACGTCACGCCAGTTGCCCAGGTAATGTATTTGGTGCACCAACCATTTAAGTGTGTTTAGTTTCCCTGGTTTCAGATCCTGTCCTGACCGGGGACGCGGACGACTGCAGCCGCCGGGGCTTGCGTGGACATGGCGACACATCCTAGAATGGGTGAGTGTGGGTCACTTTCAAAGCTTAATCTACTGATATTCGTAACCAAGCAATATTGCCGATGTCACTGAATCTGGAGTATACTCAGTTGTAATATGTACTGAATCTATGCCAATGAGGCTAAATATCCATTGTTTTTTTACTATATGCGCAGCAATTCATTCCCCTAAACTAATCTTTGCTTTTTTTACGCTCAGAGCCCGACGACCCAAGGAGGAAAGACGACCCGGATAGGGCAGGACGTCACGCCAGTTGCCCAGGTAATGTATTTGGTGCACCAACCATTTAAGTGTGTTTAGTTTCCCTTGTTTCAGATCCTGTCCTGACCGGGAACGCGGACGACTGCAGCCGCCGGGGCTTGCATGAACATGGCGACACATCCTGGAATGGGTGAGTGTTGGTCACTTTCCAAGCTTAATCTAGTGATATTCGAAACCAAGCAATATTGCCGATGTCACTGACTCTGGATTATACCCAGTTGTAATAAATAATGAATCTATGCCAATGAGGTTAAATATCCATTGCTTTTTGCCTATTATTGCGCAGCAATTCATTCCCCTAAACTAATCTTTGCTTTTTTTACGCTCAGATTCCGACGACCCAAGGAGGAAAGACGACCTGGATAGGACAGGACGTCACGCCAGTTGCCCAGGTAATGTATTTGGTACACCAACCATTTATGTGTGTTTAGTTTCCCTTGTTTCAGATCCTGTCCTGACCGGGAACGCGGACGACTGCAGCGGCCGGTGCCTGCGTGGACATGGCGACACATCCTGGAATGGGTGACTGTGGGTCACTTTCCAAGCTTAATCTACTGATATTCGTAACCAAACAATATTGCCGATGTCACTGACTCTGGATTGTACTCAGTTGTAATAAATAATGAATCTATGCCAATGAGGCTAAATATCCATTGCTTTTTGCCTATATTGCGCAGCAATTCATTCCCCTAAACTAATCTTTGCCATTTTTACGCTCAGATTCCGACGATCCAAGGAGGAAAGACGACCGGATAGGACAGGACGTCACGCCAGTTGCCCAGGTAATGTATTTGGTGCACCAACCATTTATGTGTGTTTAGTTTCCCTGGTTTCAGATCCTGTCCTGACCGGGAACGCGGACGACTGCAGCCGCCGGGGCTTGCATGGACATGGCGACACATCCTGGAATGGGTGAGTGTTGGTCACTTTTCAAGCTTAATCTAGTGATATTCGAAACCAAGCAATATTGCCGATGTCACTGACTCTGGATTATACCCAGTTGTAATAAATAATGAATCTATGCCAATGAGGCTAACTATCCATTGCTTTT
Organism: Arenicola marina; assembly: GCA_964019135.1. Lineage (NCBI taxonomy): Eukaryota > Metazoa > Annelida > Polychaeta > Arenicolidae > Arenicola > Arenicola marina. Next base: position 13,690,336 of record OZ025252.1, on the reverse strand, counting down.
TGCCTATTATTGTGCAGCAATTCATTCCCCTAAACTAATCTTTGCTTTTTTTACGCTCAGATTCCGACGACCCAAGGAGGAAAGACGACCCGGATAGGACAGGACGTCACGCCAGTTGCCCAGGTAATGTATTTGGTGCACCAACCATTTATGTGTGTTATTTTCCTTGTTTCAGATCCTGTCCTGACCGGGAACGCGGACGACTGCAGCCGCCGGGGCTTGCGTGGACATGGCGACACATCCTGGAATGGGTGAGTGTTGGTCACTTTCCAAGCTTAATCTAGTGATATTCGAAACCACGCAATATTGCCGATGTCACTGACTCTGGATTATACCCAGTTGTAATAAATAATGAATCTATGCCAATGAGGCTAAATATCCATTGCTTTTTGCCTATTATTGCGCAGCAATTCATTCCCCTAAACTAATCTTTGCTTTTTTTACGCTCAGATTCCGAAGACCCAAGGAGGAAAGACGACCCGGATAGGACAGGACGTCACGCCAGTTGCCCAGGTAATGTATTTGGTGCACCAACCATTTATGTGTGTTTAGTTTCCCTTGTTTCAGATCCTGTCCTGACCGGGAACGCGGACGACTGCAGCCGCCGGGGCTTGCGTGAACATGGCGACACATCCTGGAATGGGTGAGTGTGGGTCACTTTCCAACCTTAATCTACTGATATTCGTAACCAAGCAATATTGCCGATGTCACTGACTCTGGATTATACTCAGTTGTAATAAATAATGAATCTATGCCAATGAGGCTAAATAGCCATTGCTTTTTGCCTATTATTGCGCAGCAATTCATTCCCCTAAACTAATCTTTGCTTTTTTTACGCTCAGATCCCGACGACCCAAGGAGGAAAGACGACCCGGATAGGACAGGACGTCACGCCAGTTGCCCAGGTAATGTATTTGGTGCACCAACCATTTATGTGTGTTTAGTTTCCCTTGTTTCAGATCCTGTCCTGACCGGGAACGCGGACGACTGCAGGCGCCGGGGCTTGCGTGGACATCGCGACACATCCTGGAATGGGTGAGTGTTGGTCACTTTCCAAGCTTAATCTAGTGATATTCGAAACCAAGCAATATTGCCGATGTCACTGACTCTGGATTATACCCAGTTGTAATAAATAATGAATCTATGCCAATGAGTCTAAATAGCCATTGCTTTTTGCCTATATTGCGCAGCAATTCATTCCCCTAAACTAATCTTTGCTTTTTTTACGCTCAGATCCCGACGACCCAAAGAGGAAAGACGACCCGGATAGGACAGGACGTCACGCCAGTTGCCCAGGTAATGTATTTGGTGCACCAACCATTTAAGTGTGTTTAGTTTCCCTGGTTTCAGATCCTGTCCTGACCGGGGACGCGGACGACTGCAGCCGCCGGGGCTTGCGTGGACATGGCGACACATCCTAGAATGGGTGAGTGTGGGTCACTTTCAAAGCTTAATCTACTGATATTCGTAACCAAGCAATATTGCCGATGTCACTGAATCTGGAGTATACTCAGTTGTAATATGTACTGAATCTATGCCAATGAGGCTAAATATCCATTGTTTTTTTACTATATGCGCAGCAATTCATTCCCCTAAACTAATCTTTGCTTTTTTTACGCTCAGAGCCCGACGACCCAAGGAGGAAAGACGACCCGGATAGGGCAGGACGTCACGCCAGTTGCCCAGGTAATGTATTTGGTGCACCAACCATTTAAGTGTGTTTAGTTTCCCTTGTTTCAGATCCTGTCCTGACCGGGAACGCGGACGACTGCAGCCGCCGGGGCTTGCATGAACATGGCGACACATCCTGGAATGGGTGAGTGTTGGTCACTTTCCAAGCTTAATCTAGTGATATTCGAAACCAAGCAATATTGCCGATGTCACTGACTCTGGATTATACCCAGTTGTAATAAATAATGAATCTATGCCAATGAGGTTAAATATCCATTGCTTTTTGCCTATTATTGCGCAGCAATTCATTCCCCTAAACTAATCTTTGCTTTTTTTACGCTCAGATTCCGACGACCCAAGGAGGAAAGACGACCTGGATAGGACAGGACGTCACGCCAGTTGCCCAGGTAATGTATTTGGTACACCAACCATTTATGTGTGTTTAGTTTCCCTTGTTTCAGATCCTGTCCTGACCGGGAACGCGGACGACTGCAGCGGCCGGTGCCTGCGTGGACATGGCGACACATCCTGGAATGGGTGACTGTGGGTCACTTTCCAAGCTTAATCTACTGATATTCGTAACCAAACAATATTGCCGATGTCACTGACTCTGGATTGTACTCAGTTGTAATAAATAATGAATCTATGCCAATGAGGCTAAATATCCATTGCTTTTTGCCTATATTGCGCAGCAATTCATTCCCCTAAACTAATCTTTGCCATTTTTACGCTCAGATTCCGACGATCCAAGGAGGAAAGACGACCGGATAGGACAGGACGTCACGCCAGTTGCCCAGGTAATGTATTTGGTGCACCAACCATTTATGTGTGTTTAGTTTCCCTGGTTTCAGATCCTGTCCTGACCGGGAACGCGGACGACTGCAGCCGCCGGGGCTTGCATGGACATGGCGACACATCCTGGAATGGGTGAGTGTTGGTCACTTTTCAAGCTTAATCTAGTGATATTCGAAACCAAGCAATATTGCCGATGTCACTGACTCTGGATTATACCCAGTTGTAATAAATAATGAATCTATGCCAATGAGGCTAACTATCCATTGCTTTTTGCCTATTATTGTGCAGCAATTCATTCCCCTAAACTAATCTTTGCTTTTTTTACGCTCAGATTCCGACGACCCAAGGAGGAAAGACGACCCGGATAGGACAGGACGTCACGCCAGTTGCCCAGGTAATGTATTTGGTGCACCAACCATTTATGTGTGTTATTTTCCTTGTTTCAGATCCTGTCCTGACCGGGAACGCGGACGACTGCAGCCGCCGGGGCTTGCGTGGACATGGCGACACATCCTGGAATGGGTGAGTGTTGGTCACTTTCCAAGCTTAATCTAGTGATATTCGAAACCACGCAATATTGCCGATGTCACTGACTCTGGATTATACCCAGTTGTAATAAATAATGAATCTATGCCAATGAGGCTAAATATCCATTGCTTTTTGCCTATTATTGCGCAGCAATTCATTCCCCTAAACTAATCTTTGCTTTTTTTACGCTCAGATTCCGAAGACCCAAGGAGGAAAGACGACCCGGATAGGACAGGACGTCACGCCAGTTGCCCAGGTAATGTATTTGGTGCACCAACCATTTATGTGTGTTTAGTTTCCCTTGTTTCAGATCCTGTCCTGACCGGGAACGCGGACGACTGCAGCCGCCGGGGCTTGCGTGAACATGGCGACACATCCTGGAATGGGTGAGTGTGGGTCACTTTCCAACCTTAATCTACTGATATTCGTAACCAAGCAATATTGCCGATGTCACTGACTCTGGATTATACTCAGTTGTAATAAATAATGAATCTATGCCAATGAGGCTAAATAGCCATTGCTTTTTGCCTATTATTGCGCAGCAATTCATTCCCCTAAACTAATCTTTGCTTTTTTTACGCTCAGATCCCGACGACCCAAGGAGGAAAGACGACCCGGATAGGACAGGACGTCACGCCAGTTGCCCAGGTAATGTATTTGGTGCACCAACCATTTATGTGTGTTTAGTTTCCCTTGTTTCAGATCCTGTCCTGACCGGGAACGCGGACGACTGCAGGCGCCGGGGCTTGCGTGGACATCGCGACACATCCTGGAATGGGTGAGTGTTGGTCACTTTCCAAGCTTAATCTAGTGATATTCGAAACCAAGCAATATTGCCGATGTCACTGACTCTGGATTATACCCAGTTGTAATAAATAATGAATCTATGCCAATGAGTCTAAATAGCCATTGCTTTTTGCCTATATTGCGCAGCAATTCATTCCCCTAAACTAATCTTTGCTTTTTTTACGCTCAGATCCCGACGACCCAAAGAGGAAAGACGACCCGGATAGGACAGGACGTCACGCCAGTTGCCCAGGTAATGTATTTGGTGCACCAACCATTTAAGTGTGTTTAGTTTCCCTTGTTTCAGATCCTGTCCTGACCGGGAACGCGGACGACTGCAGCCGCCGGGGCTTGCGTGGACATGGCGACACATCCTGGAATGGGTGAGTGTTGGTCACTTTCCAAGCTTAATCTAGTGATATTCGAAACCAAGCAATAATGCCGATGTCACTGGCTCTGGAGTATACTCAGTTGTAATATGTAATGAATCTATGCCAATGAGGCTAAATACCCATTGTTTTTTTACTATATGCGCAGGAATTCATTCCCTTCAACTAATTTTTGCCTTTTTTACGCTCAGATTCCGACGACCCAAGGAGATAGGACGACCCGGATAGGACAAGACGTCACGCCAGTTGCCCAGGTAATGTATTTGGTGCACCCACCATTTATGTGTGTTTAGTTTCCCTTGTTTCAGATCCTGTCCTGACCGGGGACGCGGACGACTGCAGCCGCCGGGGCTTGCGTGGACATGGCGACACATCCTAGAATGGGTGAGTGTGGGTCACTTTCAAAGCTTAATCTACTGATATTCGTAACCAAGCAATATTGCCGATGTCACTGACTCTGGAGTATACTCAGTTGTAATATGTACTGAATCTATGCCAATGAGGCTAAATATCCATGGTTTTTTTACTATATGCGCAGCAATTCATTCCCCTAAACTAATCTTTGCTTTTTTTACGCTCAGAGCCCGACGACCCAAGGAGGAAAGACGACCCGGATAGGGCAGGACGTCACGCCAGTTGCCCAGGTAAGGTTTTGGTGCACCAACCATTTATGTGTGTTTAGTTTCCCTGGTTTCAGATCCTGTCCTGACCGGGAACGCGGACGACTGCAGCCGCCGGGGCTTGCATGGACATGGCGACACATCCTGGAATGGGTGAGTGTTGGTCACTTTCCAAGCTTAATCTACTGATATTCGTAACCAAACAATATTGCCGATGTCACTGACTCTGGATTGTACTCAGTTGTAATAAATAATGAATCTATGCCAATGAGGCTAAATATCCATTGCTTTTTGCCTATATTGCGCAGCAATTCATTCCCCTAAACTAATCTTTGCCATTTTTACGCTCAGATTCCGACGATCCAAGGAGGAAAGACGACCGGATAGGACAGGACGTCACGCCAGTTGCCCAGATAATGTATTTGGTGCACCAACCATTTATGTGTGTTTAGTTTCCCTGGTTTCAGATCCTGTCCTGACCGGGAACGCGGACGACTGCAGCCGCCGGGGCTTGCATGGACATGGCGACACATCCTGGAATGGGTGAGTGTTGGTCACTTTTCAAGCTTAATCTAGTGATATTCGAAACCAAGCAATATTGCCGATGTCACTGACTCTGGATTATACCCAGTTGTAATAAATAATGAATCCATGCCAATGAGGCTAAATATCCATTGCTTCTTGCCTATTATTGCGCAGCAATTCATTCCCCTAAACTAATCTTTGCCATTTTTACACTCAGATTCCGACGATCCAAGGAGGAAAGACGACCCGGATAGGACAGGACGTCACGCCAGTTGCCTAGGTAATGTATTTGGTGTACCAACCATTTATGTGTGTTTAGTTTCCCTTGTTTCAGATCCTGTCCTGACCGGGAACGCGGACGACTGCAGCCGCCGGGGCTTGCGTGGACATGGCGACACATCCTGGAATGGGTGAGTGTGGGTCACTTTCCAAGCTTAATCTACTGATATTCGTAACCAAGCAATATTGCCGATGTCACTGACTCTGGAGTATACTCAGTTGTAATATGTAATGAATCTATGCCAATGAGGCTAAATATCCATTGCTTTTTGCCTATTATTGCGCAGCAAGTCATTCCCCTAAACTAATCTTTGCTTTTTTTACGCTCAGATTCCGACGACCCAAGGAGGAAAGACTACCCGGATAGGACAGGACGTCACGCCAGTTGCCTAGGTAATGTATTTGGTGTACCAACCATTTATGTGTGTTTAGTTTCCCTTGTTTCAGATCCTGTCCTGACCGGGAACGAGGACGACTGCAGCGGCCGGTGCCTGCGTGGACATGGCGACACATCCTGGAATGGGTGAGTGTTGGTCACTTTCCAAGCTTTTAATCTACTGATATTCGAAACCAAGCAATATTGCCGATGTCACTGACTCTGGATTATACTCATTTGTAATAAATAATGAATCTATGCCAATGAGGCTAAATATCCATTGCTTTTTGCCTATATTGCGCAGCAATTCATTCCCCTAAACTAATCTTTGTTTTTTTTACGCTCAGATCCCGACGACCCAAGGAGGAAAGACGACCCGGATAGGACAGGACGTCACGCCAGTTGCCCAGGTAATGTATTTGGTGCACCAACCATTTATGTGTGTTTAGTTTCCCTTGTTTCAGATCCTGTCCTGACCGGGAACGCGGACGACTGCAGCCGCCGGGGCTTGCGTGGACATGGCGACACATCCTGGAATGGGTGAGTGTGGGTCACTTTCCAACCTTAATCTACTGATATTCGTAACCAAGCAATATTGCCGATGTCACTGACTCTGGATTATACTCAGTTGTAATAAATAATGAATCTATGCCAATGAGGCTAAATAGCCATTGCTTTTTGCCTATATTGCGCAGCAATTCATTCCCCTAAACTAATCTTTGCCTTTTTTACGCTCAGATCCCGACGACCCAAGGAGGAAAGACGACCCGGATAGGACAGGACGTCACGCCAGTTGCCCAGGTAATGTATTTGGTGCACCAACCATTTATGTGTGTTTAGTTTCCCTTGTTTCAGATCCTGTCCTGACCGGGAACGCGGACGACTGCAGGCGCCGGGGCTTGCGTGGACATCGCGACACACCCTGGAATGGGTGAGTGTTGGTCACTTTCCAAGCTTAATCTAGTGATATTCGAAACCAAGCAATATTGCCGATGTCACTGACTCTGGATTATACCCAGTTGTAATAAATAATGAATCTATGCCAATGAGGCTAACTATCCATTGCTTTTTGCCTATTATTGCGCAGCAATTCATTCCCCTAAACTAATCTTTGCCTTTTTTACGCTCAGATCCTGACGACCCAAGGAGGAAAGACGACCCGGATAGGATAGGACGTCACGCCAGTTGCCTAGGTAATGTATTTGGTGTACCAACCATTTATGTGTGTTTAGTTTCCCTTGTTTCAGATCCTGTCCTGACCGGGAACGCGGACGACTGCAGCCGCCGGGGCTTGCGTGGACATGGCGACACATCCTGGAATGGGTGAGTGTTGGTCACTTTCCAAGCTTTTAATCTACTGATATTCGAAACCAAGCAATATTGCCGATGTCACTGACTCTGGATTATACTCATTTGTAATAAATAATGAATCTATGCCAATGAGGCTAAATATCCATTGCTTTTTGCCTATATTGCGCAGCAATTCATTCCCCTAAACTAATCTTTGTTTTTTTTACGCTCAGATCCCGACGACCCAAGGAGGAAAGACGACCCGGATAGGACAGGACGTCACGCCAGTTGCCCAGGTAATGTATTTGGTGCACCAACCATTTATGTGTGTTTAGTTTCCCTTGTTTCAGATCCTGTCCTGACCGGGAACGCGGACGACTGCAGCCGCCGGGGCTTGCGTGGACATGGCGACACATCCTGGAATGGGTGAGTGTGGGTCACTTTCCAACCTTAATCTACTGATATTCGTAACCAAGCAATATTGCCGATGTCACTGACTCTGGATTATACTCAGTTGTAATAAATAATGAATCTATGCCAATGAGGCTAAATAGCCATTGCTTTTTGCCTATATTGCGCAGCAATTCATTCCCCTAAACTAATCTTTGCTTTTTTTACGCTCAGATCCCGACGACCCAAGGAGGAAAGACGACCCGGATAGGACAGGACGTCACGCCAGTTACCCAGGTAATGTATTTGGTGCACCAACCATTTATGTGTGTTTAGTTTCCCTTGTTTCAGATCCTGTCCTGACCGGGAACGCGGACGACTGCAGGCGCCGGGGCTTGCGTGGACATCGCGACACATCCTGGAATGGGTGAGTGTTGGTCACTTTCCAAGCTTAATCTAGTGATATTCGAAACCAAGCAATATTGCCGATGTCACTGACTCTGGATTATACCCAGTTGTAATAAATAATGAATCTATGCCAATGAGGCTAACTATCCATTGCTTTTTGGCTATTATTGCGCAGCAATTCATTCCCCTAAACTAATCTTTGCTTTTTTTACGCTCAGATTCCGACGACCCAAGGAGGAAAGACGACCCGGATAGGACAGGACGTCACGCCAGTTGCCCAGGTAATGTATTTGGTGCACCAACCATTTAAGTGTGTTTAGTTTCCCTTGTTTCAGATCTTGTCCTGACCGGGAACGCGGACGACTGCAGCCGCCGGGGCTTGCGTGGACATGGCGACACATCCTGGAATGGGTGAGTGTTGGTCACTTTCCAAGCTTAATCTAGTGATATTCGAAACCAAGCAATATTGCCGATGTCACTGACTCTGGATTATACCCAGTTGTAATAAATAATGAATCTATGCCAATGAGGCTAACTATCCATTGCTTTTTGCCTATTATTGCGCAGCAATTCATTCCCCTAAACTAATCTTTGCCTTTTTTACGCTCAGATCCCGACGACCCAAGGAGGAAAGACGACCCGGATAGGACAGGACGTCACGCCAGTTGCCTAGGTAATGTATTTGGTGTACCAACCATTTATGTGTGTTTAGTTTCCCTTGTTTCAGATCCTGTCCTGACCGGGAACGCGGACGACTGCAGCCGCCGGGGCTTGCGTGGACATGGCGACACATCCTGGAATGGGTGAGTGTGGGTCACTTTCCAAGCTTAATCTACTGATATTCGTAACCAAGCAATATTGCCGATGTCACTGACTCTGGAGTATACTCAGTTGTAATATGTAATGAATCTATGCCAATGAGGCTAAATATCCATTGCTTTTTGCCTATTATTGCGCAGCAATTCATTCCCCTAAACTAATCTTTGCTTTTTTTACGCTCAGATTCCGACGACCCAAGGAGGAAAGACTACCCGGATAGGACAGGACGTCACGCCAGTTGCCTAGGTAATGTATTTGGTGTACCAACCATTTATGTGTGTTTAGTTTCCCTTGTTTCAGATCTTGTCCTGACCGGGAACGAGGACGACTGCAGCGGCCGGTGCCTGCGTGGACATGGCGACACATCCTGGAATGGGTGAGTGTTGGTCACTTTCCAAGCTTTTAATCTACTGATATTCGAAACCAAGCAATATTGCCGATGTCACTGACTCTGAATTATACTCATTTGTAATAAATAATGAATCTATGCCAATGAGGCTAAATATCCATTGCTTTTTGCCTATATTGCGCAGCAATTCATTCCCCTAAATTAATCTTTGTTTTTTTTTACGCTCAGATCCCGACGACCCAAGGAGGAAAGACGACCCGGATAGGACAGGACGTCACGCCAGTTGCCCAGGTAATGTATTTGGTGCACCAACCATTTATGTGTGTTTAGTTTCCCTTGTTCCAGATCCTGTCCTGACCGGGAACGAGGACGACTGCAGCGGCCGGTGCCTGCGTGGACATGGCGACACATCCTGGAATGGGTGAGTATGGGTCACTTTCCAAGCTTTTAATCTACTGATATTCGAAACCAAGCAATATTGCCGATGTCACTGACTCTGGATTATACTCATTTGTAATAAATAATGAATCTATGCCAATGAGGCTAAATATCCATTGCTTTTTGCCTATATTGCGCAGCAATTCATTCCCCTAAACTAATCTTTGCCATTTTTACGCTCAGATTCCGACGATCCAAGGAGGAAAGACGACCCGGATAGGACAGGACGTCACGCCAGTTGCCCAGGTAATGTATTTGGTGCACCAACCATTTATGTGTGTTTAGTTTCCCTTGTTTCAGATCCTGTCCTGACCGGGAAACGCGGACGACTGCAGCCGCCGGGGCTTGCATGGACATGGCGACACATTCTGGAATGGGTGAGTGTTGGTCACTTTCCAAGCTTAATCTAGTAATATTCGAAACCAAGCAATATTGCCGATGTCACTGACTCCGGAGTATACTCAGTTGTAATATGTAATGAATCTATGCCAATGAGGCTAAATATCCATTGCTTTTTGCCTATATTGCGCAGCAATTCATTCCCCTAAACTAATCTTTGCTATTTTTACGCTCAGATTCCGACGACCCAAGGAGGAAAGACGACCCGGATAGGACAGGACGTCACGCCAGTTGCCCAGGTAATGTATTTGGTGCACCAACCATTTATGTGTGTTTAGTTTCCCTTGTTTCAGATCGTGTTCTGACCGGGAACGCGGACGACTGCAGCCGCCGGGGCTTGCATGGACATGGCGACACATCCTGGAATGAGTGATTGTCGGTCACTTTCCAAGCTTAATCTAGTGATATTCGAAACCAAGCAATATTGCCGATGTCACTGACTCTGGATTATACCCAGTTGTAATAAATAATGAATCTATGCCAATGAGGCTAACTATCCATTGCTTTTTGCCTATTATTGCGCAGCAATTCATTCCCCTAAACTAATCTTTGCTTTTTTTACGCTCAGATTCCGACGACCCAAGGAGGAAAGACGACCCGGATAGGACAGGACGTCACGCCAGTTGCCGAGGTAATGTATTTGGTGTACCAACCATTTATGTGTGTTTAGTTTTCCTTGTTTCAGATCCTGTCCTGACCGGGAACGCGGACGACTGCAGCCGCCGGGGCTTGCGTGGACATGGCGACACATCCTGGAATGGGTAAGTGTTGGTCACTTTCCAAGCTTAATCTAGTGATATTCGAAACCAAGCAATGTTGCCGATGTCACTGACTCTGGATTATACCCAGTTGTAATAAATAATGAATCTATGCCAATGAGGCTAACTATCCATTGCTTTTTGCCTATTATTGCGCAGCAATTCATTCCCCTAAACTAATCTTTGCTTTTTTTGACGCTCAGATTCCGGCGACCCAAGGAGGAAAGACGACCCGGATAGGACAGGACGTCACGCCAGTTTCCCAGGTAATGTATTTGGTGCACCAACCATTTATGTGTGTTTAGTTTCCCTTGTTTCAGATCCTGTCCTGACCGGGAACGCGGACGACTGCAGCCGCCGGGGCTTGCGTGGACATGGCGACACATCCTGGAATGGGTGAGTGTGGGTCACTTTCCAAGCTTAATCTACTGATATTCGTAACCAAACAATATTGCCGATGTCACTGACTCTGGATTGTACTCAGTTGTAATAAATAATGAATCTATGCCAATGAGGCTAAATATCCATTGCTTTTTGCCTATTGTTGCGCAGCAATTCATTCCCCTAAACTAATCTTTGCCATTTTTACGCTCAGATTCCGACGATCCAAGGAGGAAAGACGACCCGGATAGGACAGGACGTCACGCCAGTTGCCCAGGTAATGTATTTGGTGCACCAACCATTTATGTGTGTTTAGTTTCCCTGGTTTCAGATCCTGTCCTGACCGGGAACGAGGACGACTGCAGTCGCCGGGGCTTGTATGGACATGGCGACACATCCTGGAATGGGTGAGTGTTGGTCACTTTCCAAGCTTAATCTAGTGATATTCGAAACCAAGCAATATTGCCGATGTCACTGACTCTGGATTATACCCAGTTGTAATAAATAATGAATCTATGCCAATGAGGCTAACTATCCATTGCTTTTTGCCTATTATTGCGCAGCAATTCATTCCCCTAAACTAATCTTTGCTTTTTTTACGCTCAGATTCCGACGACCCAAGGAGGAAAGACGACCCGGATAGGACAGGACGTCACGCCAGTTTCCCAGGTAATGTATTTGGTGCACCAACCATTTATGTGTGTTTAGTTTCCCTTGTTTCAGATCCTGTCCTGACCGGGAACGCGGACGACTGCAGCCGCCGGGGCTTGCGTGGACATGGGGACACATCCTGGAATGGGTGAGTGTGGGTCACTTTCCAAGCTTAATCTACTGATATTCGTAACCAAACAATATTGCCGATGTCACTGACTCTGGATTGTACTCAGTTGTAATAAATAATGAATCTATGCCAATGAGGCTAAATATCCATTGCTTTCTGCCTATATTGCGCAGCAATTCATTCCCCTAAACTAATCTTTGCCATTTTTACGCTCAGATTCCGACGATCCAAGGAGGAAAGACGACCCGGATAAAACAGGACGTCACGCCAGTTGCCCAGGTAATGTATTTGGTGCACCAACCATTTATGTGTGTTTAGTTTCCCTTGTTTCAGATCCTGTCCTGACCGGGAACGCGGACGACTGCAGCCGCCCGGGCTTGCGTGAACATGGAGACACATCCTGGAATGGGTGAGTGTTGGTCACTTTCCAAGCTTAATCTAGTGATATTCGAAACCAAGCAATATTGCCGATGTCACTGACTCTGGATTATACCCAGTTGTAATAAATAATGAATCTATGCCAATGAGGCTAAATATCCATTGCTTTTTGCCTATTATTGCGCAGCAATTCATTCCCCTAAACTAATCTTTGCTTTTTTTACGCTCAGATTCCGAAGACCCAAGGAGGAAAGACGACCCGGATAGGACAGGACGTCACGCCAGTTGCCCAGGTAATGTATTTGGTGCACCAACCATTTATGTGTGTTTAGTTTCCCTTGTTTCAGATCCTGTCCTGACCGGGAACGCGGACGACTGCAGCCGCCGGGGCTTGCGTGGACATGGCGACACATCCTGGAATGGGTGAGTGTGGGTCACTTTCCAAGCTTAATCTACTGATATTCGTAACCAAACAATATTGCCGATTTCACTGACTCTCGATTATACTCAGTTGTAATAAATAATGAATCTATGCCAATGAGGCTAAATATCCATTGCTTTTTGCCTATATTGCGCCGCAATTCATTCCCCTAAACTAATCTTTGCCATTTTTACGCTCAGATTCCGACGATCCAAGGAGGAAAGACGACCCGGATAGGATAGGACGTCACGCCAGTTGCCCAGGTAATGTATTTGGTGCACCAACCATTTATGTGTGTTTAGTTTCCCTTCTTTCAGATCCTGTCCTGACCGGGAACGCGGACGATTGCAGCCGCCCGGGCTTGCGTGAACATGGAGACACATCCTGGAATGGGTGAGTGTTGGTCACTTTCCAAGCTTAATCTAGTGATATTCGAAACCAAGCAATATTGCCGATGTCACTGACTCTGGATTATACCCAGTTGTAATAAATAATGAATCTATGCCAATGAGGCTAAATATCCATTGCTTTTTGCCTATTATTGCGCAGCAATTCATTCCCCTAAACTAATCTTTGTTTTTTTTACGCTCAGATTCCGAAGACCCAAGGAGGAAAGACGACCCGGATAGGACAGGACGTCACGCCAGTTACCCAGGTAATGTATTTGGTGCACCAACCATTTATGTGTGTTTAGTTTCCCTTGTTTCAGATCCTGTCCTGACCGGGAACGCGGACGACTGCAGCCGCCGGGGCTTGCGTGGACATGGCGACACATCCTGGAATGGGTGAGTGTGGGTCACTTTCCAAGCTTAATCTACTGATATTCGTAACCAAACAATATTGCCGATGTCACTGACTCTGGATTATACTCAGTTGTAATAAATAATGAATCTATGCCAATGAGGCTAAATATCCATTGCTTTTTGCCTATATTGCGCCGCAATTCATTCCCCTAAACTAATCTTTGCCATTTTTACGCTCAGATTCCGACGATCCAAGGAGGAAAGACGACCCGGATAGGACAGGACGTCACGCCAGTTTCCCAGGTAATGTATTTGGTGCACCAACCATTTATGTGTGTTTAGTTTCCCTGGTTTCAGATCCTGTCCTGACCGGGAACGAGGACGACTGCAGCCGCTGGGGCTTGTATGGACATGGCGGCACATCCTGGAATGGGTGAGTGTTGGTCACTTTCCAAGCTTAATCTAGTGATATTCGAAACCAAGCAATATTGCCGATGTCACTGACTCTGGATTATACCCAGTTGTAATAAATAATGAATCTATGCCAATGAGGCTAACTATCCATTGCTTTTTGCCTATTATTGCGCAGCAATTCATTCCCCTAAACTAATCTTTGCTTTTTTTACGCTCAGATTCCGACGACCCAAGGAGGAAAGACGACCCGGATAGGACAGGACGTCACGCCAATTTCCCAGGTAATGTATTTGGTGCACCAACCATTTATGTGTGTTTAGTTTCCCTTGTTTCAGATCCTGTCTTGACCGGGAACGCGGACGACTGCAGCCGCCGGGGCTTGCGTGGACATGGCGACACATCCTGGAATGGGTGAATGTGGGTCACTTTCCAAGCTTAATCTACTGATATTCGTAACCAAACAATATTGCCGATGTCACTGACTCTGGATTGTACCCAGTTGTAATAAATAATGAATCTATGCCAATGAGGCTAAATATCCATTGCTTTTTGCCTATATTGCGCAGCAATTCATTCCCCTAAACTAATCTTTGCCATTTTTACGCTCAGATTCCGACGATCCAAGGAGGAAAGACGACCCGGATAGGACAGGACGTCACGCCAGTTGCCCAGGTAATGTATTTGGTGCACCAACCATTTATGTGTGTTTAGTTTCCCTTGTTTCGGATCCTGTCCTGACCGGGAACGCGGACGACTGCAGCCGCCGGGGCTTGCGTGGACATGGCGACACATCCTGGAATGGGTGAGTGTGGGTCACTTTCCAAGCTTAATCTACTGATATTCGTAACCAAACAATATTGCCGATGTCACTGACTCTGGATTGTACCCAGTTGTAATAAATAATGAATCTATGCCAATGAGGCTAAATATCCATTGCTTTTTGCCTATATTTGGCAGCAATTCATTCCCCTAAACTAATCTTTGCCATTTTTACGCTCAGATTCCGACGATCCCAGGAGGAAAGACGACCCGGATAGGACAGGACGTCACGCCAGTTGCCCAGGTAATGTATTTGGTGCACCAACCATTTATGTGTGTTTAGTTTCCCTGGTTTCAGATCCTGTCCTGACCGGGAACGCGGACGACTGCAGCCGCCGGGGCTTGCATGGACATGGCGACACATCCTGGAATGGGTGAGTGTTGGTCACTTTCCAAGCTTAATCTAGTGATATTCGAAACCAAGCAATATTGCCGATGTCACTGACTCTGGATTATACCCAGTTGTAATAAATAATGAATCTATGCCAATGAGGCTAAATATCCATTGCTTTTTGCCTATTATTGCGCAGCAATTCATTCCCCTAAACTAATCTTTGCTTTTTTTACGCTCAGATTCCGAAGACCCAAGGAGGAAAGACGACCCGGATAGGACAGGACGTCACGCCAGTTGCCCAGATAATGTATTTGGTGCACCAACCATTTATGTGTGTTTAGTTTCCCTTGTTTCAGATCCTGTCCTGACCGGGAACGCGGACGACTGCAGCCGCCGGGGCTTGCGTGAACATGGCGACACATCCTGGAATGGGTGAGTGTTGGTCACTTTCCAAGCTTAATCTAGTGATATTCGAAACCAAGCAATATTGCCGATGTCACTGACTCTGGATTATACCCAGTTGTAATAAATAATGAATCTATGCCAATGAGGCTAAGTATCGATTGCTTTTTGCCTATTATTGCGCAGCAATTCATTCCCCTAAACTAATCTTTGCTTTTTTTACGCTCAGATTCCGACGACCCAAGGAGGAAAGACGACCCGGATAGGGCAGGACGTCACGCCAGTTGCCCAGGTAATGTATTTGGTGCACCAACCATTTATGTGTGTTTAGTTTTCCTTGTTTCAGATCCTGTCCTGACCGGGAACGCGGACGACTGCAGCCGCCGGGGCTTGCGTGGACATGGCGACACATCCTGGAATGGGTGAGTGTTGGTCACTTTCCAAGCTTAATCTAGTGATATTCGAAACCAAGCAATGTTGCCGATGTCACTGACTCTGGATTTTACCCAGTTGTAATAAATAATGAATCTATGCCAATGAGGCTAACGATCCATTGCTTTTTGCCTATTATTGCGCAGCAATTCATTCCCCTAAACTAATCTTTGCTTTTTTTACGCTCAGATTCCGACGACCCAAGGAGGAAAGACGACCCGGATAGGACAGGACGTCACGCCAGTTGCCCAGGTAATGTATTTGGTGCACCAACCATTTATGTGTGTTTAGTTTCCCTTGTTTCAGATCCTGTCCTGACTGGGAACGCGGACGACTGCAGCCGCCGGGGCTTGCGTGGACATGGCGACACATCCTGGAATGGGTGAGTGTGGGTCACTTTCCAAGCTTAATCTACTGATATTCGTAACCAAACAATATTGCCGATGTCACTGACTCTGGATTATACTCAGTTGTAATAAATAGTGAATCTATGCCAATGAGGCTAAATATCCATTGCTTTTTGCCTATATTGCGCAGCAATTCATTCCCCTAAGCTAATCTTTGCCATTTTTACGCTCAGATTCCGACGATCCAAAGAGGAAAGACGACCCGGATAGGACAGGACGTCACGCCAGTTGCCCAGGTAATGTATTTGGTGCACCAACCATTTATGTGTGTTTAGTTTCCCTGGTTTCAGATCCTGTCCTGACCGGGAATGAGGACGACTGCAGCCGCCGGGGCTTGTATGGACATGGCGACACATCCTGGAATGGGTGACTGTTGGTCACTTTCCAAGCTTAATCTAGTGATATTCGAAACCAAGCAATATTGCCGATGTCACTGACTCTGGATTATACCCAGTTGTAATAAATAATGAATCTATGCCAATGAGGCTAACTATCCATTGCTTTTTGCCTATTATTGCGCAGCAATTCATTCCCCTAAACTAATCTTTGCTTTTTTTACGCTCAGATTCCGACGACCCAAGGAGGAAAGACGACCCGGATAGGACAGGACGTCACGCCAGTTGCCCAGGTAATGTATTTGGTGCACCAACCATTTATGTGTGTTTAGTTTTCCTTGTTTCAGATCCTGTCCTGACCGGGAACGCGGACGACTGCAGCCGCCGGGGCTTGCGTGGACATGGCGACACATCCTGGAATGGGTGAGTGTTGGTCACTTTCCAAGCTTAATCTAGTGATATTCGAAACCAAGCAATGTTGCCGATGTCACTAACTCTGGATTGTACCCAGTTGTAATAAATAATGAATCTATGCCAATGAGGCTAAATATCCATTGCTTTTTGCCTATATTGCGCAGCAATTCATTCCCCTAAACTAATCTTTGCCATTTTTACGCTCAGATTCCGACGATCCAAGGAGGAAAGACGACCCGGATAGGACAGGACGTCACGCCAGTTGCCCAGGTAATGTATTTGGTGCACCAACCATTTATGTGTGTTTAGTTTCCCTGGTTTCAGATCCTGTCCTGACCGGGAACGCGGACGACTGCAGCCGCCGGGGCTTGCATGGACATGGCGACACATCCTGGAATGGGTGAGTGTTGGTCACTTTCCAAGCTTAATCTAGTGATATTCGAAACCAAGCAATATTGCCGATGTCACTGACTCTGGATTAGACCCAGTTGTAATAAATAATGAATCTATGCCAATGAGGCTAAATATCCATTGCTTTTTGCCTATTATTGCGCAGCAATTCATTCCCCTAAACTAATCTTTGCTTTTTTTACGCTCAGATTCCGACGATCCAAGGAGGAAAGACGACCCGGATAGGACAGGACGTCACGCCAGTTGCCCAGGTAATGTATTTGGTGCACCAACCATTTATGTGTGTTTAGTTTCCCTTGTTTGAGATCCTGTCCTGACCGGGAACGAGGACGACTGCAGCCGCCGGAATGAATGAAGGAATGTCTCGGTGAAGACTGGTAGAATGTGAACTAATCTTCGAATTGTGCTTTCATTATTACAGATGATAGTGGCCAAAGGCGACCAGGACCTGGAACGTTGCGGCGGTGGTAGGCCTTACAGGGGATCCTTTTAATATAAAGTCATAATTAGAGCCCGTAGAACATTTTTCCATGAGATTCATCATGACAGTAAGAATATCATGCCGTACTCTCGGATAGACGGTATGAAGTAATGGATCATGCTGTAGCGTATTTTATACATGGCACGGAGTAATGAATCCTGCTATCGTTTACGAGCTTATAATCTTAATGGTATGATCCCCATAACGATCGAGACAGCCAAGGAATGTCTCTGTAAGGACTGGTGGAATGTGAACTAATCTTCGAATTGTGCTTTCATTGTTACAGATAGGGACCAAAGGCGATCAGGACCTGGAACATTGCGGCGGTGGTAGGCCTTACAGGGAATCCTTTTAATATAAAGTCGTAAATAGAGCTCGTAGACCATTTTTCCATGAGATTCATCATGACAGTAAGAATATCATGCTGTACTCTCGGATAGACGGTATGAAGTAATGGATCATGCTGTAGCATGTTTTATACATGGCACGGAGTAATGAATCCTGCTATCGTTTACGAGCTTATAATCTTAATGGTATGATCCCCATAACGATCGAGACAGTGAAAGACTGTCTCGGTAAAGACTGGTGGAATGTGAACTAATCTTCGAATTGTGCTTTCATTATTACAGATGATAGGGGCGAAAGGCGACCAGGACCTGTAACATTGCGGCGGTGGTAGGCCTTACAGGGGATCCTTTTAATATAAAGTCGTAAATAGAGCTCGTAGACCATTTTTCCATGAGATTCATCATGACAGTAAAAATATCATGCTGTACTCTCGGATAGACGGTATGAAGTAATGAATCATGCTGTAGCATATGTTATACATGGCACGGAGTAAAGAATCCTGCTATCGTTTACGAGCTTGTAATCTTAATGGTATGATCCCCGTAACGATCGAGACAGTGAAGGAATGTCTCTGTAAAGACTGGTGGAATGTGAACTGATCTTCGAATTGTGCTTTCATTATTACAGATGATAGGGGCCAAAGGCGACCAGGACCTGGAACATTGCGGAGGTGGTAGGCCTTACAGGGGATCCTTTTAATATAAAGTCGTAAATAGAGCTCGTAGACCATTTTTCCATGAGATTCATCATGACAGTAAGAATATCATGCTGTACTCTCGGATAGACGGTATGAAGTAATGGATCATGCTGTAGCGTATTTTATATAATGCACGGAGTAATGAATCCTGCTATCGTTTACGAGCTTATAATCTTAATGTTGTGATCCCCATGACGATCGAGACAGCGAAGGAATGTCTCTGTAAAGACTGGTGGAATGTGAACTAATCTTCGATTTGTGCTTTCATTATTACAGATGATAGGGGCGAAAGGCGACCAGGACCTGTAACATTGCGGCGGTGGTAGGCTTTACAGGGGATCCTTTTAATATAAAGTCGTAAATAGAGCTCGTAGACTATTTTTCCATGAGATTCATCATGACAGTAAGAATATCATGCCGTACTCTCGGATAGACGGTATGAAGTAATGGATCATGCTGTAGCGTATTTTATATATGGCACGGAGTAATGAATCCTGCTATCGTTTACGAGCTTATAATCTTAATGGGATGATCCCCATAACGATCGAGACAGTGAAGGAATGTCTCGCTAAAGACTGGTGGAATGTGAACTAATCTATGAATTGTGCTTTCATTATTACAGATGATAGTGGCCAAAGGCGACCAGGACCTGGAACATTGCGGAGGTGGTAGGCCTTACAGGGGATCCTTTTAATATAAAGTCGTAAATAGGGCTCGTAGACCATTTTTCCATGAGATCCATCATGACAGTAAGAATATCATGCTGTACTCTCGGATAGACGGTATGAAGTAATGGATCATGCTGTAGCGTATTTTATAGATGGCACGGAGTAATGAATCCTGCTATCGTTTACGAGCTTATAATCTTAATGTTATGATCCCCATAACGCTCGCGACAGCGAAGGAATGTCTCTGTAAAGACTGGTGGAATGTTAACTAATCTTCGAATTGTGCTTTCATTATTACAGATGATAGGGGCCAAAGGCGACCATGACCTGGAATATTGCGGCGGTGGTAGGCCCTACTGTAACAGGGGATCCTTTCAATATAAAGTCGTAAATTGAGCTCGTAAAGCATTTTTCAATGAGATTCATCATGACAGTAAGAATATCATGCTGTACTCTCAGATATACGGTATGATGTAATGGATCATGCTGTAGTGTATTGTATATATGTTACGGAGTAATGAATCCTAGTTGCTATAGTTTACGAGCTTATAATCTTAATGGTATGATCCCCATAATGATCGAGACAGTGAAGGAATGTCTCGGTAAAGACTCGTCGAATGTGCTCTAATTTTCGTATTGATCCTCTTGTATCGCAGGTGCTTACGGTCATAGAAAACCATGAGCTGCGGGCTTCCGGAAGGAGAAGTACTAAAAGGGGAGTATAATTTGACTATACTGTCGAAACTAGTCCTCGTAAATCCTTTATAAATACGAGATGTGTGTTGTGAAAGTATCTATCAAGTAAGTATTAATTGAATTTAAATAATTCAGAATCGTTGTATATGGACATTCTACACTGCTTGTTTTTTGCCGTTGCCGGTGAAGAGCGGAATGAATGAACAACTTAATTGTGTCCGCAAGTTTAGAGCCGACGTATGTCTGTGTCTCATTTTCTCACATCGCCATTCCACTTGCTATGTTACTTCGCTCTGCGTACCCTAACATTTGACCCTTGTCCCTGACCCGAACCCATAATCCGCTAACCCCTAACCTCCTCTAATCCCCTAACCCCTTGCCTTAACCATAACCAAGCTTGTGGAATGGCAGTACATAAGACCCTAGAACAGACCACACAGTCATAAGACGTATGGAAACTTAAGGTTATTTGTTATTATCGCATCTATGGTTATGACGGATCAACACATCAGATTTAGTTATACACTTAATACGTTGTTGCATTTACCCGCATTTAAATATTGAATATCGCTTGAAAATTGTTTTTGAATGAAAATTTTCTTTTAATATACAGCGGATGAAAGTTGTTTTCGGGTTATTCCGGGCTGCATCTAGCCTTCCTGACGTCCACCACTAACGATACAACTGCCTCCTGTCAACGGGTTCTATGAATCAACCGCTACAGCAGGATGAGGCATCCTTTCCTCTGTCGTGGCGGCAGCAATAATAGCCAGACCTATTACAACGCTGCAACATACTTCTGCAGGAACAATCGCTGTCTGAGCGCGGATGAAAAGCTGGCAATCGTACTGTTGAAACTGCACCAACATTGCAGTGTAAATGATAGTTGTCTAGTCGAATAGCACATTGACTGCAAGAACCGACAGGTCTCGTAGACACGTCATGCAAAATCGGCATCAACTGACAACCGCATTGTAGTATGTTCACATTATCTGATACACGGCGGAAGCTTTGATTGTAATAAATGAATTGAAGGTAAAAGCTTACACGAAACCGTTTCTGAGAAGAATTAAAATAAAAAAATGTCAAACAGTGCATTATTGGGTCATATGTCGAAAAACGCCCTTCCCTTCATGCATAACCCAGGGCAATCGCCCTCTTCCCATTAAAAAAACCCAACAGAAGGCTCTCCCTCACATACGTAAACGTACCCCCACCCCCTACCCTTCACACACCCGGGACTGATCCAACCCCATCAAACGCCCATGACTCCCCCCGTCCCCCCTCACCCACACCCAGGACACCTACCCGCACCCCTTTACAGTCCGAACGGAACCCCCTTCTCTTACATACCAGCACGCCCTCCCCTTACGCACCCCTAGGACAACCACCCCCTCCCCGTTCATACACACACACTTGACAGACACCCCCCCCCCTCACATGCACCCAGGACGCAATCCCCACTATCCCCCTCATTCGCGCCCGAGACTGACACCCCCACCCCCCTCCGCTCCCGCCCCCCCCTTTCCCTCAAGCAGCCATCCCCTTCACACCCAGCCCGAACAGACCCCCTTCTGTGGCATACAATGTCAAGAAATATATTACACCAAGGATGCAATCCCCCATCTCCCCCATCCTACACACCTAGGAAGAACTTCCGCCGCCCTCTCCTTACGCACCCCTAGAACAACCATCCCCTCTCGTTTACACACACACCGGATGGACCCCCCCCCCCCGCACGGGACGCCCCCTTTTTTATGCACACCCAGGACAACCTCTTCTTCACACACACACCCTGGACGGACCCCCCCACCTCCCCTCACATACACACGGAGCGAACAACTCCCTCCCTTCACACACACACCCCCGAGGAAACCCCACCCCATATCCCCCTCACACCACACCCCCCCCCCGCCTCAGACGCAGAACGGAACAATCACTCCCTCCCCTCAAACAAACCCTACACCGAAATACTAAATTAAAGGTATACTCTGTGCAATATTTTATTGTCTGTCTTGTTGCCGTTGTGTTGTGAACGTGATTTTGTTCGATCTGTCAATGGTTAAACGAATTTAAGACGAATCATGTGACTTTGACTTAGACTTTGACCTACATGGCCCATCTAGAAACTTAGCCTGACAATGGCCATTCCGCATCTTTTTGTGAATTTGGAAGTCTGTATCTTAGGGCATTCGAAAGATAGGTCAGGTCCGGTAGACGTTTACACGGGGGGGGGTGGGGACGGGCCGGGAGAGTCTGGTGGGTGTTAGGACGGGCGGATGGGGGGCAGGGGCCACGAGGGTCTGGTGAATGTTAGGAGTGGTGATGTCTCCTGGGTTAACCCCCTACTCTGTACGAAGAAAGACATGGGATCTTTATCCTGCGACCACACCGACATGGCCAGAGCAGGGCTCGAACCATCGACCCACGCTCAGGTGACCAGAGCACTCAATGCGAGCGCTCTAGCCCACTGATGAACGTTTTTTTTAGCTTCCAGGCGCCTCACCGTGGCGGAATGCGAGCGGGGGTCAAATTTGGGGACGCTAAGCTCAAAAACACCATACTAAACGACGCCTTACACATGTCGCTTGTCGGCTTGTCCAAAAGACAATACACGACACACATTTCAAATTGTAGCAAGTTTGGGACGTGAATACGTCCGGACGTGTATGCATGCGATGGTTTTCTCATAAGTACTCTCTAGGACGCTTTAACCACTTTTGGTCATATCGCGTCAACGGGAGAAGGAAGGCCGGGAGAGTGTCTCCGGGGGTAACCCCCTATCCTTTACGAAGAAAGACATGGGATCTTTATCCTGCGGTATTTTTACCGAGACTGCTGTTGCAGAACGTATATGAGCGGCAGAATTTGTCCCTGGTGATCTATAGATTTAGTAATAGCGAGCTTAAGCGAGCTCTTGAGGTAGCATGCATGCGTATTCAAAGTCCATTTCAAGCATAGGCTTACGACCATTCATTTCGCGTAACAGCCCCCATGAGACGTTTGCGGATTTGGAGTAAATATCAGCTGTACGTAAAGATATTCAAGCAAAGAGAGGACTGAGCCTATTATGTCATGTCTTTAATAATTAAATCAGCTACCCCAAAAACTTAACCAATAAATTATTCAATGTTAACACTGGATGTATACTTTAAATTAAAGTAAAAATTTATAAGCGACGCGCTAAATGTCTGTTGCCAAGCAGAGCGCTCTTGGTGACCGCCCATCGGCTGCTGTCATAGTGAGTAGTTGTGACGTCAAAATGTTATAAACATGACGTCACAATGGGAGTTCCTAAGCAACCGAATTGAGATTAATTGTGAATATTAATCTAGATGTATCCCTTCGGAATATCTGAATTAATAAATATACGCTCGCATTTTTTAGGTAGCACCTATCCATATTAAAGTTATCTCTGTTGGAACATGTGTAAGCATTGGTTATCCGGTAAGGGAGAGGTGTTAGTCATCGTCAAATTGATTTTGCCGGATTTCTGGCCAATCACTCGACTCGTAAACAAATAAGACTGATCAAGAAGTTGGCGGCGAAGTCAAGAGGTAAACATATGGCAACAGCAAAGTTGTTGCTCCCCCTTCAGGGACAGACATTAACTTTGAATGCCGTCTGTCCTGTCGGGCACGCGGTATTGAAATTGACTTGCCCGCCTGAAAATATACCTGTCCCATCAAATTGTGAAACAACAACTACTACACAATTTATTTACAAGGACAAGTTTCTTTATAACATTGTAAATCCTGATCAGCTGTTGCCATGTTGTGTGTGTACCCTGAACACTTTTTTTACCAGCCAAAATATTGGCTGGCAAAAAATAAATTCTGGCTAAGACCCAGGGAGGAAGCAAGAGGTTTTTATTTTCCTCGGGAATGAGGTTTTCATTTCACTATGAACTAGCAATGAGGCAAATTATTCTTACTCCGGCGCCAATTGTAGAGCCACTGTCACATTGTGACTTTTGTTATCATAAAAACATATTTATGATAATATCTTGTTTTTTTGCCACTATTATAGACTCAATTCTCTCTCTGCATGTGTCCATACCTGAATCAAGCCATAACTGAAGGGCTGATGCTCCCACCACCGCGTTGTTCAACGTTTTGGGTTGTGGGGCTAAACGTTTGCGTTTTATTATTTGGACGCTGTCGTTCGTCATGCCATGACGTCACCATTACGTGATGACGTCATAGTTTTGCAAAGGCCATTACTCGGCTATTATACGTCATAGCGATTTCCGGTTTATATGACGTTGTACATTTTATCCAGGGACAAGTATCGCCATGCATAACTTTTTTTGCAGTACCGAAACGTGTGCGTCAAAAACGACGTAGTTAAAGTGTGCTGACGTCATTGTGGCATTGCTGCATGTTCACCTACTTAAGTAATAATATAAGTAAATGCAATGGAAAAATAGAAGCCCAATTTGTTACGTTTTGATAAGTGTCAGCGACGTCATGTTGACCAATTTGTAAAATTCGTCAAAAATAAGAAAAGCCCCTGTCCTCGAGTTCAGCGGGCGTTGCCTGTCCGAGCGGTCACTCCGTTTCCCGCTCGCCGGTTTTTCCAGGGGGACGCGCCGAGTCTCGCGCTCTCTCGGGATTGGCTGAGTAGTGTCCAACTCTGCGGAGTGCGCGAGCGGGGTAGGGTTATGTGGAAGTTGGAGAGTGGCCGGCCGACAGGCCAGTTGTATATGATATCAAGAGAAGAAAACAGATTTTAGAGACCGCTGCCTGGTGTTTTGTGGATTCGCTGTAGAGATCGCAATATAAAACCGACAATAACGTCGCGACAAAACCAATAGGGCTGGCCTCGTTCTCACTCATGAACACGAAACTGAGGCTGGCTTCTTTGTCACTGGACAGCTCCGGAATGCCCTGGGCCTTCTCTCTAGATCCGCGCGTTGGCAGGTACCGCCAACGGGACAACCCTGCATTAAAGTCCCCTCACCTATGTGCATTGGGACTCTTATCAAAAGATACAATTTTAAGAAGAAAGTAGAGGGATATAATCCGAGAAAACAGATGATATATATATATGTTAACTGGCGAATGTGAGTTTCGTGCTGCACCGTGTGTATGAAAGCATTCCCCGTTTGTTTATGTTCTTAAGTGCAAAAATGCTGACCTTTTTCCGACGTATTTTGATTTAGAGAAATCAGAAATGTTTACTTTATAGAAGATATAAGTATTCATTAGATGTACACCCATTATAACTTCTCTTAAAGCCGTATATATAGACCGGTATGTTCTGTCGCGACGGTTTGTCACAGTTCTGTCTTTCCAATGAGAATCTGATATAAACGCCGACTTCACGCCCCCGGGGCTTTACAACGTGTTCAACTGTTCTTAAACAACTGAATTATTGGCAGTGACTTTATAATACTTCAGAGAAAATTGACTGAGACAACAATATATATTTAACTTAACCCTTATAAAGTAAAACCGTCAAGCCGGTTACCTGACAACTGCTGCGTGAGCTATGACACGCTTTATAATAAGAGACTTATGGATAATTAGAGACCGAGCGCGTGGTTGACAGGTCAATGCGCCAATATAAACTGCATAACAAGTTTAACGCAGCCATTATAAATACATGCACCTATATTTGTAAAGCGGAGGTAGTGGGAGGAGGTGGAATGTTTTCGACTTTAGCAGTCTGTAACATCCCCTTAAACAACCGCCCCCTCCCCCCTACCCCCCTTGGATCCGCCTTTGCATTGCATCTACACAATGTCTCTTTCCAATGTATTGCATTGTTGGAAAGTTCCCACGGGGGGCGGGGGGGGGGGTGCAAACCCAATAACCCCCTCCCCCCCCCACCACTAGACCCGCCCCGGCCAAGGAATTTGAAAATGGGACGCGGGGGGGGGGGGGATTCGGGGCTCTGTCATACCAATCTGGGGGGAGGGGATCGGTTGTCCCTTGGTGTCTGGGAGAGCGGACATTTGCATTTGTGTTCAAAAAGACAGTGGGAGGGGGGGTAAGGGGGGGGGGATATGTGGGTTCATGCAGCGCGTGTTTGCCCGGAAAAAAGAATAAACCGGGCGGTGTCTGCATGTAAAGACATAGAGAGGGTCAACGAAAAAAATACCTCTTACGAGTGGAGTAAGGCGCCCTCAGTTTGCCATTAAGGCGGGAATTCGTCAAAAATAAGAAAAGTTCCTGTCCTCGAGTCCAGCGAGCGCCTGTCCGAGCGGTCACTCCGTTTCCCGCTCGCCGGCTTTCCCAGGGGGACTCGCCGAGTCCCGCGCTCTCTCGGGATTGGCTGAGTGGTGTCCGACTCTGCGAAGTGCGCGAGCGGGGTCACGGCGGGGTAGGGTTGTGTGGAAGTTCCAACTTGGCCGACAGGCCAGTTGTATATGATATCAAGAGAAGAATAAAGATTTTAGTTAGAGACCGCTGCTTGGTGTGTTGTGGATTCGCTGTAGAGATCGCAATAAAAAAACCGACAATAACGTCGCGACAAAACCAATAGGGCTGGCCTCGTTCCCACTCATGAACACGAAACTGAGGCTGGCTTCTTTGTCACTGGACAGCTCCGGAATGCCCTGGGCCTTCTCTCTAGATCCGCGCGTTGGCGGGACAACCCTGCATTAAAGTCCCTGGGTGCACTGGGACTCTTATCAAAAGATACAATTTTAAGAAGAAAGTAGAGGGATATAATCCGAGAAAACAGATGATATATATATATGTTAACTGGCGAATGTGAGTTTCGTGCTGCACCGTTTGTTTATGTTCTTAAGTGCAGAAATGCTGACCTTTCTCGGACGTATTTTGATTTAGAGAAATCAGAAATGTTTACTTTATAGAAGATATAAATATTCATTAGATGTACACCCATTATAACTTCTCTTAAAGTCGTATATATAGGCCGGTATGTTCTGTCGCGACGGTTTGTCACAGTTCTGTCTTTCCAATGAGAATCTGATATAAACGCTGACGCCGGGGCTTTACAACGTGTTCAACTGTTCTTAAACAACTGGAATATTGGCTGTGACTTTATAATACTTCAGAGAAAATTGACTGAGACATCAATATATATTTTACTTACCCATTATGATTAAAACTGTCAAGCCGGTTACCTGACAACTGCTGTGTGAGCTATGACACGCTTTTGCGGGAATCGTTTTTCTGACCCGAATCACCCAGTTTGTTTTTAACGCCAGATGTGGCCATATGGAACGGTCTTGGTATCACATATTACCCAAGGGGTGGTAGAGACCCTGATTGTACCTGCTTTTGTGTCAGAAGGTTCGATTCCTTCCCTGGGTTTTACCTATATTCTACAGTGGTCATGGTGCAGATTACCCAGTGGCACCACACAAAGCAGCCATTCGTAATGTCTCTTTAGATTCTTGTTCATAATACAAATACCACTGTGCATAGATAAATATGTGACCTATCAAAGGGACCGGGGGTAACCCCCTAAGTTATAGCGAACAACACATGAAGTGCAGCCACGAACCGGGGTAACCCCCTAACTTCTAGCGAACGACACAAAGTGCAGTCACGAACCGGGGTAACCCCCTAACTTCTAGCCAACGACACAAAGTGCAGCGACGAACCGGGGTAACCCCCTAACTTCTAGCCATCGACACATAAACTGCAGCCACAAACCGGGGTAACCCCCTAACTTCTAGCGAACGACACATGAAGTGCAGCCACGAACCGGGGTAACCCCCTAACATTCTAGCGAACGACACATAAAGTGCAGCCACGAACCGGGGTAACCCCCTAACTTCTAGCGAACGACACATGAAGTGCAGCCACGAACCGGGGTAACCCCCTAACTTCTAGCGAACGACACATGAAGTGCAGCCACGAACCGGGGTAACCCCCTAACTTCTAGCCAACGACACAAAGTGCAGTCACGAACCGGGGTAACCCCCTAACTTCTAGCGAACGACACATAAACTGCAGCCACGAACCGGGGTAACCCTCTAACTTCTAGCGAACGACACATGAAGTGCAGCCACGAACCGGGGTAACCCCCTAACTCCTAGCCAACGACACATGAAGTGCAGCCACGAACCGGGGTAACCCCCTAACTTCTAGCCAACGACACATAAAGTGCAGCCACGAACCGGGGTAACCACCTAAATTATAGCCAACAACACAAAGTGCAGCCACGAACCGGGGTAACCCCCTAACTTCTAGCGAACGACACATAAAGTGCAGCCACAGACCGGGGTAACTTAATTCTACCCGGTGGTGACATGATTTTTAGATAATCTTTCATCTAAATTGCCCTCAAATATTCGCTATGGCAAACCCAAATGGTTCAGTCTGATGTGCCAGAGCAATTATCGCGCATTTCTAGATAATTCCGCCAACATTGATCGACAAAGGTTATTCTGAACCGCAGCGGCCTGTCGTCTTACAATTCATATTTCCCGCCTTCCCAATTCACACAAGTCTTGCAACATAAATGCTTTACCAGGCCTGTTGACCAGCCGGCGGCTCCCACCTTATAGGCTATGGCACACCGATTATCTGTTAACACCATAATTCACATACACACATTGAGCAGTAACTATTCGTGCAAGTCTATGACATTAACAAATCTTTAAATCAAGTTTGCCATGAGAATATGGAAGGATATACTGAACGAGAAGAAAAAAAACGACAGGGAAGCCAGTCAGGGCTTTCGGGGTAATTTCTGCTGAGATGACTTGTTACCCATCAATGTTATTAATTTCCATGCATGTGCATTAGGTCATTTATATATTGGTCTGCATGTATAGACAGGAACGCCGATTATTTTTTTAAGCGCCGTTGTTTGTTATTAGAGGACGAAATAAAAGTTAATGTTACCATTAGACAGTTTTTATTGAGGGACTGTAAACACACTGGTGGCCCTGTTTAATGGGTAAACACAACGATGGATAATAAGGGACCGATATGGTATCCAATGTGTCCAAGCTCTGTGTTCGGCTTACCTAATACAATAAAAAAAGGCTATTCTTTGCGGCTGTATATTCACGCTTCGTCTTGCCTTGTCTTGTCCGAATGGTGTGGAGCAAATTGCAAAGATGACAATTGCAACAATAGAAGACACAGACACGCGATCCTAATCTAGAGAACCCTAGATTTAGCGTAGAACCCCACCCAGTATAGCTTGAGTTTAGTTAATTCAAATAGAATAAGTCACACCGGCTGCTTGGACTTGGCATGCATGGGCGGGGATATATACCGAGAGACGCTGCCACTTGCCGGTAGCATTTTACGAAAAGTGACAAGCGGGGGGTCGTCTGGCTCCGAAGGCGCCCTGGCCAGTCGGATCCAGTTGCGGGCAGCGCATGATGAACGCTCGGCCAAGGCGCAGGGATTCAGCGAGATCAGACAGAGAGTGAGAGAGAGAGAGGGAGAGACGGCATAGCTGCATGGGCGTATGATGTGAAATGACAGACCCTAAATGGATACAACTTGCGCTTTGGAGTTACTCTGAAATAACGAGCAACTGGTATCAGAACAAGTGGCGATGTTAATGACAATGTCAAGAACACGACAAGAAAGGGGATAAATTTTTGGGATCAATTTCAAGGTTCCGACAATAGCAGACTAAACTTCCGATATTCCGCTATTACGTGTGTTAGCGACTTTCGGTCCTTTGAAAATTAGGTGGTCTTCAGGGGGGGAGATTTGCAACTAAAACACTATAAGCACTTTCAGATATGCAAACCACTTATCAAATGGAGTTATTTTACATTGGGTCTAAGTCCTTAATATTAATATCTAAATTAACAAAAATCAATTCAAATCATGAACGATTCGTTGCCAAAACCCCCGCAATTTGTGACGTCACAAGATGAACCTGCCTGAGTGCGGCTCTCTAGCCAAACCGCGCCACTGTGGCTGGGGGGGGGGGGGGGGGCAAATAATACAACGCTGGGTTTTGAAGGATTCCGCGTTAAAGCTCCCCCCCCCACCCCCACCCACATTCCACCTTCAAAATCCGCTCGGAAGGGCTAAAGAGTATTCTTTTTCCCGACAACCCACTCTATGGATTTTCACAGTAGCCCACCCCCTAGGTCGCACGTCTTAAAATATCAGTTTCCACTCCCGGGAAATGCGTTTGATTAGGCAAATTGATATTATAATAGAATATACAACCATTGGAGTTAACAACCTGAAATCTATAGGTTAAGGTATTTATAAGCCCTACTTTACTAACATGAAATAAATGGTGGATTAATTAAAAAAAACAAGGCAGAGTATTGTGAAGCAGTGACGGGCCACCTAGTGAATGGCATAGACTTTACACTAATTCTGGCTGGGAGCCTCTTAGAGCTGCTCACATCATACTTGCGTGACCAGCTGGTTCCCAACGAGTACATTAATAAGCCAGCTAGTGAAGCCATTCAAGCGTGGCGCCATCTGAGAAGCAACAGCAACAACCGACAGACAAAGACAAACTACCCAAGAAGAAGGACGTGCCGAAAAATCTCAGCCCTTTACAATCAAGACGACCGAAGTGGCCTCATCCTCGGCCTGAAAAAATTCTGAAATTTCGCCGGCAAAATGGCCGTGTGCATATTCCGCGTTAACAATGCTCATTACGTCCGGGTGGCCACCCGATCGTCGAGGCGCAGACTAATCTGCTCCTCTAACTTTCTATGGGCCGTATGCAGGAAAGCCGACCAACTTTAATCCTCGGATTTAAACCTAGGACTAAGTTAATCCTTATGCCAATAAGCGGACTAAGGTTAGACCCATGTTTAGCACGCCCGACTAAAGCTCAAAATTACGTCCTGGTCGGAGGGTGGATTAAGTCATGGCCTAAATGGAATCTAGTTAAGAAAGACGAGCAAAAAGCCACACAGAGCGAGCTGTTAATAAGCCCAGTAGGACGGCTATACTCCGGAGATGCTATCAGTATAACATAAACATATTGCGTTTAATATTGCATCATTTACCGTATAATAAAAGACCATTTGTGGCAAGTGGGCGAATCGAGTTCTCTTTATGCGCCACATGCGTTTATTTGCAAAAGGTAAACATTTCAACAAGCACAATGCAACACTTACAACATGCCCATGAGTTCATTATTTGGTTCGGGGCGTAACCGATATAAAAAACAAACTGTTCACGAAGAATTAATAATATTTATATTAGCAAATAATATCACGTGAATTACTGATTAGTCCATTGTCAATTAACCGATTAATTTAATGTAAAAACAGCTGTACTATTAGTAGCTGTAATGGTAACGCGTAAAGGGCGGGGTGGGTGTTTTTCCCAAGAAAGGGTATTTAATACATTAGGTACTGTGTTTGAGGGGGTTCCGCAGTAAAACCCTTTTTTTACCGCCAAATCCGCTCGGAAGAGGTATTTTTCGTGCAACCGGTTCTATAAACGTCCCAGTGGGCAAAACTCGTCGTAAACTGGTCAAAACGACGTCATTTTCAGTCGTCGGAAACTGGTTGGAAAATATATCGGATTTGCAAATCAAATAGACGTGTGTATGTTGACGTGTTTCAGACGTGTGTTTAGCGACGGGTTCCTGATGGGTTCCAGACGTGTGCATAGCGACGAGTGTAGCCGTGTTATCGACGTCTGTAGAGCGACGGGTGTATGCCGTGTTTCTAACGTCTGTAGAGCGACGGGTGTATGACTAATTTTGGACGTCTGTAGAGTGACGGGTGTATGACCAGTTTCTGACGTCTGGAGAGCGACTGGTGTATGAGCAGTTTCGTTGGTATGCCACTTTGCACACAAAGTCATTGAGTCACAAAACACACAAAAATAAGGCATTCAATATTGATTATGCATGTTTCCAAATATATATTATAGGTACAGTATATGAATAATAACATTATGCAAACATGCAAATTAAGCAAAAAGTTAATATGAAATGTAAAATATTCTAGGAATAATGACCCAACATTAAATATTCAGCATGTACACTGCACAACAATTCAAAGGACCAGTACATATGCATCCCAGAAAGAAAATCCAATAACAGTGTCTATTATTAACACTGAGCCATGAGGAAAATCATGTTTGGCCAATCATGTCAATAGAACTTTGCATCTGCCAGAAGTAATTTTTATCATCATAGATCCTGAAGAGTTGCAATTTCATAAAACAAGTGTCTTTCTGACATATATACCTTGCTTCATACCTACAAATATTATCTAACCGGTGGAGCTTAATCATTCGACTGAAAGCAATGCATGCCAATTACTAACCAGAGAAAAACAACAGTAAATAGAAATCCATGGGAATTGCTCAGACATTCTATCAATACCAGGAATGTGTTCGAATGAATAAAATAATAGTCCCCAATTGCAAATTCAGTTGGCTGGAAAGCTGCAATTGACTTCATTATATTACTCTTACAATCTTCAGCACATTACAGCTTACACACACATAGTAATTAGTCACAAAATTATGATTATATATAATACAGCCTCAGTTTCCTCCTGCTGGATAATTCCCTAATATGCGCAGCAGCTTCTGATAAGTCTCCTTATTGTAGCTTCTTAATTGTTTCTTCCTTGCCGGCTGGGAATCATGATGCTTGTTATAGTCTGAAATGTGAAATTATTCACAAAATTCAAACAATATCTCCTGATCTCTTGTCTAGTTGAAACTAAATGTGTTTATTATAAGCTGTAGGTAAAAAATGGTGCAAATTTGTAAGATGTAGTACACAAGAAACACAAATTTGTTGTGATAACTCTGACGTGAGTAAGCAACATAAGACTATTTTGATGATACCAAACTTACGATTATGCTGCAATGTTATCTGTTTTATAACACAAACAATAATTCTTCATGCTGACATTCCACTCTCATAGATATCTACTAAATCACAGACAATGAAATGATCTAGTTTGCATGGAATGTGTATATCCGGTGCAAATATAAGGCAAGTATTGTTTAGAGCATCTACGCGCCATGGCAACTAGATCATCTTGGTTTTAATATGTTTGTGTCACAGAGCGGCTGCTGCCAATTGAGCATTAGCGGATATATATATATGCATATGGTATTGGTTCAAGTGTAAGATTTTAAGATTTATCTCAGCACAAGTCTTTGATATCTTCTCCGAGGCTTTAGGCATGGATAAGATACAAGGTAGGCCTAATAGATTTTTCCTGAACTGTCTTAAACAAGAAGAAATCTCATATGCATTTTCTTATACAAACCACAGTCCAATTTTACCCTTTGGACTTCACTTTAACCCCGGCCCAAGAAACAGGTTTATTAAAGTCAACAAAGACCTATTCAGTTGCTTTGCTTACCTGCCATCAAGGAGATGTGTCACTTTCACTTCTCAGCTGCATGCCTTCACAGACGCTTGGTTCATAGTCGATGGAGGTCCCACGGTCTGAGTCGTCAACAGCCAGTAGGCAAATAGCATAAGCTACAGCCAGCCTGTAGGAGGGGAGGGGGGGGGGGGCATGACCGTAGGTAGCCCCATCAGATGGCTTGTTATGGATTTTATATTGTTCTATGTCCATAACAGCCACACCGTAGGTCCCCATGTTTGGTCCCAATCACCGTGAGAGGTCTACTTTATAAGTTGCTAGAGGTTTATATACAAAACACTCACCTTTAATTCTTACTTTTTTAGGTTCCAGAACATTATATTCCAGGAGTGTCTGACAGAAATAAGTTTCCTGCTACTAATACTCACTCAATTCTTTTATTTGGTCCGTTAACAACTTTTGCTGACAAGTTTTGTTGTCTTGTGTTGTGTCGTCTCACGAGACCGCTAGATGTCACTCGTTTCTTCCGGTAAACGCCCTCTGGCGAACTGGCTGCGCATTTCCCAAAGACCTGGTTCCAACACTCTTTCTGTTTATTAACAGTGACACGTGTTTTTCTGTCAGGTATGCAGAAAACATCTGGGTAGACACTTGTCACTGTTGATAAACAGAACGGGAACCAGGTCTTTGACAAATGTGCAGCCAGTTTGCTAGAGGGCGTTGACCGGAAGGAACTAGCGACATCTAGCGATCACATGGGACGAGACAACACAAGAAGATGGCAACGCTAGCCAGGAAAACTTGTTAGTGAACAAAATGAATGAGTTGAGCTAGTGTTAGTTGCAGGAAACGTATTTCAGTCAGACACTCCTTGAGGATAATGCTCCTGAACTTAAACAACTAAAAATTAGAGGTAAGTGTTTGGTGTCAAAACCTCCAGCAACTTGTAAAGTGGACATCTCACCGTTTTTTAGACTGAATATGGCGACCTACGCCGTGGCGGTAAGGACGGCCTATCAGTCTGCCGTAACCATTAACGCCATCAAACGGGGCTAGACCGTAGGTAGCTTTGTCAACAAAACTTTCTACAGAACAGAAGGTTTTGTTGACAAAGCTATTGTATCGTACGTCCGAGCAAGTCTTGTCAAACAAACACAATTTATAAAGTCTTCTTTTGGCCTTATGTTATATCAAGTTCAACCTTGAGTTTCTTCAGGTGCTAGACAGTGAAGTATTTATAAATAAATACTTTTCATTCATAATCATAAGCAAACATTCGTGAATCTATAGCTCATACGTACACGGGCCGCAGAAATCCGTTCGCCTCTCCACAATATTTTTAAACTTCGCGCATGCGCAGTACGATCTGCAACCGATATCTCCGCAAGGGGGCAGCGCAATCTGCCTCACTGAATGTGAATTGAGCTTGAGTTCGCGAGCTTTGGGACGCTGCACAGGTAGTTTACGTGTTGGAGGCGGGCGTCGCCTCAACTGATCTGAGCGCCTGTGGCACACTACAAATCTCACTGGTGTTTTAATTGTTGTTGTCTGGTTCAGAAGAAATTGTGCTGGGATGGAATGATGTGAGCGTGCAGGGGGTGGGGGAGCGGGGGTATGAAGCTGAATCACTTGCGGCAGTACAGTTATGCGTGAGAATAATAGTGTTTTAGACCTATGTAACACCCACATAAAAAGCTTCAATATATTCACTATGTGCTCGCATTATAACGTTATCCGGCAGGAAGTCGTTGCGCCCGCATTATAAACTCGTGAAAGGGTTATAGATACCTGGGGGACTGCAGGGGCGGATCTAGAAATTTGCCAGCCAAGGCGGGGGGGGGGGGGGGTTCTCTCTGAAAACATGCGACCGGGGGCTGGGGGTGGGGGGGTAGCTATCTGGCCAAAACTTGCGAGCGGGGGAGGGGGAGTGCTCTCTTTTTGCCAAGGGGGGGGTTGCTCTCTGAAAAACTTGCGACCGTGGGGGGGGGGGGCGCTGCTCGCAGAAGCCGACTTTAACAGTGTATGTTCAGGTTACCAAGGTGGGGGGGTGCAACCCCCCTAACCCCCCCCCCCCCCTGGATCCGCCCCTGAACTGAAGGACAATGGCATGCATGCCCAAAATATACCGTAAAAATTCCTCGTCGGATATCCATCGTAAAAGCGACAAATATGTGTCAACGTCTTGAACTCTTCACGCGGCTACACGTCTAGCAACATTTGGGGCGTAAATCCACCGAGTAGATGACGTCGGTTTCTCGTCACGTGCTCGCTGTGAAAACGACTTAGGTTTCTTGAATCCTACAAGACCGGAGTATAGGCTTTAATAATCAGCGAAATGCAATAGCTGCGCCATCTATTTGGCTCCAATCACTGAAAACGCATGATTACGCACCAACACAAGGTGCGTCGATCAAATGATGGCGGATTATGGACGAATATCTGACGGGTTTGCGACGTCATATTTTTGACGTGGGAACGAACAGCCCTTCCACGTCGTTTATTCGTCGGTTTGACGTCTTATGACGTCTTGACGTAAATGCGACGAGTTTACGACGTCGGTGTGCCCACTGGGGTACATTTTTTAATCACCCCCCACCCCCCTGGTCGCAAGTCTTTAAATATCCGCTCTATAGGGGGTATTTTTTTCATCCTAAATGTCGGCTCCATAGGGGTCTCTTTTTCATCACAAATATCCATTCTCTCAGGCATCAAGGCACCAGAGGAACCACCCCACCCGATTTGTATAATAGTATGTGCCCCCCTCCCCCCCCCGTGTGTGGGAAATCACCGACTTCTGTGCGACCAAGTACGGTGAAATCACCGACTTCTGTCGATTTCATGAGCTTCCATTATTCTATTAGCCTTGCTACATCACACGCTATTCAATCGAATCTCACAATGAACTGAGGATGCAAATTTGTCGAAAGCAACGCGTCACTTAAGCCTAAGTCACACTGGGATCCCGGTGGACCACGGTAGACGCCGGCACGAAAATCGGGGCCTACTGGGCTCTGCCGGTGTGGATACCGTGTTGACTCCGGGGTGTACAGGGGGTTACCGGGGCCTGCCGGGATGAAGATTTGAATTTTTGAACATGTTCAAAAATACAAATCAATGATGTCGACTACCGGCGTCTACCGGGCTCTACCGGGGTGTGCCGTGTTGACACCGGGGTGTACCGTGTGGCTGCCGGGGTCTACCGTGGTCACACTGGGCTCTGCCGTGTTGGCACCGTGTCGACGCCGTGTTCACGCCGTGCTGGCGCCGTGTTCTACCGTGTTCACGCGGGGGTGGCTGACACTGTGCCGGTTCATGGTCCCGGTTTACCCCGGTTCTGAAAACCGGGGACAACCTTGGACAACCCTGTGCAACCGTAGCGAGTCCGTAGTCAATCCGGGGTGATCCTGGGTGTACCGTGGTGAACCGTAGGTTGCCCCGGTAGTTTTGAACCGTTCAAAACTACCGGCATGAACCGGGACCGAGCCCCGGTATTTTCAAACCTTGTGAAACCTGAGTGCCACCGTAGTACAACCGGGCTGCACCGTAGTAGCACCGTGCAAGCTATCGGGGTCATCCGTAGGCAACCGGGGGTGACTGTGGCCTTCTGGGGCCACGGTGAGTCGCGGCAGCACTAGGGTAGTATAAAAGTGGGATAACATTTGTTTCAAATCACTTGGTGCCTCATCCTTAGAAGGACACGCATCATGGATCTCGTCGTCAACAAATACTGGAACAGACTTCAGCTAATGAAATGACAACTGGAGATGAAAAGACAGCAGGCTAAAAACAACATGGTAATGCTCCAAGTTATTCAGCAAAACAGAAGAATGAAAAGAAAGAGGGCCAGAAAACAGAGAACTGTGTGGGTGAGACCTTGGGTCGAGAGACGAGTGACACTAGGGCAGTACACACGTCTGATGAACGAATTGCGTGATGAAGATGTGAGATCCTTCAAGAACTTCCTTCGTGTGGATCCAGAAATGTTTAAAGAACTACTCCTGCGACTGAAGAACAGAATCACGAAGCAAGACACATGGTTTCGCAAGGCTCTAGAACCTGGGTTGAAGTTGGCCATAACACTGAGGTACCTAGTCTCAGGTGATAACTACCACTCACTCATGTATGGTTTCCGGGTACCTGACAACACCATTTCTCTGTTAATTCGTGAAGTGTGCGAAGCCATCATAGCTGAATATGCTGAAGAAGTTATAGCATGTCCATCCACCCCACAAGAATGGACATCTATAGCTGAGAAATCGGGCAGAGATGGCAGTTCAATAATTGTATCGGTGCTCTGGATGGCAAACACATAGCCATTAGGTGTCCAAACAAAGGGGGATCAATCTACTACAACTACAAGGGCTACCATGCGATCATCCTCATGGCTCTGGTGGACGCAGACTACAAATTCACCTGGGTGGACGTTGGTGCCAATGGATCTTCCGGAGATGCCCAGGTATTCAACAACTCTGACATGAAGGAAGCCATTGAGGAGGGAACCATAGGACTCCCCCCTCTCAATGCACTGCCTGGTGATGACAAGGACATACCATACTTCATAGCCGCTGATGACGCCTTCGCCCTGAGGACCTGGCTCATGAAACCGTTCTGCAAAAGGCAACTTACAGATGATGAGAGAATCTTTACCTATCGACTCTCCAGGGCTCGAAGGATAGTTGAGAACGCTTTCGGCATCCTAGCACACAGGTTCCAGTGCCTGCTGACAACCATGAGCCAACGCCTTGATACGGTTACAGCTATAGTGTTGGCATGTATATGCCTGCACAATGTGATGAGATTAAGATATCCAGGTCAACAGAACGCTGAGGTGGACCAGGAACCAGAGCAGCCAAAACTCAAAGATTGTATCTCAGTGCCTACTACAACTCACCTGTAGGAGCCGTGCCCTGGCAAATAGACATGATCTGAACTACTATGAACTGAACTGTGAACTGGATCAATGCGTGTTTGAAAAGTTGAGATTTGTTATATTATACTATTTTGAATTTAACGTGTTTGCATTATGTTGTGATATTATATTTTTCTGTGATAACTGGTAATACATTTGGCGTTGATATTAGAAATCACTATGTTAGTTTTTGATTTTACTTGTGGTACGCAGTGCTTGACTATGATTGTGGTTAAATGTCAATTGTGATCTATCTCGGTTTCATCCAATTGCAATAGGGTAAAGATTTTCATATATTGAAGTATATGTGCCGCTATTCCAGCATGTCTACCTTAAGCCATTTCCAGGAAAACACCTTCTGGAAATGGTCATTTCATTCGTTTTTTTTATTGTATTATTTCATTTACATTTTTAAACAGGCTGAACAGTTTTTCTACAAGGGATAAGTTCCTTACCAGACAGATTTAATGATGAAACCTTATTGAAACAACACTAAGATAATACATGTGAAACCATCTAGACAGTTTATATTTTCATTAAAGAATTATTTTCAGACAATATGGTCTGGCCAGCAATATTTCTGAATGTATAGTCTGTGGTGAACTATGTTTAAGTTGAAGCCGGTGTTTTGCTGACCTAAACGCGCCTGGGCGTTAGCAGTAGTTAGTGCAGTCTGGTAATGCTTCTTTGTGAGGAAATTTTTTATATGAAAGTTGCGTTGCTGAAATTATAAACAACCCACCATCGGCCCTTGTAGCTCTTTCTATAGTACAGTCAGGCTTAGCCGCAGATATAAACACACATGTACGTTTCAAACAACGCTGGCGTTTGTGCGGCATTGTGCACTGGGTGACTGGCCACTGGCACTGCAACTCACAAATCACCCACAGTTCTGATGACCTAATGCTCATCGGGTTACGTTTACGGGATGTAGTGCAATAACTCTATTTTGTGAAATGGACGTAACCTTTTAAATTAAAACATATTTTTTTAACGGCGCATATTATTAAAATATTTGCATGTTCTTACCCTTGTCTTCGTGGAGAATGTGGATATTGGTGCCGCGGGCCAAATGCGCGATTTGGCGCACCAACCGACAGATTCCCTCTTCACCACCCCGTGGGGCCCTCGATCAAGCCGTTGTCTCCCTTTCTATTTGAACATGCAAATACCTGAGAGACATTCATCATCCTACTCAATCACATTATAAAGTGAACAATGTCGGAATATATAAAGAAATTATACTTCCACATGCATCGAAACTTCGCCAAAAATGTCATTTATTTAATTGATACCCCGTCTAAAAGAACCTGACATTCCGGCAATCAGTGCCCCCCCCCCCCACCCTACCCCCACCCCCCTCCAGTAATTGGGTTATGAAATGAATGCGATGTTCCAATTACTAAATGGATAAATCTTTAATTAAAAAGTGGTATATCCGATCCCCGGGAACGGGCTTTTCATTTCATCGTGAACTGGCAATGAGGAAAATCATCTTCATGAACCGCGAATGAGACATTAACCGACCGTCGGGATTAAGCATTTTCATTACGTGAACTGAGAATTTCAATACTAAGTAACCGTGAATTGCGACCCATATCTGGCGAAAACTGAGAACCGGTTCCGAAGTTCTGGTGCAGGTGTCAAGTCGAACGCGCAGAACTGGCAGCTCTAGTTCTACAACCAGATATGGCGCTCAATCGAAAGCATTCTAAGTACAATGTTCATGCACAGTTCTATTTGCGGTTTAGGTCTTTTGGGGACCAACACAAACACGTGCTCTTAGAACGATTGCGCATCACGCTGGTGCCTTGTTACAGCTGCGTGCTGAGGGGCCGGCGCGATAGCTTAGTGGGCTAGAGCGCTCGCATTGAGTGTTCTGGTTACCTGAGAGCCTAACGGCGCGTGGATCGATGGTTCGAGCCCTGCTGTGGCCTTGTCTCTGTGGTCGCAGGATAAAGATCCCGTGTCTTTCTTCGTAAAGAGTAGAGGGTTACCCCCGGAGACATGGCTCTACTCTCCCTTCAATCTCCCATTGCATCTCCAAGCATGTCTGGACGGGTATTTTGCCTACACGCCCGATCACAATAATCACGTAAATGCCTAAGTCTGATTTCTAAGTAATTTATCTATTTCATCAATAAGTAAACGAGACCTGTACTGCCGTGTAGAGGCAAATAAAGAATTATGCAACGACAACAACCAACTCCGGAACAGATGGAACAAGCATGGCTGACATCGCGAGAATTCGCCTGTGAGATCTCAGGCACAGTGCGCGAAATGACGATTGATCAGCTTTCACATGACGCTCGTGGTGAGGTACTCCTAAAATCTGTCATGTTGAGTAATCACATCATAGGGAGATGCTATGTAAATGTTCGTCCCGATTCAATATATTTTGAAGTTGCATCCCCCATGGCATATGCCACATTTTTCGACTGCCGGCCAATCAGATTCGTCTCGCTCACTGTGCCTGAGATCTCGCCAAATCCGTTCGGTCGGGGCTTTCTACCGCCAAATCCGTTCGGTCGGGGCTTTTTACGCCAAATCCGCTCGGTCGGGGCTTTTTACCGCCAAATACGCTCGGTCGGGGCTTTTTACCGCCAAAATCCGCACGGAAGGGGACAACCCGCGCAATTAACGCTCATTTTTAGAGCCCCCTCCCCCCGGTCGCAAGTTTTCAAATACCCGCTCTACCTTTTTCATCATAAATGTCCGCTCTACATGGGTATCTTTTCCATCATAAATGTCCGCTCTATATGGGTATCTTTTCCATCATAAATGTCCGCTCTATATGGGTATCTTTTCTATCCTAAATGTCCGCTCCCTCAGGCATCAAGGGGCATCCGCGGAACCCCCCCCCCTCCCCAGCAGATTCGTGTAACAGTGCCCCCCCCCCTCCCCTTCCGGGGCGGAGCCGGGCGGTGGTCAGATAGCATGTGCCGCGGCCGGCCGCGGATCCTGCTGCCATCATCTCCCGCAACAGGGTTGCCGTAACGCCGTCCGAAGAATATAGTCAATAAAGTATATCAAACACTAAGTGCGAAGAGATGAGGTTTCCTCTTACGTAACCCCTTCGCGGAACTACTTCGGACGAAGAGCTTTCAAAATGGGTTCATGGACGCTGCTGGCAACTAAGGCCGGGGGAAAGCCTGGGGGGGAGAGAAAACGGCGACGGGGATGGGGTGGGGGGACGGGGGACGGAGACGAACCAGGCGAAAGGAGTATCTTTAGGTGTCTTTTTGTGCAGTAGTTCGTGTCGGATCTTTAGGGCCTCCACACACTGGACGCGCCAGCCAGCGTGTGAGAAGGTTTGACATGACCTGGTGACTCGCCGTCACCAGAGACAAGTTACGCGAAACATTATACACGTGTCAGGTGAACGAAAACTTCAGAAGTTGGCCGAAGGGGAGATCAGCATGTGTGAAACAACGATATATCCAGGCATAAATTCACCTTAAACTATACTTGACGTAACAGATAAAAAGAGACGTTTCATAGTTTACTATGGACCTCCAGTGCATCAATGCCTTGGCAGACCAAGTACGGTTAAATACATAGTCATGTAGAATTATAAAACGATACTCATTGCAACACCTTGCCATTGTCGCGATATATAAATGTGAGCGTCTTGGATCTGCTACCAAAGATATTAACGTAAGTTGTTCTAAGTTCGTCATTCCAAATGTTTTTGCTTCTACAAACGCACCGTTCTTCTAAATTATAACGAATGAGTGAAACCATTTAATTGTTCCTTTTTGAAACATTAAGTCCACTATCCGTTGGTGAAAAGAAAAACATTTATTTCTGTGGCGTGATTAATTATGAGCAATTTTATGGCAGTGGTGTAAAACTGACGATATTAGGTTCTTAATATCGTTACAATGGGTGTCCAAATATCGTCAGGGAGACCTAATATCGTCATACCCGAAAGGTTGGGGTAAGGCTCTCAAAACCATGTCGATTGGACTCTAAATGTTGATTGTTAAACTTAAACGGCAAACTAAACGAAAACTGTGTAGACCGGATATGTTTCACATATAATTATTTCGACATCAGATCTCACGGGTTTATGATAGTTCAAATTTACGGTAAATTTACGGTAAATGTAAATTAATGCCGGTATCTGTCAATACAAATTATGCATGCCAGAAAACCCGTATTTCTGTAACATATGGCCAACGCTGTCTAGAATTCTAATAAAGAACCCTTACTTGTTCTGCGCCACGAGGAATGTGTGCATGATAAAGCATATAATATACAACTGCGATGTCTGACTACACACACACTTTTTCTCCTACATTTGATCAATAGCGCGGGCTCTAGTGAGCAACTACGTCTGTTAGAATCCAAAATGTCACAGAGATGAAAACGTCAGACCTTGGTAGAATGAAATCTACAGTTTTAAGTTTGACTTCAACCATGCCGGTTATCGCCCACACAGCCTTGCGTTACGTTTTTAAAGGAGGCAGGGAAGGGCCACTTAAAGAAGTGATTGCTTGACAATTATAGTGACCGCAAATAAGGCGTAGGAAAAGAAGGAAATCAAACGTTTCTAGGAGTAGAAAGTGGCAAGGGATAAACCCGGGTTGGGGGGGGGGGGGGAGGGGAGTACCCCACATTGCATCGTTTTGGAAAGCACTTATATATATCTGAAACTAAAGAGTTACTGCCTCATACATTCATAACCTCCGTCAATAGAAACGGCGATCGAGGCAGAGTGTTAAACTGTACATTTGCTCCCAGATGACGTCATACCACAGGCCGTGTGGTATGATGTTTTCGTCACTATGACGTTTCGGGTCATAAAGTATGTCTTAAATGTTGGCTTCTTCCATCTCCATCGCTGTCACCTTGTCCGCCCCTCCCCTATCCGTCCTAAACCAACTACACCGTCCTACAACCAACTACACCGCTGTCACCCTTCCGGGTGCCTCCCGTTCCTGCGTCCTCAATTCAATTTTTCAATTCAATTCAATGCAATTCAATATAATTTATGTGAGCAAGATCGAATGAATACAAACGTAAAATACAAAACAATGTGATAACTTTTCTTACTCTGGAGACTCCTATTAAGACCACGAAGGTCGCTAGCATATATATATAGGAGCCACCAAAAAAATAAATAAAAAATAAACAGTGAAACAAAAGCATCGCATAATCGTAATGGAACAGGTATGGGACAACATAAATGGAGTTACATTGCACTTATATGTATGTAAATGTAGGGATCTTGCGAGAAATAAATAAAAGATTTACACATAGCCCATTTCTAGAGATATATAAAACAGGGGAGGATATCTAATAACCTAATCATTTTTACAAATATAAAAACTAACTAAATGACTATTCTTCCATTCTAACTTCACCGCTATCGTCGTTTAGGTACCTCCCCTTCCTGTACAGTCTTCAAACTACAGCGCGGTCACCTTTCTGCTACATGAACCTGAACAGACACTGTTAAAGTCCGCTTGCCCGAGCAGCCCAATATTCCTACGCCTATGCAGTGTCAGGCAGCTGCACTGTATGAATCTGGATTCAGTGACCCAGGCACATAGGCTAGATAATGTTGTCGGCATGGTAAGGTTTAAACTCACTCCATGTGCCTCTGGCATCGACAAGAAGATCTTTGCACCGCATAGTATCCGAGGAGCCTTGTGCGCGGCTGCCAAGGCCGCCAGGGTGCCAGTTACGTACGGCCAATGAACATTGGATGGTCCAACAAAAACATTTTTTGGAGGTCCCGTCGTAGAAACATCGTTTAAGCCTAGGTCACATTGAACACGGTAGCTACACGGTACATCCCGGTAGCCCCCGGTAGAAGCCGGTGTTTGATTTGGCCTCTACCGGGTTCTACCGGGATGAAAATCGGTGGACGGTCGTCTCGATGGTCGACGGTCACCATCAGCCCGGTAGTAACACGGTAGGCCCCGGCGTGAACACGGTAGAACACGGCGCCAGCACGGCGTGAACACAGCGTTGACGGTGCCAACACGGCAGAGCCCGGTGTGACCACGGTAGACCCCGGCAGCCACACGGTACACCCCGGTGTCAACACGGCACGACCCGGTAGAGCCCCGGTAGAGCCCGGTAGACGCCGGTAGAGCCCCGGTAGAGCCCGGTAGACGCCGGTAGACCCCGGCGTGAACACGGCGTGAACACGG
Organism: Arenicola marina; assembly: GCA_964019135.1. Classification (NCBI taxonomy): domain Eukaryota; kingdom Metazoa; phylum Annelida; class Polychaeta; family Arenicolidae; genus Arenicola; species Arenicola marina. Next base: position 13,645,650 of record OZ025252.1, on the reverse strand, counting down.
TGCCAACACGGCACACGCCGGTAGACCCCGACAGACCCCGGCAGACTGAAGATCTCTATACATTTTTAAAGGAGATGTATTTTTGGGTCAACATCATTGATTTGAATTTTTGCTCCTTTTTAAAAATTCAAATCTTCATCCCGGCAGGCCCGGGGGGGGGGGGGGGGGAGGAATAAAAATGTACGTTGATAGAACCGGTTGCCGCGAAAAATACCTCTTCCGAGCGGATTTGGCGGTGAAAAAAGGGTTTTATTAATTCTTCGTGAACAGTTTGTTTTGTATATCGTTTGCGCCCGGAACCAAGTAATGAACTCATGGGCATATTGTAAGTGTTGCATTGTGCTGGTTGAAATGTTTGCCTTTTGCAAACAAACGCAAGTGGCGCATAAAGAGAACTCGATTCGCCCACTTGCCACAAATGGTCCTTTATTATACGGTAAATGATGCAATATTAAACGCAATATGTTTATATTATACTGATAGCATCCCCGGAGTATAGCCGTCCTACTGGGCTTATTACCAGCTCGCTCTGTGTGGCTTTTTGCTCGTCTTTCTTAATTAGATTCCATTTAGACCATGACTTAATCCACCCTCCGACCAGGACTAAATTTTGAGCTTTAGTCGGGCGTACTACACATGAGTCTAACGTTAGTCCGCTTACTGGAATACGGACTAACTTAGTCCCAGGTTTATACGGCCCACAGTGTTTAAATAATGACAAACGTGAATACATCATCAGGTTGGAAGAGGTGTAAAAGTCTAACCGCTATTTGACATTGAAAGAGCTATGTTTGAACTTTCAATTACGACCATCTTTTTCCTGTGAAATCCACAATAACTTTACCAAAAATAACATTTATTGCCAAAAGTCCGCTCGGTCGGGGCGTTTTGCCACGAAATTCCGTTTGATTGGGTTTTACGGGTTGCAAGACGTAAAAGCCACTTTTCTGAGTTCAACGTGAAACCCACGTTTACCATTACTAGGGGCCCACAGCAGACAGGCAGGGGCGGATCCACGAAGGGCCGACCTGGCCCCGGCCCCCCCTTTTAGGAACCGGCCCCCTCTATCTAGTATATCTGAATCCAACCCGAAACCGGCCCCCCATCCAGATTTTCTGGATCCGCCCCTGACCCCGACTAAATACTACCCTGTTTTCTGACTGGTAATATATATGTGAAACGGGTCGCCGCAGGGCGCTTTGAATTAGCAGAGACATAAATGAAATGTTCGTTCGTGTATGTGTCGTGCGCTATTCCCTTGGGGGATACCCCGATTCGTGGCTACGCTGTATGTGCCCTTCGCTATGGGCTGTATGCCGGAAAGCGGACTAAGTTAGTCCCAGACTGAACTAGTCGGCGGACTTGTTAGACCTCGGTCTAAGCAAGTCACCGTACTAAGTCGGTATGCCAAAAAAAAAATTAGGCTCCGGATCAGTTATTCCGCGTACTAAGCAGGAGGTTAATGTGTGAACGAGGGGAATTCCACCGAATCCCCGGGGCTTTCTCGGGGAATCCCCGGGTACTCCCCCGAGACGAAGTCATTGACTCAACGGGTGGCCCATGTCGTGTTTGTTAGCGTCTCCCGCCGTCCCAATTTAGGTCAACCAACCAGAAATGGGACAAACAGATAATCTTATAGCTATTCCATATGTAGAATACGTTTGTGTGTGCAAACTGTAGCAATTTCTGTAACAGGGACAATGCATGCACCCCAAGCTAACTCGTATTAACTTGGAAACTCCTTTAAACGGATTTATGCTTGTGAACCTACATGTTACTTAATAGCTGACGAAGTTACTATAATCTTGCATTGGTTATTGAATATGATGTTAACATTGGAAGTTACCAATTACGCACAGTTACATCAAGTAGCTCTCCAGCCAGAGGCACAAGCAGTCACATGGGCTCATTATAAGACCCGCGTTTTCTCTATGCAAATAGATGTGTATATAATCAAGAAGCAGACGACACCTCAACGCCTCATACTATTATATTATGGCAGCCGGGCGCACAATTGGACACTTGAATTACCATACTTGAAGACAAAGGAGTGATAGCAACGGCCGCAAAAAGAAGAAAGCTGCTTGGACAGATTTGCATCATCAGTTTATTGGGAGATTCCATTGAACAGGTCGTGATGTCGCAAGGCTAAGGGAACAATGGAAGCGCATGAAATCGACCGCACAGAAGGAAATCGGTGATTTCGAACGAGCCCAGAAACGGAAGGGTGAGGAAAAGCACCCCGGGGTGGAGTGGGGGGGGGTGCACTATTATACAAATCTGGCGGGAGGGAGGGTGGGGGGGGCGTCCGCGTGTCTTGATGCCTGAGAGAGCGGATATATGTGATAAAAAAGCTATCCCAATAGAGGGGACATTTATGATGAAAAAGATACCCCCTATAGAGCGGATGTTGAAAAACTTCGGGAGGGGAGGGGAGGGTGGGGGTCTGAAATGTGCGTTAATAGATTGGGTTGCAATGCCGCAAATAAATACCCCAACCGAACGGAATTTTGCGGTAAAACGTCCCGACCGAGCGGATTTGGGCGGTGAAAAAGGAAGGGGGGGGGGGGGGGGGGCTCCACTTTACGTGATATGATTTACTAATATAAATAATGAACTCGCGGGCATATTGTATTTGTTGAAATGTTTACGTTTTGCAAACAAACGCAAGTGGCGTATAAAGAGAACTCGATTACGCGTTAATCGCCCACTTGCCACACATGGTCCTTTATTATACGGTAAATGATGCAATATTTAACGCAATATGTTTAAATTGTATCGGTATTTACCGCAACATCCCCGGGGTATGTCCGACCTACTGGGCTTATTATCCGCTCGTTCTGGGTGGCTTTTTGCTCCTCTTTCTTAACTAGATTGCGGTTCGACCGCGACTTAATCCACCCTCCGACCAGGACTAAATTTTGAGCTTTAGTCGGGCGTGCTAAACATGGGTCTAACGTTAGTCCTCTTACTGGCATAGAGACTAACTTAGTCCTAGGTTTAAATCCGAGGACTAAAGTTAGTCGGCTTTCCTGCATACGGCCAATAGTAAGTTAGAGGACCAGATTAGTCTGCGCCTCGACGATCGGGTGGCCACCCGGGGGAAAGAGGGGGAGGGGTTCGTCTCGGCATTGTGCCGAGTGGATTAATCTGGCGATTTTTTAGGAATATTTACGGGCGGGGCCCGTAACGAGCATCACCACTTTTTGGGGAATCTTCACGTAATGAGCATTGTTAACGCGGAATATGCACACGGCCATTTTGCCGGCAAAAATTTCAGAATTGTTGTAAATTTTCACGAGGATCTTCACGCAGCCCGAATTCTGATGTCACGCAATTTCATTTATGACTTTCGCCCATTTACTTGCGGCTAAATTGGATATGGCCAATTGAGAACCCTGTGAGATTACAGACATCCTGGGTGGAATCTTCCCGCCGGCCACGTAATCCGTCTTTGGCCTCGCTATACGAACCAACGACGTGGACGGCTGGCATCATCGGTTTAACCACCGCAACAAACGAGTTAAACTAACCTAGATAATTAGAAAGTGAATGATTATCAATTACTTTCATATAGCTCGTTTAAAAAGCGTTGAATTAATAAACTATTATTATTACTTATGGATGCTTTCTTTTATTATGACTTGTAAAATTATTGTTTTTAGGGAACCTGAACTTGTACCTCCTCGTGGATATGCTGTTGATGAAAGCGAAGCTTGTCATACTTATTGTGGGTCATGCCTCAGGGAAGCTTCGCTCAGGATGAGGGCACTTCGGTCGTCTTGATTGTAAAGGGCTGAGATATTTCGGCACGTCCTTCTTCTTGGGTAGTTTGTCTTTGTCTGTCGGTTGTTATTGTTACTACTCAGATAGCGCCACGCTTGAATGGCTTCACTAGTTGGCTTATTAATGTACTCGCTGGGAACCAGCTGGTCACGCAAATATGACGTGAGCTCTAAGAGGCTCCCAGCCAGAATAAGTGGGCGCATTTCTTTGGTACCCGGGGTGTATCCCTACGGTGGAACGAATACGCACATTACGCATCGGTTCACCGCCCGACACTTCTTTCACCCGAGTATGGATGCGCGCGCATCCATTCGGTATGCTGATGTGCCCCGTTCTAAACAGCACGGGGCATTCGGGAGAAGATGGCGGCTGATTGAAAGGTGATGAAGAGTAGGTTGGTTCCAGTGCCTTAATGTGCACCGGATGTGAACGGTGTGTGCATTTCATTGGAATAGGCATATCCCTATCGGCATACTCGGACGTTCCCTGTCACGTGGTGCGGGCCCGGGGCAGGATACCGAACCTGGCCCAAAGAAATGCGCCCAGTGTAAAGTCGATGCCATTCACTAGGTGGTGCGTCACTGTTTCACAATACTCTGCCTTGTTTTTTAAAATTATTCCACCATTTATTTCATGTTAGTAAAGTAGGGCTTATAAATACCTTAACCTATAGATTTCAGGTTTTTAACGTCAATAGTTGTATATTCTATTATAATATCAAGTCTTATTATCAATAAATAAATGATAATTAAAGGCATAGAAAAGAGTATCTCAGAAATTTTGGCCTAGAAGTTAAATGTGAAATACTAGTAATTGTAATTTGCCTAGCCAAACGCATTTCTCGGGAGTGGAAACTGATATTTTAAGACGTGCGACCTAGGGGGCGGGCTACTGTGAAACTCCATAGAGTAGGTTGTCGGGAAAAAGAATACTCTGAGCAGATTTAGCCCTTCCGAGCGGATTTTGAAGGTGGAAAGTTTGGGGGGGGGGGGGGTTTAACGCGGAATCCTTCAAAACCCAGCGTGGTATTGTTTGCCCCCCCCCCTCCACCCACAGTGGCGCGGTTTGGCTAGAGAGCCGCACTCAGGCAGGTTCATCTTGTGACGTCACAAATTGCGTTTTTTTGTGGAACGAATCGTTCATGATTTGAATAGATTTTTGTGAATTTAGATATTAATATTAAGGACTTAGACCCATTGTGAAATAACTCCATTTGATAAGTGGTTTGCATATCTGGAAGTGCTTATAGTTTTTTAGTTGCAAATCTCCCCCCTAATTTTCAAAGGACCGAAAGTCGCTAACACACGTAATAACGGAATATCGTAAGTTTAGTCTGCTATTGTCGGAACCTTTAAATTGATCCCAAAAATGTATCCCCTTTCTGCCTTTCTGTCGTGTTCTTGACATTGTCATTAACATCGCCACTTCTTCTGATACCAGTTGCTCGTTATGTCCTATCAGAGTAACTCCAAAGCGCAAGTTGTATCCATTTAGGGTCTGTCATTTCACATCATACGCCCATATACACCCATGCAGCTATGCCGTCTCTCTCTCACTCTCTGTCTGATCTCGCTGAATCCCTGCGCCCTGGCCTAGCGTTAATCATGCGCTGCCCGCAACTGGATCCGACTGGCCAGGGCGCCTTCGGAGCCAGACGACCCCCCGCTGGTCACATCGTAAAATGCTACCGGCAAGTGGCAGCGTCTCTCGGTATATATTCCCGCCCATGCATGCCAAGTCCAAGCAGCCGGTGTGACTTTTTTTTTTTAATTAACTAAGCTCAAGCTATACTGGGTGGGGTCTCTACGCTAAACCTAGGGTTCTCTAGATTAGGATCGCGTGTCTGTGTCTTCTGTTGTTTCAATTGTCATCTTTGCAATTTGCTCCACACCATTCGGACAAGACAAGGCAAGACGAAGCGTGAATATACAGTCGCAAAGAATAGCCATTGTTTATTGTATTAGGTAAGCCGAACACAGAGCTTGGACACATTGGATACCATATCGGTCCCTTATTATCCATCGTTGTGTTAACCCGTTAAACAGGGCCACCAGTGTGTTTACAGTCCCTCAATGAAAACTGTCTAATATTAACTTTTATTTCGTCCTCTGATAACAAACAACGGCGCTTAAAAAAATAATCGGCGTTCCTGTCTATACATGCAGACCAATATATAAATGACCTAATGCACATGCTTGAAAATTAATAGCATTGATGGTTAACAAGTCATCTCAGCAGAAATTATCCTGAAAGCCCTGGCTGGCTTCCCTGTCGTTTTTTTTCTTCTCGTTCTGTATATTCTTTCATATACTCATGGGAAACTTGATTTAAAGATTTGTTAATGTCATGTACTTGCACGAATAAGTGCCCCAAGTGCCCAATGTGTGTATGTGAATCATGGTATTAACAGATAATCGGTGTGCTATAGCCTATATAGTGGGATCGAGCCGCCGGCTGGTCAACAACCCTGGTAAAGCAATTATGTTGCAAGACTTGTGTGAATTGGGAAGGCGGGGGATATGAATTGTAAGACGACAGGCCGCTGCGGTCCAGAATAACCCTTGTCGATCAATGTTGGCGGAATTATCTAGAAATGCGCGATAATTGCTCTGGCACATCAGACTGAACCATTTGGGTTTGCCATAGCGAATATTTGGGGGCAATTTAGCTGAAAGATTATCTAAAATCATGTCACCACCGGGTAGAATTAAGTTACCTCGGTCTGTGGCTGCACTTTATATGTCGTTCGCTATAAGTTAGAGGGTTACCTCGGTCTGTGGCTGCACTGTATGTGTCCTTCGCTACAAGTAAGGGGGTTACCCCGGTTCGTGGCTGCACTCTGTGTCGTTGGCAAGAGGTTAGGGGGTTACCCCGGTTCGTGGCTGCACTTTATGTGTCGTTGGCTAAAAGTTAGGGGGTTACCCCGGTTCGTGGCTGCACTTTGTGTCGTTGGCTAGAAGTTAGGGGGTTACCCGGTTCGTGGCTGCACTTTATGTGTCGTTGGCTAGAAGTTAGGAGGTTACCCCGGTTCGTGGCTGCACTTCATGTGTCGTTGGCTAGAAGTTAGGGGGTTACCCCGGTTCGTGGCTGCACTTTATGTGTCGTTGGCTAGAAGTTAGGGGGTTACCCCGGTTCGTGGCTACACTTTGTGTCGTTGGCTAGAAGTTAGGGGGTTACCCCGGTTCGTGGCTGCACTTTATGTGTTGTTGGCTAGAAGTTAGGGGGTTACCCCGGTTCGTGGCTACACTTTGTGTCGTTGGCTAGAAGTTAGGGGGTTACCCCGGTTCGTGGCTGCACTTTATGTGTCGTTCGCTAGAAGTTAGGGGGTTACCCCGGTTCGTGGCTGCATTTTGTGTCGTTGGCTATAATTAAGGGGGTTACCCCGGTTCGTGGCTGCACTTTAAGTGTCGTTCGCTAGAGGTTAGGGGGTTACCCCGGTTCGTGGCTGCAATTTATGTGTCGTTGGCTATAAGTTAGGGGGTTACCCCGGTTCGTGGCCGCACTTTATGTGTCGTTGGCTATAAGTTAGGGGGTTACCCCGGTTCGTGGCTGATCTTTATGTGTCGTTGGCTAGAAGTTAGGGGGTTACCCCGGTTTGTGGCTGCACTTTAAGTGTCGCTCGCTAGAAGTTAGGGGGTTACCCCGGTTCGTGGCTGATCTTTATGTGTCGTTGGCTAGAAGTTAGGGGGTTACCCCGGTTCGTGGCTGCACTTTAAGTGTCGCTCGCTATAAGTTAGGGGGTTACCCCGGTTCGTGGCTGATCTTTATGTGTCGTTGGCTAGAAGTTAGGGGGTTACCCCGGTTTGTGGCTGCACTTTAAGTGTCGCTCGCTAGAAGTTAGGGGGTTACCCCGGTTCGTGGATGCACCTTATGTGTCGTTCGCTATAAGTTACGGGGTAAATTACCCCGGTTCGTGGCTGCACTTTGTGTCGTTGGCTATAATTTAGGGGGTTACCCCGGTTCGTGGCTGCACTTTATGTGTCGTTCGCTAGAAGTTAGGGGGTTACCCCGGTTCGTGGCTGCACTTTATGTGTCGTTGGCTATAAGTTAGGGGGTTACCCCGGTTCGTGGCTGCACTTTATGTGTCGTTCGCTAGAAGTTAGGGGGTTACCCCGGTTCGTGGCTGCACCTTATGTGTCGTTCGCTGTAAGTTAGGGGGTAAATTACCCCGGTTCGTGGCTGCACTTTATGTGTCGTTGGCTAGAAGTTAGGGGGTTACCCCCCGGTCCGTTTGATAGGTCACATATTTATCTATGCACAGTGGTATTTGTATTATGAACAAGAATCTAAAGAGACATTACGAATGGCTGCTTTGTGTGGTGCCACTGGGTAATCTGCACCATGACCAATGTAGAATATAGGTAAAACCCAGGGAAGGAATCGAACCTTCTGACACAAAAGCAGGTACAATCAGGGTCTCTACCACCCCTTGCGTAATATGTGATATCAAGACCGTTCCATATGGCCACATCTGGCGTTAAAAAAAACTGGGTGATTCGGGTCAGAAAAACGATTCCTGCAAAGCGTGTCTTAGCTCACACAGCAGTTGTCAGGTAACCGGCTTGACAGTTTTAATTATAATGGGTAAGTAAAATATATATTGATTATAGAGTATTATAAAGTCACAGCCAATAATCCAGTTGTTTAAGAACAGTTGAGCACGTTGTAAAGCCCCGGCGTCAGCGTTTATATCAGATTCTCATTGGAAAGACAGAACTGTAACAAACAGTCGCGACAGAACATACCGGTTATATATACGGCTTTAAGAGAAGTTATAATGGGTGTACATCTAATGAATATTTAGATCTTCTATAAAGTAAACATTTCTGATTTCTCTAAATCAAAATACGTCCGAGTAAGCTCAGCATTTCTGCACTTAAGAACATAAACAAACGGGGACTGCTTTCATACAAACGGTGCAGCACAAAACTCACATTCGCCAGTTAACATATATATATATCATCTGTTTTCTCGGATTATATCCCTCTACTTTCTTCTTAAAATTGTATCTTTTGATAAGAGTCCCAGAGCACCCAGGTGGGGGACTTTAATAATGCAGGGTTGTCCCGCCAACGCGCGGATCTAGAGACAAGGCTCAGGGCATTCCGGAGCTGTCCAGTGACAAAGAAGCCAGCCTCAGTTTCGTGTTCATGAGTGGGATGGAGGCCAGCCCTATTGGTTTTGTCGCGACGTTATTGTCGGTTATTTATTGCGATCTCTACAGCGAATCCACAACACACCAGGCAGCGGTCTCTAAAATCGTTATTCTTCTCTTGATATCATATACAACTGGCCTGTCGGCCAAGTTGGAACTTCCACACAACCCTACCCCGCTCGCGCACTCCGCAGAGTCCATCACCACTCAGCCAATCCCGAGAGAGCGAGGAACTCGGCGCGTCCCCCTGGGAAAGCCGGCGAGCGGGAAACGGAGTGACCGCTCGGACAGGCAACGCTCGCTGGCCTCGAGGACAGGGGCTTTTCTTATTTTTGACGAATTTTCCAATTTGGCCAGGATTTCTATACGTTAACATTGGGCTTACATCCGTTGCCATGGACGTCAACATGACGTCGCTGACGCTTACCAAAACGTAACAAATTGGGCTTCTGTTTTTTTCATCGCATTTACTTATATAGTAAATTATGGTTTCTAAATATTTTGGAAACACATTTAGAACACATTGTCTGACTGTATAAATGTAACCTTCATGAGAAATAGATCTGTCATCGCGTGATGAAAGGTATAAAGCTGCCGCAATGTGCATATTTCGATGACGTAGTATACAAAAAAGCCAAACTTGTTCATATGGAATGCACTAATTTGGCCCCCCCAAAAAGCATTAACAACATATCTGTGTTTTAATTGCATACAATAGGTGTACTTCTATGCTAAGAATATAAATCCATCATTTCCAAAAAAAATAGCTTTTAAATTTGTTAAAGAAAAATATTGCTGGATGAGTAACTTTAAAGCGATGGAAACTTAAGTGCTTAAGTACTTACTTAAGTAGGTAGGTGAACATGAAGCAATCCCACAATGACGTCGGCACACTTTAACTACGTCGTTTTTGACGCACACGTTTCGGTACCGCAAAAAAAGTTACGCATGGTGGTACTTGTCTCTGGATAGAATGTACAACCTCATATAAACCGGAAATCGCTATGACGTATAATAGCCGAGTTATGGCCTTTGCAAAACTATGACGTCATCACGTAATGGTGACGTCATGGCATGACGAACGACAGCGTCCAAATAATAAAATGCAAACGTTTAGCCCCACAACCCCACAATTGAGTCTATCATAGTGGCAAATAAACAGATATTATCATAAATATGTTTTTTATGATAAGAAAAGTCAGAATTGACAAAGATTTCGCCATTGTCAATTCTGACTTTTTCATCATATAAGTGAGAATTGATGGATTTTTAGTGTGATTTAGGTATGGACACATGCAGAGAGAGAATTGAGTCTACAATAGTGGCAATAAAAAAGACACGTAATATCATAAATAGGTTTTTTAAAATAAAAAGGTCAGAATTGACAAAGATTTCGCCAATGTCAATTCTGACTTTTTCATCATATAAGTAAGAATTGATGGATTTTGAGTGTGATTTAGGTATGGACACATGCAGAGGGAGAATTGAATCTACAACAGTGGCAAAAAAGACAGGTATTACCATAAATAGGTTTTTTATGATAAAAAAGTCAGAATTGACAAAGATTTTGCCATTGTCAATTTTGACTTTTTCATCATATAAGTAAGAATTAATGGATTTTTAGTGTGATTTAGGTATGGACACATGCAGAGAGAGAATTGAGTCTACAATAGTGGCAAAAAGGACGGATATTACCATAAATAGGTTTTTTATGATGACGAAAGTCAGAATTGACAAAGATTTTGCCAATGTCAATTCTGACTTTTTCATCATATAAGTAAGAATTGATGGATTTTGATGTGATTTAGGTATGAACACATGCAGAGAGAGAATTGAGTTTACAATAGTGGCAAAAAAGACAGATATTACCATAAATAGGTCTTTTATGATAACAAAAGTCAGAATAAGTAAGAATTGATGGATTTTTAGTGTGATTTAGGTATGGACACATGCAGAGAGAAAATTGAGTCTACAATAGTGGCAAAAAGACATGTAATATCATAAATAGGTTTTTTATGATAAAAAAGTCAGAATTGACAAAGATTTCACCATTGTCAATTCTGACTTTTTCATCATATAAGTAAGAATTGATGGATTTTGAGTGTGATTTAGGTATGGACACATACAGAGAGAGAATTGAGGTTACAACAGTGGCAAAAAAGACAGGTATTACCATAAATAGGTGTTTTTATGATAAAAAAGTCAGAATTGACAAAGATTTCACCATTGTCAATTCTGACTTTTTCATCATATGAGTAAGAATTGATGGATTTTGAGTGTGATTTAGGTATGGACACATGAAGAGAGAGAATTGAGTCTATAATAGTGGCAAAGAAACAGATAATATCATCAATATATTTTTTATGACAAAGATTTCGCCATTGTCAATTCTGACTTTTTCATCATATAAGTAAGAATTGATGGACTTTGAGTGTGATTTAGGTATGGACACACGCAGAGAGAGAATTGAGTCTATAATAATGGCAAAAAAGACAAATATTACCATAAATAGGTTTGTTATGATAAAAGAGTCAGAATTGACAAAGATTTCACCATTGTCAATTCTGACTTTTTCATCATATAAGTAAGAATTGATGGATTTTTAGTGTGATTTAGGTATGGACACATGCAGAGAGAAAATTGAGTCTACAATAGTGGCAAAAAGACATGTAATATCATAAATAGGTTTTTTATGATAAAAATGTCAGAATTGACAAAGATTTCACCATTGTCAATTCTGACTTTTTCATCATATAAGTAAGAATTGATGGATTTTGAGTGTGATTTAGGTATGGACACATACAGAGAGAGAATTGAGTCTACAACAGTGGCAAAAAAGACAGGTATTACCCTAAATAGGTTCTTTTATGACAAAAAAGTCAGAATTGACAAAGATTTCACCATTGCCAATTCTGACTTTTTCATCATATGAGTAAGAATTGATGGATTTTGAGTGTGATTTAGGTATGGACACATGAAGAGAGAGAATTGAGTCTATAATAGTGGCAAAGAAACAGATAATATCATAAATATATTTTTTATGACAAAGATTTCGCCATTGTCAATTCTGACTTTTTCATCATATAAGTAAGAATTGATGGACTTTGAGTGTGATTTAGGTATGGACACATGCAGAGAGAGAATTGAGTCTATAATAATGGCAAAAAAGACAGATATTACCATAAATAGGTTTGTTATGATAAAAGAGTCAGAATTGACAAAGATTTCACCATTGTCAATTCTGACTTTTTCATCATATAAGTAAGAATTGATGGATTTTTAGTGTGATTTAGGTATGGACACATGCAGAGAGAAAATTGAGTCTACAATAGTGGCAAAAAGACATGTAATATCATAAATAGGTTTTTTATGATAAAAATGTCAGAATTGACAAAGATTTCACCATTGTCAATTCTGACTTTTTCATCATATAAGTAAGAATTGATGGATTTTGAGTGTGATTTAGGTATGGACACATACAAGGAGAGAATTGAGTCTACAACAGTGGCAAAAAAGACAGGTATTACCATAAATAGGTTTTTTTATGATAAAAAAGTCAGAATTGACAAAGATTTCACCATTGTCAATTCTGACTTTTTCATCATATGAGTAAGAATTGATGGATTTTGAGTGTGATTTAGGTATGGACACATGAAGAGAGAGAATTGAGTCTATAATAGTGGCAAAGAAACAGATAATATCATAAATATATTTTTTATGACAAAGATTTTGCCATTGTCAATTCTGACTTTTTCATCATATAAGTAAGAATTGATGGACTTTGAGTGTGATTTAGGTATGGACACATGCAGAGAGAGAATTGAGTCTATAATAATGGCAAAAAAGACAGATATTACCATAAATAGGTTTGTTATGATAAAAGAGTCAGAATTGACAAAGATTTCACCATTGTCAATTCTGACTTTTTCATCATATAAGTAAGAATTGATGGACTTTGAGTGTGATTTAGGTATGGACACATGCAGAGAGAGAATTGAGTCTATAATAATGGCAAAAAAGACAGATATTACCATAAATAGGTTTGTTATGATAAAAGAGTCAGAATTGACAAAGATTTCACCATTGTCAATTCTGACTTTTTCATCATATAAGTAAGAATTGATGGATTTTTAATGTGATTTAGGTATGGACACATGCAGAGAGAGAATTGAGTCTACAGCAGTGGCAAAAATGACAAGATTTTTTTGTAAACCTCCTGACAAAAAGGCCCTTTTTTTGGGCAGGTAAAAATGTCAAATTACACATTTCATTGACCTGTTTCATTTAAACAAATGTCCTTTTTTACGATGTTCCATAATTTTAAGGAGCTCTGGGACACACCTATTGGCCTATTTGTTTCACTGTTACTGTCAATGTGGACAGGTTTTCTATCGGTATATTGAAATAACTAGTTCCATGTGGTGAGAGAGTGTCACACTCACAGTTATGACCCCTGTCGGTGAGGTTGTTGACTATATTGAATGTATGGATCATTGCACATGCCTATCAATTGGCGCGCATTAGCCTCACTTCTTTGTTTGCTGCTGATTAGATGGTACAGGTAGGTAGCCTTGACGCTGTTTTGGTTATCAATTCGTTTTGGTAAAAAACCCTGAAGGTGCGTCGGTCCAAGCCAAGAAAGTTAAGAAAGATCGGTCCGTCGGCCTCCAGGGCTTCAAGCTAGTGACGAAAAGGAGTAGAAAGGCAGCGCACTATGTGTATGGGGTAAGGCACAGAGGCGATGTGGAACAGGCCTCAAAGGCGATTGACAACTATTTAAGTGACAAGGGTGTGGTGGCATCATTGGTGCGTATTGTGAAACAGGGGCAGCGATATGCCTCATTCAAAGTAAATGTTGATGAGGGTTGTACCATCGATTCACCTGATTTTTGGCCGGAAGGGGTCAGTTGCAGGAAGTGGGTGTACAATCCGGAAAAGCCAGATGTGTCCAATAATGTTTAGGAGTCCCAGAAAATATTGTTTCGTATTGCTATTGTATACGGCTCTAAATTCGTGCCTAGCTGTAATGAATGACTCATTAGATAATCTTGTCATTGGCACTTTTAACTGCAAGGGCATCATGTGTAACACACCGTTCGTGACACATTTAATGGATGTGTGTGATATCCTATGCCTTCAGGAACATCACTTGTACCCAGACTGCATAGAATTCCCAAACACGCTAGGGAGTAATTGCAATGCCTTATCTAAATGTGATGGTTCTCTGTCCTTGTTTGATTTTCCTCGTAAACGCAAAGGCGGTGTAACAATTATCTGGAAGAGTGTTTTAAGCTACTCGATCGAAGCCCTAGACGAAATAGAGAGTGATAGAATTGTTGGGATCAAACTATCTAGGACGCACGAGGAAAGCATTATTGTGTTAAATGCTTACCTGCCTTCTACCAACGACACAAATGAATGTTACCAAGCTGTACTCGATGACCTTTTTGTGGCCCAGCAGCGGTTCTGTGCGTATGGATATGTTGTAATATGCGGTGACATGAATGCTCAAGTTCGAGAAAATGGAATCTTTTTACAGTTACGTGAAAAACTTTTTACTGATTTCCTCACATATATTGAGTACTCGTCGATGGTGGTTAGTAAGGAGTGCACGGGTCCCCGGTATACCTATTTACCAACTACTGTCTCCGAAGGTACTAAATAGATCACATTGCCCTTGATAATGCTCTCTATCAAAAGGTTGTTCGCTGTGGAATTGTTAGTGAAGACGCTCTTAACACGTCAGATCACCTACCCGTAGTTTTAGACCTTGACTGTCATATTCCAAGGTACGAAACGAATACGAGAACAGTCGTGAACTGGGATGCTGCTGATATCTCTTTGTATCGCCAGACTTTGGATCATTATCTGCAGTCAATTAACGATGCATCTGCCTGTGGTGTCAATGAGTATTGTAATTCCATTCAAAGTGCAATTCAAAGTGCTTCAGCCACCCTTCCCAAGAAAGTGTTCCATAAGCATAAGAAACCCTATTGGGATGACGATCTCCGAAAGGCTCACAACAAGCAGTTAAAATTACGCCACACTTGGATTAATGAAGGCAAGCCAAGGGGAGCACAGTATAATAGTTTCCTTTCTTATAAAAGATTGAAGAGAGCTTTTGCTAAACTTTTACGCCGAAAACAAGAAAGCTATGATGAGCAGCAGTTATTGCAGGTCGAGAGTGAGCACGAGCTAGATAGGGGTCGTTTCTGGAGAGCTGTCAGTAAACGTAGAGGTACTATAAAAGCCTGGCATTCAATCCAGTCGGAAGGCGTCTTATTAAGTGAGCCTAATAAGGTCAGAAGTTGCTGGGCAGGTTATTACGAACGGTTGCTAAACGAGAGTCCAGAGGAATCCCTTAATTATGACGCAAATTTCAAGGCGTTTATAGATCAAGCGGTCGCTGACTTTGTGGTTGAATGCGAAGGTAACGAGGACCCCGCTGGAGTCCTACAGACGCCTTTCCGTGTTCTTGAAATTAAGCTGGCTTGTTCATCCTTGCCAAATAAGAAAGCACCGGGGTACGATTTGATTATGTATGAACACTTGAAATCTGCCAGTGATACCTTATACGAGAAGTTAACCATATTATTTAATCAAATTGCTTCCGTTAACCAGGTCCCGGAGGCCTTTAAAACGGGGGTGCTTATCCCTCTATATAAAGGCAAGAGGAAAAACAAACACCTTCTGGACTCGTACAGGGGCATTACTCTAATGCCCACCCTGAACAAACTGTTAGAAAAAGTAGTTTGAAATAGGCTTCAACCATGGCTCGAGACAATTATAGGTTTCCTCACCCGCTACAATTTGCCTGCAGGTCTGGTTGTAATAGTTCGTTGGCCTCCTATGCGTTGCAAGATGCGATATGCTCTCACACGGAGCGGTCCAGCAAAGTATATACCTGTTTCTTAGATGCCGAAAAAGCGTTTGATAAAGTGTGGTGGAACGGTCTCTTGTACAAGCTATTACAACTTGGCGTCCGAGGTAGACTTTGGCTTCTTTTTCGAAACTGGTTACTTGGAAGCAGATGCAGTGTTCTGCTCGATGGACGTTATTCTGATAAATTTGATATAAGTCGCTCTATAAAACAGGGTGGTCTCCTCTCTATGTTTTTCTATGCTGTCTTCAATAACAATATCCACGAATGGGTTGACAAAGGCGATGGTATGCAAGTTAATCAGTTGCACCTAGGTAGTGTTACCCTTGCGGACGATTCCACCTTGGCATCACTGTCCAAACATGGCCTAGACAGAATGATTAATCGTGCTCACGAGTACAGTGTCAAATGGCGGTTTACCTTTTCGACTTCTAAGTCTAATGTCGTTGTATTTGGTGAGTGTAAAAGAAAACATATGAGGAACTGTTCGTCTCGCAAATGGTACCTGGGTGACTCCCAAATCAAGGAGGTGTCACATATTACTCATTTAGGTATTACGCTGTGTTCATATGGTTCGTCAGACAAGTTAGTTAGTAATATCTGCATAAAGGGTAAAGGGATCCTTGCTTCTTTGGCATGTGTAGGCCTCAAACCGGATGGTCTAAATCCCATATACTCAGCCCAACTTTGGGAAAAGATATGCATTCCAGCCTGCCTTTATGGATCTGAAGTGTGGCTTAGCCTCCGAGACAAGCACTTCGTGCAATTAGAAAAGTTACAAAAATATGCTGCCAAATTGATTCAGGGCTTCCACGTTAGAACCCATGATGAAATTGTACGCTCTACACTAGGTTGGTTGACGATTAAATCTCGCGTATTTAAGAATAAAATAATGTTTCTGCATAAGTTATACTCTATGCCAACATCGTGCATAGCTAAGCAATTGTTTTTGTCAAGGTTAACTGAATTTATATTATGTAAACAATTCCGCAAGGATCGAGGGTTTTTTGCCCAACGTATGGACAATTTTAAAATGTTTTAGTCTTACGGATTTACTCATGAATTACTTCTACGGTATGGAATACCCTACCAAACAAACGTGGCGTAACACTATCTTGAGCTCTATACGTCAAAACGAGAACATGGAGTATATTGCAGGATTGTCGGAATGGCACAGCATTATTTCTAAGCGTCCAACCTGCACAGCATTATTTCTAAGCGTCCAACCTGCCATATATATAAATAAATTGTATCGTATTTCACAGAACCATCCCTCTCACCGACAAAACTTTCTCAATTTGGTTCGAATGCTGACAATACCAGATACAGACCTCCTTGCTTGCCCTTTTTGTTGTGAAACAGTGTGTAACATTCAGTGTCATTTTATAATTTACTGCCCAGTACTAATGTTTACACGTTCCAAAATGTGGGCGGACATAAGTAGAGTAATCTCCGTACCAGAATTTAATTCATTGTCATACGCAGACACTAAACTTTGTGCGTTCTTATTGGGAGCACCATCTCAACTTGTTTGCGATCTAGTGCAAGAAAGCATTATACTGTTTGTTTCGGAACATTTCGGTCCCTTACTAAGAAATATTAGACAAATGGCATATCATCAGTAACTTAAATTTAAATTTCAATACCTTGATATGTATATATGTGCACGTTTGTTCGCTTCAGTTGAAGCTCTTGAGTCTTAATTTATTTAAATGACCTGTTTGTATACTCCTCACTTTGATGGGAAATAAAGATCAAATCAAATCAAATCACATGTGGTTGCCACGCTTAACGAACTTAGCAAAGTGATCCGTCAGTCGCAACTGTCCGGCGCCGCGATCGACAATAGCGTCACTAAATTTAAAGGCAACATGGAGGGCTGCAACGCGACGCAGTGGATTAAGTCCTTCGAACGGATGTCAAGAATGAAAGGTTGGGAGTGCGAAATGAGAGCGCTGACATTTCCCCTTTTCTTGACTGGCGCCGCCCTCGAATGGCATGCAGGCCTGGACGAGGATTTGCCGTGGGCACAGGTAAAGGAAAGCTTTTTGAACGCATTTAAGCTTACCAAGGCGCAACTGTTTCTTCGCCTAGATAAACTTCGCGCCAGACAACAACACGCCGGCGAATCGGTGGATGACTTCCTCACCCACATCTCCTCCATGTGCCGTGAGCTGGGGAAAGCTGAGGATCAGCAGATGGAATACGCCCTGCAAGGTCTGCTGCCAGACATTAAACAACAGGTGCTCCTGCAAGAACCGGAGACACTAGCGGAACTTCGGCGAGCAGCCCTACTGGTCGAGAGTGTCCGCACGTCAGTCACTGTGGGACAGGCTCGTGACACCCGCGATCAGCCAGCATTGATCAGCGCGCTGCAAGCCATGGTCTCTGCATTGGAGTCTCAGCAGCGCCCACAGAAGAGATACCATCCATATGCTCCACCCAAGAAAGGCTACACCCAGACTAACCGGGAAGTATCTGATCGTCCATGCGGCAAATGTGGTAAGACACACGAGGCTGGCAAATGTCCGGCTTGGGGCAAAACGTGCTTTAAATGCACCAGGCATAATCATTTTGCTTCTGTCTGTCGTAGTAAGCAGGTTCCACACTCCTCTGCCGCTCATTCCTGTAGTATCCCGAGTTATCGGTTTCTTTCAAGAGATTAATTATCGGGCACAATCCGGGCGACAATAAAGTGTTTTTACAGTAGAATCTGAGAAGCGTGGTTTATATCAGAAGACACTTCATTGGCGACGAGGATAAAAACAACTAGAAAAGCAAGCTTTAGATGCTGTCACAGTCGATCCTGATACTGTACAGATAACCCTTAAGAAAATTCACTATAGTAATATTATAGTTATACCATAATAGTACAATACTAATGCAATATTACTATAGTAATACTATGGTCAGTATAATATTACTATAATATGATCATAGTCTCTGTCTGACTACTATAGTATTACTACAATATTATGTCTGGAAATTACAGAGTACTATAGTAGAACTATTATTATCATAGTACTACTATGATATCACTACAGCATCTATAGTGTTACTATAGTCAGCACAATATTACTATGATATTACCATAGTCACTATCTGAGTACTATAGTATAACTATAGTGAGCATAATATTACTATAGTCACTATCTGACTACTATAGTATTACTATAGTGAGCAATATATTACTACAGTTACTATCTGGTTACTGTAGTATAACCACAATATTATGTCTAGAAATCATTTTTTACAGTGATATATCATGGCATATCATGGTAATTTCATGATAATCGACCGATATATACTATGGTATTATGGAAGGGTGTGATATGCCATAGCATCTTATGATATACCACGGTATATACCATGGTATATTATGATATATCACAGAATACTAAGATATATCATAGTTTACCATGGTAATATCATGATGAAGTTAAGATATACCATGGTATGATCTTGGAAGGGCGTGATATACTATAGCATATTATGATATACCAGGTTACACTATGGTACATCATGATATATCATGATATATCATAGTTAACCATGGTATTTTTAATGGGTTAGAGCGCTCGCATTGAGTGCTCTGGTCACCTGAGAGCCTAATGGCACGCGGATCGAAGGTTCGATTCCCGCTGTGGCCATGTCTTTGTGGTCGCAGGATAAAGATCCCATGTGCGTTTACGCAAAGAGTAGGAGGTTACCCCCGGTAACTTGGCTCCACTCTCATTGACGCGATATGACCAAAAATGGTTAAAGCGTCCTGAATATACAACCAACCCTGGTATTGATTTCATGATGGTAGACGGACATTATCATAATATACAATGGGGTAATTTGGCATAACCACACTATATCAAAGTAGATTTGGAGTGTATACTGCTTTTCCATCATGTGCCATGATATACCAGGGTAGGTTACCAAAATATATGCTATGTACCATGATATATTATTCATTACACAGCGATGTACCATAGTTGACCACGATAATAGCCGGGCTGTAAGTTAACATGGTTAAAGAGCAAATCAAATTATAGGAGTCCCCTATTAGGGCAAAAGGCAGGCACATCAGCCACAACTTCACCAATGTTACAACTTCACCAATGGTACCAATTATAAACTATATCCTGCCATGGTATTTCATGGTAAACCATATATACCCTACCATGTACGGTATGTATCATATATTACCGTGAAATATTATGGTAAATCATTGTATCACCAGAATTATACCATGGTATCAGCAGAGTATTCCATATACAATGATGTGCATGATATAACTACACATAATATCCTCGGCGTACAGAAAACAACTTATTTCTCAGTCGAGACCTAACTGATTGAGATTCAACTGAAAACTAACTATGCAGTGAAAGTTCTCAACTGTTGAATCAGATGCACAATTAAAAGACCAATTAACAACTAACTATGCAGTTGAGCACAGGTTGAATACTGAAACTTAAAAACAATTTTTTTTGGTCCTGCTATATTCAACAGAACCGTTGAGCGCACGCATAATAATCATTATGGTTATCATGAACTGTCATTCCAATATTCTAAATTAGGGGAATCATGCAATCAATACGGGAATACGACTACGAGAATAAGTAGCTACACTGGCGTATCGGCTATGCAGTATCCCCGGGGAGGGGGGGGGGGGGTGCTTATTGCCGGGTTTTGATGGGGGGTTCGCAGTCAAGCCCCCCCCCACCCTCTTTTGCACCACCAAATTCGGTCGCGGGACTCTGAAAATGTGCGTTCATAGGCCGAGTTTGCCGGGGAAAGTAATAAACCGAGTGGGTCCAAGGTAAAAGGAATTTCCCGTTCGAGCCGATTTTCAAGGTGAAATGCCCCCTACGAGTGTATTTTGGCGGTGAAGTAGGGGTGGCGTTACCGCGGACCGCCCCCCCCCCACCCCCCCCGCGCAATCCCAACAATGTACTAAGTCCCCCACCCCCACCCCTTCGCCCTAAAACACCAGTGAGATTTGCAGCGTGCCACAGCCCGCGACGTGAGTAACGCGCCACCAGGCGGCAGCTGCCTGGCGAAGATAGCAAGGCGCATGCGCGAAGTTTGAAAAATGTTGTGGAAAGGCGAAGACGAAGTCCTACGGCATGTGTATACGATTTGCTTATATTCACAAATATTTGCTTATGTATATGAATGAAAGGTATGTATTTATCAATACTATACTGTATAGAACCTGAAGACACCCAGGTTCGAGCGTGACACACTAACATAAGGCGAACAGAAGCCTTTATAAATTGAAACTTGTTGATCAGTTGATAGTCCACTCACCCCCCCCCGCCCCGGCATCTGTCACAGTGTCAGTTGATTTACGGCGCCTGTGCAGCCACTGGCACACCATTTACACTACAGTACAGTAACCCCAAACGCCGGAGGGAGTAGGGTTCGACCCACAGGCCCCGGCCTGTGTCAGTCGATCTGCAGCACCTGTGGTTTGACCTGCTCCACCCCCCTCCCTCTCTGGAGTTTGTGCCCCCATATGTATGAACCTTCGCACAACTGACCTGTACATAGATTGTGACTCCTGTATGTCTTGTGCATTCCTCTCGTTAACATCTTGTTTAAAGGATACTTTGTTTGTTCCTTGGTATATGGGTCTATGGGTGCCTCAACCAACCCTGTTGCATGCCTCCCCCCAATTATTTAGTGGTGTCTGTGTGGGGAGGTTGAAGGCCTACCTTTTGTTACACAGGGTATCTTTCAATGGCTCAGGGAAAAATCAGGGAACTGTCTTTATATTTCATGTGGGAACTCTATACTACGGTATAGTCTTGTTTTCAGGCTATACTGTTTGCAACATTATCTTTGGTATTTGTTTTGCTTCCTGCATAATGTACTGGGGTAATAATAAATATAGTACAAAGTTTCGTAAGATAGCTTTCTAACATTTTATCACCCATGTCTTACAATGTTAAACAGCATTGGTGAATGATAATTTACTGACGATAAGTGTATCCTTTTTTGCAGGTCAAGTCAGGTGAGAATTTCCTGGCAATGACGTAAATGAAATTTGCATGCTAATGCGAAAGAAGATCAGCCACGTTGTAAGGACTGGATAATAAGAAGAAAAACTGAGGGATCTACTTGTTTTACAAGTTAAAATAAATATATTTGTATAAAGGATTATTTATAAGCTTATATGTTATGTGCATTGAATAGTAGTTTTAAAGTTAAGTAGTAGTTATGTAGTAGATGCGAAGTACTGGATGGTAGTGCATCTCATTTTAAGGTGGAATTTGTATCTGTTACAAAAAAAGAGAGAATACTTTATCAATTCAATTATAAGTCATTTCTTGTATATGAGTTAGAGTATACATTATTTGAAATAGTTGAATAATAAGCTGGTTTTTATGTCGTATATATACACGTGATTTTATTGTGCATATAATGACTGGACAAAATTCCATGATGGCATTTTGTTTTCAATTCGTTCAAATGTATAAGCTGTGAAATGAACAATATTTTATTTAATATCAATATATGAATCATTCAAACAAGCATTGTTTTAATTTGGAAAGATCCTGGCACTTTTTAGATGTGAAATTAAATTTCAAGGTGTGTGACTATGATGCTGCTATATGGTGTATCTTAAAGTCCATGGTGCGGATTGGGGGGTAACTTTGGCTATTTGTGAAGCATTTTGGTAACTATTCAATATATTTAAATTTTTATATTTTTATCTCCATCATAAAAGGCGAGAAAAAAAATATTTTCAATACTTTGCCGCTTCGGCCTCAAAACGTGAGGGGATTCCGGGGATTCCCGCGTGACGCGGGTCGAGGCACTCGTTTGGGGAAGCCCTATTAAGAGGCCATGTCAACATGGCTGCGGCAAGGATCAGTTCCGACGATTCAGATTCATTCGAAACGAATAGCGACAGTGAGTCTCATTCAGACGCTGATTTAATGAAAACGACGGAATCAGGGGTGTTACCGTTCATATTTGAGCCCCCTCACCAACACAAAATGGCGACTGGGAAGGAAGATGTCGGCCCAAACACGCTGGCACTAACTGTGGCAGATTCCCGGGGCCCTGGCCCAGAACGTGTTGGGAACATCGTATGGTGGTTTAAATCTACACATTTTTTTATTATGTGCAATTTTGCACATGATATATGTATATTACTGTCGGTGGCCGCAAATGTTGTAATTGGTTAACATCATGGATTAGTTTATATTGCTTGTACAGGTCAAATTATGTGATAGAACATGGACATTGTTTGGAAATCGCGGGACGCTTTGCAGGCGATAATTAGGAAGTTGGCCGCGCGACGAAACGGCCGCCGGTGTACGGGCGCTAGGTTCATGTAGTGGAAGCACAGGCACAGTAAATCAGTGGAGGGAGTGTGTGTGGGGGGGGGGCCCACAACGTATACTAAACACAAGTTTAGTATACGTTGTGGGGCCCCCTATCCCGTCCTCCACTGATTTACTGTGCCTGTGAGTGGAAGTCCTGCAGCCTGTGTGCATATTAGTGTATATATAGTATAGTAATATGTAGAAATACACTATATATAACAAGTTGTTGTTATATAACACAGGGGCTGATCTAGTGCCAAGTTTGTGGTGTCATCGAAACTTGCAACAGGGAGGGGGGCTATGAACAAAATTGCGATTACGGGTGGGGGGGCGGGGGGAGTGTGAACGTTTTACATAGCATTCTTCCTGGAATTTTTTTTTCCCACCGACACACACACACCCTTAATGGAGGAACCCTGTTGAGTGCCCCGCAACCCGGAACATATACCGTCCTGTTCTCGCAAATAGTACGTTTATATTACCTTGATTTTAAAAGGGATGTTGTGGGCCTGCTCAGAGGCATTATACCTAATAGCCCCTTCAGGATCCACGCCATTCATTTATCACCGCCCAATCCTATGTAATCCTTGAACAGACCAAGGCCTATGCACGAAAATTCTCCCCAGGTCGACATATTTTCTATTTTACGCCTACTGAGCCCTCCTCAACGCTAAACCCCAATACGGCATAACAATCAGACTATGTGCAGAAGAACTACCGTTTAGTAGGACATATATTCCCCTGCCCAGCTAGAACACGGAGGGGAAAACGAAACCCGAAGTGCCAACGTGCGAGAATGTTTCTGTGGCGCTTTGGTTCAGTGCTCGCCTCGCACGCAGCCGGCTGGGGTTCGATCTCCGAGGATGCCGATTTAAGTTTTTGTATTTCGTGAATTCAAAGATAATATTAAATTTACACACGCGGGATCTCTGTCCCCGCAATTTTGCAAACAAACTTTTTTTTTTACAATTTACGCCGATCTGTGTAACAATATTTAAACCCAACCCTAAATCAGGTCTAAACGCCCGGACTGCCTTCAAGAGTGGCAGCAGACAGTAGATTTAGACTAAGTCTATATTTAGTTGCATGGACACATTGATGATGTGCTCATCCTTATAAAATTGAAGTATTACCAGATTTAGATATACAGTATATTATATATTTCTTTAATTCTAATAAGTTTACTTAAACTCCTTGTGCCAAAACCTGCCCCCGGCATAGTCGTAGGAATCCGCGGTGAAATGAGCTTCGCAGATGACTGCATGTGAATTGGGTGATGGAGTCTCAAAATCGGGCCGTTTCGTTTTCACAAACTTAACCCATGCAGGCTTATATTTTTTACTGTTGATCTGATTCGGGAACAAATGCACCGTGTGTCCAGTTAAATAAGAATTCCCACAACCATACACCACACAACGCTTCACCATTCTGGCAATATGCCACAGACGCAGCCTGTGCTGCATGTAGGTCAACGTGCATGTAAGGTTAAAGAAACGTCTGCCTCGGTGTCCAGAGGGTGACTTGAGTGACGTTACAGAATCCAAACACGGCCGATGGCCGAGGAACAGATACCCCCCCCCCCCTCCCTCCTATGGCTTATGGTTATGGTGTTAAATCCATGCCATAATTCACATAAGATGATGAACATGCCATTATGCAATATGCACATGGCATTATGCAATATGAACATGCCATGATGTAATATGCACATGCCATTATGCAATATAAATATGCCATTATGCAATATGAACATGCCATTATGCACGGGCTAAACAACAATGCCATTATGCAAGAAAAACTTGCCCTTATGAATATGAACACGACATTATGCCATATAAACATGCCCCAATGATCGTAGCTTTGTCGTTAACATGATGATTTGATTCGACTAAACGTGAATCTCGCATTACTGCTATGCGTCTATCGTACGCATTATGATCATGACATTATGCTATATGAACATGCAGGTCACTCTCTGCCTTCGACTCACTGCGCCTCGTGCTTTGTTATATCTGATATCTCTGCTGTTGTCAATGAATTTTGCACACGCGCCCGCCAAGGCGGCCCTACACCGATAGATAAGACAAATGCGCCGCGCATTGCTACAAATTTGTGTTCGGGACCCACCCAGACTACGATATCAGGTAAGCTTACACGTACGGCAACGAGTTCTCTTTGAATTACCACTTTTTTCACAATCCTGTACAGAGTTCTTTAATTAATTACACAAGTCTCGTTTTACTGTTGTAAACTCCTATTTTCCAAATAATTATAAAATCGGATTTGTTCGTTTTTTTTCTAATAATCTTGAAGTTGCGCCCGGCCAATAACTTAGCAGCGTTATGGCTTGCATTGAGCTGACAGGCAGATGATTTGGCCTTGACCTTGACTCGTAGACACGTTTTGGCGGCGAGACAAACAGTTGGAACTGCATGTAAGTTGCACGTTTTTCACGAATTCAAGTTCACTCCAGGCACTGGTGATGGGTGATCCAGCAGTTTCTGACCTGATCCCTATTATCACCCACACAAGAAAGATGATATCCCTATCGTATAAGTTGGACGCTAGCACATAACCATGCAAAGACCTTACTATGTCTATGATCATACTAATTAAGAGTTAGTAAGACTAAGTCTAAGGTCTTTAACAAAAGTTTTAACTAAGTTTGAGGGATAATAGGGACCAGTGCAGAAACTGCAGGATTACCCAGATATGGCTGTTTATGTGAACTCAATACATAATCACCCAAGTGAAAAGAACTGATGATGACAAAAATTATCTAAATAGGTCTAACTTATATAAGGCAAAGTGGGCTAATCTCGATCCTTGGGTAACCTCGACCCCCATGTGCTATTTTTATTGATGATGTCACCAATCCATATTTTTTCGCCGATTTGATTTTTTTATAACAATCTTAGAGATGCCCCTGGTAACTAGACACAGAGAAGCTGAATTATAGATATGTAATTTGTTATCCAATTTGAATTAAATAAGTCCTGCAACCCTACATTAATACATACCTTTGCAGCTTATCTCAAAAGTTAAGATACATGAGTTTCAAAAGCAAGCAGTATGCCTGATTAACACTGAGGATGATAATTTATTAAATAAAAAAGAGTGACAGCAGACGATGTTTACAACATGTGTGACATCATGACGGTTCTTCCCCAGATCGACCTTGACCTTGTGAGAGATCGAGGTTACCCCACCTTTTTCACGACCGTGGTCTAACCTCGATCCCCTCTTTAATTTAACGTCAGTTTCTAACAATATGTTATAAAAATATATTATGTTTTAGCAGTGGATGATCACAATTACATGCAACAATAACTGTCCGGCCCTGCTTCCCCATATTCTGATGTTGACTAATATTTAAATGTATTGTAACATAAATGAGTTATTTTGGCTTCGTAAATGGCATTCCCTTGGCATGATGGCCCATGAAGTATTCTTGGTACTTTGCGTTATGATTACCCGTGTAATAACACTAATAAATATAGTTTCAATGGATTGCTTTATCTATCGTTAGGCATAAGAGGCACAGTTATGTGAATTAATATTGTTGCTTTCGCACACTAAGAATCACGTTATGCAGCTTAAATCACCCACCTATCCCAGAGGGTCGAGGTTATAGACCAGGGGGGTCAAGGTTCGACCATGGCCCCCACTGCCTTTCAGAAAATGAGCACTCCCCACAATCTGCCTAGGTTTTCGTTTTTTCTATAAAATCATATTACTTGAATACCATGGTTTACTGTTTGAACAAAAAATAAGTTCATTTTATATTATTAAAGAAAATATATGTTTTTTTGTCTTAAGGGGTCGAGATTAGCCCACTTTGCCTTACATAATTAACCATTGTTAAGTTTTAATAGGTTTAATATAATATGAATTATGCAAGTAATAGATATAATGTGCAAGTAATAGAGAGCAAACTTTAAAATGAATGCATCCTAGCTATGGTCCAAGTAATGTCTAAAGAAGAGGGTTGTAGCGATTTGGAGAGATAGGTTCGTTATCATAATAGATAATCATTCATCGAAGTGATCTGGGTAATGCATTACTACTTTTTTGGCCATGTGTATTGCTTGACCTTTCAGCTTGTTGTCAGAATCAAGGTCAAGTTTACTGGGCTATTCGATACTGAAAACTGGGTGCGAGGCCAAGTGGGTGTGTTCAAATCCCCTTGTGATAGGCACAGTGGATAAAAAGGGCTTAGTGCAAAAGATGCAAACAAAACAAAACAAAAGATATATAGAAAGAGGCTCCAAGCTTGACGTCCACTAGAACCTGTCGACACCTCGCAAAGGATGGCTTGAGATTCCTGCTTGCATGTCTTCTCAGCCCGCACTGATTTACTCTGCCTATTCACTCTTGCACTGAACTTAAGGCGTAAATATCAAACCCCCCGGTGGATGGGAGGGGGGGGGGGGCACTATTATCATCCAGGATTATCCCAAGGATTATGCAGAGGATTTCAAAATTTTGGGTACCAAAGCTGAGCATACGTTTGTGGGGGCCTTATGTGTCTTCCGGGTCTTATATGTCCCTCATCGCTGTAACCCCTGCTATGTGGCATCACGCTGTGGGCCTTAGACCGAACCTTTATCCTTAGGCTATCTATAGGCCCTAACTCCTATCCCTCATCTGAATCCCTGATCCCTAATCCCTGACCCCTAATTCACAATCACTGACTGCTAATACCTGAGCCCTAACCCGGCCGTAATATCTGAGCCGTAATTCTCAATTCCATCAACATAACATCATGTTATGTTCATATTGCATACTGGCATGTTCATATTGCATAATGGCATGTTGTGAATTATATTGCATAATGGCATGTGCATATTGCATGATGGCGTGTTCATATTGCATAATGGCATGTGCATATTACATAATGGCATGTTCATATTGCATAATGGCATGTTGTGAATTATATTGCATAATGGCATGTTCATATTGCATAATGGCATGTTGTGAATTATATTGCATAATGGCATGTTCATATTGCATAATGGCATGTTGTGAATTATATTGCATAATGGCATGTTCATATTGCATAATGGCATGTGCATATTGCATAATGGCATGTGCATATTACATAATGGCATGTTCATATTGCATAATGGCATGTGCATATTGCATAATGGCATGTGCATATTGCATAATGGCATGTGCATATTACATAATGGCATGTTCATATTGCATAATGGCATGTGCATATTACATAATGGCATGTTCATATTGCATAATGGCATGTGCATATTGCATAATGGCATGTGCATATTACATAATGGCATGTTCATATTGCATAATGGCATGTGCATATTGCATAATGGCATGTGCATATTGCATGATGACATGTTCATATTGCATGATGACATGTTCATCATCATATGTGAATTATGGCATGGATTTAACACCATATATGGTAAACCTTGGCCAAAGTCGGACAGGACCCGTCCATCCTACAGCCATAGAACTAGGGCTTGGACCTATGCTTGTGTGATTTTCTTTTATTTACCGATTAGGGAACAAATGCACTGTGTGTACAGTTAAGTAAGAGTTTCCAATGACCAGTATTTAAACCACCACCACAAGTGATGACCACCAGCGAGCCGTTCATAACAATGCGTTAGTAGGTAAACCGACGCGGCGTACGAGCAGCGTGCGGGCGGGGTGCCTCGACTGACGTCACAAGGACTGAAACTCGCAATGTAAACAAAAGCACGTGTTTTCACCGCGCAGCGGGACAACCCACGAAACGCCAGTTTTGAATTGAAGAAAATAATACTTCCCCGCTTTGATAATTTTTTTGATGGACATATATGGGGAGATTAAGCATTAATCTATCAATGTCCACTGATGAATTAGGGTTTTAATTAGTAGCACCTTGCACTTTAATATTATCTGTTGATTTAATTATGTCAATATGCATATAAGCAAAGAACATTTTTTCACATAATAGTAGCTTGTTTTTCTAATATATCCATACAGCTAGAATGTGTATATTATATAAATCTTTTGGAATTTTTGTCATTTATGTGACAGGTAACCTTTAGTTAATTATGTGTGTATAATGCGCGTATGTCACAGGTTCACACACTGCATCGTTTTATTGCAATACATATATATGAAAGTGGATTGTAAATCTTTGTATTCTTTACTCTTGTATTTTTCAGACTCTGGCATTATATATATATATATATATATATATATATATATATATCGCTATATGTAATGGTGATTGATACCATAATATTCCATGGTATCCATGTAGTAAAGTACCATGGTAAATTAGCATCCCCTGGTACTTGGTATATCATGGTATACCATAGTAAATTACCATGGTATACCTGTTTCAAAATACCTAGGTAAATTCATCATGGTGTACCATGGTAATCTCATGGTAGTTTTTCGTAAGGGACAATTCCAATATGATATGATAGTCTGACAGGCTATAGGTGAACTATAGTCATACTATTACATAATCAACTATAGTATGACTACAGTAGTGCCACTAATATTACTATAGTATAACTATACATTAGTACAACTGTAGTAGTATTATAGTATAACTACAGTCTTGCGACTAATATTACTATAGTATAACTACAGTAGTACCACTAACATTACTGTTGTAAAACTATAGTATTACTGTAGTAAAACTATAGCAAACTATGGTATTACTGTAGTAAAACTATAGTATCACTGTAGTAAAACTATAGCAAACTATGGTATTACTGTAGTAAAACTATAGTATTACTGTAGTAAAACTATAGTATTACTTTAGTAAAACTATAGTATTACTGTAGTACAAAATACTACAGTGGCGAAAATACCACAAAATACTATATTACTATAGTTTTATCATAGTTACACTGTAGTAAATTTTCATAAGGGAAGTGTCAAATAGCAGAAAGAGACTAAACTCGCAGAACTTTCCCAAAACGAGTTATCACAGCCAGTGAAAATTCTCACAATGCCGGGGGACCAGCCTGAACCTGTTGCTGTAACTGTGGTGTCTGAAACAAGAGCATTGAGAACACAACCCTTTTCACCCGATGACAACCAAATCTCCACGGGAAAGAAGTGGGAAGAATGATTAGAAGGCATTGAAAGGGAATTTCGATACTTCAGAATCACAGAGCCTATTGACAGGAAGGATGCCCTTATTATCTTCGGTGGCACAGAACTGGCCAGATTAGAGAAAAGTCTACCAGACCCAGCCGGAGATAATCTTGATGAATATGTGAAGCTGCGAGAGAAATTAAATGATTACTTCACACCGAAGAAGAATAAACACCACGCCAGATATATATTCCTGAAAGCGAAGCAGGAATCAGGAGAATCGATTGCTGCCTACGCTGCAAGGCTGAGAGAGAAGGCCAAGGGGTGTGAATTCGAAGACAATTGTGAAGACCGCATCCTTGAACACTTGATTCAGACAATCGATAACAATGGGTTGATTCAGAGAGCCATAAGCAAGAAATGGACTCTGAACCAGTTCCTAACAGAAGCAGCACAGACCGAGGATATATCTCTACAAATGAGAGACATGAAGACGCATGACAACAGAGAGGTGTCAAAGGTTGGGCAATGGCAGAGCCAAGAACAGAAGAAAGGAAGATTCCAGAAGACCAGTTTCCAGAAACCGGGTCAGAAACTACCACCATGTAGTTATTGTGGGTTAACAGGAGCCCACACCAGAGGACAAGACTGCCCAGCTTATGGAAAGCAGTGCCGATCTTGTGGGAAATGGAATCACTTCTCAGCTGTGTGTCAAGCTGAGACGTACATGGGCCGCGAGAAGATATGGGGGAAGCAGCACAGCAAGAAGCAAAGTCAACCGAGAAGGCACATCAAGAAAACGACAGAGCAAGACAGCACAGCAAGCTCTGATGACGAATTCTTCGAACAAGCTGTCAATCACCTTAAACAAGTGAGGAAGGTAAAGGCAGTCAACGACAGAGACAATACTGTAGCCGTAACCATCAGCAACGTCCAGACGAGAATTGAGCCTGACAGCGGTGCAGAAGTGAACATCATGGATGAACATCAGTTTAAGGCACTCACTAACAGATCAAGGGAGAGAATCACATTGGAAGACAGCAGAGTAAAAGTCACAACACTGCAAACGGAGCTGCTGGTAAAAGCGGAATTCAAGACACTTATCCAGAACGAGACAAGAGGAGCACTGGACCCTCTAAAGAAATGGCTGCAGCAAGGCCTTGAGAATGAAAGATTCGAAGAAGTGCCGCAAGGTGAACCAGTTACGTGGTGCTCACCACTTGTGGTACAACCCAAACCAAGATTCGGCAACGTTCCGCAGGATCAGCTGCAACCGCAGATGATTAGAGCCAGCCTGGACATGCGAGTACCGAACAAGTGCATGGGAAGAAATCGCATCACACCAAGCCCAGTGGTAGAGGATTTCACGCATAAATTCCATGAGTGCCAAATCTTTTCGAAACTGGACATGAACCAGGGGTACCATCAACTACTCCTGGATCCAGAATCAAGAACGGTCGCAACGTTCAGCACGCCATGGGGCAATATGCGAGCTAAAAGATTGGTCTTTGGAGCCAAATCCTCAGAAGATCTGTTTGATGAGACAATTTACAGGATTTTGGCGACATACCGTTATGCCTCAATCAACGAGATGATATTCTGCTAGGAGGGCGCAACAGGGAGGAACACAACAGGACCCTAGAGGCAGTTCTACAACGGGCAACTGACTTTGGAATTACATTCAACCGAGAGAAGTGTCGATTCGGAGTCGAAGAAATCGAGTTCTATGGATGTAAATTCACCAAGGACGGATTGAGACCATCGCCAGACAAGGTCACGGCTGTCCAGCAGTGCAAGCAGCCAGAGTCGAAAGAAGCGGTCAGAAGCTTCTTAGGGATGACAGGATACCTTGCGAAGTTTATTCCCAGGTACACATCTCTCACAGAACCTATCAGGAAACTCACCTTGAACGACACCAAGTTCCACTGGGGACGGGACGAGAACAAGGCTTTCTTAAGATTAAAGGAAAGCATCACTCACGAAGACACTATGGCTTTCTTCAACCCGGCCAAAGCAATAATGGTCCGAGTGGAAGCCAGCTACCACGAAGGATTATCAGCCGGTCTATTCCAACCAAGCGGGAAGGGATGGCAGCCGGTTCATTTCATCAGCAGGACGATGACTCCCACAGAGAAGAGGTACAGCCAAACCGAGAAAGATGCACTAGCCATCAAATGGGCCAAAGGTAGGCTCAAGATGTACCTATTGGGGGCACCAAGGTTCAGGATCATCACAGCGCACAAGCCTCTTCTGCCGCTATTCAACAAAGCTACAGCCAAACTTCCACCAAGGATCGAGAAGTGGGTAATGGACATGCAGGATGTGGACTATGAACTAGTCTATGAACCGGGAAAGGACGAACAAGATCCACTGGATTTCCTGTCGAGACACCCGCTGCCAAAAACAGAAGACGATGCCACAGAATGCATTATCAAACAAATCGTTGTGCGAGAACATGCCATCGTTATGGATCGTATCAAGGAAGAGACAACGAAGGACCAGCAACTTCAGAAGCTAAAGGAGAGAATCCTGAAAGGTGACTGGGATTATCACAGGAGAGATCCTGACATTATGCCATTCTATTCAATTAGAAATGAACTGTACTCCTGTGAAGACCTAATCTTTAGAATGAACCAGATTGTTATTCCCAGGACTCTGCAGAGGAAATTCATCAAAGCTGCCCACAGTCTGCAAGTCCTTGGAATCACCAAAACGAAGCAAATGCTGAGGGACAAATATTGGTTTCCATCATTAAACAACATGGTCGAAGAAAATTTAAACCAATGCTACGAGTGTAAAGTTGCCACAAAACAACACCGGCAAGAACCGGTCAAGATGACGCCCATACCAGACAACCCATGGGAGGTTATCTCCATAGACTTTGGAGGACCATACCCGGATGGTCACTACTACCTAGTCGCGGTTGACAAGCGGACAAGATACCCCGAGGTCGAGACGACGTACACTACTGCGTTTAAGACTACGAAAGAGAAATTGAAGAAGATGTTTGCAACACACGGAACACCGAGACAACTGGAATCGGATAACGGGCCACCCTTCAATTCAAAGGAGTTTGCCGAGTTTGCCAAAGAAGAAGGATTCCATCACCACAGAGTCACACCGGATCATGCAAGAGCAAATGCCGAGGCCGAGAGCTTCATGAAAATGCTCAACAAGACGGAACAGATATGCCAGTTACAATCGCGTGACAGAAATGCAATCCAAGACATGCTGGTGGGTTATCGCTCTACCCCACACGCGGCAACCGGTGTTAGTCCGTATGGAGCACTCATGAGAAGGAATGTCAGAACGAAATTGGACCACCAGACCAGATGGGAGGAGGAAATTTGTGCTACTGACGCCACTATCAGTGAACGAGATAAACAATATAAGGAGAAGCTCGGCTTGAAGTCGGATGGGAGAAACACCAAAGAGCACAACTTTATTGTGGGAGACTATGTTCTTCTGAAACAAGCAAAAAGAAACAAGTGGGCGACTGCCTTCGAACCATCGTTTTATATCATTCATAGAATTGATGGATCATCTATCGCTGCCAGGAGGGTGACAGATGGGCGAGATGTATACCGAGATGCAAGCCATTTTAAATTGGTGAACGCTGTCATTCAAAATGCTGATGATTCACATGCCACAGATTGGAGGGAGAAAGTTCTATCAGAGGCAAGGGAGGAGGAATACCAGACCCAACAGCCGAACGATGCAGAGCGCATGAGGTCTGAGGAGACAACTACATCCGACGGCCCGAATCCTGAACCACAGACACGTGGAGATGCAGGAATCGACCCAAAGCCAATCCGGGACAGGCGAAAGCCTCTATACTTAAAAGACTATATTGTGTAGCGTTGGAAGACGATACACTCCTACCACATTGGACTATAAACATTAATGGCAACCTGTTCATATATAACCCCACACTGGATTATTAGTTAAGCAGACCAAGGATACGATTACTACTGTAGTTGTTAGTTAAAGAGTCGCATGCAGATGTAGTAAACAGACGATTATGTAACTCACTAATAACAGCTAGTGTTTAGTTATTATGTAACTCACTGATAACAGCTAGTGTTTAGTTAGTTTTGCTAAGGGTCTTATCTCTTAAAAGAAGGGGAGAAACGTAGTATCCCGAGTTATCGGTTTCTTTCAAGAGACTAATTATCGGGTACAATCCGGGCGATAATAAAGTGTTTTTACAGTAGAATCTGAGAAGCGTGGTTTATATCAGAAGACACTTCACTTCCCACCTTAGTTCGAATGAATAGGGGTATCTGCCTGTCTCTCCACCCGAGGACAGGCCGCAGATTGACAAACCTACGGTTATACCATCAATAGGTGGCCATGGTGGCAATGAATCGACCAAATGTAACATGATGCGCGTCAGTGTCAATGGCAAAAGTGTGTTGGCGATGTTAGATATACTGGTGCAAGTGTAAGCTGTATTTCTCAAGTCATGTACAACCGATTGCACTGCAATCGTAAATATCAGCTTGAAGAGTGTGACATCAAGTCTGTTGAAGGTGTAGGAGGGCACAAGATCCACGTGCTCGGGAAAGTTGCACTCCCAGTTGTTGTAGAAGGTCTCACCCTTTGGCAGACATGCCTAGTCCTGCCGATGGAAACATTCCCAGAGTTCATTCTTGGTGAGGACTTTCTTAGATACCAAAACGCACAATGGGACTTTCCAAGTAACACGGTAACTCTACAAAAGGGTACGATCTCTGTTCAGCTAACATCTAGTAATGCACAGAACCATGTATGTTTTGTTCGAGTCACTGAAGATGTTGTAATACCAGGGTGTTCAGAACTACTTGTCCCTGTAAGAGTGTCGAAACGTACCAAAGACGACCGTTTGACCGATGGGGTGATCGAACCCAGCGGTTCTCTTCAGAGAAAGACTCGTGTGACAGGACCGCGATGTGCAGTCGCACCAGACGGCGACAAATGCTGTTACAGACTCTTAAACCCTTATCAGACTTAATTCGTAAACATACAGTCGTAGGTACCTTCTCTCCCATGAGTGATGACGTGACTGTCATTCATGTATCTGACACACCAGACGAGATAAAAAACAATCACTTTGGTGATACACTTTCTTGATGTCAAGAGATAAAACAAGGTATATAGAATATGTAAACACTATAATTGTACACGTATACATTATGATAAAGGCTACAGTAGATTCCCGACTGGTGTCTAAAGAACTTTGCATGGACACCGTTGTGCCCCTTAAAAGTGGGTTTCATCGCACGACCAATACCACCAATACAGCCACCAACCACTCTGTTTCGCATATTCTTAGCCTTCGTAGTTTACCCTTGGCGCAAGTGCCCCCAGGCAAGCCCGCTTCTCTAGGGGCACAACGGTAACAATGTTAAAATCTTTTGACGTTAGTAGGGAATCGACTGTAGCTTTTATTATAATATGGGCGTATACAATAATAGTGCTTATATATTCTATATACCTTGTTCTATCTTCTGACATCAAGAAAGGGTATCAACACTAGATTGTTGCAGTCATATTTTCGCGAACAAATGTTGGAGCATGCGACTTTTCCCTACCAACGGCCATGCATATGCAGCGCCACCTGGCGAATCCCGCCACCATTTGTAGCCTGGGTCCCAAACTTTGTAACAGTCAATGACCTGTGATAGAGGGCGCTGCTGTTGTCCTTAAGTTCAAAGTGAGTGACAAGGCCCTCTAGCGGAGAGTCATATGCTAACGGAGAGGTTTCCTCCCACTGCGCGGCTCGAGGTCCAGCATGGCAATGCCAGTCAACGCCGCGCCAATCACAGCATAGATAATTAGTACGCGTCACCAGGGGGCGCTGCCTAGTGGGTGGCCGGATGTCTCTGTTACTTTTTTTGCGGGCGTTTTTTGCGTGTCGGATCGGCGGGAAAATATCGTGAACTGTTTGGAACATCTCGAAAATGTCGCGTATTGTCAGAGAGGTTTGTTTGTCGATTGATTAGCCTACTTTGCAGCTTTGACCGGGGTCCGTTTTAACCGCTGGGTGATTGAACTGTGGAGGGGATGGGGTTGTAGCCCAGGCGCTAAGATTTGTTCACAAACAACTTCTCAAGGTCAGGGTCAAAAGAAAAAAGTAATATTTGTGGAGCCTGGACTGAATGGGGGTGTAACACAGGAGCTCAGATTTGTTGACAAACAACACCCTAAGGCCAGGGTCAAGCACCTTAACCAGTTCTCTTCATTTAAAAAGAAATAATCTTGTGGAGCCTGGAGGGGAGAATTGACCTACAGCCCCTATACACTACAGTACAGCGGGCTCAGATTTGTTGACAATAAATAAATATGCAATACAATGTTGCAAAGATCATGAATGCATATCACGCGCATCACTTGGCTTTGTCAGCAAGGGATGGGGGTCACCACCCATTCGATTTTTATAATATTGATCATGTCACTTGTTTATGACCATCCCTATAAAATGTCAAAAGTTCTGCGAAAACCAAGTGACTTCTTCGTAGTCGTTGAAATTATATCACTATCTGGAATCACAGGATTGGAGAGTGGAAAGAAAAAAATGCTAGTTAATTTGTTCAATGCAAAATGAATATGGCCAACTGACAGTAAATGTTATTTGCTTACACTGTAATGTTGCATGTATGACTTGCAAATAAAAATGCTAAACTGAGGGTAAGGGCTCCTCACAAATTAAAAACCATCGCGGTTACAAGAAGGCGTTAGAGATGGTCCATATTGACAGACTTCATTTGCAAAGCCTTTGCGAAAAGGCTGACGTTACTACCTAAAAAAATTACTCTATACCACAGGCGCCGTAAATCAACTGACACAGCCCTGTGTCATGCAGTTGTTTTACGGCACCTGTGACTCAACCTTAGGCTTCCGAGGACCCGTATGTTTATGTAATGTAGTCACAAGTTAAAGTAGTAAAAGCCTGTTGTTGGCCAAACTGCCTGGTACATCATGTGTGAGAGAGTATATCTATGTCTAGCTAATTTCTTGTGTAATTAAGTGAACAAAATCGGGTACATAGTTATACCGAAACCGACCGAAACCGGCCTGAATATACCAAAACCGAGTTGCATAGAACAGTTTAACTTTACAGAAGATCGATTACGGTTGGGATCTGGTCACACGTATACTTATATAGAAGACTGATATATAAGGTAGAAGCATAAAAGGGCGGAATAAGCCATAAAATAACGGTCGAATAGATGCGCCATCTTGTTTATCACGTTTGCTGTATCATTCGCCGCGAGGCGGCGCCACTTGTAGAATACGACTAAACACAGAAGGCAAAACATCTAAGTGTATCTTGACGTGACAATTTATTATTTTTTAAATCAAACCAGACCGGCATGAAAATTATACATACATATAACGTTAACGACACTATGGTTGCATCTATACTAATCTAACTTTCTTTTGTGTCAAAGTGGTTGTCTTCGCAGTCCTCTTCCTCTTCCGTTGTCCTGGTTTTTTGCCACCATTGGTCGGTGCCTTTGCTGCTCCTAGTCCATCCGATGTGCGTACAACTTGTTCGTCTACCTCCCGAAGTGTCCCGAGGAATCGGTCAAAGTGCCGTTTGCGTTTGTTTTCTTCCAGGAATGTCCAAGTGTCAGGCAGAATTTCTTGAACTGGTGGACGACTTCAAACTCTCCCAAACCTAGCAGACTCCGCCGCAGCTCCCGGTACTGACCCTGAACAATGCCGTGCAGCTTCTCGACTAAATCTGGCAGCTTCTGTGTTTTCCAATCCACAGCCTGCTTAAAGACGTGGTTCAGGCTCTCGCAATTGTTGTTCGTCTATCAATTTAATTACCGGAGGTGTTGGCATCGCTCACAAAAGGTGTCAATTGCTCAATTGAATTACCTACTGAGGTGTTGGCATCGCTCACAAAAGGTGTCAAGTGCTCAATTGAATTACCTACTGAGGTGTTGGCATCGCTCATAAAAGGTGTCACTTGCTCAATTGAATTACCTACTGAGGTGTTGGCATCGCTCATAAAAGGTGTCACTTGCTCAATTGAATTACCTACTGAGGTGTTGGCATCGCTCACAAAAGGTGTCAATTGCTCAGTTGAATTACCTACTGAGGTGTTGGCATCGCTCACAAAATGGGTCAACTTGAATTGCCTGAGGTGTTGCAAGGCATTGCCCACAAAAGGCTGGTTCCCCTTGTGAAGATGCCCCCCCCCCCCTGTATCTATCATAACGGCCCCGTACACGCGCATGGAAACATGTCAATCTGATTTTTAAACTCATATGGAACAATCTCAATATCAATATCATGTATTTTAAACAAGGGGAATACTTTGTCCTCTAACTCCATGGTGGACACCAGGAGACAGCGCTACAGTTTATGCAGTTGTGTATGCATACCAGGTGCTGGCAGCTGGGGGCGCCTGGTGGCCATTTGTTAACAAACAAGATGGCGCAGGCATTCGCAGTTTGAGCCACTTCCGCAGACAGAAGACAGGCATATCTGCTATTACTGGCAATAAATACAATTAATATTAGACTTATCTCTATCTGGACTAATGCTACATCCAGAGCATATGTGCCTTCAACATGCTAGCGGCTTGGTTTTGGTATAATTAGGCCGGTTTTGGTCGGTTTTGGTCGGTTTCGGTATAACTATGTACCGAACAAAATCTGAGCTTTGTACAGCTCAGATTAGTAAAACTTATTAGTAAAACTAATTTGATAATTGGGTACTTATTATCACTCTAACATTTCGATTTGATGAATACTTTACACCTATTGCTGGTAAGAATTCGATTTCTTTATTTCGATTACGATGTAATTTTGACAGAAGACTTCAAGGAATATGAAATAATAAACCCTAAAACGGGTACAGTTTGCGAACTTGTCGGCTTATAACAAAAACGGGTGTGTTTTCAGTGTTCATACTGGGAAGAGCAACATGGCAAACGCCAACACGAACGCAGAACTGTCAAAGGTAAGCTATCTATTTTAGTGTCAAACAAGTTTGTCAGGGCGTAAGAATATTCAGTAGTATTTAATTCTAATCTTTGTTGTTAGCGTGAAAAACAATGTAAACAAATTAATATGAATAGGCATTGCCTAAGTTGCGAGCTCACCCAAATGAAAAAATAATAAAGGCCTAAGCTTAGCTCTTAAAAGTTAAAGCTGCTGTATCAACTGCAGCAGCCAGCTGTCCTAATCTTATAGGTTTCTAGACAACTAGACCCAAAAACAAAATGGGTATAGTTAGTTTGGGGTTGAGTTAGCTTGGGGTTGAGTAGGTGATGGGTCGGGCGTGTTGTGGGTCGAGTTGAGTAGATGCTGTCTTATATCTGCTGTATTAGCTGAAGTAGTCTATATTCTTAAAGCTGCCTGTACTGAAATATCTTATTTAAGTTATAGAAATGATGTTTTTATATATTTCTTTTAATTAAAAATAAGATGGATGGCTTAGTTGTTTAACGGTAATATTTGCTTAAAGTCATATATGCAGAGAAATATAAAAATAAGTAGTTGCTTGAGTCTATAATTAATTATATTAGATCTAGATCTATTTTATGATAATTAATATCTTATTCATTTTTAATTTTCTGACCCTTTTTTCCCTTTGCTAAAATTATATATAGGTTGATGAGATATTTTTAAATTAAGTTTAAAGCTGGTCATAGATTAATAGCAATCTATACCTATCTATGTACCAGGTATATGTTCATAACAAAGCTACACCCTTTCACAGAAAGTGCCCCAATATGGCAAAAAAAAAAATTGATGACAACATGTCCATAAATATTTCTATTTATATTAGGACTTTAATAGATCTATATTATTTCTATTAAAAATATTTTCGGAGGTAACTCCTTCATGAAAAATATATTTTCATTGCCTGTTGTGACCTATCCATGAGAACAGATACTGAACAATTGCTAAATACACCATGAGTAAGCTTCTTGAACACTCACACCATATCAGAAGTATGTTTTATCATCATCCTTCTTCTTCTAGCAATCTATATAACATGTTTTATAGCATGCTTTATGCAGTTGTGACCTGTCCATGAGAACATATACTGAACCGTTGCTAAATACACCACAAGTAAGTTTCTTGAACACTCACCACATGTCAGAAGTACAATGTATGTTTTATTATCATCTGTCTTCTTCTATCATCCTAGATCTATACAATTTGCTACCTATGTAATACTGGTATATCTCACAAAAAATGTTTTTAGAAAGTAAAGATAAAAAAAGATAAGTAAACTGGGCATATGTTACCAAATTTCCAGTGTATAAGTCACACCCACCGATTTTGAGAAATAATTAGACTTGAGCCATAGATAAGTCGCACCAGTGTATAAGTAAAATGAAGTAAACTGACCATAAGTTAGTTGCCTATTTACCGGTAGACACTTTTACATGCTAAACCCTGTTTATTATGTATACTTGGTATCTCTATTTGAAAGTAATACTGCTTGAGTAGGAGTAGTCCAGACAGTTTTCTGATCCTCAAAATGGTACACATTTGTGTTGCTTATCAATATGAGCTACTAAAACTGTTGTTTCTGTAATTGTTGCCTTTTTTATTAAACTTTGAATTCAATAATTGTTGCTTTTTTCTATTAAACTTTGAATCCAATAATTGTTCCTTTTTTTATTAAACTTTTAATTCAATAATTGTTGCCTTTTTTATTAAACTTTTTATTGAATAATTGTTGCCTTTTTGATTAATATTTTAATTATTTGTCAGCAAGGGGATGTTGACAATACAAAGTACAACCATGTTTGTTTGAATATACTCAAAGCTTGACATTTTAAGAGGGGCTGTTTAGTTTTGGGAAAAGGGATTTCATTCAGTATTCCTAGCTATTTTTGTCATAAAATAGCCAATGATATGTTTAATTGTCATGCCCAAATAGACTGGATATGAAAATATTTGTATGTCCTATATTGTTTTGTGATGGTAATCTAGATCTATATTTGTCTAGCAGGGAAACCAGTTTTTGACATTTTACATTGAAAATTATTGTATTGGGACAATTTTAAACTTAAAATGTTGCTTTAAGAGGAATAAAATAGATACATTCTGCATTTGATTAAAAATAGTAATAATGGCATTAATTTAAATAAGTTATATAGATTGAAATCATTTGAAAATTAACAAAAATAGCACTGAAAAACAGCTATTTTTTTAAATCATAGATGAGTGATATGGTTGTGAATAAATCTGAATTATCCTGGGGTGTCAAAAGTAGGCAAAATGTGTCAAAAAAAGGAAATAGTAAGTCATGTGAACAATATATAATAAAATATTCTTAAAATATTTACAGTTTTGGTTTAAACTCCTGTTTAATTTTTCTCAATTAAACTCTTCAAATTATATATTTCAGGGGTGGAGGCATTTGAAATATAGGTTTGGAGTCTAGAAACCAGAATTAAATTGTTATATTTAAAAAGGCAAAAACTGCAGCTGAAATTTTGATGTCCTAGATATATGTGTCAGAATTAGGCAAAAGGTGTTAAATGTTAGGAAATAGTATAGATCTATGAACAATATATACCGGTAATAAAATATTTACAGTTTTTGTTTAAAATCCTATTTAATCTGTCTCAAATAAACTCTTCAAATTAGAGCTATATATATTTCATGGGTGGAGGCATCTAAAATATAGGTTTGGAATCATAATAGAGACCAGAATTAAATTGTTATATTTAAAAAGGCAAAAACTGCAGCTGAAATTTGATGTCATATGGAAAATTTAGTGTTTACCCTACCTACTTTTTAGTTTTACAGTGACAGACAGTGGTTTAAAGCCAAAGGCCCCAATTGGCCCAAAATAACTCTGTCTAAACATGATTCCAAAAACATCAAAGTAAAATCTGCATTCCAAATAGCAATAGGCCTACTTCTGTCAGGGTAGCCTGAAAGTTCAGACGCTACAGTCCTGACACTTCACTTGTTCTTGGTGACTGTACAGTCACCAAGAACAAGTGTCAGGACGTCTGAACTTTCAGGCTACTGTCAGGGTCACTGACACTGGTGTTGACCACAGCTATGCTTGTTCTTTCAACCAGTCCAGATTGATTTCATTAGACATTCCTGTCTCCCTGACCATATCCATATGATATCTATGGCTAGCCTGAATGTTCAGACGTTACAGTTTGACAGTCTGATGCTTACTGTTACAGTCACAAGAACAAGTGTCAAGACTGTACCGTCTGAACATTCAGGCTAATCTATGACTATCTGACTTGTTTTAGCTTGGACTAAAACTTTAGTTCTCAGGCTCAGTCAGCCGGGTCGACGGGGAGGGGGGTGGGGGCTCACATGACTGGGCCCTGATTGGCCAGTTTGTTAGGGGGCCGCAGTTGGGGTGTGGAGTAGCGATCACGTGATCGGTGCCGTACGAATAGCAAACCAGCTTATTTGTACGGGCCCGTACGAATAGCCACGGCCATTATTGTACGCGCCCACATTATAATAAAAGCTACAGTCGATTCCCTACTAACGTCGAAAAATTTTAACATTGTTACTGTTGTGCCCCTAGAGAAGCGGGCTTGCCTTGCGCCAAAACCTTACTCTGTTACTCGCCCTTAGCCTTGGCAGTGCTTGGCTTAGGCTTAGGCCTTAATTAGCCTTAGGCCTACGCTGTTTAACCTCGGGAGACCCACTCCGTTCTTCCAAACTATGTTCAAACTGTTCTAAACTGACTTGTGAAGTTGTGTTGGTGCCAACTTTGACCATGATTTGACTGTGGAAGTGTGGAGCTGATATGTCTATAGTTATACCCTAGCTTCAGTTGCAGAAAGATGTTATTTGTTGCACCCCCTACGTATACACTATCTTTTGACTTGTCATTCGCAATACAGACTACAGTGGTCCCTGCACTATTTATACAGTCCCTCTGTTATAGGACTCCCTCAGTTATCCAATCTCTTCGCTGTTCACAGAATATTTTTACATGTTAATGCGGTACATAAAAACACTGAAACGGACCTAAACGGACCGAAACGAACCGAAACGGAGTGCCTGAAGCACGAAACGGAGCACAAACGAGTTTGCACTGGCTTTTGCATCACAGCGCTTCCTTGAGATCGGCATGGTCAGTGGTATTACGAGCCTTATCTCAATGGTTTCATTCAAGGCAACTGGTCATTTGAGGCAAATGCAGGCCTTATATAACGCTTATAATGCTCAACACCAATTAACTTGACACCTCCAGAGTTGTGAATACTCAACACCATTCAGGGTGTGAATGCTCAACACCAATTTACTTGACACCTCCAGAGTTGTGAATACTCAACACCATTCAGGGTGTGAATGCTCAACACCAATTTACTTGACACCTCCAGAGTTGTGAATACTCAACACCATTCAGGGTGTGAATGCTCAACACCAATTAACTTGACACCTCCAGAGTTGTGAATACTCAACACCATCCACGGTGTGAATGCTCAACACCAATGAACTTAACACCTCCAGAGTTGTGAGTACTCAACACCACCCGGGGTGTAAATGCCCAATACCAATTAACTTGACACCTCCAGGGTTGTGAAAACTCAACACCTCCCATGGTGTGAAATAAGTGCGTTTTATGACTTAATACGTTGGGATTAATATATTGAAAGTCAGTGACACACCTTTGGCCCTTGGTGATGGACTTGTCGTTGTTGTGCTTCTTTTCGATCGGATTCCGAAACATTAATGCTTTGAAATGGCATATAAACTCTGTATAAACAGATAATAAGTAAAGTAGAATATCATTGTTATTCACACCTTTTGAGCACACATATACAATGGCTGGAAGATGTAAGCATAATGTTTTAACTTTGGAGCAGCATGTCAATGCAATTTAACGTCACAGAGCTGACAAAAACCATAATCAGCATAACAGCGCTCTTCTCACTGGACCTAGGTTTAAGTCATTTCTCCACTTCGAAGGGATGGCTGTACAGCTTCCAGCGACACCACAATATAATAGCATCAGTGGTGATTGGAAAGTCAGACAAAAGTTAACACGAAGACAATTGCTGACTGGTGTTGGCGACACTGGAATGAAAACTTGATGCTTGTATTTTGATTATTTTTTCTACTGTGGAGTTTCTGAGCTTTTCTACCTGCAGTAGATGCCATATTTATCTTGTGGGTTAGACTCACTTGATTACTGTTGAGTGTGTGTGCATTTTTGAAAAGAAAATGTAAAGTACAGGTTCTATATGATATAAAATAGCTTACCATGTTTACTATCTCAAAAGCATTGTTGCATTCAAATCATAAACTTCGATCTATTTGTACCGTAAGTGAAAAACTGAATGGGGATTTATAATTTGTGCTTTTTAAAAGAAAATTATTTCTTTTGGTTGCCTTTGATGATTTACCCGGTCTTTCTTTTTAAGGAGTCTGTGAATCCCAGTGAGGAATTCAGCAATGTACCCTTAGAAGATGTAACAGTACAGTTTAAGGGTCAAAAGAAGGTGAAAGTGCCACGTAGGGTGATTCACTTCAGCAATGGTACTCTAGAAGAATACTCCACAGATGAAGAAGATGAGATTGTAGAGGATAAGGTTCTGCCTATTGATCCAGTAAGACAATTCAGTGTTTCATTGTGTAGTATT
Source organism: Arenicola marina (assembly GCA_964019135.1). Taxonomy (NCBI): domain Eukaryota; kingdom Metazoa; phylum Annelida; class Polychaeta; family Arenicolidae; genus Arenicola; species Arenicola marina. Next base: position 13,600,834 of record OZ025252.1, on the reverse strand, counting down.
ATGCTCTTGAAATGTATAATTTCCATCACGTTTATGTGTAATAATATTTGGTAAAACTGAATAAGTGTCAATACAAATGTAATGTTATGGTAGGAAATCAACTAGATATCCATTGATTGAAAAACTATTTCTTTTTCAGAAAACTTTATCTTGGTTTCCATGGATGTGGTATCGTGTTATAACAGTTGCTACTGGAGTCTTATCAGGTATGTTTATATTTACATTCAATTAAGATATGTATATTGTAAATTAATTAAAAATATATATAGTTAAATATTCTCCTGACACTGACCCAGATTTGTTTATAGTTATGATATACTGGTATGCATAAGCATACAGACAGTCTGTAAAACCTAATCAGTCTGGGCAATATGAATCAGTGTTCACACAACTGCAATAATCATTGGGATCATGCATGTGCATGAAATACATTTGTAGTAGATGAGGTTTATCAGTTTTATAGTTTTGGAAACTCGTTTTGAGTCCTTTTTTATGTATAAATAGACCTAAAAGTCTGTGTGCCTCAATGCATTTATATATTGCTGTTTACATATTTTGTTTACCCTTTATTACATGAATATTCTTGTTTATTATGTTGGATAGTCGTGTTGATAATAGAACCTGTTCTGGTACATTTCATGAGATCTAGTTACATTATTGTATTATGCCCCTGTAACGGAACATCATACTGCTAAATCTACATATATTAACCAAATTGAAGTTCGAAGGCAACAAAAAAGTTCTTGTTTTGTTTCTATGAGATAATCTAATCTCGGTATGCTGGTTTGTCACTGAGTATTAACCAGCATGGTTTAGTATGGTGAATGCACTTTTTTTACCATTAATATAAAGTGAAGTAATGGAAATTGTTCTCCTCATCAGTGGCTGACAGCTGTGGCGAAAGATTAGCCTGGTTCTTTGGAATCACCTCACCTAAATACCAATATGCCATTGATGAATACAACAAGATGAAACGTGAGGTAAGTGTTCTAACGATGTTAAAGAGCCACATATATGGATTTAGAAATACCCAGTGAGATTGATATTTGTAAGAACACAAAACCTAGACAAAAGAATACGGTACACATACCGGCGTTCATGTTTCGTTATAAGACGCATCGCGCTCACCAAATGTTGTCCAGAGCCGCCATTAATGTGCCTGCGACTCGCCGTGAGCGGCCAGTGTCTATATCACTCACAATGGCGACCATGGGCGGGAGCAGCTCTGACGAATGACGATAGATATTTAATTTGGATTAGAATAGTACAGAATAGACTAGCGAATGTCTCCCACGTATGTTTGAACCCCGATCAATCCGACGGAGGGCGACAGTACCATGCAGCTGCAAGCGCAGATGCGCGGGTTCAAATACCATAAGACATTCAGCGTCTCAACAATTCTGAGTCCTTCGTGTAGCCTTGTCGCCTGCCCCCCCCCCCCCCTGCACTCGTCACACACACCCGGGGGGCCCCCCCTCCCTACCCTCTCACACCACCCGGGATAGACCCCCCAGCCCCTGACACACACCCGGGACGGCCCCCCCACTCCCTGAGACACGCCCAGGCATGGGGCAATTACATTGTAAATGTAATCGATTACGATCACGATTACTGGGAAATTTCATGCTTACGATTACAGGAAATATGAAAATAATTGATTACGATTACATTGAAAGTAATCATGATTACAATCATGATTACTTTCTATGTTTTTAATCAATGAACCATGGACTAGACCTTTAAGTAGCTGTTTCAACAAAGAGTAAACATTTGATGAGCGGGGTCACACATGCAAATCCGCCGTAATTGCTCTTATCCTCCTCAGAAAGAGGTGTTGTGGGTAACAAAACTTACAGCCTTTATGTTAAATGGCAGGTAATAAAGTAAGCCACAATGCTAGATAGATACGTTGCCGCGCCCCACTACTGAACCCAGTCGAATTTGTTTCGTAACAACACTTCTTCCAATCCATTTATGCAAAAAAAAATAACACAAGCAGACAACCCTATGGCATCACAGCCCCCACCCACCCACTCCCTAGATGAATCGCTAGTTATCCAATGCAAAGAAGATAATTATAGGATTAGTAGGTGGTCCACCTTCTCTACAGAAAGACTAGTGGCCAGTTTCCATTTATGATACTGGTGACATAGAAATTGTTACGCTCGGGTTGGAGAATAAAACAGCCAGAGTGAAAATAGGTGAAAATTACGATTACTGATTATGATTACCCCATGTCTACACACACCCGGGACAGAACTCCGTCCCTCTCCTCACGCATCCGTGACGTGAACGGGAACTCTGATTGTTACCGAATACGTGGCGCGTGTTGTTTGGACCTATCCCTCCCAGTGTTCGCCGCAGAGCGCGCCCTTGCGCCATTCTCCCCCTAATAAAGCAAATATCCCGTAAAACTACGACACATGCGTCCCCGTGTCCCGCTGCTGTCAAGCCATTTAATTATATACAATAAGATCTCTGTCTTAATTTTCAACTGTAGGGGCCTTTGCGGGCTTTGGTGGCGTCCTTATATTGTACATTTTTAGGGTGTGTAAGGCGGCAGACTCTCCTCTGGGCGGAGGGAGTCTGTGGCTAACGTCATAGCTTGCAAGCAGTTTGTGATACCAGTTCTCGGCCAAATATGTGCTGCTTTCTATCGCACATTCTCGCCTATCACAAAGCAGGGGCGAGAATGCGCGTACGTGAGGGCCAGAATGAGAGATCGCGAGGGCGAGAACGCGAGAGGGCCCTCGCCGTTATGGGCCATGGCTCCGGTTGCCGGCTATGACTCCGTGCGCTGGACTATATGGCCGCGCGCTTTACTATACCTCCGTGCGCCGTGCTATGGCTCCGGTCGCGGATTATGGCTCTGTGTGCTGGACTATATGGCCCCGCGCTTTACTATACCTCCGTGCGCCGGGCTATGGCTCCGGTCGCGGATTATGGCTCTGTGCGCTGGACTATATGGCCCCGCGCTTTACTATACCTCCGTGCGCCGTGCTATGGCTCCGGTCGCGGATTATGGCTCTGTGTGCTGGACTATATGGCCCCGCGCTTTACTATACCTCCGTGCGCCGGGCTATGGCTCCGGTCGCGGATTATGGCTCTGTGCGCTGGACTATATGGCCCCGCGCTTTACTATACCTCCGTGCGCCGTGCTATGGCTCCGGTCGCGGATTATGGCTCTGTGTGCTGGACTATATGGCCCCGCGCTTTACTATACCTCCGTGCGCCGTGCTATGGCTCCGGTCGCGGATTATGGCTCTGTGTGCTGGACTATATGGCCCCGTGCTTTACTATACCTCCGTGCGCCGGGCTATGGCTCCGGTCGCGGATTATGGCTCTGTGTGCTGGACTATATGGCCCCGCGCTTTACTGTACCTCCGTGCGCCGGGCTATGGCTCCGGTCGCGGATCATGGCTCTGTGTGCTGGACTATATGGCCCCGCGCTTTACTGTACCTCCGTGCCCCTGGCTATGGCTCCGGTCGCGGATTATGGCTCTGTGCGCTGGACTATATGGCCCCGCGCTTTACTGTACCTCCGTGCGCCGGGCTATGGCTCCGGTCGCGGATTATGGCTCTGTGTGCTGGACTACATGGCCCCGCGCTTTACTATACCTCCGTGCGCCGGGCTATGGCTCCGGTCGCGGATTATGGCTCTGTGTGCTGGACTATATGGCCCCGCGCTTTACTGTACTTCCGTGCGCCGGGCTATGGCTCCGGTCGCGGATTATGGCTCTGTGCGCTGGACTATATGGCCCCGCGCTTTACTGTACCTCCGTGCGCCGGGCTATGGCTCCGGTCGCGGATTATGGCTCTGTGCGCTGGACTATATGGCCCCGCGCTTTACTGTACCTCCGTGCGCCGGGCTATGGCTCCGGTCGCGGATTATGGCTCTGTGCGCTGGACTATTTGGCCCCGCGCTTTACTGTACCTCCGTGCGCCGGGCTATGGCTCCGGTCGCGGATTATGGCTCTGTGTGCTGGACTATATGGCCCCGCGCTTTACTGTACCTCCGTGCGCCGGGCTATGGCTCCGGTCGCGGATCATGGCTCTGTGCGCTGGACTATTTGGCCCCGCGCTTTACTGTACCTCCGTGCGCCGGGCTATGGCTCCGGTCGCGGATTACGGCTCTGTGCGCTGGACTATATGGCCCCGCGCTTTACTGTACCTCCGTGCGCCGGGCTATTGCTCCGGTCGCGGATTACGGCTCTGTGCGCTGGACTATGGCTCCATGCACCGGTTGTAAACATCGCTATAATTGCTTTATGACCGTTACATGAAATCTATTATCCAAAATTTCCCCCAAAATTCCATAATGTGGGACACGATGTCCCTCATCTAAAAATGTCTAGGGCAATCAGTGCCCTCCCATATCCGTATCAATGTAGGATCCTCTGAAATGGAATGGATACAAATGCCTTTTCTACACAAACGCGAACCATTTCAAACGCTCGACCAATCCGTCTTGCGCTGCATATAAAGTCCCACAGCCCACAACAAGCGCCATATTACACGTCATTTCCGTCATGCTGGACACTTTAAAACGTAGGTAGGGAATTCGACAAATTCAAATATCTCGGTAGTCGGAATAATGTGGGGGAACCCCCATGTTTAACCATCGTTGCAAAATGGTACCTATTATCGCAATAATAGTAGTTTTGATCGTGGCAGTGGTTCTTTAGGCTGCCAAAGGGCCTAATACTTAAAGTTCAAATATGAAGAGGAATAGGGCAGTTTATCAATATTCACCTACTGGACATCTAAAAGAGCAACACTATTTCTGAAAGGAAATATAATAGAGCATGTGAACAGTTTAGAGCATGTACATGTTTGTGCGATGTAAACTACTGTTACATATGTGACTACTTTCGGCCGTATACCGGTACCGTGTAAGTATTGACATCATTTTTTGTATCTGGGTTTTAAGGAGGAAGAGGAGAGACAAATGGCTGAACGGGAGAAAGAAGCTGAAGAAATACGGACAGCCCACACAATCGCGTCGATGGAAGGGGCTACAACAATTTTACCCGAGAATAAAGCTCAGATTCACAAGGACACATGTTCTTCAACGCAAGTTCAAGTGGCCCAGATCTCAGTGACAAAAGAAAACACGAAATTTTAGTCAAAAGTGCCTTCCGATTTTGGTCACTTCGAAACTGAACTTGTGAAAAGCGTACATGATGCCAATTTGTCTTCATGTAAAATGGGTTATGAAAGTATCTTAAGCTGCTTGGTGCTCTGGAATGAAAGCTTGCCATTTAATATATTTATTGACGAGATGTTTGATTTATCGCTGTTTGCCGAGAGCTAAATGCCCGCCAATGGATGGGGCAGGTCGCTAGAGGTTTCGGCATCCTGTTTAGTATGTATGTTCAGTCGTTCATTTTATTATCATTAGTTGGTATTTCTCGAACTCTGTATGAACTCATTGTAAGTGAGTACAAGTTGTTATCTGTTGTGTTCACTGCCAAATGCCTTTACTTCTGTGCAGCATCGTGGCGTTACCCCGGGGTAGTTCACTAAAAAATATTACCAGCAAGTGTGCCTAGATATTCTAGGCTGCAAGTATGTTTCACCTACCATTCTTCTGACAGCACTCAGGTAGCTCGATAGCTCAGTGGGTTAGATCGCTCGCCTTGAGTGCTCTGGCCACCTGAGAGTTTTAACGTCACGTGAATCGCTGGTTCGCGCCCATATGTGGCCATGTCTGTGTGGTCGCAGGATAAAGATCCTATGTCCTTCTTTGCGAAGACTAGGGGATACCCACGGGGGCATGGCTCCACTCTCCCTTCCTTCTCCCATTGACGTCATATGACCAAAAGTGGTTCAAGCGTCCTGAAGATACAACCAACCATTCTGAAAACACTCCCGTGCTAAAGTAACATTAACATTGATTCCAGATATTGACAATAATATTCTAAGCTGATGTCGGGCTATTTGCTGCTAGCTGCAATATATAAATTCCATCTGTGTGTTCTAGTGGTCGTTGTAAATAATATTTTTAATACTGCATGTACACTGTTTATAATCATAGCAATTTGGTGACAGTCTGTGATAACTATCATTTGTATGTTGATATTTGTAAGTCCACACTTATCCGCAAGCTCCTCGGTCTGTGGGTTTATCGGATGAAATTCCGTATTTACAACTCTTAGTATGGGTTTAGTGTTACCGGATACTCGTACGGTTAAGGGGATTTTTTTTTCACCTGCTGTCATTGACTGTAAATCGTACTTTATTGTAAGATAAATTAAGGTAATGATGTGTTAATGGGTTCCGTTCCACTTTTTACACTTTTTGATGTGATCTTTCGGGAAAAAGAATAAAAGTTTGTATTTGAATATTAATATTAACGAATAACTAATATTAACAGTTGCAAGTCGAGAAAAATCTCCAGTCTCCAAAAGCCGACCCTGAGTTAAATTTTTTCTTCAAAATATAACTCCTGTAAACCATTTGCAAGCAAATATTACTTTGTGGAGTAATTTTCAATTAAGACCCTGACATAAAGCTCATTCTTTGACAAAGATGCCCATTTGTACACCGATTTTACTCAAAAAGAGACATCCTGTGTAAAACCAACGGTCTCGAGAACAACCGCGTTGATGGCAAACGTGGCTTCACCCATATTTTTTTTCACCCACATCGTATTGATACGAGCATCAAAATTTGCCAAGAAGCCTCACAGTTTCAGAAACACATGGCTATGGCCGACAGCATAGTTGTCACATTTTACCTTTAGATGACAATTAAATAAAGGGGCATTACTTTGACCATCAGAGGCTATTTGAGGCAGTGCTATAAATTTAGCGTCAGGTTGCATTGCAGATTTCTTTTCTGCTGGCTACTAGTAATATCAAGCATCAAGCAATGTCATCAGATAGCCATCTTCTCAGTGGTACACTCGTTCAGAGAACGAGGTTCTACTGTACCGCGAGGCGATGCCGTTTGTGTCTGGCCGAACAGACTCCGATAACATCCTCGGCTTTGAATCAGTTGTCCCTAGAGTGCACACCTTCAATAGATACTGTAGAGTTGCCAGTTATGAGATCGCATCCCACTTCTGATACTATTTGTATAGTTGCCAGTTATGAGATCGCATTCCACTTCTGATACCATTTGTAGAGTTGCCAGTTATGAGATCGCATCCCAATTCTGATACCATTTGTAGAGTTGCCAGTTGCGAGATCGCATCCCACTTCTGATACCATTTGTAGAGTTGCCAGTTACGAGATCGCATCCCACTTCTGATATCATTTGTAGAGTTACCCGCGTTTATCTTATCGGGTTATCGCAACCCCTTTATAAGAAATCCTTTGTGCAGGGCCCTTCACACGTTTAGCCAGTTCTGACACCAGTTGTTATTTATTTCGAGTAAGTCCACGACACAAGTTGTTTCCATGTCTGCGTTTATTTATAAAGTGTGTATGTAATATTTCTTGCCCGGCTTTCGCCGGGAAATACTAAGCGTACTTCTCAGCCACCAGGTTCGATCAGATCGGTATTGGCAAGGAAAAGAACTAACGTCAACACTGGCAGGGTTACAGTTCACTCAGACTTTGTTAAACTACTTAAACGGCGAGGAAACTTAATGTTATCCACAACAGGTAGTTACCCCTATCTAGCCTACTACGCTTAACTAGCCAACAGGACCTGGGGCTGGAGCCCTATACGTATAGGGCTTCAGCACCCCAGTGCCGTGTCCCCTTGACGTCAAGGTGAATACAACACTTACGGTTGGCGTAGGTCCTTTCTGACTTGAGTTACTAAATCCTTCAATATATATTTGTATCCTCTAGCTTGCGGACTCCCGACAAACGTCTGGTCGCCCGCATTCCCTGTGTCTAACTGCCCGCCAGCCGGCTAGATCCAGATGCATTCCTTTGTCCCCCCGAGGCACGTCCCAGGGGAGACGCGGGATGATCCCGATAAGGGCACAGACCAGTCACGTGACCAGTCTGGCCCCCATCTATGGCAAGCCGACGCCCTAGCTATCCAAAACAATCATCGTTAATTCTAGAAATACTACATTCCCCCTCCCTTTAAGCCGTTCGCCCACGAACGGCGCTAGCTCTACTATACCTTTAACATCACTAACCCATAAGAATTAAATTCCCCAACACACGGAATGACTCTACTGAGGAATGTTCTACGAGGTAGTTGAGTCTATCTACATCCGGCGTCTCCGCGATGACGTTGGGCTGACGTCCGGACGACGGTCCTCCCGTCTTCTGTTGCGTCGCTCCCCGGAGACGGCTCTCTGCTCCGCCGCAGCAGTGAAGCGGTCCGTGACGTCACGCTTAATACTGTCCTGAGTGACGTCACAAACGACTGGGCGGCCAATCCTGGGGTGGCCCCAGCCAGCCCGACGTCCCGACTATGCGTCAGAACGTCGCGCCTCGGCGACGTGGTTTTACAGGCGCCAACTGCGCCCGTCTGCCGGCGACAGCAAGTTCCCTGGCGCTGTCGATGTCCGCGCCTACTTTACTCCGCCCTGCGGGCCTTCCGCTCGTCCTGGAGCTGAGCCCTCAGGGCGGAGTTGTCCTTCTCGGAGCGCGCAGCCGACTGCTGCTCGCCCCTCATGACCCGGCTCCGGTAGACGATGCCTCCCCAGGTGTGCCGTTCTTTACTCGACTCCCTCGGGGCCGCCGCGACGTCGGTGGTTGGGGCGGCAGGAGGCACAGTGGCGGCCGTCTCCGTTGGCTTCCTGTACGCACAAGAAGGCCCCCGAGAAGGAGAAACACCCGTCCCACCGCCACCAAGAGTGGCGACATGGTCGTGGGGCGTTTACCGACTCCGTGTCCCTCGCACGCGCGACGGCCGGGTCCTCATCCACCTACGGGGGAGAGATCATATCAATAATCAAGTCACAACCTGACATCAAGCCTGACACACACCGCGCTAACTGTACCCAGGACACACCTTATGACACTCGACCGAGGCCAGACCCAGAGCCCTTCCCGCACTTACCGATGGGTCTCGTGGGTTACCTTGGTTGGTGCGGCAATGAACCCCCCGCAGACGACTACTACTCCTCATCCTACCGTGCTGGGGGCAACAACCCCCTTCGTCAAGGGAGCTGAGGCCGTCCAGCTACAGCGTGAGGAGCCCTCTCCCTCACCACCGGGAGGGCCCCTGAGGGGGGGGGGGGGTAGCCATGTCGCGTGTCGATTTTAAGAAAACGGTCCATGTCGCGTGTCGATTTTAAGAAAAGGTCTATGTCGCATGTCGATTTTAAGAAAAGGTCCATGTCGCGTGTCGATTTTAAGAAAAGTTCCATGTCGCGTGTCGCTAAGTCTTATGTCGCATGTCGATTCTAAGACAACCCCAATGTCGCGTTGTCGATTTTAAAAGTCGCCGTGTCGAAAAAGCCCCTATGGGGCCCTACCGGGGAGTGACACCGCCCTGCGTCCGGCTGCGGAACAGGGATCTGCAGTGACGATGTGTCACCCGTTGCTTCTGAGGCACCGCTGCGGAGTGTCACCGCCGCATCGGACCAGCCTCCTGTAGGGCATTAACCTTCCTACAACCTCCTAGCGCGACCAACCGGAGGGACGTCCCCGGCTGATCGGCTGGCTGATCCTACCAACTACTAAACCCCTAACCCCAGTGCTGACTCCTTCCTATGGTCGCTCGGCCCCCCGTCATCTCGGTATGTCCTCCTAGGTTCTTTTACCAATCCAGCCTCACTGGTGGCCGCCTTACTCGCTGGCCACGGCGTGGAATGGGCGCGTCTCCCTCCGCGTCGGGCATCCTTACCAGCCCTTCCGGCTCGTCGGAAGCATCCGACTGGTAGGATACTTAGTCAGGTTCGTCTTCACCATCCTCTCGCAGGCCGCCGTCCGGGGTTACCCCTTCATCGGGTGCCGCGGCGGCCCCAGTGATCTCTGTGACGTCGTTCTCCCCTCCTGCTTCCTCCCGCACTGCAGGTGGTGTCAACCAACTGACCAAGGGTTCGTCCGGGTCCTCCACATACTCCTTTAGGTGGTCCACGTGCTCCACAATGGGTCCATCACTAGCAGAGCGCTGGATAGCCACATTGACAGCCGATGGTCTCCTGACCACAAGGAATGGGCCTGCCCAACGGATCCCCCCTTTGATCCTAGCGGTTGCTGTGCAGTAACTCAATGTCTCAATACACGTAAAACAAAGTTCATGCTATTCCATATGCCACAAAAGAAAATACGTTCTCCTGATATCTATGTAGATGGAAACAAAATAGAACAAGTGGATAGCTTCAATTTACTAGGTCTCACAATTGATCAACATTTGAATTGGCACTGCCATACGTGTAAAGTAGCGAAAAAATTTAATAAGGTTACGGGTATACTCTACAAGTTGAAAAATGTACTTCCTCCACATATCTTAGTCACTATTTATAATTCTCTTATTCTGCCACACCTATATTATTGCCGAGGGAGTGGCACACCAAGGTGTCTGGCGCAGTCGTGATCTCCGTTTGGCGGGTGGCATCAGCAAGAGCACCGCATCTGCAACATCGTATTCACTATACACAAACAGAAGTTGATAACAGTCCACAGTTTGACTTTTTCTTTAGCTCGTTTAACTCCATCCAGTGCAGTGTCGTTATCTGATGCCATAGTTGAGACATATCGTAACTATATCAAGTTATATAAACTAATTAATACTCATAATATGTCTGTATAGCTACACATGAACTACTACTCATGATACTATTGCAAAATAAATATGTTCAGAAATGACAAACACCCAATAGTTACATAGGCCAATTTGGTATTTGCCACAATCTACGCCACAGTCGACCAATGCCACAAATAGCACCTATATACAACGCGAAACATGCACGTACGTTTCACACATGTATGAATTTTCTCCGGACAATTGCTCTACAGTAGTAATGTGCAAACTGGTCTGCAGCGATGATGACTGCAATACATGTGCCAACAAATAAAATACTCACGCAAGCATTCGAAAGAAAAATAGGAGTTAAAATTATCCCATAAGACTTCACGATTCATTTTACGAATGACGTGCATTCCTTATACCTAGCAAAATACTCACAACTTCGATGGCTAAATCTGTAAAAAATTCAGATCCGGTGCATGTTGTTCTGCACTCTGAACATGTCACTGAAAGTGAATATTGATAATTGGCCAACAGATACTTACGAGAGATCATTTGTCAGTTAATGACATAAATTTTTCATACAAGAGAAAAAATTCCAATTATATTTTATTAGTATATATCAGCTGTTGTATACACACAAATGTGAATTTGTTCTAAAACTGGTCGTTATTTTACTCGTACTGCCTAATTAAAATAATTAATTTTATCGTGGTAATATATTACAAACATCATGTCAAAGTTATTATTTATATTGAATTGATCCATGTGCCGTTTGGGCGTGACCAGTTCAGGCACTTGAGGCAAGCGTTCTAGCCTCCTGAGCAATCGGACCGGCCCCTGGTCCGGTTCTGGTGTTACGTGTATCGCTGCTAGAGATCTGCGCGGGGCGGGCATTGTCGCGCGGGCTGCGGGTACCCGTGCCCGCGGGCGCCCGCAGTGCTGGTTCGCGGGCGCGGGGAGGGACGGTCAGATCCATATCTGTGCGGGGCGGGCGCGGGGCGGGGGCAGGCAAGCCTTTGCGGGCACTGCTCGCATTGCGCCCGCAGCGATTCGCTGCATTGACACGTTTTAATGACTGACATTGGAAAAATATGCATCAGATAAGATACGATAAAAGAACATTTTATTTTACGCCGGTGCAAAGGGTTAACAGAGTAACATTAGCACTTGCGCTCTGTTAGCCGACAATGTATATATGTAGCCTACAATGGATACTAATGACTAACGTTGTGTCAAATAAACAACTGAAACATGTTGACTAGGTACGGTATATCACGTGAGAATGTAACGTATTGCACATTGTGGCTAACTAAAAGAAACTATCCTATAACAATATAGAACTATTATTTCATATTACATGCATGCATTACGATCATTCATATACTGGTCCTTTCCATGAAGAAATTAAAGTAATATGTTCTATAATTTGTGTATTATCAATCTCTTTCCAATGTCAAATGAGTATATTCTGTCTTGACTATAACTCCTGAAAGCCCGAAGCAAATTTGTTCACAAAGAAAGGAAGTTGGCGGCCGGCTTATAGAATCCCTGCGCGCCTGCACAGGGTCAAAGTTCAGAGCAATTCACGCCTTTAACGTCGACCAAACGCGACAACGTAGTTGGAACGTGAACTCCATTTAATCAAAATCGAATGAATTCTTCTGGTACGGTACCAGTACCACAGTAGATGCTAATCAGTGGTGTATTTGATGCCAAACTGCGAATATATCTTCGACTAGATTCATTTTTAAATTTCGCGTATTCTATATCTACGGCCAATGCAGAAAGGGACCGTCTGGTGTTAGATGCTTGGTACCATTCAGCGACAGTCCCGACACGGATTTACACTTAGCGGCACGCGACTCGCGACTTAGACCTCTTCAACTCCACATGCGACATGGACCGCTTCTTGACATCGACATGCGACAGGTGTATAACCCCCCCCCCCCCCTCAGGAGTGACTGATCCTGAGGCTGACTCTGTCCTCATCCGGAGTAACTGATGTACAGCAATGTACAGTAACAAGAGGTTCAGCTCTGCCCTCACTCAGAGTAACTGATCTAAAGGTCCAGCTCTGCCCTCAATCAGAGTAACTGATCCAGAGGCCCATCTCTGCCCTCACCTGGAGTGACTGATCCAAAGGTCCAGCTCTGCCCTCACCCGGAGTGACTAATCCAGAGGTCCAGCTCTCTCCTCACCCGGAGTGACTGATCCAGAGGTCCAGCTCGGCCCTCACCCGGAGTGACTGATCTAGAGGTTCAGCTCTGTTCTCACCCGGAGTGGCTGATCTAGAGGTCCAGCTCTGCCCACACCCGGAGTGACTGATCCAGAGGTCCAGCGCTCTCCTCACCCGTAGTCACTGATCCAGAAGCCCAGCTTTGCCCAAACCCGCAGTGACTGATCCAGAGGTCCAGCTTTGCCCTTACCCAGAGTGACTGATCCAGAGATCCAGCTCTGCCCTCACCCAGAGTGACTGATCACCATCGCGACCAGCGGCTGGTCACTCATCGCGAACAGCGGCCGGTCACACATCGCGACCAGTGGCCGGTCACTTATCGCGACTAGCGGCTGGTCACCCATCGCGACCAACGGCCGGTCACTCATCGCCACCAGCGACAAGAGATCATGAATATTTGTCTAAAAAATATGTGTCGACAAAAGGCATACGTCTAGAGATGTGTAAAGTCGCTGACCCATCGGTCTGATAGGGTCAAGCTTTTATAAATATTAAAGTTATTGAAATATTTATATATGATAATTTTTCTTAGTGCTTCTCGTTGTTTCGCCGGGACGTCGGTTCGGGCAGAGCTTGTTCCGTCTTCTGGACGTGAGTTTCACCACCGTTAATAATAATAATATTTATTTAAAAGTTCTCCACTTTGTTGCGCTTGCTTTGTGCCACAGTTCAGTTACAATACGAGTCCATCAAACCGTAACAAGCACACTCGCAGGAGACTGACACGTACTCGCTAAGTGACCGGCTGTCTCTCCTACTCCCTGGTCTTGGCTCTCTGGATCCGCGCAGACAACCGGTCAAGAGCCCCTCCCTTTGGCTAGTTTTATTTCACGCCAGTATGACGCTATTAGCAATGAGATCCGTATTGAGTAGCGATATTGGGAGCCAATGTTTCAAGAGAGTTGTATCTTTTCCCACTTTTGGTTTTAACGTTATTACACTCGATTGAGACACATCGAGACACACACGGACGGAGAGACACAACTTGCAGACTGACCCACGCACCCACGCCACACCCCGTGTCTGCTTGAGTCTGGACACTGGGATAGGACTCACTCACCGACCACGGCCAACATCGCATGCCCCATGTGTTGATGAAAGAATAAACGGAAACTGCTGGCAAAAGCAGCTGCGTTATGATCTGTTAACTGTCTAACTCCCAAACAGGGCCGGTTGTAAATCGCCCGCTTCTGAAATTATTGATTAAACTCAAATTTATTTATTTAGATTATCCGTACAATAATATAATCATGATTGTAATCGTGACTACTTTCAAAATAATAGTAGGCGGCCTATGTAATTGCAATCGATTAAGATAATCGTAATTAATCGATTACTTCTATTTTCCTGTAATCGTAATTATGAAATTTCCAAGTAATTAATCGCATCGGATTCGACTACATTTACAATGTAGGCTATATCACCCCATACCTCCCACTCACTCTTCACTGTCCTGGGGTGCTAATTATTGTCTATATACATTATTAGAAGTGTAAGTTGGTTGCATATCAAATTTTGTTAGTAGTGGCGGGTTTGGGATAACACAAAGCAATGATGCATACGTAGGGCTACAGCCAGATTTATGGTTTTTTCTCATCGCTCCTCCCCGTCACTTGATGGTGTCGTACTATTTTGAATGACAGGCGCGATTTTAAGGCCAATATTTGAATCGCGCGCCAAATTTCCTGCGGGGATCCTTGTTACGAAAGTAGCCCAGGGAATGAATACCAGGGTGCAATGCGACAAACTTGTGACATTAAGCCATGGATAGATAGCTACGCCTCAGACCAGGGTGCTCCCAGAGCATGGGAAGGGGCGGTGCGTGCGCCAACCGCGTGCGAGGGGGACCCAACACAGGGGAGGCATGTCGAGCAAAGGCCCAGAGCAAAATACACTTTCACCTTTAAACGCGATACTGCAAAAACTGCAAAACTGCTGGTGAACGCTCAAATTTGGGCGCCCATGACTTGGCGCAGGAATTCCCGAGCCGGAATCTGTCGTGCTCGGCCCGAGATATCTAGTAGATACCAAGGATCGTGTATAACGATCCTTGTTGATACCAAGCTATCGGTGCATTGTGACGGGACGCCTGCTGGGCGTGCGCTTGTCACCAACTTACCCAGGGAGGGGGTGGGGGGTCGGGCAAGGGGTATTTCCGTTTGGGGGAGGGGGGGGGGGGGGTGTCGGGCAAGGGGTATTTCCGTTCCTCGGAAATGGGCTTTTCATTTCACCGTGAACTGGGAATGCAGAAAATAATTGTTTGTGAACCGAGAATGGGATATTATCCGATCATCATGGATTTTCATTAATCGTGAACTGAGATTCTCAATGATAAATAACCGTGAATTGGGAAATCGCCAATTTATATCATGTATCCGCCGTTTACATTGTATGCG
Organism: Arenicola marina; assembly: GCA_964019135.1. Classification (NCBI taxonomy): domain Eukaryota; kingdom Metazoa; phylum Annelida; class Polychaeta; family Arenicolidae; genus Arenicola; species Arenicola marina. The sequence goes on along the minus strand of OZ025252.1, from coordinate 13,585,591 downwards.
GGCAATTTTTCATTTAATTCATGTGGCCTTGGAATAAAGGAATTTATTTTTCGCAATCTGGGAAGACCTTTCATCTGACACCTCGTTTGATATAATATGTGAAATAATAAAGACATCACAGCCCGGAGCCCGCTGTGGACATTGGACCTTGTGTCCACAAGGCTAGGCTGAACGTCACGGTGTGGGCTTGGGATCTTATATTGAAAGTCAGTGCCTGGACCGGGACCCTTTTCGCCAACTTACTAGACCTTTCGTGTGATACCTCGTTTGATGTAATATGTGAAATAATAAAGGCAACACAGCCCGGAGCCCGCTGTGGACATTGGGTTCACGAGGCTAATCTGAGCGTCACGGGGCAGGCTTGTCGCGGTATATTTCATACAAGTGACCGAGATCCTCTTCGCCAACTTATCATGCCCTGTAAGTTAGGTCTCATTTCATCTTGAAAGATGTATATGTCTTGTCGAGAAGTAGACCTTTCATCTGACACCTCGTTTGGCATAATATGTCATATAATAAAGGTAACACAGCCTGGAGCCCGCTGTGGACATTGGGTCCACAAGGCTAAGCTAAGCCTCACGGTGTGGGCTTGAGAAGTATCTTTCACATCAGTGACCGGGGCCCTCTTCCCCAACTTTTCAGGCCATGTAAATGATGTCTAATTTCATTTTTAAATATGTATATGTCTTTTCGGGACGTAGACATTTCGTGTGATGCCTCGTTTGATATAATATGTGAAATAATAAAGTCAACACAGCCCGGAGCCCGCTGTGGACATTGGGTCCACAAGGCTAGGCTGAACGTCACGGTGTGGGCTTGGAATCTAATATTTTAAGGTCAGTGTCCGGACCGGGTCCCTGTTCACCAACTTACTAGACCATGTGAATGAGGTTTCATTTCATGTTTAAAGATGTATATGTCTTGTCGAGACGTATATCTTTCGTATGATACCTCGTTTGATATAATATGTGCATTAATAAAGAAACTACAGCCCGGAGCTCGTTGTGGACATTGGGTCCACAAGCCTTAGCTGAGCCTCACGGCGTGGGCTTGGGGCAGTATATTTCAGGCCAGTGCCCGACAGGGACCCACTTCGCCAACTAATTTGGCCATGTAATTGATGTCTCCTTATATTTAAAAAGATGCACCTGTCTTGTCGCGATGTAGACCTTTCGTATGACACCTCATGTCATATAATACGTGAATGAATAACGAAACTACAGCCCGGAGCCCGTTGTGGACATTGGGTCCACAAGCCTAAGCTGAGCGTCACGGCGTGGGCTTGGGGCCGTATATGTCAAGCCAGTGCCCGACAGGGACCACTTCGCCAACTAATTTGGCCATGTAAATGATGTCTCCTTATGTTTTAAAAGATGCACCTATCTTGTCGCGATGTAGACCTTTCGTATGACACCTCATGTGATATAATATGTGTATTAATAAAGAAACTACAGCCCGAAGCCCGTTGTGGACCGCGTCATGGTGTGGGCTTGTGTGATTCGTGGTGCACATTGCTGTTTTCTTTAATTAGTCTATTTTAGTCGTATGCGACCTTTCACTGGTTGTGGACCCACAAGTCTACGGCTCCGGACGCAGGCATACCAAGCCCGTTGTTGACATTGGGTCCACAAGCCTTAGCTGAGCGTCACGGCGTGGGCTTGAGGCCCTATATTTCAGGCCAGTGGCCGATAGCACCCCCCCCCCCCCCCCCAACTGATATACTGTGCATGTGGTTGCCCGTCACTGCATCAAACAGCGGAAAAATGTTTCCGGTGTTAAGTCACAGTTGGTCGTGTGCGACGTTTAGGGGCGCCCCCTGCCGTCGGAGACTGCTTGTGGACCCAAAAGTACACGGCCGCGGCTGCAATATTACCGAGCTCGTTTTCAGAGTCAGCGGAACGCCCTATGTCGGGAGATCGCCAGGTCGTACACATTTTGAGTATCAACATATTACGTACTAATTATTCGCCCCACTACAACGCATTACGCACATATGGGACATGTTTGTTGGCTGGCCTATTTCACCATGGTAACTTAATTTTGATTAGCATCAAGGGGCGACTATCGTTCGAAATTCAAGCCTCCAGGTAGAGATTAAAGCTTAATATAAATTTATCTAGCTTTGATGATCTTCCTCAATCGGCAGAGCAATACGGATGTGCAGGGCAGCGGCTCTCTGTGATGATACGTGGTGGTGGAGGAAGGGGCGGGGGTGGGGGGGGTAGGGGGTTGTGAACTTGAGCATACGCTGTAAAAGGGTTTTCCGACGACGCGCATCGCAAATTGCCATTTTCATGTGTAGATGCACCACCCCCCTCCCCCCCAAGCAAGGGGATGTTAAGAACTGCTAAAGTCAAATTCGAAATATATAGTCCAATTCAATTACCCTAACAGAGGAGCGATGCCGTTTTTCCATGCACCATATCTGATGTGTAGGTGCATGTAGACCCCCCGCCCACCCCAAGCAAGGGGATGTTGAGGACTGCTAAAGTCGAATTCGAAATATATAGTCCAATTCAATTACCCTTACAGAGGAGCAAGGCCGTTTTTCCATGCACCATATCTGATGTGTAGGTGCATGTAGACCCCGCCCCCCCCCCCCTCCCGGTCGTGAAAACATCATTGGTGGACACCCGCGGTTATTTTCACCCCCCCACCTCCTCGATCGCAAGTTTTCTAAGAGCCGAGAGCCCCCCTCCCCCCTCCCTGGTTGCAAACTAACTACTAGTCACCCCCCTCCCGCCCCCTTTCAAGTGCGCGAATTAAAAAACATTCGTCTTTAACGTTTAAAGGCCCGCCTTTAATTAATTTTAAATATTTTTTTATGACATGCCTTTAATTATTTTACCACATGTTTACAAAATTACACCAGACAATTTCACAAGTCCATAGACACCGGGCACCGGACACCTTCACATATCTTCAGACACCGGACACCGTCACATGTCTACAGACTCCGGATATCGTCACATGTCTACAGACACCGGACACCGTCACATGTCTACAGACTCCAGATATCGTCACATGTCTACAGACACCGGATATCGTCTCATGTCTACAGACACCGGATATCGTCACATGTCTACAGACACCGGATATCGTCACATGTCTACAGACTCCGGACACCGTCACATGTCTACAGACACCGGATATCGTCACATGTCTACAGACACCGGATATCGTCACATGTCTACAGACACCGGACACCGTCACATGTCTACAGACGCCGGACACCGTCACATGTCTACAGACGCCGGACACCGTCACATGTCTACAGACACCGGATATCGTCTCATGTCTACAGACACCGGACACCGTCACATGTCTACAGACGCCGGACACCGTCACATGTCTACAGACGCCGGACACCGTCACATCTCTACAGACGCCGGACACCGTCACATGTCTACAGACTCCGGACACCGTCGCATGTCTACAGACAACGGACACCTTATCATAATCTCTGTTGACTCTTCGTTGACGGCGCCGCAAAAGTGTCGTCCCACTTTGAAGCGCACTAACTAAGTGTCATCCGCCTAATCGCAGTATTAAATAATCTGCAGGTCTTTCTTGACAATTTTTTTGTTAATGGCAAGTATCTGTATGTTTATCATTAGGCCAATTGCTTCGTTGCCATGGAAACAAAAAGTAATATTGCAACCGCCGTGTTTTTCTTGTAACTTGCTTTGCGATGATAGTACCTGACTGTTTGGTGAAGGAGACTGAAATAACTTGAACGGATTTTTATTTTGTTGACGATTTTTATATGTACCAAAAGTTACGTCATCGTGACGTCACGTGACGAGTCAGAAAGTTGTAAGATTCGACACAAGTCATTCCTATTCATATTTCTATGACCAATTAGAACGTCATAGCGACAGCTGGATGATAAATGCGTCAAAAGGTGAAAAAGCTGACAGAGGTCATTTATTGCGTTTTCCTAAAAACGTATGACCTCACTTTGCTCGAAAATGAGTATTACGCATCAATATTAACGGAGATATAAGCGTTGTTTCTAGCCGTTAGGAGGTAATGGGACTTTTCGAGTGATACAGACATACAAGCAAACTAACAAACTCACAGACTAGACCGACCGACATATGACGAATATTTAAGATTTTCGTCATAACAAAGCCATCTCCATGTGTCTACTATGTTTCACTCAGCACGAACATGACGAACTTAATAAAACGCTGAATGCCTGAGCGATTGTGAGTAGATTGTTTGCTAAACGGAAGAATCTAGTTTAACGGCCCGCACACTACTAACTACTGATAGACTGAGCCGTACACGCGTGCGCTGATACACCGTTACACACTCCGAGCTAAGCCCCGCCCACGCTTGAGTCCTTTTTCGTTAATCGTGAGTAGGAAGTTGACAATCATAGCTGATGGTACAAGTAAGAAGTACTCATCTGTGAAACTGACAAGAAGGTGACATGCTGTTTTTTCGCCACATGATTGGATAAAAGCAACAGCGACGTCAATGAATGATTGACAGCCTGGATCGGTCTATATAGTGTCTCCTTGCACTTGGCTCAATTTCCCAAAGCGAACTCTCAACTCTTGTGGTCGCGCTCGAAACAGGTAAAAACGCACTGACCGAAAACATTCATCCATAACAGGTATTTATATTTGTATGCTGGAACACATGATTGTGTACATGATAACATATTCAAAACGTTATAACATCGAACAGGTAGATTAATTTGCGTTTCGTAACAGAAGACGATATGCATATATGGCATTGGTTGGAGTACGAGATGGATTTGTCTCGGCACTGAGGGTTTATAAATAGTCAGTCATGGTTGGTTGTATATATTAAGGACGCTTGAGCCAATTCTGATTATATCGTGTCAGTGGGAGAAGAAAGGGAAGAGCGGAGCCATGTGCCCGGGATAACCCCCTACTCTTGGCGAAGAAGCGAAGAAGACATGGGATGTTTATTTTGCGACGACACATGCATGACGGCCAGTCATATGAAAGGGATGGACAAAAAGTCGGCCCCTGGCGTTTTGAATTTAAAGTCCAACTCCTGGGGGGAGTTTTGTTTCTGAGGCAGTTCCAGATATGAATTAAGTGGTGGTTACTAATGCCAGTTATCAAGTGGAACTATTTTACAATGTATATTATGCCATCAAGTTTGATATCTAATCTCAACTGCACAAAATCAATTCAAGCAAAAAACCAACCATTCCCAACCGACCGCCATGAGTAGATATTCGCGACGTCACAAGATAAACCGGTTTGAGTGCGCCTCGCTCGCTGCGAATGCCCACGCCACTCGACACTGCTGGAGTGGACGTGAGACTAGAAAGCGTATCACTCAGAATTTGAATGGGTTCGAAATCGTTACGATCGCGGGGGGGGGGGGGGTGCGTCCACGGAACCAAATATGGTGTGAGTTCAGTACAAGCAGGCGGGTGGGCCGTCCACATCTTAGCTGCCATTGAAAAAGATCATCCTCGCTCATCGGGGTCTTGTGGAACTGAATTAGGCAGATATATAGCGGGTCTCTTAAACACAAATAGGGATCTTTCCCGCCGCATATGCTTGTAATGTTGACCAGTGGAAGTCCCCCTCCCTCCCCCTCCCTCCACTCCGGGTCGGGGTCCATTTCCAGGCCCAATACGCATAAGGCCTCTGCTTTCTGTCCAGGCGGTTTAAAGCGACGCGTAGAACACATAATCCAATTTCCTGAGCTAAGTCCTCGACTTCCTCTTCCTCATCCTCACTGTCATCAATGTAATAATCGTGTCCGGATCTCTGCATCCCGATCGCTGCGAACCTGCTGATCCTCCTGCAGACGCCATGCAGGACTCGTTTAATGTGTTGCGCAAAAATGGTTATTTTTTTCAATACTGCATGGTGGCGAATAAATTTAGTGCATATGGAATTTCGTTAATATAGTGCAAAAGGATTAAATATTTGGTTTGTTATTCCGTTAATATAGTGCAAAAGGATCAAATATTGGGTAAGTTATTCCGTTTATATAATGCAAAAGGATCAAATATTTGGAAAGTAACATAAGACCTAAGAGATTGACTTTCAGCGCCCAGCTGGTGTTCGAGTTCCGTATCGTATAACGGCACGCAGATCGATTGCTCGAGCCCCGCTGTGGCCATGTCTGTGGGATCGCAGGATAAAGATCCCATGTCCATGTCTTCGCAAAGAGTAGGGGGTTACCCCGGGTACATGGCCCCACTCTCCCTTCCTTCCCATTATTGACTCGATATGACCAAAAGTGGTTAAAGCGTCCCGAATCCAGGATCTGCCCCCGAGATATATGGTTACAATTGTCATGGTTTATATATTTCTTCTTCCAGAATGTACCTGCACAGATTATTGTCGTTGCTGCTATGTTTGCCAATAGCAAGTCTACAAAATACTGATAGTCGCAGCATGGGAGACACGCCACAACAGGGTGGGAACACCGAGATCGGACAGGGGAGCCTGTCTAGCTCAGTTGGTAGGGAGGCTGCATTAGCAGCAGATCGACAACACGTCCGGGGCATATTTCATCCAATCAAGGCTAATTGTCTCGGGAGATTTCTTGACCCAGTTCCGCTTTTTTGTGCCCAAAATTGGCGTAAACAGTTCGTTTCTCGATTTACGTGGCAGTGCGACAGACTATGGTAATGCTCATTGGGAAGAGTGTGGGCAGTTTTGCGAACAAATTGTACAAGTGGAATCCCGCGAACGTTTTAGAATCAGCATTGATTTTTTTCTCATACACCAAAACAAACTAAGCGTTATGGCATAATTCAGTTCAGAATATAAGACCGCTTGTCTTTTCCATGGATGCGTTCGCCCTCCAACGCCACACCTCTCGCTACCGAAGCATTCGGATCCACCGTTTGTCTTGCAGACTTACCGCCTGGTGTGTGTTCGACGGATCCTTGTCCCGCGGCGCAAGCCTGTACCGCGGCGGGCGTTGGTTTCATTTGCACGTGTCCGCAGGGGCGTGTGGGACCCGGATGTGAAACAGGTTATGACACCACTCTCTGCTTATGTCAACATACTCCGCTAGGGGCTACGCCGCGCGCGGACTTCACCGCGCGTGGACTTTACATAAGTAAAATGAATCATGATTGATCCAAGATTTCACCGGACTCTGTGTAACGCTTGTCATCCTATCAGCTACCCTGGTCTTTCGATCAGCTCTTGGGCGCATAAATAGGGCACAAAAGAACTATTATTCGGGTTGTCCTTGAGTAGGTAGTTGCTAAACTGGGAGAATTATTTTTGCATCCCTCTCAGAATGCAAGGACAACTTGGCTGATGTCGCCTTCGTCCTGGACTCCTCTGGCAGTCTGGATCAGGCCGACTGGAAGCGCTGTCTGCTCTTCGTCAAGTCCCTGGTCCTAGGTCTGGATGTGGACGGCGCGTCCCACCGAGTCGGGGTCATCACCTTTAGCGACCGCGCCAAGGTCAACCTGCAGTTGGACGCTGCCTCAAATAGCTCCGCCATTTTGGAGCGAATCGACTCCTTGCCCTTTCAGGGGTCGAGGACGAACACTTCCGGTGCGATATGGTGCCTGCGCGAGCAACTCTTTCAGGTACGCATTCCAACGACAACATTCCTCCGAGGTTTCCCAGGCCTTGGAGAACACCATCAAGTGAGTCCACGCCCACACCACGTATAATCAACAGTACAATGTCTCGGTGAAGTGAATGGAATTTATTCATTCCCATCATAACCACTGTTTTTGGACAATCTTAAAGAGGGCCTGCATACCGAAGTTGCAAAGCTCAGTAACTTTTTGCTACCAATATCCACATGTTGGGTCATTGCGGGAAACCCTGGCAGGACCTAAAACACAGATTTATCTTTCAGCGCAGCCACGGAGACAGACCGGAAGCTATCAACATCGCCATTCTGCTGACCGATGGCGCGTCTAATGTCGATACAATCCGAACGATTCCCGAAGCTATATTGGCAAAGCAGCAGGACATCATCTTCTTTGTCATCGGTTAGTATTGCTGCAGCTATATTGGCAAAGCAGCGGAACATCATCCTCTTTGTCATCGGTTAGTATTGCTGCAGCTATAGTGGTAAAGCAGCGAAACATCATCCTCTTTGTTATCGGTTAGTATTGCTGCAGCTATAATGGTAAAGCAGCGGAACCAACCTCTTCGTCATCAGTTAGTATTGCTGCAGCTATAGTGGTAAAGCAGCGAAACATCATCCTCTTTGTCATCGGTTAGTATTGCTGCAGCTATAGTGGTAAAGCAGCGGAACATCATCCTCTTTGTCATCGGTTAGTATTGCTGCAGATATAGTGGTAGTTATAGTGGTAAAGCAGCGAAACATCATCCTCTTTGTCATCGGTTAGTATTGCGGCAGCTATAGTGGTAAAGCAGCGAAACATCATCCTCTTTGTTATCGGTTAGTATTGCGGCAGCTATAGTGGTAAAGCAGCGGAAAATCATCCTCTTTGTCATCGGTTAGTATTGCGGCAGCTATAGTGGTAAAGCAGCGAAACATCATCCTCTTTGTCATCGGTTAGTATTGCTCCAGCTATAGTGGTAAAGCAGCGAAACATCATCCTCTTTGTCATCGGTTTGTATTGCGGCAGCTATAGTGGTAAAGCAGCGAAACATCATCCTCTTTGTTATCGGTTAGAATTGCTGCAGCTATAATGGTAAAGCAGCGGAACCAACCTCTTTGTCATCGGTTAGTATTGCTGCAGATATAGTGGTAAAGCAGCGAAACATCATCCTCTTTTGTCATCGGTTTGTATTGGGGCAGCTATATTGTTAAAGCAGCGAAACATCATCCTCTTTGTCATCGGTTAGTATTGCTCCAGCTATAGTGGTAAAGCAGCGAAACATCATCCTCTTTGTCATCGGTTTGTATTGCGGCAGCTATAGTGGTAAAGCAGCGAAACATCATCCTCTTTGTTATCGGTTAGTATTGCTGCAGCTATAATGGTAAAGCAGCGGAACCAACCTCTTTGTCATCGGTTAGTATTGCTGCAGATATAGTGGTAAAGCAGCGAAACATCATTCTCTTTTGTCATCGGTTTGTATTGGGGCAGCTATATTGTTAAAGCAGCGAAACATCATCCTCTTTGTCATCGGTTAGTATTGCTCCAGCTATAGTGGTAAAGCAGCGAAACATCATCCTCTTTGTTATCGGTTAGTATTGCTCCAGCTATAGTGGTAAAGCAGCGAAACATCATCCTCTTTGTCATCGGTTTGTATTGCAGCAGCTATAGTGGTAAAGCAGCGAAACATCATCCTCTTTGTTATCGGTTAGTATTGCTGCAGCTATAATGGTAAAGCAGCGGAACCAACCTCTTCGTCATCAGTTAGTATTGCTGCAGCTATAGTGGTAAAACCGCAGAACATCATCCTCTTTGTCATCGGTTAGTACTGTCAACGTTAAAGTTCGCCAGCGTTTCGAATCATTCTATCGTATTGTAAATGTCTTTGCCGAAAACACATTTATGTTCATTATGCCAATTATTGTAAAACTGGTGACTTTAGTCGTCTGCATCAGAGCGAAAATGTTACGAAGAGCGTTTAGGGCAGCAAACGGAAAGTACGGTTAGGATTGCTAAAGCATGCTAAAGCAATCATCAAGAATTTGGGAACCGATGTGTTGTAGGACGTACTACTGCTTTAATTCGACTATACAATGCATTGGTCCCTTCCCAGCTAACAAGTTAACGTCATGAGAACGTTTTTGGGGGGTTTGGTTTGAGCTGAGATAACGTGAAAATGTATGAGTTTTTTACGTTACCCGAACGTTTTCAGATAAGGTTGTCCGACATTCAGTCCAGTATTAAAATTGTGCCTTCTGTGAGAAACAACTGCGTGTATGATGAATTAATAAGAAGCATGATTGCCAAATACAATCAATTACATGTTGTTTTCATGAGGTCTAATTTTTCAGGTAACGTTGTCCTAACGTTTGGAAAACGTCCACTCTCGACTTCTCACCATTTTGTATTCATGACAACTGCTACACGCAGTCAAGTTTCATTAGTCACTACACCTGGCAAATGTTTTATTTTTATGGGATAAAGGCTAGAAAATATTACTTCAATGTTTGCGACGAACGTTTTATCAACGTGGTCCTGATGTTAACTTTGAGATGACGTGATTACAACCAAAAACAACGTGTGCGAACGTTGTGTGTTAGCTGGGTTAGCGTGTCTTGAGGGCCAATGACCAATACGACAGAGAATTGAGCAATGTCAAGGGCTAGTCGTGTATGTGCTTCCGGACCCTTTCGTTATTATCCGTGTTTTAGGAGTGACGGAGAGGATTCAGCGTGATCAGCTGGAGGCCTTGGCCAGTGACCCGCGATACCGGCACTTCTACCACGTGAAGGCCTTCGACGCGCTGTCCGACATCACCAACACTATCCTGATGGAAACCTGCCGTCAGGGCCCCACAGGTATAAGATGTATCTGTCTCCATTCAAATCTGGGGATTGTTGTCGAGTATAGTTCATATCGAGGAAGTACATTGGGCCAATGTACCCCATATGTTAACAAAGTGGTCAAACATGACTTTACTCCTTGGCGTCTGTTGCACTGAATGCTAAAGACAATTGTTTTTCTTTAGAGGACATACATGGTTCGGTTTCTTTCATAATAGGGCTCGATTAATTTACACGGTTGCAAAACGAAATGTGTTGTATAATAAGTCATTTTGGGCAGCTTTATTGCTGTTTCACAGTTCCTCGTTTCTCTATATTCGTAGTGGTTGCCGGGGAAACCGGAGGGAAAGGGGCTTCCGGTGTGCGAGGTGGTGATGGACAGCCAGGTACAACAGGGCAGCTGGGGACCACTGGAGGCACGGGGTACCCTGGGCCAGAGGTATGACAACTCTGCCGTCGCAAAATCAGTTATAATGAAGCCCGGCTTCTCGTTTGCAATTGAAATGGGAGTCGTCCGATGGTTTGGTCGTTATAGCCCCCCCCCTAATATGCCGAATAAAATTATATTTTTCAATAGTTTTTTTTAATAATAATAGTTTTAGGAGTTTTTAATGTAACAGTTGTGTTACTTATTCCCGAGTGGCCGGAGTCACAAAAATGGCGAACGAATGGTAGGCTTTGTTTCCTGCAAATGGCAACACAAGTAACAGGTTTTATATTTTTAATAAGAATAGTTTAATAATGTTGCTCGCATACGCAGGTAAATATATATGATCCTCATAGGAATACTAAAAGGCAGCCTTTTGATCTCATTGCTTCTGAGTGGGTTCTGACCGGTTTATTTCTTTTGTTTACAGGGAGACAATGGGACCATGGGCGGCACCGGTCTGAGGGGGTGGCCGGGAGCCCCCGGGGTGTTGGGTGGGACTGGCGCCCCTGGGCCAGAGGGATCGGTGGGTCTTCGGGGGTCTCCAGGCACGCCGGGGGCCCGGGGCGACAAAGGGGATACTGGCGACGGGCCCAGGGGGTCAGCCGGTGTGCCGGGAGTGCTTGGTGTCACCGGAGCCAGCGGCTCTACCGGTGCCACGGGCGCGCCTGGGAAGCCGGGTATATCCGGGCTTTCTGGGGTTGTCGGGGTGACGGGTGTTCATGGGGTCCGGGGTCTCCAGGGCGACCAGGGTGCTGTCGGCATAAGGGGAGCCCCAGGGCCAGAGGGACCCACAGGAAAGACGGGACCCGAAGGACCACAAGGACCGGCTGGCTTCCTGTTTGAAGGTAGATGTGCGGAGCTCCTTTTAATTCCATTTTAACGGAATGATGCACGCGATTTCAATATAACTGTAAATCCGACTACATTGTACTCGCAAATTCATGCAGTAATTCAGGCCTCCGCTAATCAAAAGGAACATGTGTTCTGTTACCCGACCTATACTTTAGACCGCAGAAATTAAGGTCGTGCATTCGAATGCTGGCCCGGGTACCTAATGTATGAGGCCTGTTTCATATGTTTATCCTTCATCGTCCCGGGAGGTTCTTTAACCCAGTTCAACCCTTAAGTGTGTGCACAAAAGAGGCGTAAAACAATAATGAAGTCCATTCCTCTTCTGTGCAGACGGAGACGACTGTCGTATGAATGATTCGCGGTGTGCGCAGATCTGTGTCAACAAGAGGCTGGGGTATGAATGTCGCTGCCACCAGGGCTTTCGCCTGTTAGAGGACCAACGCAGCTGCCGGGGTATGTAGGCCCTATATATATATGTGTGAACCTGCCAGGTCAATGCCTGGTACCGAGAAAAATGCATTAGTACTTCATAACGTCTTAAATATGGTGCGACACATGTTGTCTTTGGGGCATATTGCGGTATTTTTGCCATATGCGTCAGTATATTGCCATACGAGTCAATATATTGCCATACCAGTCAGTATATTGCCATACGAGTCAGTATATTGCCGTACGCGTCAGTATATTACCATACGAGTCAGTAAATTGCCATACGAGTCAGTATATTACCATATGAGTCAGCATATTGCCATATGTACGAGTCAGTATATTACCATACGAGTCAGTATATTGCCATGCGAGTCCGTATATTGCCATACTAGTCAGTATATTGCCATACGCGTCAGTATATTGCCATACGTCTCAGTATATTGCCATACGAGTCTGTATATTGTCATACGAGTCAGTATATTACCATACGAGTCAGCATATTGCCATATGTACGAGTCAGTATATTACCATACGAGTCAGTATATTGCCATACGAGTCCGTATATTGCCATACGTCTCAGTATATTGCCATACGAGTCCGTATATTACCATACGAGTCAATATATTACCATGCGAGTCAGCATATTGCCATACGAGTCCGTATAATACCATACGAGTCTGTATATTACCATGCGAGTCAGCATATTGCCATACGAGTGAGTATATTGCCATACGAGTCAGTATATTGCCATACAAGTCCGTATTTAGTCATACGTCTCAGTATATTGCCATACGAGTCCGTATATTACCATACGAGTCCGTATATTACCATACGAGTCAGTATATATTGCGATACGAGTCAGTATATTGCCATACGAGTCAGTATATTACCATACGAGTCAACATATTGCCATACGAGTCAGTATATTGCCATACGAGTCAGTATATACCATACGAGTCCGTATATTACCATACAAGTCAGCATATTGCCATACGAGTCAGCATATTGCCATACGAGTCAGTATATTGCCATACGAGTCAGTATCTTGCCATACGAGTCAGTATATTACCATATGAGTCAACATATTGCCATACGAGTCAGTAAACTGCCATACGAGTCAGTATATACCATACGAGTCCGTATATTACCATACAAGTCAGCATATTGCCATACGAGTCAGCATATTGTCATACGAGTCAGCATGTTGCCATACAAATCAGCATATTGCCATACAAGTCAGTATGTTGCGACATATTGCGAAGTCGGAATATTAATGGCCGCATAAGTCGGCACATTGCCACATAATTATCTATTTCTCGACAAATAGATAATAATGTAATATGATGATGTACTGATGGGTTTGATTGGGATTATACTTGGCATATGTTCACATATATCATCAAAATATTGGAACTTTATCCAAGACATTGCATCGAAGTTAATTGAAAATAATAGTCTTATTCGTTAGATATGGTTACTCTGGACAAAATAAATTGATTCAGAAAGCCCAAATGCATGCACTCCTACTCCAATCTATATAAGAAACGAAGACAATGTGGTTAACTGACGAATGTTTGCATCGATACTTGCAGATGTTGACGAATGTGAAGTTAGCAACGGGGGTTGCGCCCAGTTGTGTATAAACCTGGCAGGCGGGCGTCAGTGTGGATGTCGAGCGGGCTTCACTCTGAGTCGGGACGACAGAACATGCAAAGGTCAATGGGAAACCACGGTTCCCCATTTACCTACCCAGTCAACGATACTGCCGCAGTCCGGGTTTCAGATTTTTCTGATAAAATGCATTGATGACGTTTACAAACAATGAGTCTCCCTAGCTGTTATTTAGACTTACCAGCCAACTGTTATGGCGTATAAAAAAAACGTAACCGACAGAATGCATAAAAAAACACAATCATATTACCAAGTGCAAAATTCGTGGTTTGTAGTTGAGCTAATTTAAGGGGAGCCTCTGTATTTCATGCGGTAAGCATACTGAGCTGCAGAACCGCAGCTTGTGGGTTTACGGTCTGCTGCCCCGGGGGGAAGGGGCACTACATAAAGCTAGATATATACATCTGTGCCGCCCAAATGACGCTATTTTTCTCTCAACCTCTTAGCAGAAATCAATAATTTCTCTCGATGTGCCCATCTGAGATTGAAGTTCTATCACAATTGCAGCTCTTGACAATATAGTCCAGTTGATATCGAAACTGTTCAAATAAACTTTCAGCTCCTGACTATATATATTCCAGATGATATCGAAAGTGTTCAAATAATTAAAGTTGCATATCGAGCTCTTTCCCGCCAAAACTAAAGAGGTCAAAATCCAAATAAGAACCAGTCCTCGATTCGTTCAAGATTTCTTTTGTCTATACTCCACACATGCCAGACTGCCAAATGGAGTCTCTTAGCCTTGACCGTGATACCAATTTACCACAAGTTTTTATTTTAGTGGTAAACGTCATCAGTTTGTGTGCTTCCCGATGCTTTGGTATAAGTAGCGGTGCTGAGACAGATTCCTGTGGTGTCCCGAGATAGACACGTTTGCCACGTCACAACCGAAACGGCGATGTTTATCAGGTTTCTGAATTTATAGAATGAAACAATTGAGTTTTCTGCAATTTTTGATATAAATTTTGTCTGGGCTTCGTTTTGGCGGGAAAGAGCTCGATATGCAACTTTAACCTCTATACAGTGTCAATATCTATTTTGGATGCCTTTTTTAACAACAAATTCTCCACAAAATCGGGCACTTTCCTCTCGCTTTTCATATGCCCTCCCGGACCTGCATGGGCGGTACAGCCCACCATATAGTGCTAATGTAGTGCCCCCAGCCCCCCTCCTCCAGGCCTGTTACCGGCATCTGCGCGGATCAAAGTGGCTTAATTAAAACACCAAGTTTTCTACTGCTGTTGTTGATTGCTTGTTTACAGATATCGATGACTGTTGTGAAGACTTGTGGTCTAACACTTGTTCAGAGCAGCAGGTTTGCCTCAACACACTGGGAAGTTACCACTGCATACACAAGGCCCTGACCTGGACTGCTGGGTGGGCCAGTGAAGGTAACGCGTCGGTCTGCGCCTGCCATAGGCTCCAGTTTAAAGTGTGGCAATGGCGCCACGACGTTGTGTCTTAGTTCACAGTTAACTTTGTTGCTTGAAGATAAACAAACTCAAACATGTCTTTTAAAAACAGGTTTAACGGCTTAATTTATTCCATGAAGTCATTAACAACGCATTCAGCAAAGTAGCCCCAAGAAAGTAGCAAAGCAGAGATCAGGCCTGTTTATATCTGGGAGCACTACCTCACAACGCTACTAGGAAATTACATACGTATCAGTATAATCTTACACGACTGACATGTGAACTTTGATGCTGTATATAGGCATCTGTTGTCGAGGGGGTGTATGTATTGTATTCATTATTGAGTGTTTTTTTATCGTTTGCTTCAATCTGAATGAAAAGGGGCAATCAAAATATCGGTCGTGATAGCACGTAGGTTTGTGTTTCTCTATGACGTAAGTTTCCTTTCGCAGCCAGGAAGCTATGAAATTCATTGAGAATACTACCCCCCCCCCCTCCCCCCCAGTTGGCATTAACGCAGGAAACATACGCCAGTAAACAAATGAGAACAAAAGGCCATGTTTTTGGTATGCCAGCATCTATAGCTGTGTATGTTTTCCGTGTCTCTTGACAGATGCAGTTGTTGCCGAGTAAATTGTTTCATTCAAAGACATGATTGTATCATTTCAGAGTTGGTTGTCTCAGCGCCCCAGACTCAAGCGGGGAAGCGATCGCTATTCCTGTCACGTGACCTCTTCATTGGCCTGCTAGTTTGGCTTGCTATCCTCACATGTCTGGTCGTGGTGCTCGTTGTCATGGTGATAACGACAGAGGACACTATCGTCAAGGTCATTAACGATGAAATCGAGAGAGAAAAACTGATACAGGTAAAGTCCGTGACTCTGTTATTTTGCTATAATATAATACCCGATCTACCTCAGATTAAGTAGATCAGTATCCGGTATCGCTCAAGTTAGATATAATACATGGTTACCCGTATTACTTTGCAATATACACTATGGTATATCAATACCTGGTAAGTTAATGAAATTTGATAATGTAAAAGAATACAATCTTTTTCTGAACCATTTAATCCTCGTATAAATGTAAACAAAGTGAACATTAAGGTATGGCTTTACACTAAAAACCAGTGAATACATGCAATGCTGCGATAACATGGATCTATTTCTCCTCAGCATTGTATATTAATTATGCAAATAAAATATTCCTTCAATGGATCAACAGCTACCCTAAGATATAAGGTTGTCCCACTATCCCTCCGTGCTAAATGTGATGTGATGTGATGTAATGTAATGCGAGAGGTTATAGGCACTGTCCCTGTTTCAGCATCGCTCTCCGCTGCCGCATGATAAGGGCGATCTGTATGTCATTCCTCGTATGAGTATGGCGTCCAACAGTCACCCTGGACAGGACGGGTCCAGACAGGGGCCCATCGCAAACGGTCACTCTGTGGATGCCAACGAATCACCTCTCCTACACGGCTGCCAGGCGCCAAATAATCATGACTGATTACATGCATTTTTGCCTCCCGTAATTATATAATTACATTTCTTAGAAATACGCACCCTATGAAAACACAAATTTAACTAAGCTTAATTTGTAATTATAGATATGAGCCAATGCGTAATGTCGTATAGTCAGACCATGCAGTACCTTATTTGGCTGAAGTATTTGGTATGCAGCTGCATGACTCATATGCCACTTAATGACTGGCTTAACGTATAAGTGTGACTTTGTCCGGCGCCCATGGTCTTTGGCAGATGTGATGGTTAATAATTTAAAAGACTTGAATTTACTTGAAGTTGAAGTTAACAAACATGTATTATCTTCTAAATCACTTTCGTAGCGTACATGCATAAAGCGCAGGGGCGGATACAAGATTTTGAAGAGTGGAGGGTTCAGCTTATGTATAGATTCTCAAAATTTACGACCGGGGGATTGGGTGGGTGGGTGGGGGGCCGGTGGGGGGGGGCTCTGCCACTGTACTTCAACAGCCTTTCATATCCGCTTGCTCGGGGAAAGAGGGGTGTGGTTAAACCCCCCTGAACTTGACTTTGGCTTAATTGTTGCTTGTATCCGCCATTGTAATAAGCGAATACTATTGGGACCACCTACATATACGTATTCGCCAGTACTTCTGTCAATAAACACTTCGCAGCTGTGAGTGTGTATATGTACATGTGAGTGTGTAAATCTCCCTTACCAGCCGGCCCTCAATAAATATAGTATAAATTATAGACATGAGTTGATCAGACATGGGGTAATCATAATCAGTAATCGTAATCGATTGTAATCGATTACATTTTTCAAGTAATCGTAATCGATTACATTGGTTTTAAAAGCAATGTAATCGTAATCGTAATCGAATACATTGCTAAAGTAATCGTAATAATGATTACTTTTACATTAATCGTTTTAGTAATCGTAATAATGATTATTTTTGATGATTACTTGACTATGTTCAATCAAGGTGTCTTCTAAGTGAGCGTCACGCTTTCGATGCCGCCAGTATCATAAATGGAAACTTGCCACTGGAGTCCTTCTGTAGAGCTGCAACCCCCTCCCCAACCATCCCTACCCTTCCGGTTCTTTGTGCCCCACTCCGATAACAAATTAAGCCTCCTGGGTACCCGAAAGTGGACCACCTTCTAATCCCATAACTATCTTGTTTGCATTGGATAACTAGGACTGGTCCAGTGCCACCTGTATTGTTGGGAGACACCCTCTCCCAACAATACAGGTGGGTGGGGCCTGTGATGGGGTGGGGTTGGATGCTTGTGTTATTGTTCTCTGCATAGATGGGTTCGAAGAAGTGTTGTTATAAAACGAATTCGACTGGGTTCATTAGTGGGGCGCGGCAATGTATGGTACAGATATCCCCGCGTGTCCTAAAGCTTGGTTGATTTTTTTTACCTGCTACTTAACATAGAGGCCATACGTTCGGTTACCCACCACACCTCCTTCTAAGGAAGATAAGAATAATTGCAGCAGGTTTGTATCAAAAGTATATATTGTGTTTTTTATATTAAACTTACTATTTAATATATCTAATATAATTCTATGCTATAATACTTTATATGTATATTTTATACTAGTGTTTTAATTAGTCTTAGAATAACTGATTACGACCATTCCAGGATTGTTCTCAAGAAAACGACTACCGTGGGCTGTAACCATCAGTAAATGCTCTCAAAAAAATCGACTGTCGGGAATTGAACGCACAGCTCTATGATCAGAGGGGGCCTCCCTGGTGTAGTGGTTAGCGCACTAGACCGCAGATCAATAGGTCCTGGGTTCGAATCCGGCCTCGGGCACCTAATCTGGGGCATGTTTCATTCCTTCATCCTTCATCGTCTCGGGAGGTTTCTTGGCCCAATTTAGCCTGTATGTGCACAAAAGTGGCCTAAAACACCAACATTCCATTCCTATGATCAGAAATCCGCCGCTCTTCCAACCAAGCTGCCCAGTCTTCATGTGTGTGGCTCCGCTCATCCAATGTTTACGGTGTTGAAATAGCTACTTAAATGTCTAGTCCAGGGTTCATTTATCAAAAACATCATAAAAAGTAATCATGATTGTAATCATGATTATTTCAATGTAATGGTAATCGTAATTACTTTAATATTTCCTGTAATCGTAATCGTAATCGTAATCATGAAATTTCCAAGTAATCGTAATCGATTACATATACAATGTATTCGCCCCATGCCTGGAGTTGATGCCGACCTCCCGCTGACCCCGACCCCCTCATACCAACCCCCGCCACGTGTAGATTGATCTGTATATAGTCTATGTCTACATAGTTTAGCCAGCCTCGGGGCTTAATTCATTTACATACTAATTTTAGCCGACGTAAGCCCCGTAGCCGGCTAAACTGCGTTCGTGAAATTCCCCACAGTTTTACTCGATTCCAGCTACACTTTCATGTACATTAAGCATCTGCAGGGCCCTAAACAGGTTTTATGCAAAAAATGCTGCGCAAAAACAGGTGTGATATCTCGGCCCAGGCCGAAATGGACACCAGAAGTTCACTACCCGTACTGGCGGGATTCGCTTTTGCCGGGTTAATATAGGTGCATGCTGTTTTTACAATTTAAGCCGTATGCCTTGAAGATTTGGCATCATGGGATCTAATCATAGTTAAAATAACAACATCACAGTGCGTTTATGACAGATTTGTCATAGTTTACCAAACTTCCGTCCGGTGGAGCAAATAATTTTAACCTATAGTACATATAAATGATTGTTCCTCCGTCATTAGACAAGTCGCATTTGGTGGATACAAGTTTCCGTACATATGTGTGCCGATCTCCCGCCAGAGGGCCTTACGCTTGCGCCATAGCAACGGCCTTGGCCCAACGTCAAATTTAACCATCAGAATTATCCTTCATACGCGAAAATTGAAATTAATCTAATCGAAGATAAATTCGCAGTTTGACATCAAATACACCACTGTTTAGCATTTACTGTGCCACTGGTACCATACCTGACGAATGCCTTTGAATTTGATTAATTTGAAGCCATGTTACTTTCGAACTATACAGTTTTAGAGTGCGGCCGAGGTCAAAAGTGGGAAGCGTTCTGAACTTTGACCCCGTGTTATTTTGAAATAATTTTCGGTTAACTCTTCCATTGTGATCATTCGACAACGGAATGTCTATATATTTTCAAATTCTGCATCGAAAATTCAATATTCAATTAAAAAACCCTCTAAAACCATTCGTGACCCCAGGACCGCTGGCGTGAGGGTGCGCCTTAAATTCGCCAGAAAACCTCGACATGAATATTCATGCTTGTTACGTCAACAGCATCCCGCCTCATCAATATTCATTGACCCTTAAATCGGCGTGCCCAGCAGCGCTATAGGGCTATAAAGTCTCGTTCGCTTAGACTTCCGGTTTACTCATTTTGGGGACAAACAAACGAAGCACGTGTTCGGAACGAGTTTAGAATCTCTGCGCACACTGGTATCCTGACTATCTGTGACGTAGACGTGACATGTATGTTACGCAAAGAGAAAGACTAGGAACCAGACTACCTGCGCAAAAACCAGGCGCCGAGGGCTGGGTCCATTGCGGAAGGCCTAGCGCTATGATTAACAAATATAGCTTCACAAAATGGATAGATGACATATTTTTTATTCGTTTGCGCCATCACAATGACGAATATTTGTTACGACGGGACAATACGACTGAGAAACTAACGTTTTTTTGCGTTTCCTACGAAAACTAGGCATTATGACGTCACACGGATTCTCCCCGGTGACAACGTTGGCGCAACGCTTCAAACAGAAAACTTACAAACATGAAGAAACTTGGTCTTTTCGTGATCCAAAAGTGATACGAAAACATCCAACTGCTCTTATTTTATCTTTACCATGTGGTTTAATGACGCACCCGTGTGTTGTTACTCCATGCAGTGCACATCTTGACAGCGGAATGGTTAAGTCGATCACTTGCTCTCGCCATTTTTGTTACCGCGGAGGCACGCGAAACTCTGTGACGTCACTCGCTGTTTGGTGAACTTGCGAAAGCCCCGGTGCACGGCTAAATTTAGAACGTTATTTTGAGCTTTCGAGTGTTTTAAAGACCGATTTTTCCTTGTATATTCCCAAAGTTCTGCGCTTCATCGCCTCCAGATATTTTAACGTATATCTCCCATAGCCATGTTTAGTGAAATGGTACTCATATTCTTTAGAATAAACCTGGAAAAAATATATGTCGTTAATTGACAGTGAGAACGTTCACCTGATATTTGTACTGAAAAGGACAACATTCTCTCCACCACAGATTTTGACCGTACTATAGAATAGGGCTACTGCAAAACAGAGTGGCCAGGACTCAAGGGCTGTGTAGGAATTTGCAACCCGGAGGGGGGGGGGGGGGTGCACGGAAAACCCGACTTTTACAGTGTATGTTCAAGTTCCTAAGGGGGGAGGGTGCAACTCCCCTAACCTGCCCCTGGTGTTGGTGGGAGAGGTATATCAGTTATCTATCTGGTCTGGTTAGGTGTGTTAATTATTTAACATGGTTCCAAACCTCTAGGATTTTAGAAGATGGAGGGGGGTGGAAAGGGGGGGGGGGCACAGGCGGATCTAAGGGGGGCATGGGGTTGCAACCCCCCTTTTAGGGTATACATGTATAACACAATTCATTCTTGTTCGCAATTTTTTTTATTGCAGCATGTTTCTATGGTTAATAACGAATGACAATCAATTTTTAGACATTATACGTAATAAGAGAGTGCGTGCATGGTAAAGATTGCTGTTATATACTGTAGTGGAACCGTAGTGGGGCGTTGGCGTGTGTGGTAATATTGGTAACCCGTGGGGATAGAAGTCCAGCGAGGCAGGTCGCCCAGTGCGCTGATCGGAGTGGGGTGGAAGTGACTACTGGATGGGGCTAGGGTGGTCCCCGGGCGCAGGAAGGGGGTGGAGCGGGCCCCAACCACTTGAGAGCGAGATCCGCCACAACATCTGCGGGGTGGGGGCGGCATATCTTTAGCGGGAACACACACCGAGCATGACACCAGGCCAGGGGAGAGGCTAGGGCGTCCCAGGGGGTGGGGCGGGCCCTGTATAGGTTAGGGGTACATGTGGAGCTGAGCGTTGCAACGGCTGTACCAAAATAAACATAAACAGGAAATGTTACCACAAGCAGTGTCAACGGCCACCGCCAAAGAAAAAGTCGCGCTCCGGACGCTTCTATTGTCTCATATAATTTAGCGCTTGGGCCCCCTGTCGGTGGCACCAGTAAACGACTTGTTTACACATGTTTATGACGTTTCAAATCAGCACAAGTTTTCATTTTTGTGGCGGACAATTCATGAATTTGAAATGTTTTGCTCATTGGCAGATAATTGGTGAGCGATATGGTATGTGTTTATTGCCTGTTATGAACCATAAGGCCTTAGGTTTGTGTTTTTATGCGCAAATTTGGCATTAAAAAACAGCGAAACAACTCCACATGCAACTTTAAATGTAGCGGGATGTGACCAGGGTACTCCCGAAGGACGGGGAGGACTTCTGATGGTGCCGGAGTGTAGGGGGGACCTATAAAAGAAGCGGGGCACGAGGAGCGGAGGAGGAAGAGTAGGTAGATAGGGAAAATCAGAGACAAAGATTTGTAAAAAAAAATATACTCATGAAATGGAATACGTTGCTACATCTCTTTGCTAAACTGGTGTCATGAGCGAAAAGTGGCCGACGTCGAAACCTCACAATATATTCACAGCATACATGACTTGGTTGGAAATTGTCAGTATACATCAATACGGTTCATCGCCGAGTGCAGACACGCCGCCAGCTAGAGGTGCATGGAGGAAGCGGCGATAGAGGGCGGTCCTATCGGGCGACACCTCCGGCAGCGGAACTTGGCAGACGAGGGCTTCGGCATTCGAAAATAAGATGGTTTTATAAATGTCGCGTACTTGCTTAAGAGTGCCATGTGATAGACGAATGGACCAGGCCGTATTAACAGCGTAATTGACAAGGCGGGCATTACCCAAAATATGTGTACACTTAGACACATTTTTACTGGGTACTTGTTACTATTGCATGCCGCATAACAGTAATCTGCAACATAGTGAAACCCTGTTGTTCCTTTGTGGGAGCGAATTTCCTCAGCAGCAGCAGCAGCAGATGTCAAGATCAGGCCCCACGTGGGCACAACTCCTACGCCGGCCGCCATTTGTGCTGACCGGGCAGCAATGAATATTGATGAAGCGTGACGCGCTAGTGACGTAACATTCATGAATATTAAGGTCGAGATTTTCTGGTTTATTCTAAAGACTATAGGGCATGCAAGTGAATCTCGTTTTATGTGTGCGATACCTCACGAGATCAGATTTTGGGGACAACGGCGTTATATGCGACCTTAATTTTTCACTGCGCAACTCACTCGCTCCCTGCTTGACGAATCAAAACTCTGTCATTCTAGTCTCGATTTAGGACGTGGAACCAGGCAAACTGCGCGGTGAGCGAGGGGAGAAAAGGGTGGGTCCCTTCTAGACCTGTATGCAACTTAAATAAGCACCTGTTAACTATCTAGTGACAATATATTGTTGAAAGACACTTTGAATTTGTATTTTCCCGTATCAATAACTGCGGTCAGTAAACTTGGCGCACTACAGCCCGCTGAATACCCAATATTTGTGCTGGCCTGACTGCGTTGCTGACGGCCGAATTACAGATGACAAGCGGAATAAACCATAATTGGCGAAAATGGGGAAACGGCTATTGTTTTCGACATATCGATTTATCCAATGTTTCTCATACTGCTGATGCATATGGGTGATTTTATGAGCAGATATGATAGAGCCACTTAATTGAGCTTAATACTACTTAATTGTTATTTTACCGCGAATGATTTTATTACAGTGTTGTCCAAATCAAGAAATCAATTACGACGGCGTTGACAAATTATAACTAAGCTTTATTTAAATAAAGCTTTGAATAGGAATAACCTTATAACATAAAAAAAAACTTAACTGTATTAACTTAAATATTGTGACCTTATATAAATCCTCAATCATGCCCTTTGTATTTAGCAAATATTTGATGTCAAATAATGTGTACAATTTACCTATACATATTTGTCTGAGATATATATTACACATAGATATAGATCTAAGTATATGGGAAAAGATGTCTTTTACATATTTTTTAATCTATGATAAAAAAAATCTATTTGTAGTTTTTTGCAAGTCAATAATCAAGTGAACATACCAATAAAACATTGCAAAGAATGTAAATATAAATTAGACAAGAGTATAAAGTATGTGGATGCAAATAACTAAATCTATGAAGAAATGAAAAAGTTAACAGACTGCATAAAACTCATTTAAAGAAAATTAATGAATTTGCCAATGTCATGAATAATGTTTGTCATCACAGAAAGTAGAAAGTTGATTGTTATAGCCTACTGAATTGTAATGTCCAGTTATATTTTAAGTGTTGTAAACTGGTCTTTTCAAATAATGGAACATGTTATAGTATATACTATAGCAACCGAGCAGAAGTCTGAAAATGTGATTATACAACACCAGTTTATTTATTATGACACACAGAATTTATTGGCAAAGCAATATGTCGTCTTGGTGCTCTTGTCACAACTGTAGCTAAATGTTAGAGAAAAGAATAAAAGTAACAACATGTGCCATATATATTGATGATTAGTATCATTTTATTGTGATGTTTATACTGGTTAAATGAAAATATATATATATAAACCTGCCAAAGATGTTTAATGTTACTTGAGTCCTTATGTGCTACTTGTTATTATGGACATTTTTCTGATTTTTTTTATTTCTATTTTTATGTATATACATCACATGTATAGACCTCAGGACAACAATACCAAAAAGGTGCAATTTAATCAAAATTAAGTCGCACTATCTTAAAAGGACATCTTATCATTACAGAGTTATGCAGCATTAATTTCAATGTAGATTTTAATTTGCAAATGTCATGAACAACTTTTGTCACCCTACATTGTCAGGGCTGATTTAATGTAGAACAAAGTTGATAATTATTATATCCTATTAAAGCATATAATGTCCTATTTTATTTTAAAAGTCATAAATTTACCTTTTTTTCATTTAAAATGATGGAACACAATCTAATACAATATACCGGTAGCAACTGAGAGATTTGAAAAAGCTTATATGTTATATTTATTACGGCACACAGGATTTATTAACCGAGGAATGTGCCCTTGTCATTAATGCTGTTGAATGCAGGAGAATTAAAGGGGGCAGGAAACGTTTTTACAAATTTTGCGTATGGCTGCTAAGACCCATAATGGTTTATTTGAGCCTGGTTAACAGCTTATGTTCCTCATACATTTCTGATAATAAAAAATACAAGCCGCGCGTAAATCACACTGCGTATTCTGCCTCCGATACATTTTTGAGCGTGACGTCACTGGATGGAGACAAATAAATGCAGTTGGTGAAATCTACCGGCGCGGCATCTGATACACACGAGGTCTGCTAGGATCGAAGATAGGCCAAGGCCTAGGCTATTTCCTTTAAAGACAAAGTAATTTTGAGAATCGGCATGGCAGATGGATGCGGATAAAAAAAACATTGGTCAGGCACTTATTGCAGTGCTCCTGGCTGAACAAATTTCTAGCACAAGCCTAGGTCGAAATGTTTGTATCGGTTCTAACTGAGGCGATGGCTCCAGTCCAGGACTCGAGTACTTGAAGGCAGCGACGCGACCCGCCCGTGAAGTCTTTCGTTCTTTTATGAAGCGACCACTTCTCGCCAGATGACTACCAGAAAAGAGTTTTGACAGTTCAGGAACTGTTAAGTTTATCCAAAAAGGGGTAAACACAAGGATGCTGTAATCCACACGAAAAGTTGATTTTTCTGCATACAAGGCAGGAAGAAATGATTGCCTCACCAGAAGATAATTTCAAATCAATGGAATCCTGTCTCTGTTTGTTTACCTCCTTACTACTAAAGTAGGAGGTCTATATTACAACATATATAAAGAAAAATCATTGCAAAATACTAATAAATATAAAGGTTACCACACATTATATATTTCATTTGGCGTACCCCATTTCCTTGACTTTCAT
This sequence comes from Arenicola marina, assembly GCA_964019135.1. Lineage (NCBI taxonomy): Eukaryota > Metazoa > Annelida > Polychaeta > Arenicolidae > Arenicola > Arenicola marina. The sequence goes on along the minus strand of OZ025252.1, from coordinate 13,559,822 downwards.
TGACAATTTTACTGCAATATATATTTTTTATCTCTGTCTCATTTATTTTTAGTGATAAAGCTATGTGGCTAGACATATTCAGCATTTTATATAACAACATGTAGAACTACCAATTATATTCTTTATTTATTTAAATATTAGTTTACTTATTACGTATAAATTATACAAATTGTTAAATGTCAATTATTTAATCGGATGTATAATCAGTAGTATAAATCAATGTAAAACTACTAATTATGACAACAGATATTAATTTTGTTTTATTATAATTTGTTTAGATATATATTTTGGGCTAATAATAAATATTGTTTAAACTACTGTAATTTCCGGTGTATAAGTCGCACCTTTTTTTGTTGAGTCCGAGGGGTGCGACTTATACACCAGTGCAACTTATATATGATCTAAGTCTAAGCTTTTCTCTCGGGACACCGCCCCCCCCCCCTAACCAACTTGACACCAGCCCTGAGATCTGAGCGATGCATCAACCACCTCTATAAACAATGCCTATTTGACTTGCCCGCTCCTATTGGTTGACTGTAAGCTGGTAAGCTAGCCGGTGCCGCTGAAACTGTGCTCTGGGTACCCATCAAAGAAACCTAGAGCCGAGTTAAACGCAATTACGGGCAATAGTTAACAATGGTGGGCATATGTCAGAATATCAACTCCAGCTTCCGCAAGTCAGAACTGTGGAAGTACATGTATACCAATGCCCGCCGCCGCACAGGCAAATCTAATACCGAAGGTGTGACTTATATACGGCTCAAGTAAAAATGTATCTCAAAATCTGTGGGTGCGACTTATACACCGGTGCGACTTAAACCCCAGAAATTATGGTACTAAGCTTTTCCAAGTTAAAGTTTGCTACATATAGTCTATCATATATCACAACATGTAGCACTGGCAACAATTACATGTATTAAGCTTATTTTATTGGAATTTTATTAATTATTTTATATTATTCTATATACTTTTTACTGGTATACATTCATTAACTATATTTATTTTTCCTGTAATGCTAAAACAGTTAAATTTTGCAGTATACAGTTAGTATAATATGTTCACATATATAAGGCTACTAGTTATATGTTATCTTATGTAACACTTGTCTTTATTATTTTTGTGCTATAATTGGATGGCGAATGGGGCTCGTTAAGGATTAAGATATGTTTCTAGCATTGCAGCCTAATTGCCATTTTGTTACAATGAATAGTACATTTATTATATAATTGTTCTATATATACATATGCATGACTAATTAGTCGGTGAAAATACATAAGAACCTGGTATTGCCAAACATATTTATTATTCAATTATCTGACTGATGAGTTAATGCCATGGAACAAAACATATGATATGATCAAGTTGATTGGCTAGAGTACAAATCCAATAGGCAGTCTCGTATGGTGCTTGTTTACATTAGGTTGCTGCTCATACTGGCAATATATGTACTGGTAGATTCATTCACTTGTGCTGTAAACTCCATTTGCTTCTGGATACACCTTTTGTATCTGGTTCACAACACAGGCAGGCATAACCTGTCTCACTCCTTTTCTGAGGTGTCCCCTGGTCCATAGACTGAACTAACTGCCTGTATGCGGCCAATGTGTAAGTTCTGCAATGGAATATAACACTGTCAGACACTTTATGTATGCAAATGTATGACTTATATTTAAATAAATAACCAATGTAATATCCTGTCTTTTCTTCATTTTGACTAACTAGGCAAAGTGAGATGGTAATAGAAAATGGGTAACTAATTCTACAGTCTCAACCCTCAATAATAGATTAATTGTATTAATCCAATAATGACACATCAATAGCCATCAAATACCTTAACGCTTAGATATTTACATGGAATACTTGTACAGACAAGTGAACTATTTGGAATTTCAAGGCAGCCATATTGGGGCTAGTTGGCAAATGCACTGATATTTTGTTATATATATATAAAGAACTTCAATACTAGTTGCATAAAACAAAAATACAAAATTGTCAAGTAATAGAAAAACATCCCCATCCCCCCATCTATGGAATAGCTTTTGATAAGGCTAATACCATTGTTACTCTAAATCAGTGCATTCAACATGGTACCTGCCCATAGCAAAAACTATTTTCCATGAACTAAAATGTTAATTAATGGCTAAATCACAGATTACAATCAACATTTTTCTTCAGAAAGTTATGATGCAAAAATAGTTGTTGACATCCATAAAGTTAAACAAAATCAGGTAAGCTTAATTTTGTATTTTTAGACCACATACCCCGTTTTATCCAAAGATTTTTTGTTGTATCCTATCAGTATCATATCATATATGCTTGACCCTTGAGCCATAGAGAATAAGGATGCAGGCGGTCACGAACACAATGCAACTACTCAGAATATATCTATCAATCGACATATATGCTCTATCAACTAAGCCAAATAAAGACTTACTCAGGCTTCATAATTCATAATAAGTAAGCGCCTAAGTCTCAACATGCAAATCCCTTTCCATAAAATCTGTTAACAACTCACGTAATGCCAAATAAAATACAGCTCTTATATTTATGGACATACCTGCTGGCAATAGGTCTTCTTCTCTGAGGTTCCTGAACCCCCGGATTGCGCACAGTACCCTAGCCTAGGCCTAGGCTGTGTATGGGCTGAGAGACATTGTCATTGGTTCATGGCTATAATCAGTGATATTGACAGCAATCAATGTTGAGGCACACAATGCTGAAAGTCTGGTGTCAGTTCACAAACACAATTTTTATCCAATAATCCTTCCAAGACCGGTATTCTGTACAACAAATTCACTCTTGCGTGGTGGGCATCTGATGACATTGTCTACACCACACCAGTCTGTCGTATGAATTCTCGCGTTTTCGTTTTCCGCGCCACCAGTCATCTGACATTTCTTTCTCACAGTCGCCTTCGGCTCGGGCTCTGCATGGCCATGGTGCCCGCCTCACAGTTGTCGGGGTGCTATTGATTTACCTTTCACGGATTTCGTAACCAGCACTGGCTCAAATGCATCAGCATTTGGGAACAAATGCGATTCCCCAACGATTCAAAACTGTCGTCGCTTTCAAAACTTTATTCTGAAGCCAACTGGTCGAACGCACGGGCCACGGTGTAAACAACTTCTAAATTGCTAAAGCGGAAGTTTGTCGCGCTCTCCATCCAGTGACGTCATACGCAGCGCCACCTATCGAATGGATTTACGCATACGGAAAAAATGAGCATAGGGCACACTTTAAAATAATTGTTTTAATTAATCTATGCCACTTAGCGAGTCATTTGTGACGGAAAACAAGGCTTAAGGGACCTAGGTTGGCAACAAATAAGTTTTTCTAGCTGTTTCTCGTCCCCTTTAAGAGATGACATTGACCTAACAAAATGTAACATATAAATTGATTATCCCTTTATTGGGATTTTTTATGTTTATGCTGGTTGAATAAAAATGTTTCTATATATAATATATATAATAATACATTTAAGAATATTACTGAATTCTTTATGGGTTAATTGTTATCAATATTTTTAATAGTTTGTTGTTCTCTTGTTTCTTTATTATATGTTTCATGTTTCATCAGGACAAAAGTAGCTATGAAAGGTGTAATTTACCGGTAATCAAATTAATTGGACAACCTTAAAAGGAAATGTTATGAATTTGATGAAGTATAAAATATCTCATTGTTTGTACCTTCACTTAGTTTTTGTACCTGCTACATTTGAAATACTTGCAGATTTTATTTTATACCATATGTTGTCAACCTAATTAAACTGATATGATAGAAGCAAATCCAATGCAAAGAGACAAATAGAAACTTTGATTTATTATCATCATATTTATGCAATGTATGAGCAAAAAAGTAGTCAATCATGAAGGTTATACACTGAATAACACTTTTTGTATGTTTGCATTACAGATTCTCGATGAAAATCTCCATATATTTAAAGATGCCACAAGTTTTTTATAATTTTTGTTTCCTTGTGTGTTTATGTCAAAAGCAGCAAAAGAAAGTGTAATTTAATTAATCAAAATCAAAAGGAAATGTTACAATCAAAGATTTATACAGAACTAAAGCTATGAGTAAGCTGAACGTAGACACATCAGCTATACAAATTAATAATATCAACACAAGCCGCCACCAATAAAAATCTAAACACTTTTTGTTTTATAAATTAAGGCTTAATTCAACCATTCCCATAAAGAGGAAGCATAGATTATCTGTTTTTGCTAGCATATTTGAAAGGACCCGTTAAACTGAGGTATGACTGAAGTCAACTGCTTCATGTATATACTTTTTGGATATTAAGTTTGCGGCACAAGTTTAACTTAGATCCAGATCATTATACCGGTAAGCCGATAAGTACATGTAAGCTAGCTCACTCTGTGAAAATGGAAAAGTCACAGTAAGTCTTACTGGTCTATTTTGTGGTTCTCATGAAACTGTTTGTCAAAATACCCATCAATACTATGAATGTAACACAACGGAAGCAATTTAGAAAGATAATGTCAACACAGTAAATTTACAACGTTGTTCTTTTGAAATTTGCCTATTTGAATGGTAGTTGCATTCAGGATTGAAAAAACTGTAATTTTGACGGCAAAGGCTGTCCATACCTGTCACTCGATCACTTAAGATCAGTGTAAACATTGGGAAATCATCTACCTGTTGTGCGCCTAGTTAACTGAACGAGGCCAGTATTATGGAAAATGGCATGTTAAAAGTGTCATCTACCAAAATATCGAAACGAAAAAGTTAACAGTTCTTTATTCAAGACGCACGAAAGACAAATTGCGAACCACCCCTTGTTTGCCTCGCCGGCCGCGCAGCTTGCCTGGTTCCGCGTCCTATGTCGTAACTAGTATGACAGCCCTCTGCGCGCGGTATCCATTGTTACGCAGGGGGCGAGTCAGGCTGCGCACTGAACAAAAAGCACGTGTTCGTTTGTTTGTCCCCAAAATCCCAGGCCTGAAGTAGAACCCGCGAGAACTGACATACCCTATAGGGCTGTATAGTCACCACGGGATCTTATCGAGACCCCACGAGACAGGCATACTTATACTCTACGTCAATGCGTAGCATCAACGGCCTGTACTTACTGCCTACCTTCCGGTTGTTTGCCTTCACTCGCCTCATACAGAAGATCGGCTACACGACTGCACAACTAGCCACTGAAGTTCTGCGTATATCAGAATTATAACCATCCGAGTAGATTTATGTAATATATGAGCGGTTAGACAGTTGATAAACTAGAATGCGGTTGTTTCATGAGTGACTCTCAGTGCCAGGCGAGCTAATGTGTTGCGCGGGGTTTTCCATGTCGTATGACGTAATAATCACCATGACTCGCATGCCTGCGCGCGGTATCTGTGGTTACGTAACAACGCTCCTTATATGGACTGACCAGGCGAGGAAAATGGTGTTCCGTTTGTCCAGAAATATAAACATCGATGAATTGCCTCAAAATACAACGCTTCCAACAGTCTCATCGAACGGATCACATGCATTATGGAGAGATAAATATCTTATCTTTAACTATATTATGATTTCATAGTTTACCATGCCTGGACGAAAGCAAACAAAAAATAGTTTTTTACCCACTCGATTGTTCACGCACAAACCGCGCAGCCGGTCGGTTCTCAACACTAAAACGTTGACTACAATGAGTGCGCGTCAAGCAGCTGTAGCAAGGCACCAGCGTGATGCGCACTCGTTCTAAGAGCACGTGTTTTTTTGTTGGTCCTCAAAAGGCCTAAACCGGAAATAGAACCCGCGAGAACTGTACAGCCCTATGAGTACCATTTCACTAAACATGGCTATGGGAGATATACGTTAAAATATTTGGAGGCGACGAAGCGCAGAAACTTGGGAATATACAAGAAAAAATCCGTCTTCAAAACACTCAAAAGCTAAAAATAACGTTCTAAATTCAGCCCTGCACCCGGGCTTTCGCAAGTTCACCAAACAGCGAGTGACGTCACAGAGCTTCGCGTGCCTCCGCGGTAACAAAAATGGCGAGAGCAAGAGATCGACTTAACCATTCCGCTGTCAAAATGTGCAGTGCATGGAGTAACAATACAGGGGTGCGTCATTAAACCACATGGTAAAGATAAAATAAGACCAGTTGGATGCTTTTTTTGGATCACGAAAAGACCAAGTTTCTTCATTTTTGTAAGTTTTCTGTTTGAAGCGTTGCGCCAACGTTGTTACATGGGCCTCGTTCGCAAGCGACAGCTAGTCGACTATTTCTTGACCTAGATTTCGCCATTGCGCCTGCGCATTACAGCCTAATGCCGAACGCGGGATAGTCAAAAAGGGTTGACAATATCCGTCTCGTGGCGGAAATAACAACAGTAACAAGCACCTATAACCGCCGTGTGTCCTGACCCTCTTGTGCAAAATCCTGGATCGTCACTGAATTGTATTACAGAGAACATTTTACCCCGTGTTCTTTGACATAGAGCCTCACTGTATCGGCTTGGTGACCGAAGGAGTACCAAAGACCCCCCCACCCTCCCAAAACAAAAATCTAAACAGTAGAGATAAGGGTACTGTAAACGAGCGTACAGTTAATTCGATCATGTGATCATTAGCACGAAAACATGATAAATTGGCAAAATAAGCCATTACGTATGAACCAAGCTATATTTTAATTCGTTTAAATGTATATAAACTTGCAGTTTAACGAAGTAACGAAGTTACAGATCAAGTATACGCCACAAAGATGACGCGAACGCCGCTTACTGCTCATTTCCCTCCGCCATCTTGGACGACAATCGACCAGAGGAACCGTGGGTGGCGGCATGGTTTGCTCCGGTCGACTAGATGGTCGGACTAGTCACCGTTCGGCAGCCAAATCGTCAACCATTAGTCGACTAGCGGTCGCTTGCGAACGAGGCCCTGGGAGAATCCGTGTGACGTCATACTGCCTCGTTTTCGTAGGAAATGCAAAAGAAACGTTAGTTTCTCAGTCGTATTGTCCCGTCGTAACAAATATTCGTCATTGTGATGGCGCAAACGAATAAAAAATATGTCATCTATCCATTTTGTGAAGCTATATTTCTTAAATATTCTTAATCATATCGATAGGCCTTCCGTAATGGACCCACCCCTCGGCGCCTGGCTTTTGCGCAGGTAGTCTGGGCCCGTATTCTCAAACGAGTCGCGATCTTCGCAACTCGACTTCCTCGCAAATATTGCTGCGAAAAATCGCAAAAGTTGCGTTTCTTCGCAAGTGGTATTCTCGAAAAATTAGGACAAAGATCTTCTTAAATTTCATCGCAAAATTTGCGATGTGTTCATAGGTCTCGCAACTATTCTGTAATCATGGCGGCAATTTTGATAGCGAGTCCTTATTTCGGCGAAGACTCCGGCCACGGATCGTTAGGCTTCGAGAAGATCCTTTGAGGAATCTCAACAACAATGAGGTATTTATATTTGATCTGTTGTGGTATCATTATAAGGCCGCAGTGCAGCTAGAATAACGTTTTTATGTCAATCGAGGCGCGCGTCTCTAAGTGACGTCGAACGTATTATGACGCAAAGCAGCCGAGCTGTAACTAAGCGGCAGGGTACATTGAGCCTTATGCCTACAACTTGCACTGATGCAACTATTCATAGACATAAATGATTATATCTATCCTGTTTTGTTAGTACTGACCTCCGCCACCTGTTTCGGTTTGGCTTTAGTACACGCCCAGCCCCGATCCTAAGATTTTTGAAAGTGGACCTAGATTCGCGCCTATTGAAATATCAAGTCCGGTGTAAACTGTGGCTGGGCCCTTTTGATAACTTTAACTTTATCACCACTTATAGCCTAGATCTATATAATATAACAGGGTTAAGCTTACATCATTAAACAAAATACCCAACCACAGTAAAGCCATAATGCTAGTACACTTACATGGTACAAAACAGACTAAATATCTTTAATTGATGCGTCGGATGTAAAGAGGTTGCATAATTTGACAGATCGTACAGAGATATACCGACTAGACCGCGACACAATTGCAATGCTAGAGAAGCTGCTGAGGAGAGACCTCTCCAGGCGGACCCAGAGGAGTCAAGCAATGTCTCCTCTCGAGCAAATACTGTTAGCCCTGCGGTTTTACGCCACCGGGTCTATGCAGCTGGTGGTGGGTGATGCCGGACAACTGTCACAGCCATCGGTGTCCCGTGCTGTCACGGCAGTGACCAACAGCCTGGTGAGAAGGGCTGGCCAGTTTATTGCCATGCCGTCAACAGACGAGGAAATTCGCCAAGTAGGCCCTTTTTATGCACCCCCTCCCCCCCGTTTGTATTGTATACAAACAATACAAAACCTTACACGTAACGCTTTAAAATACGCTTTAAAAATGACTAACAACATTACTTTTTATCCTCTAAGTAGTGTAAAGCGATAAAGATTGGATTCAACGGAAATCCATTTCTTCACAAAGGCAACAAGTCCACTTTTCTCGAGTTTATAATTATAGATTTATAGGCTTAACGAATTTTACTTACAGTGACTGATGTTTGGCTTGGAATTACGACACTTACACTCCACTCTTCTACCTGATGGCTATCTTTCCAATACAGCTCTTGTCAGGCATTGACTGTGCTAGTGCAATATATGTCAATAGCCCTTTTTTTTGTCTAACTGAAGTAAACAATTCATATCTGTCTACATTAATCAGATACAGCAAGACTTGCATACAATATGCAACTTCCCGGGGCTGGTTGGTTTGATCGACGGAACCCACGTTCGTTTGCAACCACCTCGGCAAGATGAAGAGGTGAGATAAGATATATAGCGAGCGGGACTGAAGTTTATTTTCCAGTGTTAACTTCTGCGATGTTTTGGATAATAGCTTAGTTATTAGCGTACGAACTGGGGGTAGAAGAAAAGGAGGGGGGGGGGCGAGGGATGAGATCGGCAGCATTCTGTGGGTGTGGTATGGGAGTCATCAGCCATCTCTTTAGTGGGTAGCCGCTGTCTCCCAACCACATGCCTCGCTGTCGGCCGGCCTCGGCCATAATTTTTTTGTAAATTTGCATTAATCTAAATAATTTATTTAAAATCTTAATTCTTTTAACTGGCAGATCTACGTGAATCGGAAGGGATATCACTCAGTCAACGCCCAAGTGATAATGAATGGTGATGGAGTTGTGTTGGATGTGGTGGCACGATGGCCAGGAAGCCCGCACGACGCTCGCATTCTGGCCAACAGTCACATACATGAACTGTTCGAGGCCGGCCGACAGCGAGGCATGTTGTTGGGAGACAGCGGCTACCCCCTAAAGAGATGGCTGACTCCCATACCACACCCACAGAATGCTGCCGAAGAGGCCTACAATCGGTCATTGTCTTTTTCTATTCGTTGTCTTCCATTTTGCAAAAAAAAGGAGCGCGTACGTAGCGTAAAAAGCATGATTATCATATAAAGCAAAATCTGATGTTTCAAGTGTATTTAAGCGACATCCAGTGCACAAAAATGGCCTAAAACCCATAACTTACTCCTATTTAGGTTTCACCGAAAGACCCGAAATGCCGTGGAGCGAGGGTTTGGAACCCTAAAGCGGAGGTTTAGTTGCCTGCACAATGAAATGCGCCTGTCTCCTGATAAGGTAAGCAAATTGCTACTGATCATGGTGTAGAACGAAATTTTACGCACGACCAAATCGTGTATTTTGAAAGGAGAAGACCGGTTTCGGTTTTTATTTGGTTTTCATGTTAAATGGTATAAATTTTAGCCCCCCCCCCTTCCCCCTCCTTGGATCCGCCCCTGGTACAACAGTAGAAATATGACGTGCAGGGAGTGTGAGTAGTATGTATACCTCAAAGATCAACAATACGTCCCATTGTTATAAGGGTGTTATTCCAGGTGTGCCGGGTGATAGTAGCTTGTTGTGTGCTCAGAAACATCGCCAAAAGGAGAAACGTGCCGCTACCTGAAGCTGTCGAACATGCGGCGGATGTGGATGAGGCCGGAGACATTGGCCAGAACGAGCAGGCTGTGGAGGAACCTGCTAACCGTGCTAATGGAGCAGCACGGGCCACGCGACAACATGTCGTTGACACATATTTTGTATAAAGTGATAACAATACTTTTCAATGTTTTGTGTTTTTATTCAAATACACACACACGAAGGACTGCGGAACAATTCATGCGTTTAACATTTTACTTAGCTTTGTATGGCAATGCGAACTTCACCCCCTTATGTTTCCGGAGCAGTCATATCCATGCAAAGGCCCCGCGAACTAAGGTCAGAGAGCAGAACCTGCTGCCATAAACTCATGTTAATCGACTCCACCCGCAACTTTTCCCTTTCGTGTAGCAAATTCTCTTTTTTCATTTCCAAAACCTCCAACTCCAACTTGGCCCTCTTTAGTTCCGTTTCCATAACAGCTGGCGGTCGTCCTTAGTTCTGAAATAAATTCGATTACGATGTTAACATAACAATGGCCTAAAAAATATCGACACCAAAGTCTAATTTTCATGCCCGTTAGAGGTCCTTCTTAAATTAAGTATAAAGTATATGATATAAATAATAAAACTGCATTGCTTGACTAATCCCTGTATGGCATTATCAATCCGTTTTATAGTAACACTTCTTATTCCATTTCGGCACAATACATCACAGACAAAGTCCGCTCTCACATCATCAACAAACCTTCTTCGGGCGCCTTTCTCGCACCTGTTCGCTCGATCCTTCAATCGTATTCAATCTCGTTCAACCAATCGTCTTAAAGCTTGTAGTTTACCCGCGCTTTCTGTCATTTTAGTTATTTTTATATATTTATAGGGATGATGTCATTTATTTAGATATTGTGTACCAAATAAATATAGATATATATATCATTGGCTGATACGTCACTAATGATCTGATATGGTATCTAAGCCTGCAGCTGTAACCTTTACATAACGCCGTATCAAAGCCAAGCGCAGCATACGAATTACCTTTTCGGCGTGCCAGTGCGCCTACAAGTTTTTTCCACAGAGTTGGGTGGTGATGATAGCAATGGGCTATGCACCAACAAATAAGAAATGATGTGTTAAACTGCCACAAAATGTTTGTCATTTACGGTTGATATTTCTCTCAATACAACACCAGATTGTCTATAGCTGTGATTTAGTTTCAGAATATCCTTATGCATAAATAATCACGTTCGTGGGGTGGATGCGAACTGCAAATTATCAATTGTATGTCATTTTATTGTTATTTAGAATAATCATGTTTAAATGAAGCTGTAATATATAAACTGCGCAATGACCATACCTTAATGGTGGTACATGTGATGTCCCAGCATCATCGTTGACGTCGCGTATTCTGGAAAGATGGCATATATATGGATCTAGGAGTTTGGAAAGACGAGTGGGGCTCTCTAAAACAAATTGAGAAAAGGGGGGGTGCTGAATATGATCACGGGTGTGTACCATTTTTTTTTGTACAAACGGGCCGGGGGAAGGGGGTTACGACTTTAACAGTCCTTGACATCCTCTTGCTCGAGCGGGGTGGGTTTCAACACTTTCTTAGATACGCGTCTGGGTTGCATCTAAAAAATTTCGTCTTCCGCTTTATTTCGTCCGAAAGCCCGACTTTTGCCGGGTATGCCCCGTTTGTACTCTCATAAATCCGCCCCAACCACTTACTCCGATGCACTGGTGTCGACGCCCCCGGCGATGCCGTCGACAATGCTCGTGTTCCCAATGATGGCCTCAACCCGGACTTCAACGTCATTCATGGGTTTAGGGGGTGGTCCTCCGCCTGAAGTGTTGCCATAGAACACATTGCTTAATGCTGTTACATTCATTTACAAACCTTATATCCTTATAGACTATTGTGTAGTACTGGTTTCATGGAGTGTCATAATTTGTTGAAGAGTACATAATTACTACATTGTTGTATTATTGCTATCCCACATAAAGTTAAATATAATTAACATAAGTTCAAAGTATTGTTTTCATGAGCATACCTGTCTTGTTTATTTCCTTCCTAAACGCCTGGATCTGGCCCAGTGATCTTGATTTGACGTCGCACCATTTCTTTTCGACCTGGGCGACGGTCCTCGTGGCGTGTCCTACGGCCGTAGCGCCGTCTGTAATGGTACGCCAAGCCCGTTGACGGCTCTCGGCGGTCATACCGGGGCCAAATTTTTTTTTAACAACTTGCTCCCGATGTGCAAGAACACCATCGAGCAACGCCCAGACCTCATCCCTACTCCAATTTGTGCCTCGGACTTTTTCAGCTTTTTCCATCCTGAAAGATATTTTATAAATCAATGATCTAGGATATTCTTTTGTAAATAAAAGTAGTGTCAGGGCGGATGTAAAATTTTGAAAGGACAAACGATCGCCATTTAACATCCATACTTAACACACACGTGCAGGCAGGAGGGGTGGGGTGCATTGAGGGAATTATAACAGGTTTTACAAGTTTGAATCCGAGGGTCGAATGTATTCGATTTGGCCTAGTTAGTTTCCGTTTCCTTGTTGTTGTTTTTCCTTTTCACCCACATTATTGAGTTCATGATTTTGTTCATGCCCTACGTCATAGAGGCCACCCATACTTTGTTGCAAATAATCGCGCGAGACAATTGCGAGTGCAGGTTGTAAGGAATTTTATGCAGTGCACAGGTGTTTGAGTCATATGACAGTTGAGTGATCACGTTGGAACTGAAGCATGTCATGTGTTGAGTTGTGCCGTCAGCGTGAGGCTTGTTGCCGGATTATGGTCACATAATCATTACATTTGTGTCACTGGTTGCTCAGTTTATATATAGCCCTCTACTCATCGACCAAACTATGTAGGCTATCCGCACATTCGAAGTCACCTCATCGCTAATGGCTGGTGGATTACAATTTCACGAGATTTTCAACAAGATCAATGTCATGTCGGTGACCGAGTCACAAATCGGATACTAAGGTAGCGAATTCGCATGCAATATAGTCTTCGCAAGTGCAAGGCCTCGATGAAAGTGTCACTCATTCAGATTTTACTAAGAATAAGTTGGATCTAAAGCTTACTTTGCCATTGGTCGTCTACGAAGCCACACGACTCGAGAGGGTGAGTTTTGAATCACATAATTTACTGACAGCCATAGACGATAGAGATCTATGCTGACTGGATTCCATTGCCTTAATATTTATTTTAAACTTATACAACGTTCGGCACGGTAAATTCACAATTACGATTCAGTGGGGTGGGGAGGGAGGGGGGGGGGGGAGCAACAGTCTTTTTGTTAGTCTTAGATCAAGGTCTAATTCTATTGACATTCACATTCTCGCGAACCGCATGCCCAACGAATCAATCAACAGTTTGATATTAAAGTATCAAAATCAAGTAATATTTGGCCTAGTACATCTAGTTATACTTATAGAGTCTTAATGCTTATAATTTTGAACATATGATCTACGATTATAGGGTCCTATACTAAAGGCCTATATATCTATATCAGTCAGGGAAAATGGATAAATCTTATAAGTTTTAGATCTACTGTTTCGTTAATTGTATAATATACTGCAGATATATTAAATGAAGTTATGATTATCATCAATCAGTATGTAGGGCCTTAGTTATTAAATTAAATCAACAAAAGCCTAATTAATGTACAAACCTTTTGTTCTCTGTCGTTAATAGATGCTCTATGCGAGATGAGCAACGCTAAAGAACATAGTTGCTTAGCGTGGAAAAAAAAGCGCGCGTTCGTTTGGACAAGTTGCTATGAGAAAATTATCCTTAACAACCGCGAAAATATAGTTGCGAAAATACTTAGCTGCAAAAAATCGCAAACTGTTTGAGAATAGGAACTTGCGATTTTTCGCAGCCAAGATTTTTCGCAAATAGTTCTTCTTAAATATTGCGATGATCGCAACTTGTTCGAGAATACGGGCCCAGGGCCCGTATTCTCAAACGAGTTGCGATCTTCGCAACTCGACTTCCTCGCAAATATTGCTGCGAAAAATCGCAAAAGTTGCGTTTCATCGCAAGTGGTATTCTCGAAAACTTAAGATAAATATCTTCCTAACTTTCATCGCAAAACTTGCGATGTGTTCATACGTCTCGCAACTAGTCGCAACTAGTCAGTAATCATAGTGGCAATTTTCATGGCGAGTCACTTATTTCGACGAAGGCTCCGACAGCGGATCGTTAGGCTTCGTGAAGATCTATTCACGAATCTCAACAACAATAAGGTGTTTATATGGATATGTTGTTGTATCATTATCAGGCCGCAGTGCAGCTAAAATAGCGTCTTTGTTCCAATCTAAGCGCGCGTTGCTAATTAAATGACGTCAAAGGTATTGTGACGCAATGCATCAAAGATGTTACTTAGCAGCGAGCTATACGTACAAGTGACACCGACACCCCCCCCCCCCCCCCCACCATCAACTGCTTTAGTAACCTATATTATTATATTTAGGATAAAGCGGAGAAAATCGAAGCGAGACATTTATATTATCATATAAATAAATTTAGATCTAATACATCTACAGCAATAAAGTAACCCTAGTCGAAGCGATGGTTTTGGCGCTGTACGTAAGTGCCTCGAATATGTTACGCTCCATATGCAACAAAACAATAACTGCCAATACGATTTCTGTAATATTTGGCATGTCACTTGATCATGGCAATCCCTTTAAAGTGCGGAAATTTCTGTAAAATCGAAGCGACTGTTTTTGCGTAATCGCTGAAATAATATTGATGTCTGGAATCGCGGGTTGCACGTGAATGTAGCGCAATAACATAATATAGACTCTATATCTATCAATGTTGCTGTGAATGTGTCGCTTCGATTTTCTTAAACTTCTAGCATTTTATCCAAATTTGTCCTGGTGAAGTGACAAGCTAAGTTGAACAGCAAGTGAATGGGCGAAGTCGATATCGCTTATGTCTAAGTTTGCTATTCTGTGACAACTCTACATTCGACCATTTACTACATATATTTTACCATGTTTACGCACTCCGACAATTTGGGCATCCATGGTACATACTTTAGGCTTTACCAGTACATCTACAATGCCCCCGCCCCTTCCCAAAATCTTTGCTCCTGCTAGCAAGGCGAAGTGATGAGCGTGATGTGCACTCATGATTTTTGCAACTTTGTATCGTTTATTTCTTTATTGACGTCATATCGAGCGTCACGACCAGCGAGCACGCTGTCATTCTTGCATAACTTTTATTTGGAGCTGGGGCCTGCATGTCAGAGATCGTATACTATAGGGAATAATCTCTGATCATATATATATGCTAAATTAATCCGCCCCTGGGGGCCGGCATGCGAGTTGGGTCGCCTGCCTGCCCCCGGAGGTTGATTAATTTAGTTAATGAGGATTGAATCGGCAAATTGAAAGATTCAAGATTCAGAAGATTGGGCTCACTTATTTCTTGCCATGCTGCTTGTTAGCTGTTATATGAGATACGGAGCATATGTTGAATTATCCAGTCCAGACAATAATTCTTATTTTAAAATTTATTTTGAACTTAATTTTTCGTGGAAATGTGCGCTTTCGTTCATGTTCACGTACGTGTTATGTCACAGAGACTACCCATACTTTGTTTCAAGTAATGGCGCGAGTGCACGTTGTAAAGATTTGTTTCTGCTACACCATGTATACCATGTATACAGTGGTATCAACACGCGAAAAACTAAGTTACTAAAAGCCTCCTACACTCATTTGAGTGGTTCAGGTTGGAAGCATGACACGTTTAGTCGCGCCGTCACGGCGTCAGTTGTCAAAGTGCCTCAGTGCTAAAGTCTAATTAATGGATTACAATTTTACAAGATCTTAAATAACCTGAGATAGTGTCATGGTCTGTGCTAGTGGATTACCATGACCAAGCGTCCCACCCGTGACCGTGTCTCGTAGATCTATTCATGATATTGGATACTATATAAATCTGCAACATACGACGACGACAGCGTCACTTACGCTTGCCAATGTAAGTTAGGCTAATGTGCGTAAGTCGTTTAGCTTACTTTGCCTTGATATTGTTAAACATGCCATACCATAGGTATAGAATAGTCGCATATTGTCCTGAGCTTAATTTAAATTTGGGCCTGATGTCCGCCCATCACAATGTTTGGCACTGTAGATCTACGCAGTACATGTGAGGGGAGGGGGTATAGACACAGAGGCTCCGCTTTCAGCCTCAGACATATTTGCCAGTTCCCCCCACCCCCACCCCCCTCAGTCATATTTCTGGAGTTTTATATCTATTCACATTTGCAAATACTAAATGTTAATGCCCAATACATGTTAATATCCACCGCTGCAAAAAAGCGCGCGTTCGTTTAGACCAGTTGCTACGAGAAAATTATCCCTGACAACCGCGAAAAACTACTTGCGAAACTTCGTAGCTGCGATAAATCGCAAAACTTTCGAGAATAGGAACTTGCGATTTTTCGCAGCTACGATTTTTCGCAAATAGTTCTTCTTAAATATTGCGATGATCGCAACTTGTTCGAGAATACGGGCCCAGGTTCCTAGTCTCTCTCTTTGCGTAACACACACGTCATGCCTACGTCACAGATAGTCAGGGCCCGTATTCTCAAACGAGTTGCGATCTTCGCAACTCGACTTCCTCGCAAATAGTGCTGCGAAAAATCGCAAATTTGCGTTTCATCGCAAGTGGTATTCTCGAAAAGTTAAGATAAAGATCTTCTTAACTTTCATCGCAAAATTTGCGATGTGTTCATAGGTCTCGCAACTATTCTGTAATCATGGCGGCAATTTTGATAGCGAGTCCCTTATTTCGGCGAAGACTCCGGCCACGGATCGTTAGGCTTCGAGAAGATCCTTTGAGGAATCTCAACAACAATGAGGTATTTATATTTGATCTGTTGTGGTATCATTATAAGGCCGCAGTGCAGCTAGAATAACGTTTTTATGTCAATCGAGGCGCGCGTCTCTAAGTGACGTCGAATGTATTGTGACGCAAAGCAGCCGAGCTGTAACTAAGCGGCAACATTGTCATTGAGCCTTATATGCCTACAACTTGCACTGATGCAACTATTCATAGACATAAATGATTATATCTATCCTGTTTTGTTAGTACTGACCTCCGCCACCTGTTTCGGTTTGGCTTTAGTCCACGCCCAGCCCCGATCCTAAGATTTTCGAAAGTGGACCTAGATTCGCGCCTATTGAAATATCAAGTCCGGTGTAAACTGTGACTGGGCCCTTTTGTTAACTTTAACTTTATCACCACTTATAGCTTAGATCTATGTAATATAACAGGGTTAAGCTTACATCATTAAACAAAATACCCAACCATACTAAAGCCATAATGCTAGTACACTTACATGGTACAAAACAGACTAAATATCTTTAATTGATGCGTCGGATGTAAACAGGTTGCATAATTTGACAGATCGTACAGAGATACCGACTAGACCGCGACACAATTGCAATGCTAGATGAGCTGCTGAGGAGAGACCTCTCCAGGCGGACCCAGAGGAGTCAAGCAATGTCTCCTCTCGAGCAAATACTGTTAGCCCTGCGGTTTTACGCCACCGGGTCTATGCAGCTGGTGGTGGGTGACGCCGGACAACTGTCACAGCCATCGGTGTCCCGTGCTGTCACGGCAGTGACCAACAGCTTGGTGAGAAGGGCTGGCCAGTTTATTGCCATGCCGTCAACAGATGAGGAAATTCGCCAAGTAAGCCCTTTTTATGCTCCCCCCCCCCCACCCCCCGCCCGTTTGTATTGTGTACAAACAATACAAAACCTTACACGTAACGCTTTAAAATACGGTGACTAACAACATTACTTTTTATCCTATAAGTTATGTAAAGCGATAAAGATTGGATTCAACGGAAATCCACTTCTTTACAAAGGCAACAAGTCCACTTGTCTCGAGTTTATAATCATAGATTTATAGGCTTAACGAATTTTACTTACAGTGACTGATGTTTGACTTGGAATCACGCCACTTACACTCCACTCCTCTACCTCATGGCTATCTTTCCAATACAGCTCTTGTCAGGCATTGACTGTGCAAGTACAATATATGTCAATAGCGCTTTTTTTGTCTAACTGAAGTAAACAATTCATATCTGTCTACATTAATCAGATACAGCAAGACTTGCATACAATATGCAACTTCCCGGGGCTGGTCGGTTTGATCGACGGAACCCACGTTCGTTTGCAAGCACCTCGGCAAGATGAAGAGGTGAGCTATATGGTGGCATATATGTGCCACTCACGTTCTCGCATTCTCGCCTGGCACAACCTGAGGCGAGATCGCGAGAACGCGAGAATGCGCGAGGCGAGAACGCGAGAACGCGAGAATGCGCGGGCGAGAATGCGAGAATGCGCGAGGCGAGAATGCGAGATTAATCTCGCTTCGCGCATTCTTGCGTTCTCGCCTCGCGCGTTCTCGCATCGCGCATTCTCGCCTCGCGCATTCTCGCCGTGTGCCATGTTCCCGCAATCTTAGCCACCAAAATTTCCATTTGGCCGATTTGTCATATAAGGCATACCCCATAAACAATGCCTTCTAGCAGGACTTTTTCAAGCCAGAGAGTTTAGCTAACGAAACGGGGACTTTTCATGAATTTAATGATTTGATGACTTAAAACTGTCCTTCTGATATATCCAAACATTCACTACATTCAACTACAAAAGAATAATTGTCGGCTATTTTGGCGACTATTACCACATTATAACTGGGGTGTGTCCACTCCATTTTATTGCATAAAAAACCAATGTATAGATCTCCCGACACATGTAGCTCATTGAAAATTACGTGGAAGTGGTGGGTTATTTATCTTTCACATCTTAGTGCCGCCATTGACTCGTTTTCGCACAAAATGATGTCAATGTTTACTGTGTCCTGCAGTCTGTTAAAAAATGTAAGAGCAAGTTGTTTTTCCGCTTCCACTTTATTGATCTTCAAAGAAATATATTACCCCAGAAATGTGAAGATGGCGGTGAATGTGAATGTGAAAAAATGTGAAGTTAGCCTGCAACCTGCAGTGGAAAGCACTACCACTCTACCACAGAGGCTCCCTTGTAACTTTAGGGGTCAAGCGACTGAGACATTTCACAATAGCCCTATACATGCCTTGTTCACAAGATGTGATTTAGGTTCGTGAGGCAGTTTGCCGTTTTACCCGCACATATAAAAGTTTCATAATATAATATCGTGCACCCGATACAAATCACCTTTACCATTTGATATTTCACAATGTTATAGTTGAGCGTATGGGGCATTAAAAACAGCCGAACAATCCGCAGATGATACCTTGTATGTGCCGTATATAGTCAATAAAGTTGCCGGCCACATATTTCGGATCGTTATTGGTGTGTCCAGCCTTCAGCCAAAGTATTTTCCGGGAATATCCGAATAGAAATAATTAGCATATTATATGCTTTAACACACAATGCAAACAAACAAGTGATAATTGTGCTAATATGTTAGTAGGTTTACAACCTCCGGATAACCACATATATATCGGCAACTTCCGACAAAAAATGGAACCTTTCATTAGAAATGGATGAACGTCGTCAATGTCCACACTAATAACACCGGACAGTATTTTAAACGTTTGATTATCTATTCACCCGCAAATAGCACCATGGATGCAAATTCCATATTTCTTTAGTTTGTCATATCCGTCGACATGGACCAAGTAATTTGGACCATGGTTGATAGATGTCCGTAGAAACAAATTGCCCGTCCGTCTCTCGGCAACGCCTTCGGGATCGGCAACTTCCAATATACCCCGGATGGTTTCACTTTAACAAATAAAAGTCATTAGTTACAATGAAATCCAGGCCCTCCTGCAGTTAAAACCATTCTTTCTGGTCACGCGATTGTTAATGTAGTGCCTTTGATCTGACGAAAGACCCGGGTGAATATGATAAATTCTAATACATGTATTATGAATCTTTTATTATTTTACATCATTTAATTAGTATTTATAAGTAAAGGAAGTAACAGACTATGGCAGACGAATCCCATGGGTCCTGAGAAGTCTGTGGCGCATCGCACGGTAGCCAAGGCCTTGACCACTTCCCTGAAGTTCATTCTACGAAAGACAAGATAATCAATGAACATATGATCCCTCTAATATTAATAATCCATGCACATTAATTAAATTCAGATGAAATAGAAAATGATAATGTGTAAATAAATGGAGGAATCATATGGTAAAATCAGAGACAAATCTCATGTAGCTAATGTACCAGACAATCCAGCAATGACGAGAGGCTATGATGCATTATTTCCTGCTAATAAACTGATATTTAGACCAGTTAATTGTGATATATTTGGTAGTCACATATATGTAATGTTCTTTATATTCAATAATCAAACTACATTGTAATACTCACAGCTATTGTTATTGCAACAGCGTTGTGATCATGCGTCAAGGAACGTCTCCTCATTTGTAGGGAATTCAATTTCCTATTTAATGTTCTGTTACTACAATGTTGAATATATAAAACGTTGGATATAGAAAATGTCTTACGACACAGACATGACACCAATGGGCTTATACTCTATATTACTTAAGCTTACTTTGGGTTCTTTATCCTACAGGTTTGGTGATGACAGGTTTTAAACCGAGACTCACTGAAGATGTATAATGTGCACAGAACGGGGGAGTCCGCATATATATATGTATCCCTATATTAGTCTCTGATTTGATCCTAATTCAAATAGTTGGAGATTTTGTCGTCAACAGTGTAGGGAGGTGTAACTGAGTAAGATGAGAATGAGCCCGTTAAACTGGCAAGCAAGGGATGGATTTAAGTTACGACATACCTTATTTTGAGGTCATGTTTCAATGCCAGGGCAGCCAATATTTCTCTGTTTGTAAAGCCGGATTGATGGTATTCTGTAATAACTGCCTCCATCTTCAGTCATACATCAAAGGTCACACATATTCAAAATAGGAAAGCGAGAATGCGCGAGGCGAGAACGCGCGAGGCGAGAACGCGTGAGGCGAGAATGCGAGAACGCGCGAGGCGAGAACGCGAGAACGCGAGAACGCGCGAGGCGAGAATGCGCGAGACGAGAACGCGAGAATGCGCGAGGCGAGAACGCGAGAATGCGAGAATGCGCGGGCGAGAACGCGAGAATGCGCGGGCGAGAACGCGAGAATGCGCGGGCGAGATTAATCACGCATTCTCGCCTCGCGCATTCTCGTGTTCTCGCCCCGCGCACTCTCGTATTCTCGCGTTCTCGCCTCGCGCATTCTCGCGTTCTCGCCCGCGCATTCTCGCGTTCTCGCGTTCTCGCCTCGCGCATTCTCGCGTTCTCGCCTCGCGCATTCTCGCGTTCTCGCGATCTCGCCTCAGGTTGTGCCAGGCGAGAATGCCACCATAGAGCTAAGATATATAGCGAGCGGGACTAAAGTTTATTTTCCAGTGTTCTGCGATGTTTTGGAAAATAGCTTAGTTATTAGCGTACGAACGGGGGGTAGAAGAAAAGGAGTGGGGGTGGGGATGAGATCGGCAGCATTCTGTGGGTGTGGTATGGGAGTCATCAGCCATCTCTTTAGTAAATGCAAAAGTAAAAAACAATTTCCTGACAAATTCACTATCAACGGCCAGCTGGTTGAAAATCGACTATTACTAGCAAATAAGTTTAACTCCTATTTCTCCGATATTGGTCCAAGTACTGTAAAAGGGTTAAGCAAGAATTCCGATATGTCATTTAAAAAATACTTAAAAGATCCCCCTATTAATAAGCTTCACTTCAACGCTATGAACCGTGACTGTACCGAAATGATAATTGATGCTCTGAAACCTAAATCAAGCTCTGGTCACGACAACCTTAGTGTAAGATTATTGAAGGAAATAAAATATGAGGTGAGCGAAGCCCTTACCATAATCATAAATCAGTGTCTGTCAACCGTTTTGTTTCCAGATAAGTTAAAAATCGCAAAGGTAGTACCAGTTTATAAAAAAGGGAATGAAGGTTTGATTGAGAATTATCGTCCTATATCTATTCTTCCAGCTTTTTCTAAGGTACTAGAGAAAGTTATCGCCGACCAGCTTTATGATTATTTCGTACGAAGCAAATTATTAAATAACAGTCAATATGGGTTTCGCCAACACCATTCAACAGATTTAGCTGTGATGGAACTCGTGGACCGAATATTACAAATAATGGATAAGGGACATATTCCTGTTAGTATATTTTTAGATCTGTCCAAAGCGTTTGACACCATAAATCACAACGTCCTTATATCTAAATCATCTCATTATGGGGTATCCGGTAGTTCTCTTGAATTACTAAAAAATTACGTGACGAATCGTAAGCAGTATGTTCAAATCGAAAATGTTCAATCTGATATGTCTGATATAGCAACAGGGATTCCACAAGGGTCTATTCTTGGTCCCCTACTTTTTATTATCTATATAAATGATATATCCTCAGCTAGCGATATTTTCAAATTTATTATATATGCGGATAATACCACGCTATTAAGTACTATGACTCCTGTCCCTAATGAGTCCAGCCTTGTAATAAATTGCGAATTGGCTAAAATTAGTGACTGGCTTTATGCAAACAAACTTGCCCTGAATGCGGCAAAATCCAAGTTCATGATCTTTCATACACAACAGAAATCTGTTAATGTTCCATCTTTGTTTATAAACAATACGCAAATTGAGTGCGTTGACAGTTTTGACATGCTTGGTATCGTCCTTGACAAACATATGAAATGGAATAAACATGTTGATAAGATCGCGAATAAAATCTCTAAAGTTGCTGGGATTCTAAATAAATTGAAATGGACCCTTCCTCGGCACATTTTACGCACTATTTATAACACCCTGATATCACCCCATCTAAATTATGGCATCCTTATATGGGGGTATAAGGCTGAACGTATCTCCAGACTGCAAAAAAGGGCTGTCAGAAATATTAATCTAAGTCGATTTAACGCCCACACAGAACCGATATTTAAAAAACTGAAATTGTTAAAATTGGATGATATGCGCATATTGCAAACCCTAAAGTTTTATTACAAGCTGAAGCATGATACATTACCGTTTTATTTCTCACAGTTACCGATTGTTCATAGCCATCAAATTCATCACCACAATACGAGATTCAATTCCCGATTGTCTACTACTATGGTATTCCACGACTTTGCAACTAACTGTATTCGACATAGCCTCGTTAAAGTTGTAAATGAAACTTCACACTTATTCTTAACAAAATATATACGCATAGCTTACCGGCATTTGCAAGATATGTTAAGGATAATTTAATAATTAACTATGATTTCGAGTGTCACATCGAACATTGCTATATTTGCCGTCAGTTAATTGTCTGAATAACTTAAGTATATATATTGAAGCTGTTTATATGAGGTGTGTTTTTGATTTGAATTGAATACCTAATATATTAGTGTATATATATTACTGTTATCTGTTGGTTGTTTATGTGTAACTGTATAACTTTATAAATCACAATGTTGGGTGGCTCTAGCGCCAGCGACCTATAAGGTCTTAGTTGGAGTCTCCCGGCCAAGTCGACACTATTTGTTTCACTTCTCGTTTGTATTTACGTCATACTTGGTCAAATAAACGAATCTTGAATCTTGAATCTTGAATCTTTAGGGGGTAGCCGCTGTCTCCCAACAACATGCCTCGCTGTCGGCCGGCCTCGGCCATAATTTTTTTGTAAATTTACATTAATCTAAATAATTTATTTAAAATCTTAATTGTTTTAACTGGCAGATCTACGTGAATCGGAAGGGATATCACTCAGTCAACGCCGACAGCGAGGCATGTTGTTGAGAGACAGCGGCTACCCCCTAAAGACATGGCTGATGACTCCCATACCACACCCACGGAATGCTGCCGAAGAGGCCTACAATCGGTCATTGTCTTTTTCTATTCGTTGTCTTCCATTTTGCAAAAATAAGGAGCGCGTACGTAGCGTGAAAAGCATGATTATCATATAAAGCAAAATCTGATGTTTCAAGTGTATTTAAGCGACATCCAGTGCACAAAAATGGCCTAAAACACATAACTTACTCCTATTTAGGTCTCACCGAAAGACCCGAAATGCCGTGGAGCGAGGGTTTGGAACCCTAAAGCGGAGGTTTAGTTGCCTGCACAATGAAATGCGTCTGTCTCCTGAAAAGGTAAGCAAATTGCTAATGATCATGGTGCAGAACGAAATTTTACGCACGACCAAATCGTGTATTTTGAAAGGAGAAGATCATGGGGCCCGCACTTTAGTAATCGTTGTGGGGCTCCTTGGTGGTTCCAAGGATAATGTTATAATAAGTTGTTAATTTAAAGTCGCCGTTCGAAAAAAAGTTCTAAAGGTATGAGTTGGCGATATTTGTCATACACAGGGGCGGATCCAGAAAATCTGGATAGTGGGGCCGTTTTCAGGGTTGGCTCCAGATATGCTGGATAAGGGGGGGGGTCGGTTTCGGTTTTCGTTTGGTTTCCATGTGAAATGGTATAAATTATAGCCCCCCCCCCTCCTTGGATCCGCCCTGGTACAACAGTAGAAATATGACGTGCAGGGAGTGTGAGTAGTATGTATGTACCTCAAAGATCAACAATACGTCCCATTGTTATAAGGGTGTTATTCCAGGTGTGCCGGGTCATAGTAGCATGTTGTGTGCTCAGCAACATCGCCAAAAGGAGAAACGTGCCGCTACCTGAAGTTGTCGAGCATGCGGCGGATGTGGATGAGGCCGGAGACATTGGCCAGAACGAGCAGGCTGTGGAGGACCCTGCTAACCGTGCTAATGGAGCAGCACGGGCCGCGCGACAACATGTCGTTGACACATATTTTGTATAAAATGATAACAATACTTTTCAATGTTTAGTGTTTTTATTCAAATACGCACACACGAAGGACTGCGGAACAATTCATGCTTTTAACATTGTACTTAGCTTTGTATGGCAATGCGAACTTCACCCCCCTATATTTATATCCATGCAAAGGCCCCGAGAACTAAGGTCAGAGAGCAGAACCTGATGCCATAAACTCATGTTAATCGACTCCACTCGCAACTTTTCCCTTTCGTGTAGCAAATTCTCTTTTTTCATTTCCAAAACCTCAATATTTTTTCATTTCCAAAACCTCAATATCGACACCAAAGTCTAATGTTCATGCCCGTTAGAGGTCCATCTTAAATCAAGTATAAAGTATATGATATAAAAAATAAAACTGCATTGCTTGACTAATCCCTGTATGGCATTATCAATCCGTTTTACCGTAACACTTCTTATTCCATTTCGGCACAATACATGACAGACAAAGTCTGCTCTCACATCATCAACAAACCTTCTTCGGGCGCCTTTCTCGCACCTGTTCGCTCGATCCTCCAGTCGTATTCAATCTCGTTCAACCAATCGTCTTAAAGCTTTTAGTTTACCCGCGCTTTCTGTCATTTTAGTTATTTTTATATCATTATAGGGATGATGTCATTTATTAAAATATTGTGTACCAAATAAATATAGATATATATATCATTGGCTGATAAGTCACTAATGATCTGATGGTACATAAGCCTGCAGCTGAAACCTTTACATAATGCCGGTATCAAAGCCAAGCGGCGCAGCATACGAATTACCTTTTCGGCGTGCCAGTGCGCTTGCAAGTTTTTTCCACAGAGTTTGGTGGTGATGATGGCAATGGGCTATGTACCAACAAATAAGAAATGATGTGTTAAACTGCCACAAAATGTTTGTCATTTACGGTTGATATTTCTCTCAATACAACACCAGATTGTCTATAGCTGTGATTTAGTTTTAGAATATCCTTATGCATAAATAATCACGTTCGTGGGTTTGTAATGCGAACTGCAAATTATCAATTATATGTCATTTTATTGTTATTTAGAATAATCATGTTTAAATGAAGCTGTAATATATAAACTGCGTAATGACCATACCTTAATGGTGGTACATGTGATGTCCCAGCATCATCGTTGACGTCGCGTATTCTGGAAAGATGGCATATATATGGATCTAGGAGTTTGGAAAGACGGGTGGGGGCTCTCTAAAACAAATTGAGAAAAGGGGGGGGGGTGCTGAATATGACCATGGGTGTGTACCAATTTTTTTTGTACAAACAGGGCGGGGGGGAGGGGGGGAGGGGGTTACGACTTTAACAGTCCTTGACATCCTCTTGTAGTATTTTGGGAATTTAGACAGTCATAACGGCCAGTTCATACCGCCTCGGTTCCCCGTATGGGTGTCGGCAGTTCTTGGAACAGCCGACGGCCCTTATCGGGAGGAACAGCCTGGCGTCCCCTCGGGCGATGCCCGGGGGGACAAAGGCTTTGGGATCTGGCTGGCCTAAGGCCGGCAGATCCAGGAAGGCAGCCGGACACCCCGGACGCAAAGAACGGGTGATCCGTGGATCTCAATCTGGAGCAACTGCCAGAAAGTAAGTGCAGACATCACTTTAATTAGGTGATGTCGAGTCACGGGGTCTGGGAATACCCAAGGGAGGGGGAATGTAGTATTTTGGGAATTTAGACAGTCATAACGGCCAGTTCATACCGCCTCGGTTCCCCGTATGGGTGTCGGCAGTTCTTGGAACAGCCGACGGCTCTTATCGGGAGGAACAGCCTGGCGTCCCCTCGGGCGATGCCCGGGGGGACAAAGGCTTCGGGATCTGGCTGGCCTAAGGCCGGCAGATCCAGGAGGGCAGCCGGACACCCCGGACGCAAAGAACGGGTGATCCGTGGATCTCAATCTGGAGCAACTGCCAGAAAGTAAGTGCAAACATCACTTTGATTAGGTGATGTCGAGTCACGGGGTCTGGGAATACCCAGGCCCTATACTCCTGGTTTAAACAGTTGTCTTTAGAATTCAGCTGTAGATGACTGGTCTATATGTATAATCATGTATTGTAACCGGTTAGAGAACGCGTAGAATAAACCACTGAACTGGTAACCCCGTTGTTGTCACCTCTGTGTCCCCCACGCCACCGATCGAGTGATTACCTGGGAAAGCAACGAGAAGTACGATAGTATTTTTCTCTTGTGTGTACTAGAGAAATACCACAGATTTGGTGCCGTGACCAGGATCGGGTTCACCGCGTGGGTGGGACGTGAGGCAATTCGATGGAGGGAAGCCGGGGAAGCGGGCTGTTGGGAGCGAGCCCCGATCTGACCCTAGAGCAACATCCCCCCACTTATCCAGCATATCTGGAGCCGACCCTGAAAACGGCCCCACTATCCAGATTTTCTGGATCCGCCCCTGTGTATGACAAATATCGCCAACTCATACCTTTAGAACTTTTTTTCGAACGGCAACTTTAAATTAACAACTTATTATAACATTATCCTTGGAACCACCAAGGAGCCCCACAACGATTACTAAAGTGCGGGCCCCATGATCTTCTCCTTTCAAAATACACGATTTGGTCGTGCGTAAAATTTCGTTCTGCACCATGATCATTAGCAATTTGCTTACCTTTTCAGGAGACAGGCGCATTTCATTGTGCAGGCAACTAAACCTCCGCTTTAGGGTTCCAAACCCTCGCTCCACGGCATTTCGGGTCTTTCGGTGAGACCTAAATAGGAGTAAGTTATGTGTTTTAGGCCATTTTTGTGCACTAAATGTCGCTTAAATACACTTGAAACATCAGATTTTGCTTTATATGATAATCATGCTTTTCACGCTACGTACGCGCTCCTTATTTTTGCAAAATGGAAGACAACGAATAGAAAAAGACAATGACCGATTGTAGGCCTCTTCGGCAGCATTCTGTGTGTGTGGTATGGGAGTCATCAGCCATCTCTTTAGGGGGTAGCCGCTGTCTCCCAACAACATGCCTCGCTGTCGGCCGGCCTCGAACAGTTCATGTATGTGACTGTTGGCCAGAATGCGAGCGTCGTGCGAGCTTTCTGGCCATCGTGTCACCACATCCAACACAACTCCATCACCATTCATTATCACTTGGGCGTTGATTGAGTGATATCCCTTCCGATTCACGTAGATCTGCCAGTTAAAAGAATTAAGATTTTAAATAAATTATTTAGATTAATGCAAATTTACAAAAAAATTATGGCCGAGGCCGGCCGACAGCGAGGCATGTGGTTGGGAGACAGCGGCTACCCCCTAAAGAGATGGCTGATGACTCCCATACCACACCCACAGAATGCTGCCGATCTCATTCCCCCCCCCCTTTTCTTCTACCCCCCGTTCGTACGCTAATAACAAAGCTATTATCCAAAACATCGCAGAACACTGGAAAATAAACTGCAGTCCCGCTCGCTATATATCTTAGCTCTATGGTGGCCTATATGACCCAGAGCAGCTTGAAAGGGGAAGTAGGAACTTGGGGGTGGCGCTACTGTACAGCAACAGCCAGAATCAAGGGGGGGGGGATCCTCTGGGCAGGCCCATTCCTAGTGGTGAGGAGACCATCGGCCGTCAATGTGTCCATCCAGCGCTCCGCTGTCGATAGGACCATTGTGGCGCACGTGGACCACCTGAAGGAGTATGTGGAGGACCCGGACGATCCCTTGGTTAGTTGGTTGACACCTCCTGCGATGCAGGAGCCGGCTGTGCAGGAGAGCGAGGCCACTGAGACCCCCGCAGCCGCCGAGGCCCCAGGGTTGACCCCGGACGGTAGTGACGAGGAGGGGGTAGACGAGAGACCTGACCCAACGTCCCACCAGTCAGACGCTTCCAATGTACCGGAAGTACTGGTGGGGACGCCCAACACGGAAGAGAGCGCCCCAAGTCCACGCCGTGGCCAGCGAGTAAGGCGGCCACCAGTGAGGCTGGATTTGTAAGTGACCCAGTTGACACAGCGATAGAGTCAGCGCTGCTGTGGGAAAGGTGTGAGGTTGGTAGGCCCAGCCGGCCGATTGGCCGGAGGCGCCACTCTGGCTGGTCGTGCTGAGGAGACTGTAGGATGGACCTGATGCCCTACAGTAAGCTGGTCCGAGGTGGCAGTGAACTAGGCAGCGGTGTCTCAGAAGCAACGGGTGATACATCGTCCGTGCAGATCCCTGTTCCGCAGCCGGACGCAAGGTGGTGTCACTCCCCGCTTGTGAGGAAGAGAGCTCATCACGCTGTAGCTGGGCGGCCTCAGCTCACCTGGCGAGGAGGGTAGTTGCCCTCAGCACGGTAGTATGATGAGTAGTAGCCGTCTGCTGATGTTCATTGCCACGCCAGCGCGTTAATCACACAAGTACCAGCAGTCAGCACAGAGGAGGGCTCTGGGCCGTAGGCTCGATCGGGGCCGTAGCGTGTGTCCTGGGTGCAATGGCGTATGAAAGTGTTGTGCATAATATCAGGGTCTTGTCTAATTTTTGATGTTGTTGCTTCCCTTTTGACAGATGGACGCTGGAAAGGAACCTCCGGACAAAGGAGAGACGGCCCCCGAAGTGCCAGGGGCAACAACAGGCCTGGAAGAAGCCATCGAGGAAGTGCTGGGGGACAGTTTTTCCACGGTTGACCTCGAGGACATGACCGTTAGCCTGGAGGCCCTGTGCGCAGCCGAATCGGTTGTGAAAGCCGAGCCGATGGAGGTGGTGGAAACACCTACCTCTACCGGCCCGGTAGGGCCCCATAGGGGCTTTTTCGACACGGCGACACGGCGATTTTTTAAATCGACAACGCGACATTGGGGTTGTCTTAGAATCGACATGCGACATAAGACTTAGCGACACGCGACATGGAACTTTTCTTAAAATCGACACGCGACATGGACCTTTTCTTAAAATCGACACGCGACATGGACCTTTTCTTAAAATCGACACACGACATGGACCATTTCTTAAAATCGACAACGCGACATGGCTACCCCCCCCCCCCCCTCAGGGGCCCTCCCGGTGGGCGCCGCCTTCACGGTTTTCGGGCCGGCGGGTATCATGATTGATATCCCGGACGGAGCGACCTGTGAGAACGAGGGTCCCATGTCGACGGTCCCCTCGAGCCCACCCGGGCTTCCCGAAAAGGTAGTCGCGCTGATGTGCGCACAGGCCCAGATGTTCGAGGGAGTGTCGCAGCCCGCCGACCAGAAGGGTCGGGATAGAATGGTCAACAGGGCCATAGAATCCCGGGGTGTGGTACTGCCCCTCGACAGATGGCGCCAGTGGACGGGGTTCGTGTGCCGGGTGAAGGGGTGCCGTCAGGAGGGGCAGGTGTTCCCTCATCGGCGGTTGCTCAATGACCACTGGCGGGCGAAGCACATGAGCCTCGTCACCTACCACGTCACCTACCACCTACTGGTACCGGAAGGCAGTCGCGGCCCGGAAGCATATCGCCCGGAGGCACGCTGAGCACGCTCAGCCGGTTGAATCGTGCGCCGTCCTAGGCCGCAATCCCGGTTGTGTCGAGGCCGACGTGCGTCCCCCGGGCGTGGCGCTGGTGACCCAGGGAGACGGGGCCGCTAACCGGAAGCGCGGGCGACGGTTGTCCGCCTCGCCGCAGGGTGAGCGCCGAGAACGGATACGTTCCCCGCCCCCTGCGACGCGCGCCGCGGTTGCCGGAGAGAGTGCCAGACCGGCGGAGACTCGGGATACCGAGAAGTCATGGGACGACATGTATGAGGGAGAGGGGACGGATTTCGTCAACTACGCCGCTCAGTTGAGCGAGCGACCGGGGGCGGTTATCAAAACGGCTTCCGGGGTGTACCTGTACAGCCCTCTGTTCCCGGGCGGCGTGTTGTACGACCACCTCCCCTCTACCAATGGGCCTCACCAGTACGACCGAATGGGCAGGCCGATGGCCTCGATCAGTGTGCCATCGGGCCGCGGTCGCGTCCTGGTAACGTGCTTGGTGAAGGGCATGTTTCGCCTCCACCAAGGCGAGATAAGGGCGCGTTGCAACGACTCTTGTCGGCGTCAGGGGTTGCGCCTGTTGTTTGATGGTACCAAGGCTCGGGTGACCGATGCCGAGATAATGGCGCATGCCGCTCCCCCCGGCTACCTCCAGGTCTGGAAGCAATACCAGCGTGACAAGGGCACCGGGGTGGAAACGGAGCCGCCGGCCCGTCCGACGGGGGTGAAGCGTGCGAGGGCAGGGACCTGCGCGCGTACCGTCACACAAACAGCCTCTGGCCCCTTCGCCTCTCGGGACGTTCGCTATTATGCGACGACAAAGGAGGAGGGCGCCGAGGGGGCGACTCCTGGCTTGGAAGCGGCCACCCAGGCTGATCGCCAGAAGGTGGCCGCCAAGGCAACCGCCCCACAGCCTCTGGTGGAGGTTAGTAATAAGCTGCCGGCCCCGCCGCGAAGTTTCGCGGCTGTGGCGTCGGGAGTCTCTCCTTTGACTTTGCAGATGGAGCTGCCGGGCCGCCGGAAGAAGCCGAGGAAGCGTCAACGGCGTCGGACGGTGCGGGTGGCCTACCCGGACCTGAGCGCTGCGGCCGTCTCGGACGCTGCTGCCGTCTCGGAACCTGCTGCCGCCCCGGAACCCACGGCCGTCCCCCCCGCCGCGCCGGGGGCTACGTCGGAGCTAGGGGAGGACCTGCTGGCCGTGGTCCAGCGGTACTATCATCGCGGGTACGAGGAGGCGGCCGCACGCTACGAGGAGACGGTCGCACGCTACGAGAGGGAGAACGCCGCCCTGGCCTCCCAACTTCAAGCGGCGACGGAGAGGCGAGCTGCGTCGATGGCGCCAGTGGGCTCGTCGACACCGCCAGAGACAGGAGGGGCCACAAAGACGCTGGAACCCATCCAGTTGGCGTACCGGGCGATGAGGGTCCACCGCGCTGGTGTGCCTCCCTTCCCGGTGCCGCGTTGGACCATAGACGGCGGCTTGCTGAACAATAACGCGTTCGACCGGCTGGAGGCGGACTACACGATGATGCGCCGCCTCTGGGACTGTGTCGTCGGCATGCGGCCTACCGACTCGTAGTCGGGACGCCGGCCCGGGAGGTGCCACCCCTGGACTGGCCGCCCGGGTGCGCGCGACGTCGCTCAGGACAATACGACGTCGCGGGCCGCCCTCACATCACTGCCCTGTCGATCTGAAGCCGACAACCCAGGATCGTCGGCCGGCACAGCGTCCTGGCAACCTGTCAGGATGCTGGGCTGGGTTTGGCCGCCACACCCCGTCGCCGGCCGGCCGTCGCGAGCCGCCGACAACATCCGCCCCGAGGGCCGTCCATGGACAGTGACATTTATAGAGACTTGTAGGACATTCCTTTAGTCCCATTCCACTAGTTTAAGGGTAAATTAGTCTGTAGTAGAGTAGCGGCGTTCGGGGACGAACGTCTTGAAGGGAGGGGGAATGTAGTATTTTGGGAATTTAGACAGTCATAACGGCCAGTTCATACCGCCTCGTTTCCCCGTATGGGTGTCGGCAGTTCTTGGAACAGCCGACGGCCGTTATCGGGAGGAACAGCCTGGCGTCCCCTCGGGCGATGCCCGGGGGGACAAAGGCTTCGGGATCTGGCTGGCCTAAGGCCGGCACATCCCGGAAGGCAGCCGGACACCCCGGACGCAAAGAACGGGTGATCCGTGGATCTCAATCTGGAGCAACTGCCAGAAAGTAAGTGCAGACATCACTTTGATTAGGTGATGTCGAGTCACGGGGTCTGGGAATACCCAGGCCCTATACTCCTGGTTTAAACAGTTGTCTTTAGAATTCAGCTGTAGATGACTGGTCTATATGTATAATCATGTATTGTAACCGGTTAGAGAACGCGTAGAATAAACCACTGAACTGGTAACCCCGTTGTTGTTACCTCTGTGTCCCCCACGCCACCGATCGAGTGATTACCTGGGAAAGCAACGACAAGTACGATAGTATTTTTCTCTTGTGTGTACTAGAGAAATACCACACTCTTGCTCGAGCGGGGTGGGCTTCAACACTTTCTTGGATCCGCGTGGGTTGCATCTACAAAATTTCGTTTTCCGCTTTATTTCGTCCGAAAGCCCGACTTTTGCCGGGTATGCCCCGTTTGTACTCTCATAAATCCGTCCCAGCCACTTACTCCGATGCACTGGTGTCGACGCCACCAGCGATGCCGTCGACAATGCTCGTGTTCCCAATGATGGCCTCAACCCGGACTTCAACGTCATTCATGGGTTTAGGGGGTGGTCCTCCGCCTGAAGTGTTGCCATAGAACACATTGCTTAATGCTGTTACATTCATTTACAAACCTTATATCCTTATAGACTATTGTGTAGTACTGGTTTCATGGAGTGTCATAATTTGTTGAAGAGTACATAATTACTACATTGTTGTATTATTGCTATCCCACATAAAGTTAAATATAATTAACATAAGTTCAAAGTATTGTTTTCATGAGCATACCTGTCTTGTTTATTTCCTTCCTAAACGCCTGGATCTGGCCCAGTGATCTTGATTTGACGTCGCACCATTTCTTTTCGACCTGGGCGACGGTCCTCGTGGCGTGTCCTACGGCCGTAGCGCCGTCTGTAATGGTACGCCAAGCCCGTTGACGGCTCTCGGCGGTCATACCGGGGCCAAATTTTTTTTTAACAACTTGCTCCCGATGTGCAAGAACACCATCGAGCAACGCCCAGACCTCATCCCTACTCCAATTTGTGCCTCGGACTTTTTCAGCTTTTTCCATCCTGAAAGATATTTTATAAATCAATGATCTAGGATATTCTTTTGTAAATAAAAGTAGTGTCAGGGCGGATGTAAAATTTTGAAAGGACAAACGATCGCCATTTAACATCCATACTTAACACACACGTGCAGGCAGGAGGGGTGGGGTGCATTGAGGGAATTATAACAGGTTTTACAAGTTTGAATCCGAGGGTCGAATGTATTCGATTTGGCCTAGTTAGTTTCCGTTTCCTTTTTGTTGTTTTTCCTTTTCACCCACATTATAGGGCATGCAAGTGAATCTCGTTTTATGTGTGCGATACCTCACGAGATCAGATTTTGGGGACAACGACGTTATATGCGACCTTAATTTTTCACTGCGCAGCTCACTCGCTCCCTGCTTGACGAATCAAAACGCTGTCATTCTAGTCACGATTTAGGACGTGGAACCAGGCAAACTGCGCGGTGAGCGATGCGAGAAAAGGGTGGGTCCCTTCTAGACCTGTATGCAATTTAAATAAGCACCTGTTAACTATCTAGTGACAGTATATTGTTGAACGACACTTTTAACTTGTATTTTGCCGTATCAATAACTGCGGTCAGTAAACTTGGCGCACTACAGCCCGCTGAAGACCCAATATTTGCGCTGGCCTGACGGAGTTGCCGACGGCCGAATGACAGATGACAAGCGGAATAAACCATAATTCGCGAAAATAGTGAAACAGCTATTGTTTCGACATATCGATTTATATTTTTCAAAGTAGGTAATTGACGAACACATATCGAATATTTCTTATAATCATACAGCTGACGCATATGGGTGATTTTATGAGCAGATATGATAGAGCCACTTGAGCTCAATAATACTTATAATTGTTATTTTACCGCAAATGATTTTATTACAGTTTTGTCCAAACCAAGAAATCAATCCTGAAGGTTTTGACAAATTATAACTAACCTTTATTTAAATAAAGCTTTAAATGGGAATAACATTATGAAATTTAAGAAACACTTGACTGTATTACCTTAAATATTGTGACATTATAAGAATCCTCAATCATGCCCTTTGTATTTAGCAAATATTTGCTGTCAAATAATATGTACAATGTACCTACATTTTTGTCAGATATATATTACACATAGATATAGATCTAAGAATATGGGATATGATATGTCCTTACATACGTTTTTATCTTTCATTAATTTTTTTTCAATTTGTCAAATGTTAGTTTCAACCCACTGGGCACTCGACGAGATTATGATGTCATTTACTGGTTGAAATCACGTTAACTCGTTGATCAACCACATTTCAACGTCAATTGACGACTAAAGAGTGACGAGTCTTACCTCGGCAAACTGGTTGAGTTAATGACGAGATTATGACGTCTTATTCTAGTTGAAATCTCGTCTAGTTTTTGATCAACCACATTTCAACGTCAATTGACGGCCGGAAAATGACGAGTCTCATATCGTGAAATGGTTGAGTTCATGACGAGATTATGATGTCATACTCAGGTTAAAATCTCAGTCAAATACTTGATGAATCACATATCGACATCAATTGACGGTTGTAAGAGACACGAGAACTTACGTCGACATACTGGTTAAGCTCATGTCGAGATTATGGCATCATGTCTGGTTGAAATCTTGTCAGGTCCTTTCATCAACTACATTTCCACAAGCATTGACGACCAAAGAATGATGAGTCTTTGGCCGACAAACTGGTTGAGTTAATAACGCGATTATGACGTCAGATTCTGGTTGAAATCTCGTCAAATACTTGATTAATCACATTTCGACATCACTTGATGATTGAAAAGACACGATCCCAGCAGGCAAAACTGGTTGAGAAGACATCAACCTCACGTCATGTGAGGACGTCAAAATGACGTCCTGATCTGGTTGAATGCGCCAATTGAAATGACGTCATTTCTGCACGTCTTGAAAGCGTCATTATTCGACGTCCGAAAGACGTGATTATTCGACGTCTTAAACACGTGATTAGTCGACATTATAAATACATGATTATTCGACGTCTTTAAGGACGTAATTATTCGAAGTATTAAAGCCGTTATGTTTCGACATTGAACAAAAGGTGATTACTTGACGTCCTAAAGGCTCGATCAATCGAGGTCGTGAAGACGAGTACTCGGAAATCAGGAAGGACGTGTACGTTTTCGAGGTCGTAATGAATTTAACCAGTTCGCGGACGTAATGATGAGTTTTGCCGACAAACTGGTTGAGTTCATAACGCGATTGTGACGTCACATTCTTGTTGAAAAATTTGTCAAAGCATTTATCAACCAAATTTCAATTAACGTCACTTGGTGGCCAAAGAGTGACGAGTCTTACTTCCACGAACTGGTTGAGTTCATGACGAAATTATGACGTCATAATCTGGTTGAAATCTTGTCAAGTCCTTCATCAACCACATTTCAAAATTGAAATCTCGTCAAATACTTCATATGTGACAATATGGTGCCACTATATGGACCATGTAGAACATGTGACTGTGTCAAGCCATGATAAATTATTTGGGCAATGTGGAAGAATGCTTAGTGATGTGGAGCCATATATGTAGCCACGTACGTGTGACCACTGTACAACCACGTCAGGCCTTGTGCAGCCATGGGTGACCCTGTGGCACCACGTGCGACCGCTTGAGGGATCATGTGCAACCACGTGTTACCATGTGCGCCACTGGTGACTATTAGCGGGATTGCACTGTCACAGTGATGGATACGTGGATGAAACGCAACGTGCCATGTAATTATTGCAAAATTGGCTTGATAAGCGTATCACATATAGCTGTCTAACGCAATTATTGCACCGATCCCTTAATTTTAGCAGATGATTTTGGTAATAATTGCCCATCCTTTAATTTAGACCTGTTAAACGTGGATAGGTGAAGTAAAAATATAGTTCCTGTCACACTAGTCTACGCACCTTAGATTAGAGTGAAACGGAATGACGCGTAATATGTAGAGTTATATATACATGTAGGTATCTGACTCAATTCATGTACCTCTAAACTCACCTATTCCGTAACATGATCATTTGGGAAAGTTGGGAATCGTCAATTCTTTAATTTGTTCAGACATGAGAAGGTAAAGTGCAAATGTCTATGTTTGTGATCCTATGTCTTTCTTCGCAAAGGGTTGTGATGTGACCTGCACAAGTTAAATCGTCTTACATACATCAATCAATCAATGCATGTACCTCTTAATGTACCAATCGTTTAACCTGCTTATTTGGTAAAGGTGAAATTTGTAAACCCGCATTGCAGTAAACTTTACAAGGGTGGTGGCGATGAGCGGAAAATCGACGCAAGCGAGGTGTGTGATTATGTGGTGGTTGGGGGTGCGTGGCTGGCCCCGGCGTTAGCATCCACTCATACCAGACATATATATACCAGCTATCTTGTTCATGGCCCCCCCCCCCCTTACGGAACTTATTTTAGCAAATGCAACGTTAATCTCCCCGTTCTCAGCCCCGGCACCTTGCAAAAAGAAAATATGGCATGACCGTTACTAACGAAAGACCTGCGCGACCGCTAGCTCTCTATGCAGGTCACCTGGAGGCCACCAGCGCCAGAACCCCAGAAACCCCACTGGTTACCGGTCGTAAAACGCGTTGGGTGCAGGTATCAGGTCGCCTGGAGCCCACCAGCGCCAGAATCGCCAGAACCCCAGTTAATTACCGCGGTCGTAAAACGCGACCGACATGATATCCTCCCGGTGTCACGGACTGAAATTGTCCCCGCACTGAATTTACCCACACAGCAACTGAACAGGCGCATGATTAGGCGAGTAAATTGAGACCGTGACAACTACGGACTGCGATTGCATCGCGGGCCAAAATTGTACAGTGGTCAACATAACATGATGTACGACATTCCATGTATACATTAACGAGAGTGCGATAGACACTGCGATTTCTATGCTAAATGTCATTGTCCGTATTATATCCAACCTAAACAACAAGACAAATGGCATTTCGATCGTGAACTTGACTCGACCTCCATACACATGTTTATAGTTTGTTCACCCTGTGGCGTGTTCATGTTCGGGATCCACCCTGGCCATAAAGGATATTAATCAAGGTATAATATACTATCTGCAGCGAGATAACGAAATATATAAATGAACGAAACTCGTAGATCATTGTTGAAATGTTAAAATAGTAATTATAATACCCTACAATTTTGACTGATTTTGTTATTGTATCTGCGTGTGTACTTTGCATTAAAACTTGGAAATAAAATATATATATATAAATAAGAAAAAGGAAGGGTCACCCTGCATGGAAGCAGAACAAGTCCCTCCCCCCCCCCCCTCCCCAATTAAACAATTTAGGTCAATTCAACCCTGGGAAACCCCACAACCCGCACCTCCAGATAGGGATAGGTATGCACAGTACCTAGACTGGCACAGGAGTGGTATTATGTCAGATATCTGACATTAACTCGCATGTCGGCTTTGAATGATCCCGCTCGGCAGTGACTAGGTAAGAGAAGCTCTTCTGAGTTTAGGACGGGTTATGTGGGCACGATAACATAAGCATGCTCCTCCCCCTCACCTCCACCCCTTCATAGCCTGGGCGGACCCACTACGTTGTGCTTATCCCTTCCCGGCGTATACGTAATTTCTCCTCGTAAATGACCACACATGGGTGTCTCTTTATTACGTAAGGCATAGGGCTCGTTTCTATACCTAGTAACCTATTTGTCCTAGAACCATCCTGCATCCCTTGACTTTGAATTAAGAGCGACCAGCCTAAGACTTGGGGGCGACCAGACTCTGACTTGAGGGCGACCAGCCTCTGACTTGAGGGCGGCCAGCCTCTGACTTGAGGGCGATGAGCCTCTGATTTGAGGGCGATGAGCCTCTGACTTGAGGGCGATCAGCCTCTGACTTGAGGGCGGCCAGCTTCTAACTTGAGGGCGGCCA
This sequence comes from Arenicola marina, assembly GCA_964019135.1. Classification (NCBI taxonomy): domain Eukaryota; kingdom Metazoa; phylum Annelida; class Polychaeta; family Arenicolidae; genus Arenicola; species Arenicola marina. Next base: position 13,521,418 of record OZ025252.1, on the reverse strand, counting down.
GCCTCTGACATGAGGGCCACCAGCTTCTGACTTGAGTTCGGCCAGCCTCTGATTTGAGGGCGACCAGCTTCTGACTTGAGGGCGACCAGCCTCTGACTTGAGGGCGACCAGCCTCTGACTTGAGGGCGACCAGCCTCTGACTTGAGGGCGACCAGCTTCTGACTTAAGGGCGAAAAGCTTATGACTTAAGGGCGAAAAGCTTCTGACTTGAGGATCTAACGGCACGTGGATCGGTGGTTCGAGCCCTGCTGTGGCCATGTCTGTGTGGTCGCAGGATAAAGCTCCCATATTTTTCTTCGTAAAGAGTAGGGGGTAACCCCCGGGGACATGGCTCCACTCTCCCTTCCTTTTCCCATTGACGTGATATGACCAAAAGTGGTTAAAGCGTTCTGAATAACCAACCAACCAATCTGACTTGAGGGCGGTCAGCCTCTGATTTGAGGGCGAGCAGCTTCTGACTTGAGGGCGACCAGCCTCTGACTTGAGGTCGGCCAGCCTCTGACTTGAGGGCGACCAGCTTCTGACTTGAGGGCGACCAGCCTCTGACTTGAGGTCGGCCAGCCTCTGACTTGAGGGCGACCAGTCTCTGACTTCAGGGCGACCAGCCTCTGACTTGAGGGCGGCCAGCCTCTGACTTGAGGGCGACCAGCCTCTGACTTGAGGGCGAACAGCTTCTGACTTGAGGGCGACCAACCTCTGACTTGAGGTCGGCCAGACTCTGATTTGAGGGCGACCAGATTCTGACTTGAGGTCGGCCAGCCTCTGATTCGAGGGCGACCAGCTTCTGACTTGAAGGCGACCAGCTTCTAACTTGAGGGCGGCCAGCCTCTGACTTGAGGGCGACCAGCTTCTGACTTGAGAGCGATCAGCTTCTGACTTGAGGGCGACCAGCCTCTGACTGGAGATCGGCCAGACTCTGATTTGAGAGCGACCAGCTTCTGACTTGAGGGCGACCAGCCTCTGACTTGAGGGCGACCAGCTTCTGAATTGAGGGCGACCAGCCTCTGACTTGAGGTCGGCCAGACTCTGATTTGAGGGCGATCAGCTTCTGACTTAAGGGCGACCAGCTTCTGACTTGAGGGCGACCAGCCTCTGACTTGAGGGCGACCAGCCCCTGACTTGAGGGCGACCAGCCTCTGACTTGAGGGCGACCAGCCTCTGAGTTGAGGGCGACCAGCTCCTGAATTGAGGGCGACCAGCCCCTGACTTGAGGGCGATCAGCTTCTGACTTAAGGGCGACCAGCTTCTGACTTGAGGGCGACCAGCCTCTGACTTGAGGGCCAGCAGCTTCTGACTTGACGGCGACCAGCTTCTGACTTGACGGCGACCAGCTTCTGACTTAAGGGCGATCAGCTTCTGACTTGACGGCGACCAGCCTATGACTTGAGGGCGACCAGCCCCTGACTTGAGGGCGACCAGCTTCTGACTTAAGGGCGACCAGCTTCTGACTTGAGGGCGACCAGCCTCTGACTTGAGGGCGACCAGCTTCTGACTTGAGGGCGACCAGCCTCTGACTTGAGGGCGACCAGCCTCTGACTTGAGAGCGATCAGCTTCTAACTTGAGGGCGGCCAGCCTCTGACTTGAGGGCGACCAGCCCCTGACTTGAGGGCGACCAGCCTCTGACTTGAGGGCGACCAGCCTCTGACTTGAGGGCGACCAGCCTCTGACTTGAGAGCGATCAGCTTCTAACTTGAGGGCGGCCAGCCTCTGAATTGAGGGCGACCAGCCTCTGACTTGAGGTCGGCCAGACTCTGATTTGAGGGCTATCAGCTTCTGACTTGACGGCGACCAGCCTCTGACTTGAGGGCGACCAGCTTCTGACTTGAGGGCGACCAGCCTCTGACTTGAGGGCGACCAGCCTCTGAGTTGAGGGCGACCAGCTTCTGAATTGAGGGCGACCAGCCTCTGACGTGAGATCGGCCAGACTCTGACTTGAGGGCGACCAGCCCCTGACTTGAGGGCGACCAGCTTCTGACTTGAGGGCGACCAGCCTCCGACTTGATGGCGACCAGCTTCTGACTTGAGGGCGACCAGCCCCTGACTTGAGGGCGACCAGCTTCTGACTTGAGGGCGACCAGCCCCTGACCTGAGGGCGACCAGTTTCTGACTTGATGGCGACCAGCCTCTGACTTGATGGCGACCAGCCTCTGACTTGATGGCGACCAGCCTCTGACTTGATGGCGACCAGCCTCTGACTTGATGGCGATCAGCCTCTGACTTGATGGCGACCAGCCTCTGACTTGAGGGCGACCAGCCCCTGACCTGAGGGCGACCAGCTTCTGACTTGAGGGCGACCAGCCTCTGACTTGATGGCGACCAGCCTCTGACTTGATGGCGACCAGCCTCTGACTTGATGGCGACCAGCTTCTGACTTGATGGGGACCAGCCTCTGACTTGAGGGCGACCAGCCCCTGACCTGAGGGCGACCAGCTTCTGACTTGAGGGCGACCAGCCTCTGACTTGATGGCGATCAGCCTCTGACTTGATGGCGACCAGCCTCTGACTTGAGTGCGACCAGCTTCTGACTTGAGGGCGACCAGCCTCTGACTTGAGGGCGACCAGCCTCTGACTTGAGAGCGATCAGCTTCTAACTTGAGGGCGGCCAGCCTCTGACTTGAGGGCGACCAGCCCCTGACTTGAGGGCGACCAGCCTCTGACTTGAGGGCGACCAGCCTCTGACTTGAGGGCGACCAGCCTCTGACTTGAGAGCGATCAGCTTCTAACTTGAGGGCGGCCAGCCTCTGAATTGAGGGCGACCAGCCTCTGACTTGAGGTCGGCCAGACTCTGATTTGAGGGCTATCAGCTTCTGACTTGACGGCGACCAGCCACTGACTTGAGGGCGACCAGCTTCTGACTTGAGGGCGACCAGCCTCTGACTTGAGGGCGACCAGCCTCTGAGTTGAGGGCGACCAGCTTCTGAATTGAGGGCGACCAGCCTCTGACGTGAGATCGGCCAGACTCTGACTTGAGGGCGACCAGCCCCTGACTTGAGGGCGACCAGCTTCTGACTTGAGGGCGACCAGCCTCCGACTTGATGGCGACCAGCTTCTGACTTGAGGGCGACCAGCCCCTGACTTGAGGGCGACCAGCTTCTGACTTGAGGGCGACCAGCCCCTGACCTGAGGGCGACCAGCTTCTGACTTGATGGCGACCAGCCTCTGACTTGATGGCGATCAGCCTCTGACTTGATGGCGACCAGCCTCTGACTTGATGGCGACCAGCCTCTGACTTGATGGCGATCAGCCTCTGACTTGATGGCGACCAGCTTCTGACTTGAGGGCGGACAGATTCTGGCTTAAGCTCAGAAGACGTACTGCCTGTAGGGCGCACCACTCTGTGGTTGTACCCTATAGGCGGTTAGATAGTACGTCTCCCGAGATTTCTGTTCGCGCATATATAATACTCAATCGGTCATTATTTGGGGTCAAACGTTCTCAATCAAATCAAATCCTGTCTCAAACGAGGCGTTTATAGTGACGAACTGACACATTTAATATTATAGGGGGGGGGGGGGGAAATTACGCATGCATGCATGTACGTCGTTAAGAAACATTGCGTGGGCTGACACAAGAAAAGCCCACATAAATGCAAATTGTCATTTTTTTTCTTCGTGGTGATTTGTGCACCTTTTATGCGTTAGATAATGAATAAATAGGCATGACTTATGATTCCCAAAAGAATACTGATGAAATTGTGTTTGTGGGCGTGCCCGTGTGGGACCCATCAACAGCCCAGATGAAAGCCCATTAAAGGCCCAGCTGGGACCCACACAAAACATTACGTAGGCTGACACATGAAAAGCCCACATAAATCCCATGTAAATGCAAATGAATATTTTTTCCTCGGGGTGATTTGTGCACTTTTTAAACATTAGATGATGAATAAATAGGCATGACTTTTGATTTACTTATACATCTCTTTATTCGTACTCGGAGTACAGATGACAGTCACAGAGAACAAAAAAAAACAAAAAAGAAATTCAAATACAAAAAGAAAACTGACGAAATTGTGTTGGTGGGTGCGCCCACGTGGGACCCACCAGGAGCCCAGATGAAAGCCCAGCCAAAGCCCAAGCCCATATAGCCCTTCCAAAACCCATGTGGGACCCATATGGTCATGTTGCCTGGGCAATTGTTAGCCCCATCCCAAAAGTAAAAGTCACTCTTCAGTTTCGCCCCCAGGCTCAACATCTCACTCTGTGGACATCACGCTAGTCAGGTTATTGTGCCCGTTGGCCACTTTAAACGGTCCGTGTGGCACAGGAGTAGATTAAATACTATGTCCAATTGATTACAGTACATGAATCCATACCGATTAGAACAATATCGATTGGAATGGGACAAATGGTCTGAGAATTATATATGCATCAAGAGAAAGCTTAGAAGACGTACTTATTACGACGTCGATTATTTTCGGGCGGAGCCATGGAGGGAGGGGTCTGGTCACATGGGCCACTTGCCCCCCCCCCCCCCCCCCCAAACACACACACACACACACACACTCCCCTCCCTCCCATCTTCTGTAGACTGTGGCTTCCCGGGACTCAGCAATATCTGGGGTAACCAGACCTGGTTCAAAGAAATCCCGTCCTTGGGGGTGAGCCAGGCCTGGTTATCTCGTCTCCGAAGGGGGGTCTGGCTAGAGGGTGAGGGGCTTGTTGCTGCTGCTTTACGTTGTCCCGACCCACCGCTCCCTCATCTGGCCCTCGCTGCCAGGCCCAACCTGCCGACCGTACCCTCCCTTCTCGTGCCCCCAACTCTCATTATGATGCCTGTTCGCGTACGCACGGTGTCCGTCGCCTATCCCACCCCTCAGCCACCTAGTCTGTCCCCAACCCTATGGTGCATATAACTGCCCCACCCCATCCCTCCCCCGCCCAGTCTCTCAGAACGCGACCGTCGTCACCCTATCCCAACCTCTCTCTTGCCTAGTCCCTCCCAACCCCTCTTATCTGATGCCCAGCCCACTCCTCTCCCGCGTGTTCTTCCGCCCCCCGCGTACAGCTACCCGACGCTACCCCTCTCCCGCCTGTCGCATATAACTGATAACTACCATATCCGACCCCTCCCCACCTCGTTCCTCCCCACCCCACTGGCGGCTATAGCTACAATTTTGCCTTCGATAATGCTTGTTGCACCTAGTTGATATCATTTTATTTAGAATTTCAGAGGAAGTATTGCTTCGGAGAGGTCAAATACTTTCAAATGCCGAAAAAGACAAGAAAAGCTGTTAAATATACAAGAAGGCCAGTTGTACTACAATAAACTTTGACAAATTTCAGCATTTTGGTCTAGCCAAAAATCATTTTTTCTGGGACCTTTTTATAGGATAAGGGTCCATGCAAATACACACATTAGCAGATCAGGAACTATTATTACATATAGGCCTACTGTGAAATTACACATCTAACTGACTTACGATAGGTACAATAACTCATTTTTACCATTATAATAATTCTGTGTCCAAAAAATAAAAAGATAACTTCATGCATCACCCTCAAAATTACTGCACTTTCGTCTCTTAAAATCAACAACACATATTTCAGTCATATGAAATAGCCCTTTTTGATGATGTCAATAGATATACCCCCACCCTATATAACATCGTGCTATTTCTCCGCGATGCGTACAAATTTGGGGAAAAATTGTTTCAAAATGTAACCTTATTTACTTGATGTTATTTGTATATACATATATTTTTACTTTGAGGCTGTGAGCCTACAGTGCACAATAAACTCATTATTAAAAAAAAAAATCATTAAAAAAAATGACCGCAGTCATGGCGGCCAGTAATTACCTCTGGCTGGCCGCCTGGTGGTGGCCGGGGGGAAGGGTAACCTAGAGGGGGCGGGGGGGGGGAGAGGGGTAGGCTCTGGTGGGTAGGCTACTGGCTAATCCATCTAAAAGCAACATAGTCGCTCTTGGACGCTACATTTTCGCGCCAATTTCGAGTAACCAGTTTCAAAGTGGCATGCCGGGCCGACCGGATTTATTTGTCTCTGGCCAGCCACACTCCCTCCCATCCTTCCGCCCCCCCCCCCCCCCCCCCCACCTCCCACCCATCCACTTCAGTTATAAAGCCCTGTTCCTCGTCTCTCCCTTCCTGCACCCACCTACCTCTCACCAGCCCGGGAGTTCTTAATGCCACAAGCTACCCACATCCCCCATTGTGACGCTGTGTCTTTGGCGTCTGCGCGTTATCCGGTTATCAGTGCCGGGCGCAAGACACGCGTGTTGGAAGACAAACTCGGGCCGGGGAAAAAGATCACTTGGCGAACCCTCATGCGAACCGGACAAGCCTATACTAGACTAATTAAGGAGGTAAGTTTTTATAGCCTTAAGTATGTCTTATCTTAGATCAAGATTCCCGTTTTATCTATTGCGGAACTCCTTGTTGTTTATCAACCATATATTCAGCCATATATAATGGCGGTGGTGGGGGGGGGGGGGGGGGGGGGGGCAAGGTGTAAATGCGTTCCTCGCGATTGGGCTTTTCATTTGACCGTGAACTGGGAATGAGAAAAATAATTCTTCGTAAACTGGGAATGGGGTATTAGCCGACCGCCGCGATCAAGGATTTGTATTAATCATGAATTGGGAAATTTAATATTAAATAACCGTGAATCGGGAAATCGTCACTTTAGTATCGTGTATCTGCCCCCTCCATTGCAAGCGGAGAGTTCTGCTTTTAATTCATCGTGACCTGGGAATAAAGAATTTATTTATTTTTCGTGATCTGGGAACACGACCCCCCCCCCCCCACCCCCTACACACACACATATATATATAAGTGCAAAGGTCACAAAATAGACGTTACGTATTAGATAAGGTCTTAAGGAATGAGTTGTAGGTCCTTATTGGGATTGAGGAACTTCGTTCCATGGCATAGATGATGAACACATACGACCTCTGTTAAGCACTTGCAATGCTTGTTAGCAATTCTACTCTCCCATTACACATTAAAGATATACATTCTCGAGTTCGGTATCCTATCTTACAGAATTCCAAAGGAGGATATTCCACCTTCTAGTGGAATTAAAGGAGGACGTCAGACAACTCAAGGAGAGGGGAATGCCGGCGGACGAAGAACTGCCCCCCAAAATGACAAATGTGGATCAGTTTGATTCGTTCGAGGAGCTGCTTATGGAGGAGGAGTCCTACAATAAAGTGGTACGTATTTCCAGTAGATTACGGTCTACAGGTGAGGGGGTGACCTGACAGACCCCCCCCCCTCTTCCTTCATGACATCGGACTTGGGTCTATGTAAAGTAATACATGAGACAATTGTGCGTTAAAAAGATAACGCCTAATGTTTGTCCGATTTTTGACACGAGAGTCAGAAGTAATAATGCTTCTACAGTTTGTAACATCGTGTATCATAAAGCGTGACTAAACCAAATTTTTGCAGGCAGGCATCTGTGATACAACGAGATAAATGTTTAGTGGCATCCACATATAATTAATTATGTGATGAATTAATTGTGCCTTTCAGATTGTCATGTGTCAACGCGTCGGGGGTCTGACAGTCAAGGACATGGTCGGAAATGTCATGAAAAGGTATAGATCTCGCTTTACTTGTCGTTAAAAAGCGTTATTGTGCCGCATAATGTGCTGCAAATGATATTAGCACCAACGTGAATTTGGTGTTACAGACGAAATGCATTAAATTGGTGTGTTATTATTCAATATAGTTACTTATGCTTGGTAGCAACAAACATCATTTATGCTTAGTAGCAACAAACATCATTAATGTTTAGTAGCAACAAACATCTTGAACAGAGTGATGTCAAACGCCCTCATGGCGCAGTTTAATATGAAGGGGCAGCAAGGGCCTTACATAAATGCGCACCTCTGCCGTGTGCTGGAAGGTATTTAGTTTTTCTTGCTGTTACTAAATATGTATGACTCTTAAGGCACGGGTAATTGCGGCATTTGGCTTTCGGGCAGGTTGCTGTGCTTCATATTCTGGGTTGATCCATACCTCGTATTAGGATTACGTATGACAAGTATACAACTTAACATGTATACTTTTAGGATGTAACGATCCATGGATACTAATAGTAAGTTGCTCTATCATTTCAGCAACCGTCATGAGGTCTTTCCAGTCGGCGACGCTCACAGAAATCCGCGGACTAGCCGGGGGCTACCTTAAGTATGCTCCTCATCGCGACGGAGGAGCAGAATAATTTACCAAAATAATTGGAAAGATTTGTTTTCTTCGGCTCTTCAATTAGTTTACTTTTTTTACATTTTATTTGTAATTCTTCTTTTAATTGCTTTTGTCAGATTTTAAAGAATAAATGCTACCTAGCTATTTGATACTGTCCCGTTGTTTCAAATAATTCTGTGTTTAGAACTGCGAATAATCACGTGTGTGAGACCTGGAATAATCACTTCTATATGACGTCGAATAATAATGTATTTATGACGTCGAATAATAATGCATGCTTACGACGTCAAATACTCTCGTATATATGACGTCAAATACTCACGTATATATGACGTCGAATAATCACGTGTTAAAGACGTTAGACAGTACGTATTTATGACGTAGAATAATCACCTCTTTACAACGTCGATTTATCAGGTATTTCGGACGTGGAATAATCACGTGCTAAAGACGTTGAACAATCACGTGTTAAAGACGTTGAACAATCACGTATTTATGACGTCAAATAATCACCTCTTTACGACGTAAAATGTTCACGTATTTCGGACGTCGAATACTCACGTATATGTGACGTGGAATAATCACGTGTTAAAGACGTTGAACAATCACGTATTGATGACGTCGAATAATCCCCTCTTTACGACGTCAATTTATCACGTATTTCGGACGTCGAATAAAGCCGTATTTATGACGTCGAATAATCACGTCTTAAAGACGTTGCACAATCACGTATTGATGACGTCGAATAATCACGTGTTAAAGACGTTGAACAATCACGTATTGATGACGTCGAATAATCACCTCTTTGAGACGTCAATTTATCACGTATTTCAGACGTCAATTAATGACGTTGTAGAGACGTGGCAAAAATGACGTTATTTCAATTGGCGCATTCAACCAGATAAAGACGTCATTTCGACGTCCGGAAAACACGTGAGGCTGACGTCTTCTCAACCAGTTTTGCCCGCTGGGAAGTGAACATACCAAAAACATTGCAAAGTATGTAAATATAAATTAGAGTACAAGAGTACAAAGTATGTGGATGCAAATGTCAACTAAATCTATGAAGAAATGTAAAAGTTCACAGCCTGCATAAAAGTCTAGAACATTTAAAGAAAATTGATGAATTTGCCAATGTCATGAATAATGTTTGTCACAGAAAGCAGAAAGTTGATTATTATAGCCTACTGAACTGTAATGTCTAGTTATATTTTAAATGTTATAAACTGGTCTTTTCAAATAATGGAACACATTATAATATATACTATAGCCACCCGAGCAGAAGTCTGAAAAAGTGATTATATACGACACCAGTTTATATATTACAACACACAGGATTTAGTAGCAAAGCAATATCTTGGTTCTCTTGTCACAACTGTAGCTAAATGTTAGAGAAAAGAATGAAAGTGACAACATGTTCCATATATATTGATGATTAGTATCATTTTATTGTTATTTGTGATGTTTATATATGCTGGTTAAATGAAAATATATATATATAAATCTGCCAAAAATGTTTAATGTTACTCGTGTCCTTATGTGCTACTTGTTATTATGGATATTTTTCTTAGTTTGTAGTTTTCTTGTTTTATTAATATATATCATATATATAGACCTTAGGACAACAGTACCAGAAAGGTGTAATTTAATCAAAATTAGGTCGGAAAATCTAAAAAGGACGTCTTATCATTACAGAGTTATGCATCATTAATTCCACTGTAGACGTCAGTGCATTGCAGGTGAAAAGGTCACTTAATATATCTTTGAACAAAATAAAAAAGTCTACAGACTGCATTACAACCCTAACAGAAGCACCATTTAAATAAAATTGTCTCAAGTTGCAAATGTCATGAACAATATTTGTCACCCAAGGCTGACATAATGTAGAACAAAGTTGATGATTATTATATCCTATTAAACCATATAATGTCCCATTTTATTTTTAAAGTCACAAATTTATCTTTTTTACATTCTAATTGAAGGAACACAATCTAATACAATATACCTGTATCAACTGAGAGGTTTGAAAAAGCTTATATGTTATATTTATTATGGTACTCAGGATTTATTAACCAAGGAATGTGCCCTTGTCATTACTGTATTTGAATGCAAGAGAAATAAGAGATGAAATTGATCTAACAAAATGTAACATATATATTGATGATCCCTTTATTGGGATTTTTTATGTTTATGGTGGTTAAATAGAAATGTCTCTATATATAAACCAGGCACAATTTCATTATATTATTGAATTTCTTATGGGTTTAGTGCTATCAATATTTTTAATAGTTTGTTGTTCTCTTGTTTCTTTATTATATGTTTCATGTATAGACATCAGGACAAAAGTAGCTATGAAAGGTGTAATGTAATCAAAATGAATTGGACAACCTTAAAAGGAAATGTTATGAATTTGATGAAGTACCGGTATGAAAAAGATATACTTATATATATATAAGGGTGTCTTATGCTTTGTATCTTAACTTAGTTTTTGTACTGCTACATTTGAAATACCTGCAGATTTTATTTTATACCATATGTTGTTAACTCAATTAAACTGATATGATAGAAGCAAATCCAATGCAAAAAGACAAATAGAAACTTGGATTTATTATCATCATGTTTATGCAATGTATGAGAAAAAAAGTAGTGAATCATGAAGGTTATACACTGAATTATTATTGATTCTGTATGTTTTACATTGCAGAATCTTGATGAAAATCTTCATATATTTAAAGATGCCACAATTCTAAAATAGTAGCAAAAGAAAGGGTAATTTAATTAATCAAAATTAAAAGGAAATGTTAAAAAGGAAACTAAAGATTTATGCAGAAGTAAAGCTATCAGTAAGCTGAACGTAGACACATCAGCTATACAAATTAATATTTTTCATCAACACAAGTGTCTACCTATAAACATCTAAAAACTTTTTGTTTTATAAATTAAGGCTTAATTCCACCAATCCCATATAGAGGAAGCAAAGATTATCTATTTTTGCTAGCTTATGTGAGAGGACCTGTTAAACTGAGGTATGACTGTAGTCAACTACATACATGTATATACTTCTTGGATAGTAATTTTGCCGCACCAGGTTAATTTAGAAATGCTACACAATCTATCTGATCCAAAGCATTATACCGGCAAGCCGCTAAGTACATGTAAGCTGGCTCAATCTGTGGAAATGTAGATATAGTTTATTTCAAAGCAACAATGAGCCCGAGGCCCTCGTGTTGAAAAGATGCAATACACATAATGACATGTGGCGGGTTCATACAATAGTACACTGGAACGTCATTCAGGTTCTCTCATCTTGCTGGCCAGATAAACATATTCAGACAATCTGTTCTGTAATTTCGTGCTCTGTGACATAACTAGTGCTAAAAATTTATCCTTATTTGGTAGTCTCCAATAATACGGTGGGATTAAGCTCTCTCTGAGATTTTCATGCAAGCGACATACAAGAACAAAGTGGACTTCGTCATCTAACAACCCGCACTCGCTACACAACCTCTCTTCCACGGGGCAGTGGCTTTGGCTTGTGCCATCTCCCAGTTTCAATGCGGAGGCGGTGGCTAAAGGTTCGGAGCTTAATTAAGGAATACATAAATCTGTTCTTTTCCACATTAGCAAAGTATGAAGGAAGCATGGGCAAAACACTATATTGTAAATATTGCGTACCACGAGAGGTTTCCGATAGCTCGGCTTGTACCGTTTGAAAATAACAATCCTGTGGAAATGGAAAAGTGACAGTACTGCTCTATTTTGTGGTTCTCATGAAACCGTTTGTCAAAATACCCATCACAACTATGAATGTAACAGAACTGAAGCAATTTAGAAAGATAATGTTAGCACAGTAAATTTACAACATTGTTCCTTTGAAATTTGCCTATTTAAATGGTAGTTGCATTCAGGATAGAAAAAAACTGTAATTTTGACGGCTGTCCATACCTGTCACCCGATCACTCCAAATCAGTATAAACATTGGGAAATCATCTACCTGTTGTGCGCCTAGTTTGCTGAATGTGGCCAGTATTATGAAAAATGACATGCTCAAAGTGTCATCTACCAACATATCGACACGAAAAAGTTAACAGTTCCTTATTTAAGTCGCGCGAAAGACGAATTGCGACCCACCCCTTGTTTGCCTCGCCGGCCGCGCACCTTGCCTGGTTCCACGTCTTATGTCGTAACTAGTATGACAGCCCTCTGCGCGCGGTATCCATTGTTACGCAGGGGGCGAGTCAGGCTGCGCACTGAACAAAAAGCACGTGTTCGTTTGTTTGTCCCCAAAATGCCAGGCCGGAAGTAGAACCCGCGAGAACTGACATGCCCTATTGAGTTCATGATTTTGTTCATGCCCTACGTCATAGACACCACCCATACTTTGTTGCAAATAATCGCGCGAGACAATTGCGAGTGCAGGTTGTAAGGAAGGTAAACTGCTAACAGTGCGCATGTGTTTGAGTCATATGACAGTTGAGTGATCACGTTGGAACTGAAGCATGTCATGTGTTGAGTTGTGCCGTCAGCGTGAGGCTTGTTGCCGAATTACGGTCACATAATCATTACATTAGTGTCACTGGTTGCTCAGTTTATAATAGCCCTCTACTCATCGACCAAACTATGGTCTTACTATGGTTTTACTAAGAATAAGTTGGATCTAAAGCTTACTTTGCCATTGGTCGTCTACGAAGCCACACGACTCGAGAGGGTGAGTTTTGAATCACATAATTTACTGACAGCCATAGACGATAGAGATCTATGCTGACTGGATTCCATTGCCTTAATATTTATTTTAAACTTATACAACGTTCGGCACGGTAATTTCACATTACGATACAGTGGGGTGGGGAGGAAGGGGGGGGGAGGGGCAACAGTCTTTTTGTTAGTCTTAGGTCAAGGTCTAGATCTATTGACATTCACATTCTCGCGAACCGCATGCCCAACGAATCAATCAACAGTTTGATATTAAAATATCAAAATCAAGTAATATTAGGCCTAGTGCATCTAGTTTTGGTTATACTTATAGAGTCTTATAGCTTATAAGTTTAGAACATATGATCTACGATTAGGGTCCTATACTAAAGGCCTAGACTCTATATATATCTAGACTATATAAGACAAAGTCAGGGAAAATGGATAAATCTTATAAGTTTTAGATCTACTGTTTCGTTAATTGTATAATATACTGCAGATATATTAAATGAAGTTATGATTATCATCAATCAGGATGTAGGGCCTTAGTTATTAAATTAAATCAACAAAAGCCGAATTAATGTACAACCCTTTCGTTTTCTGTCGTTAATAGATGCTCGATGCGAGATGAGCAACGTTAAAGAACATAGTTGCTTAGCGTTGAAAAAAAAGCGCGCATTCGTTTGGAGAAGTTGCTACGAGAAAATTATCCTTAACAACCGCGAAAAAGTAGTTGCGAAAATACTTAGAATCTAGCTGCGCAAAATCGCAAACTGTTCGAGAATAGGAACTACGATTTTTCGCAAATAGTTCTTCTTAAATATTGCGATGATCGCAACTTGTTCGATACCAGTGTGCGCAGAGATTCTAAACTCGTTCAGAACACGTGCTTCGTTTGTTTGTCCCCAAAATGAGTAAACCGGGGCCCGTGTTCACAAACATTCCCAAGTAAATTCTAGAGTAAATTTGTTCAAGAAATTACTCCAGAATTTACTCAGGCAAAATAACCATTTCTCAAAGATTCCGGAGTAAAAAATAGGGACACATTAGAGCAAAATATAAGGACAATATTTGGGTGTCTGGAGTAATTTCTTAATGAAGTAACGTCAGCCTTTGAGCATGAGGTCTGACCATCTCTATTCTGTCTAACGCCATCGTCGTAACCGCGAAGATTTGTAATTTGGCCTACAGCACGTTTTATAGGAACAAGAGTCAAGACCACCTGCTTGAAGTGTTCAGCGAAGAAAGAACAAAAAGTCATTATATAATATAATATTTTATCCGGTTTCGTCTCTGGCCAGAACGATCACGTTTTTGTTCGACTGTGGGACGGAATATGTGCTAGATCTATATCAGTAACAAAGCTGATGGATTGAAGCCCACGTCTTTGTTATGGCGAGGACATATAATTAAAACAAATGCTTTTCATTTCATTGGAGTGGGGGTCACTCCGTAATAAATATCTGACTTGACTATAGTGAGTTTTCACCTTGGGTGGGTGTTATATTGGGGAAGGGGAGCCCTTACTCTCAGTTGACCCTTTTTGTTTGGAATATATACCTGCAGTTTTACAATGTAAGCAATTAACATTTACTGTCAGTTGGCCATATAAATTTTCGTTTGAACTTCAGAAATATTACAAATTAACCAGCATGTTTCAATATTATTTCAACGACTACGAAGAAACTGTCGCCTCGATTTCGCAGAAGTTTCAACATTTTATAGGGATGGTCATAAACAAGTGACATGCCAACTATTTTCAAAATCGAACAGGCGGTTATTGTGTTGTTGCCTATGAAGCGCGACTAATTCGAGGCATTACAACGAAAAAATCTCGATGAGTCTTACAATTACATGCGCATCTTTATTTTAATGATATTGTAAAATGCGTCGCTTCGATTTCCCTGAAACTTCAGCATTTGATATAGATGGTTATGAGGAATTGACACGCTAAATGTACTAGCACTCGAATGGGTAGTGACCCCCCATCACTTGATGACAATGCCAAGTGATGCGCGTGATGTGCACTCATGATCTTTGCAACATTGTATCGTTTATTTCCTTATTGACGTCATAGCCATGGATGCACGCACTGACCGTGGCGAGCGAGCACACTGTCAGCAGTGCGGTCTTAACTTTGTCTTTTATTTGGCTAAATATAGGCTAATGAGTAATGTTACAAGTACAAAATGTTATTCCGACTGACCATGTGCCACAGCGGGTTCGACATATCCATAGATATCTGTAGATGCCTGCCAGCTTGCAGAGGTGGATTAGATAATTAAATGGATTAAATCGGCAAATGTAAGAGTAGTCTAGTCTTGTGTGAACGTTAAACTTTGTGAAAATGCATACAATCTAAGTCATGACTGGGGCAGTGGGGGCCTATATCTTTACAATGACAGTTTTTTTATTGATTCAAATTGTTGTAGTAAACATGTCCCGGATTACATAAATCTATATGAATCCGTGTTTGAATCGGCTTTAAGAATGAACCCAATCATTCCCTGCAAAGCTGTATGTTTGCTCATCTCCAAGATATGGATCCTAACTTATAGCCTTTGCCTGGCTTTGCGTAGATCTAGTGAAATATTTGCAGAACTATTCTAAATGTTAACAAATCTAGGACTATTTCGCCATTATTAGGCAACGCACATTTGCAAAATTCGCGATCTCGCATAAGGAATTTGCTTGAGAATTTACTTGTGTAGGACTTTACTTGGGAATGTTTGCGAAACGGTTCTCTGGTAAATTCCTTACGGAGTAATTTCTTTTTACTTAAGCAAATAAGCTTATATTGTTTTCCTTATAAGGAATGTTTGTGAACACGGGCCCTGTGGCCTGTTTCATAAAACTGTATTAGGGATTACGTAATACAGATATGGCCTAATCAGAATTAGTTAATACCGATATGAATTTTTATGCGTTTCATAAAAGTTAATCCTACTTACATTTGCCGACTTAATCCATATTAACTAATACACCTCCGGAGGTGTATTAAGGCTTTGTCGCCTGGCAACGGGCCATTCCTAGCAGATATGACGGCTTGATTTCGGGGCTGGGTTTCTGATTCAACTGGGATATTATTTTGTTCTTGCTATTTTAGCCAAATAAAGCGCAAAACTGACGATAACAAAGGAGACAGTGTGCTGAGTCACCGCGGTCAGTGCGTGTCTCCATGACTAATGACGTCAATAAAGAAATCCACGATACAATGTTGCAAACATGATGAGTGCACCTCACGTGCATAACTTGGCTTTGTCATAAAGCAAAGGGAGCCCATATAGGGCTATAAAGTCTCGTTCGCCTAGACTTCCGGTTTACTCATTTTGGGGACAAACAAACGAAGCACGTGTTCGGAACGAGTTTAGAATCTCTGCGCACACTGGTATCCTGACTATCTGTGACGTAGGCGTGACGTGTATGTTACGCAAAGAGAGAGACTGGGAACCAGACTACCTGCGCAAAAGCCAGGCGCTGAGGGGTGGGTCCATTGCGGAAGGCCTGGCGATATAATTAAGAATATTTAAGAAATATAGCTGCCCAAAACGGATAGACGACATATTTTTCATTCATTTACGCCACCACAATGACTAATATCTGTTACGACGGGACAACACGGCTGAGAAACTAACGTTTTTTTGCATTTCCTACGAAAACGAGACATTATGACGTCACACGGATTCTCCCTGAGTGACAACGTTGGCGCAACGCTTCAAACAGAAAACTTACAAAGAATGAAGAACTTTGTCTTTTCGTGATCCAAAAGTGATACGAACACATCCTACTGGTCTTAATTTACCTTTACCATGTGGTTTAATGACGCGTCCGTGTGTTGTTACTCCATGCGCTGCACATTTTGACAGCGGAATGGTTAAGTCGACCACTCGCTCTCGCCGTTTTTGTTACCGTGGAGGCACGTGAAACTCTGTGACGTCACTCGCACTTTGGAGAACTCGCGAAAGCCCGGGTGCAGGGCTAAATTTAGAACGCTATTTTTAGCTTTCGCGTGTTGTGAAGACGGATTTTTCCTTGTATATTCCGAAAGTTCTGCGCTCCATCGCCTCCAAATATTTTAACGTCTATCTCCCATAGCCATGTTTAGTGAAATGGTACTCATAGTCTTTAGAATAAACCTGGAAAGAAATTGACTTATAGCTGCCTATAGTTAAACATGGAGCACGTGTGTTTGTTTGTCCCCAAAATTGAAATCTCGCGGCCCGATCGCGAGAACTGTATAGCCCTATGGCATAATATGCAATCGAATAACAGCTGACTTCTAGTCAATTATACCAGAACTGTGGGACCGCATTTTGTGAATATAAATTCACTCGAGTTGAGAATTGTCGCATAAAATGGTCCAGTTTAGTTCAGTATGGAAGAACGAGCTTGGACATGGACGAGTAAACCAAAGGCAAAGTAAGCAAGAGTTGATTTACTGGAAAGCAAACAGCTCGTTCGATTACTGATTACTATAATATTTAGGCCTTCTGTTCTTCATAACAATATCTACTTAGATCTACTGGTAAAAGTTCAACATAATCGAAGGGACAGTTTTTGCGTCATCGTTGAAATCATATCGCTGTTATGATTGAACTCATCAAAGCGATCGATTGTGCGTTAAATATACTGCCTCACATATGTTGCGCTGCATGGGCAATAATATGACAACCGCTCGATCAATTTTTTTTATATTTACCAGGTTGATTCTTTGTTCCAATGAATATAAAATGTTGAAAGATCAGCAAAATCGAAGCGGAACTTTTTGCCTAATCTTAGTCTGAAGCTTTGGGAGGCAGTCTGTTCGCAGTCTGCTCGTAGAAAGTTATAGGCCTTTCTACCGGAACGACTAATTTGTTTTCCATTTATAATCTGACCGCCCTTGATGTAATGAATTATTGAACGAGTAGAAGGCACATATATATGTACTTGACACATTATTCGGCCGTATTTACAGGCATCTGATTGTCGCTACTTTGCGTCAGTGTATGAATTGCGTATGCGTGATTTCGCGTATAAATGCATCACGTCATGAAATCGTCAACAAGGCGCGTAAATGCAGTCAAATGACGCCGTTAATTCGTATTAGCGAGAGCGTAATCAGGATTAACTAATACTACTCACATTTTCTTTTATGAAACGGCTAATACAGATACATGTTAATTCGTATTAGGCAATCCGTATTAAATATTTAATCCGTATTAAATATTTAATCCTTAGTACAGTTTCATGAAACAGGCCCCTGATCCTTGAGCGAGCGAAGTTGGGACCGCGGAGGCACGCGAAGCTCTGTGACGTCACTCGCTGTTTGGTTTGATTTGATTTGATTTGATTGGGGCTTAACGGCACTTTCAGCCTGGAAGGCTATATCGTGCCATATTGGTCAATATTAGTCAATATTAAAACCCTGAAAATCAATACATGTGATATGAATAGAACCATGAATACAGTCTTTGTGGAATCCCTGTTTGGTGAACTTGCGAAAGCCCGGTGCAGGGCTGAATTTAGAACGTTATTTTTAGCTTTCGAGTGTTTTGAAGACGGATTTTTTCTTGTATATTCCCAAAGTTCTGCGCTTCATCGCCTCCAAATATGTTAACGTATATCTCCCATAGCCATGTTTAGTGAAATGGTACTCATAGTCTTTAGAATAAACCTGGAAAAAAATTGACTTATATAGCTGCCTATGCTTCAACATGGAGCACGTGTGATTGTTTGTCCCCAAAACTGAAGTCTCGCGGCCTGATCGCGAGAACTGTATATGGAGCGGCGGTACCAGCTTATGTGACAGTGCATGTTGAGGTTGGTATACCGCCAACTTTACGCCGTGTGACCTACGCGACAGAGCCTATTGGAGGCCACCTGAGACTCACGCCGTGTGGCCTACGCGATCGAGCCTATTGGAGGTCGCCTCAGACTTACGCCGTGTGACCCATGTTACCCAAATTACTGAATTGTTCATTCTGCTGACAGTCGAGTGAAACGTGGTAAATGTGTTTTCCGTGCTTTTTAGGCAATAACAAGCCTCATAAATAGTGTGAGTGTTATACGTAATGTAAATACAACAACAAAATCGTTTTCTTTTCGTCTTGTAAGTTATATATTACGCCTTCAGAAGCAGAATTATTAGTATTAGTATTATGAATATTATTATTTGTACTCTCTATTAGCAAAAAATTGCAGCAATAAAGCATTTATATTAATTGTTTGTTTGGAGAGTGTAGCTAAATTATAACTACAGAAGTGTATTCACCACTTTGGTTCCTAGTATTTTTTTCATTGAAATTTTCGTAAACAGTTAGTATTCTTGTATTGTACCACGTAACCATATCCTGGATAAACCATTGCCTATGGTATATATATATATATATATATTTATATATATATATTTATATATATATATATTATCATACTCTTCATTGTCAAATAATTAAGTATGATCCATATAAGCCTATATAACTGCAACATATACTATACTTTACTTTGAAATATATATTCACAAGGACTCACGGTCAGCTTAAATTGCTCAAAGTTATGGGATGAGGTCACTGAACAGTTTACGTGGAGAGGTCGTAAGATAATGTGTGTGAATGTGTGGAAGGCCGGGGCATGGGGTCTATACTTCAAAGGGTACCCTTCAAAGTGCATGGGAGCTAGGCATTAATTTGCCATGTACACAAACGTTTTTCCGGAAGCCAAATAAGAGCTGTATATAGTTGGTAGCATATTGGTTTTTATTCATCAGGTAGTGCAGATAGGTATGCAAATAACAAAAGCATATTCATTTTTTCTAGTAAAGTAATAACTGTACATAAATCAGACTTGAACAGCTAGTATATATATACTTGTGCTGTTATTATGTTATTATTATATTTCATCAGGCATCACTTGCATCAGGCATCCATATACTCTCTCTAAAGTCTATATATATCATAACACTTTTATAAAGTATTCATGTTTGATATAAATTGTTATAATATAAATCATGCATGTTTTCTTTGGACAGTATAGCAACGGAATGCGCATAGGAAAATAGATGCCGGTAGCTTTATTACCCTTTTTGGCTACATAAGCAATTTTATTATTCCACAGAGAAACTTATCTTCCATTGCAACCTATCAATTAGGTTGACAAAGAAATCAGCAGTCGTCTCCCTGCACTTAAACAGCATGCTTTCCCTCCACAACTCCTCCTCCTCCTCCGTTAAAACATCCCTCATAAATAACTTAAACTGATCTGTTGACATTGACATGCAATCAGGAACTGTAACACCTTGTATATTATTTTGGTTATTATATGACATGGCAAAATATACAGAGGGAAAATGTATTCTTAAAAAACTGAACTTTTCAACATCAGTTAATACACCCTGGGCGAATAACCGAGAATATATTCTTTGTTGGCGCTTTCTCATGGGGAAAAGTCTGGACCCCATCCATTTAGTACTGTCGCTTCTTTCCGCTAACTCACAAACTTCAGGACTAACAGAAAATTGTAATATCCAGCACAAGAAAAAGTGACGTGTATCTGGCATATCTTTAGCATGCAGAGTAACTGGAAAATATGCCCAATCGCTCTCTCCCTCTTGCGCGAGTGCTAAGCACATCCACGCAAACAAAGCTACAAAAATCCCACAATCACTAGATGTTATCTGAAGTGGAACCTCCATACCGAAGTAGGCTTTGGCCGTATTATTATAAATAAATGACCATGCACAGTTGTTCACATAGAAGCACAACTTTTGCAAAATTAACACATGTGCATCTCTGGTTAAGTTATCTGAGGCACCAGGAAACAAATCCAAATAAAACACACCGACAGTTCAAGAAATCTATGAAAACGAAAACAACAGTGGTTTGGGTGATGGGCTGCCATTTGTAAACCGTGCAGTTGTGTCAATAACGAATTACATGGGAGCCAATCCTTAAATGAGTCCCCAGTGGCTGCACTCACAAATTGGTTTGGCAAAATGACATACGCAGCTTTATCATGCGCAACCACACCACACAGAGTAAGAAGAATGGCATCAATGCCTTCCCCATCTAGATGTCGTCTTGGATTTGGTATTCTTTCAAACCCCTCCGTCGATAAGTAAAATGGTGAATTTGCTATGTCTATGTATCCATCCTTTTCGTTTTTGGCGAGTGTCAATAATGTTTTCTGTGTTATATTAGCTTTCCGCCAAATTTTGGGATCGAATTTCTGCATGAGAATTTTGTTCAAACTAGGTGTGTAATTGGATTTGTGCAATACAATAGTAGGGTCTGTATGTATCCTGTGTTCCATGCAGTCAGTACTGGCATTGCCTTCTTCATCATCACTTTTGTTTTCCAATTTCACTTCACCAACATGAAATTCATCATGAATGAAATTATCTGTATTTGTGCGATCCCCACTAACCATCTTCTCCACACGCACACCTTTATCCCCATCCTGGATCGTTTCTGCACTTACTGCACAATATGTTGTAATGCGGCCCCACTTGTCATATTCTGTCTTGCCAAACTCTTGTTCCGCCTTCTTGATTAATTTACAGTTGTACTTGAAATTTTTGATCAAGAGCATTGATCGTGCTACAATTAAGTGATGCGTGTGTGACATCATATCTACGAAGAAAATACATTTATCCAGGAAAGATTTTTTTTGTTCGCAAACTTTATTAACCCCCGTAGCTGAGGTATAATTTTAACAGACCGAAGATTTTTGTCGATTTCATTTGAGGAGTTACTCTCATGTAGCCTGTCATACAGGACAACTCGGTCTGCCACTCCCGTTATTGGGTGGCATTTCTTTTCGTATGTGTGGTCTGTAGTTGTTTTATCCTGGACAGGGTTGAACGTGCCCGCTTTTAGGTAAGGTAAGTTAACGCTCATTAAGTTCTTAATCACAGACACAACGCCATGGGGGCACGCCCCAAGCATAATCCCGCCGGATTTCCTGGGGAACTTATCAAACAGCTTGTTACACTCATTGCCCTTTTTCAAATATTCAGTGATGTCCTGTTTGGTACAACCAGAAACGTTTATGTCACATGCTTCTGCCAGCTCCATGGCATCTTGCTTGGAGCCAAACATCCTGATGTCGGTCAGCACATCTTCGCTCAGTACAGCCAAATGTTCGGGTTCCTCCTCGCTCGGCTGGATCCTTTTCTTCCATTCTGTGTTGAGAGCGTATTTGTCTGGAAAGAAAGAAAACAAATGAGTAATCATATCGCGATGTAAATATTTATTGCCGATTGCACAATTAATTGTTGTATATTACAGGACTCTATATTCATCTTATTGCGCAAACTATACGTTCAAAATGAAAAAAAAAAATTTGCTCACGAGGTCCTAATTTCGGTAGCGTCATCGGACAAATCATAGACATGACCCTTGTCTGTGGTAAAACAATACATATTGTAGGCAATGATCGGTACGTTTCACGTAAGAATTGTGCAAACGCAAGCCAGCCAGGGAAACATGCATGCACGGCTCCCCTACCCATGTCCTCCATTGCAATGAATTGTGTGGGGGGCATGGGATATTCCAATGAGGGGGGATACTCCCTTTGAATCGCTAATCCCCAAGAATTAGGGAGAGCAATATCGAATTTCCGAGACGAGGACTGCTCAAGACTGGGCGCGAAAAAAACATTATAATGATCATATCGCGAATATCGATGAATTCACGAACTGTTATAATGTTACGCATCGCGGAATATAGGGACAAGGTCTTCACGTTGAACCAGAAACTGTACGGATAACGATCGCCAAATATAATATACAGCAGTTAATCAAATTTTCAAGAATCCCTAGATGCCAATCGCGGAGATCGTAAAAGGTATCCACCTGCAGCCCCCCCCCCCCCTCAGGTATTTCTCCCATGATTCTGGAGCTCCCGTCCTCTCCCCCTATTCCCCTTATTCTTTGTAATCTGGTACTCCTGCTTCTCTAATGTACTGTATTAGGGCGCCACCCCTCTCTCAATTCTGGCACGCACTCCCTTATAATTACTTCCTAATCTGGCACTTCCATCCAGTCCGTCTTCCCCTCCAAGCTCCCGCCTTTGAACATAAAGATGCACTGTTCAAGTCGAGATCCGTTGGAAAGTTATACACTATTAAAGTCGACATCTGTTGGATCAATACGCTGTTCAATTCAAGATTTGTAGGGCACACTGTTAAAGTCACAATCCGTTAGAAAAATACATTGTTAAAGTCACAATCCGTTAGAAAAATGCATTGTTAAAGTCACAATCCGTTAGAAAAATACATTGTTAAAGTCACAATCCGTTAGAAAAATACATTGTTAAAGTCGATATACGATGGAAAGCTAAACTGTTGAATCAATATCTGTTGGAAAGCTAAACTGTCGAAGAAGATATCCTTTGGTAAGATGCACTGCAAAAAGTCGAGATTGTCAAATTTCATTTGCACTCTCCTTGTAAATTAATTGCTTTGACAATTATGTTTGCACGCAATAGTGGTGCAGACGTGGATCTTTGTTTCACTTGCAGGGGAGGAGGGGGGGCGGTGGTGGGGGGGGGCATTCTTGGCACAATACACACTCGCAAGTCGGTCAAGGAAACATGAATCCTCTATTGCGATAAAATTGTGTGGTGGCGTACGTGTGGGATTTTCCCATGCATTCCTCCCGTTTCCTTGTAGCTTGTCTATTTGGGGTATGACAGGCAGTACGTGTCTTGGTGGGGTATGACGCATTAAGGTGTCTAGGCGGGGTATAACAGACATTAGCGTGTCTAGGCGAGGTATAACAGACATTAGCGTGTCTAGGCGCGGTATAACAGACATTAGCGTGTCTAGGCGGGGTATAACAGACATTAGCGTATCCAGGCGGGGCATACTAGACATTACCGTGTCTTGGCGGATTATAACAGACGTTAGCGTGCCTATGCGGGGCATAACAGGCATTAGCGTGTCTAGGCGGGGTATAACAGACATTAGCGTGTCTAGGCGGGGTACAACAGACATTAGCGTGTCCAGGCGGGGTATAACAGACATTAGCGTGTCCAGGCGGGGCATACTAGACATTAGCGTGTCCAGGCGGGGCATACTAGACAGTAGCGTGTCTTGGCGCGGTATAACAGACATTATCGTGTCTAGTCGTGGCGTAACAGACATTAGCGTGTCCAGGCGAGGTATAGCAGACGTTAGCAGGTCTAGGCGGGGTATAACAGACATTAGCGTGCCTAGGCGGCGTATAACAGATATTAGTGTGTCCAAACGGGGCATAACAGACATTAGCGTGTCCAGGCGGGGTATTAAAGACATCAACGTTTCTAGGCTGGGCATAATAGACATTAGCTTGTCTCGGCGGGGTATAACAGACATTAGCGTGTCCAGGCGGGGTATAACAGACGTTAGCGTGTCTAGGCGGGGTATAACAGACATTAGCGTGTCTAGGCGGGGTATAACAGACATTAGCGTGTCCAGGCGGGGCATACTAGACATTAGCGTGTCCAGGCGGGGTATAACAGACATTAGCGGGTCCAGGCGGGGTATAACAGACCGTGTCTAGGCGGCGTATAACATACATTAGCGTGTCCAGGCGGGGCATACTAGACAGTAGCGTGTCTTGGCGGGGTATAACAGACGTTAGCGTGTCTAGGCGGGGTATAACAGACATTAGCGTGTCTAGGCGGGGTATAACAGACATTAGCGTGTCTAGGCGGGGTATTACAGACATTAGCATGTCCAGGCGGGGTATAAAAGACATTAGCTTGTCTAGGCGGGGTATAACAGACATTAGCGTGTCCAGGAGGGGTATGCAAGGCATTAACGTATCTGGGTGGGATAAAGTTTACATTAAGGTGTCTAAGTAGGATATAACATACATTAAGATGGGTATAACAGACATTTGCAGGACTAGGCGGGGTATAACAGACATTATCGTGTCTAGTCGTTGCATAACAGACATTAGCGTGTCTAGGCGGGGTATAACAGACATTAGCGTGTCTAGGCGGGGTATAACAAACATTATTGTGTCTAGGCGGGGTATAACAAACATTATCGTGTCTAGGCGGGGTATAACAGACATTAGCGTGTCTAGGCGGGGTATAACAGACATTAGCGTGTCCAGGCGGGGCATACTAGACATTAGCGTGTCTAGGCGGGGTATAACAAACATTATCGTGTCTAGGCGGGGTATAACAGACATTAGCGTGTCTAGGCGGGGTATAACAGACATTAGCGTGTCCAGGCGGGGCATACTAGACATTACCGTGTCTTGGCGGGGTATAACAGACATTAGCGTTTCTAGGCCGGGCATGATAGACATTAGCTTGTCTCGGCGGGGTATGACAGACATTATGACATTATTGTTTCTAGTCGTGGCATAACAGACATTAGCGGGTCCAGGCGGGGACTAACAGACATTAGCGTGTCTAGGCGGGGTATAACAGACATTAGCGTGTCCAGGCGGGGCATACTAGACATTAGCGTGTCCAGGCGGGGTATAACAGACATTAGCGGGTCCAGGCGGGGTATAACAGACCGTGTCTAGGCGGCGTAAAACAGACATTAGCGTGTCCAGGCGAGGCATACTAGACATTAGAGTGTCCAGGCGGGGCATACTAGACAGTAGCGTGTCTTGGCGGGGTATAACAGACGTTAGCGTGTCTAGGCGGGGTATAACAGACATTAGCGTGTCTATAGGCGGGGTATAGCAGACATTAGCGGGACTAGGCGGGGTATAACAGACATTATCGTGTCTAGGCGGGGTATAACCGACATTAGCGTGTCTAGCTGGGGTATAACAGGCCCTATCGTGTCTATAGGCGGGGTATAACAGACTAGCGTGTCTAGGCGGGGTATTACAGACATTAGCATGTCCAGGCGGGGTATAAAAGACATTAGCTTGTCTAGGCGGGGTATAACAGACATTAGCGTGTCCAGGAGAGGTATGCAAGACATTAACGTATCTGGGTGGGATAAAGTTTACATTAAGGTGTCTAAGTGGGATATAACAGACATTAAGATGGGTATAACAGACATTAGCAGGACTAGGCGGGGTATAACAGACATTATCGTGTCTAGTCGTTGCATAACAGACTAGCGTGTCTAGGCGGGGTATAACAGACATTAGCGTGTCTAGGCGGGGTATAACAGACATTAGCGTGTCTATGCGGGGTATAACATACATTAGCGTGTCTAGGCGGGTTATAACAAACATTAGCGTGTCTAGGCGGGGTATAACAAACATTAGCGTGTCTAGGCGGGGTATAACAGACATTAACGTGTCTAGGCGGGGTATAACAGACATTAGCGTGTCTAGGCGGGTTATAACAAACATTAGCAGGACTAGGCGGGGTATAACAGACATTAATGTGTCTAGGCGGGGTATAACAAACATTAGCGTGTCTAGGCGGGGTATAACATACATTAACGTGTCTAGGCGGGGTATAACAGACATTAGCGTGTCTAGGCGGGTTGTAACAGACATTAGCGTGTCTAGGCGGGGTATAACAGACATTAACGTGTCTAGGCGGGGTATAACAGACATTAGCGTGTCTAGGCGGGCTATAACAGACATTAGCGTGTCTAGGCGCGGTATAAAAGCGATAAGGTGTATATGCGGGGTACAACCGGCATTTACCTGTCTTGGCGGGAAATAACAGAGATTAACGTGTCTAGGCGAGGTTTAAAAGGCAATGACATGTCTCGGCGGGTAAAACATACATTAAACTGTCAAAGCGAGGTATAACAGACATTAAGCTGTCTAAGCGAGGTATCTATTGACGTGTCTATAGCGGAGAAAAACATTTATTTGCCTGGCCCGAAATGACGTTGGAAACACTAGTGTATGGCACAAGAGCTCACCTCCGTTGGCCACAATCAGTACTATGTCAGTCAGCACACGTATCTGGGATGCTGAGGCCTGACGACCCTGGGATCCCGTGGCCTGACGACCCAGTGATGCTGAGGCCTGACGACCCAGTAATGCTGAGGCCTGACGACCCAGTGATGCTGAGGCCTAACGACCCAGTGATGCTGAGGCCTGCCGACCCTGGGATCCCGTGGTTGACGATCCTGGGATCCCCTGGCCTGACGACCCTGGGATGCTGAGGCCTGACGACCCAGTGATGCTGAGGCCTGACGACCCTGGGATCCCGTGGTTGACGATCCTGGGATCCCCTGGCTTGACGACCCTGGGATGCTGAGGCCTGACGACCCTGTGATGCTGAGGCCTGACGACGCTGGGATCCCGTGGCCTGACGACC
Organism: Arenicola marina; assembly: GCA_964019135.1. Classification (NCBI taxonomy): domain Eukaryota; kingdom Metazoa; phylum Annelida; class Polychaeta; family Arenicolidae; genus Arenicola; species Arenicola marina. The sequence goes on along the minus strand of OZ025252.1, from coordinate 13,494,336 downwards.
CTGGGATGCTGAGGCCTGACGACCCTGGGATGCTGAGGCCTGACGACCCTGGGATGCTGAGGCCTGACGACCCAGTGATGCTGAGGCCTGACGACCCTGGGATCCCGTGGTTGACGATCCTGGGATCCCCTGGCCTGACGACCCTGGGATGCTGAGGCCTGACGACCCTGTGATGCTGAGGCCTGACGAAGCTGGGATCCCGTGGCCTGACGACCCTGGGATGCTGAGGCCTGACGACCCTGGGATGCTGAGGCCTGACGACCCTGGGATGCTGAGGCCTGACGACCCTGTGATGCTGAGGCCTGACGAAGTTGGGATCCCGTGGCCTGACGACCCTGTGATGCTGAGGCCTGACGACCCTGGGATGCTGAGGCCTGACGACCCTGGGATGCTGAGGCCTGACGACCCTGTGATGCTGAGGCCTGACGAAGCTGGGATCCCGTGGCCTGACGACTCTGGGATGCTGAGGCCTGACGACCCTGGGATGCTGAGGCCTGACGACCCTGTGATGCTGAGGCCTGACGAAGTTGGGATCCCGTGGCCTGACGACCCTGTGATGCTGAGGCCTGACGACCCTGGGATGCTGAGGCCTGACGACCCTGGGATGCTGAGGCCTGACGACCCTGTGATGCTGAGGCCTGACGAAGCTGGGATCCCGTGGCCTGACGACTCTGGGATGCTGAGGCCTGACGACCCTGGGATGCTGAGGCCTGACGACCCTGGGATCCCGTGGCTTGACGACCCTGGGATGCTGAGGCTTGACGACCCTGGGATGCTGAGGCCTGACCACCCAGTGATGCTGAGGCCTGACGACCCTGGGATGCTGAGGCCTGACGACCCAGGGATGCTGAGGCCTGACGACCCAGTGATGCTGAGGCCTGACGACCCAGTGATGCTGAGGCCTGACGACCCAGTGATGCTGAGGCCTGACGACCCAGTGATGCTGAGCCCTGTCGACCCTGGGATCCCGTGGCTTGACGATCCTGGGATGCTAAGGCCTGACTACCCTGGGATGCTGAGGCCTGACGACCCAGTGATGCTAAGGCCTGACGACCCTGGGATGCTGAGGCCTGACGACCCAGTGATGCTGAGGCCTGACGACCCTGGGATCCCGTGGCTTTACGATCCTGGGATGCTGAGGCCTGACGACCCAGTGATGCTGAGGCCTGACGACCCAGTGATGCTGAGGCCTGACGACCCTGGGATCCCGTGGCTTGACCCCGACTGTATAGAATGGATCCAAAACCGTAAATAAAGAAAGCAAGAATTAGTTCCGTTAAAACTACAATTACCAGAAGCTATTCTGTTGACTACACTGTAATTAAAGTGTAAATACAATAACTGTTCCACAATGACCTCCATACCTGTTTGAGCTTCTCCTAAAATAGTTTTCTCTTCAAGTAAGAGTAATGTTTCCGATATGAATTTAAATATTGTTTTTTTTTTTAAATTATATTTGTGCATCCACAGGAGGTTACTCAAATTTCGTATATCAAATCATTAAATTACCTTTATACATCCATATGAGACTCGTATAGGATCCATCGGGCCGGCATTCTTCTCCAATTCCTCAAAGAAGTCCGCCAGAGTACAAATGATGCATGTTTGAACTGTATCTGAAAGCAATATATTTACGCCGTAGGGCCTATTCCTAAGTCGTCTTAACATATATGGCGTGACAGAACCCATATTTACGCCGTAGGACTTATTCCATAACCCTAACAACTCATATTGAGTAACGGGACCCATATTTATGCCGCAGGGCCTATTCCTAAATCGTCCTAGCACCCATGGCGTGACAACACCCATATTTACGCCGTAGGGCCTATTCCGACACCGCGTTAACATATTATGTGCGTGACAGGACCCATACTTACGCCGTAGGGCCTATTCCTAAATCGTGTTAACATATATTGCGTGACAGGACTCATATTTATGCACTAGGACCTAAATTAAATAACCGTACTAACACATATTACGTGGTAGGACTCATATTTACGCGGTAGGACTTATTCCATAACCGTAACAACGCATTTTGCGTGAAAGGAACCATATTTACGCCGTAGGGCCTATTCCTCAATCGTCTTAACATATATTGCGTGACAGGAACCATATTTACGCCGTATGGCCTATTCCTAAATCGTCCTAGCATACATTGCGTGAAAGGACTCATATTTACGCCGTTGATCCTATTCCTAATTCGTGCTAGCATATATTTCGTGACAGGACTCATATATATGCCATAGGACTTATTCCGTAACAATAACAACGCATATTGAGCGACAGGACTCATATTTACGCCGTAGTGCCTATTCCCACATCGGGCTAACATATATTGCACGACACGACCCATATTTACGCCACAGAGCCCATTGCCAAACCGTCCAAACCTATATTTCGTGACAGGAACCATATTTACGCCGTATGGCCTGTTCCTCAATCGTCCTAGCATATATTGCGTGACAGGACTCATATTTACGCCGTTGATCCTATTCCTAAATCGTGCTAGCATATATTTCGCGACAGAACTCATACATATGCCATAGGACTTATTCCATAACAATAACAACGCATATTGCGTGACAGGACCCATATTTACGTCACAGAGCCCATTCCCACACCGTGCAAACCTATATTTCGTGACAGGACCCATATTTCCGCCATAGGGCCTATTCCATAACCGTGCAAACATATATTGTTTAACAGGACCCATATTTACGCCGTAGGGCCTATTCCTAAATCGTGCCAGCATATATTGCGTGACAGGACCCAAATTTACGCCGTAGATCCTATTTCCACACCGGGCTAACATATCTGCGTAACCGAACCCATATTTACGCCGTAGAGCCTATTCCTAAATCATCCTAGCATATATTTCGTGACAGGAACCATATTTATGCCGTAGGACCTAAATTCCGTAACCGTATTAACGCATATTGCGTGACAGGACCCCTTTTTACGCCGTAGGGCCTATTCCTACACCGCGTTAACATATTTTGCGTGACAGGACTCATATTTATGCCGTAGGACTTATTCCATAACCCTGGAAACGCATATTGCGTGACAGGGCCCATATTTACATTGTAGGGCCTATTCCATAATCGTACTAGTCCATATTGGGTGACAGGACCTATATTTACGCTGTAGAGCCTATTCCCACACCGGGCTAACATGTAGTGCACGACACGACCCATATTTACGCCACAGAGCCCACTCCCACACCGTGCAAACCTATATTTCGTAACGGGACCCATATTTCCGCCATAGAGCCTATTCCATTGTTGTACTAACGCATATTGCGTGACAGGACCCATATTTACGCCGTAGGGCATATTCCCACACCGCGTTAATAAGTTTTGCGTGACAGGGCCCATATTTACATTGTAGGGCCTATTCCATAATCTTACTTATGCATTTTGCGTTTCCGGACCCATATTTACGCCGTAGAGCATATATTCCCACACCGGGCTAACATGTATTGCACGACAGGACCCATATTTACGAAACAGAGCCAATTCCCACATCGTGCAAACCTATATTTCGTGACAGGACCTATATTTCCGCCATAGGTTCTATTCCAAAACCGTGTTAACATATTTTGCGTGACAGGACCCATATTTACGCCTTAGAGCCTATTCCCACACCGGGCTAACATGTATTGCACGACACGACCCATATTTACGCCACAAAGCCCACTCCCACACCGTGCAAACCTATATTTCGTGACAGGACCCATATTTCCGCCATAGAGCCTATTCCATTGTTGTACTAACGCATATTGCGTGACAGGACCCCTTTTTACGCAGTAGGGCCTATTCCTACACCGCGTTAACATATTTTGCGTGACAGGACTCATATTTATGCCGTAGGACTTATTCCATAACCCTGGAAACGCATATTGCGTGACAGGGCCCATATTTACATTGTAGGGCCTATTCCATAATCGTACTAGTCCATATTGCGTGACAGGGCCCATATTTACGCCGTAGAGCCTATTCCCACACCGGGCTAACATGTATTGCACGACACGACCCATCTTTACGCCACAGAGCCCATTCCCACACCGTGCAAACCTATATTTCGTGACAGGACCCATATCTCCGCCATAGAGCCTATTCCATTGTTGTACTAACGCATATTGCGTGACAGGACCCATATTTACACCGTAGGGCATATTCCCACACCGCGTTAATAAGTTTTGCGTGACAGGGCCCATATTTACATTGTAGGGCCTATTCCATAATCGTACTTATGCATTTTGCGTTTCCGGACCCATATTTACGCCGTAGAGCCTATTCCCACACCGGGCTAACATGTATTGCACGACAGGACCCATATTTACGCCACAGAACCCATTCCCACACCGTGCAAACCTATATTTCGTGACAGGACCCATATTTCCGCCATAGGGTTTATTCCAAAACCGCGTTAACATATTTTGCGTGACAAGACCCATATTTACGACGTAGGGCCTATTCCCACACCGCGTTGACATAGTTTGCGTGACAGGACACATATTTACGCGGTAGGACTTATTCCATAACCGTAACAATGCATATTAAGTGACATGACCCATATTTACTCCGTGGGGCCTATTCCATAGCTTAGCTAACATATATTGCGTAAACGAAACAATATTTACGCCGTTGAGCCTATTCCTCAATAATCCTAGCATATATTTCGTGACAGGACTCATATTTATGCCATAGGACCTAAATTCCGTAACCGTATTAACGCATATTGCGTGACAGGAGCCCTTTTAACGCCGTAGGGCCTATTCCTACACCGCGTTAACATATTTGGCATGACAGGACTCATATTTATGCCGTAGAACTTATTCCATAACCCTGGTAACGCATATTGTGTGACAGGGCCCATATTTACATTGTACGGCCTATTCCATAACCGTACTAACGCATATTGCGTGACAGGACCCATATTTACGTCGTGGGGCCTATTCCGTAACTGTGATAATATATTATGCGTAACAGAACCAATATTTACGCCGCAGAGCCTATTTCTACATCGTCCTAGCATATATTTCGTGACAGGACTCATATTTATGCCGTAGGACATAATTCCGTAACCGTATTTACGCATATTGCGTGACAGGACCCCTTTTTACGCCGTAGGGCCTATTCCTACATCGCGTTAACATATTTGGCATGACAGGACTCATATTTACGCCGTAGAGCCTATTCCCACTCCGGGCTAACATCGTAAGATTTATTCCATAACCCTGGTAACGCATATTGCGTGACAGGGCCCATATTTTCATTGTAGGGCCTATTCCATAATCGTAGTAATGCATATTGCGTGACAGGAACCATATTTACGCCGTAGAGCCTATTACGACACCGGGCTAACATGTATTGCACGACACGACCCATCTTTACGCTACAGAGCCCATTCCCACACCGTGCAAACCTATATTTCGTGACAGGACCCATATTTCCGCCATAGGGCCTATTCCATAACCGTGCAAACATATATTGCGTAACAGGACCCATATTTACACCGTAGGGCCTATTCCTATGTCGTGTTAACATGTATTTCGTGACAGGACTCATATTTATGCCGTAGGACCTAAGTTCCATAACCGTACTAACGCATATTGCGTGACAGGAACCATATTTACGCCGTGGGGCCTATTGCCACACCGCGTTAACATATATTGCGTGACAGGACTCATATTTACGCGGTAGGACTTATTTCATAACCGTACCAATGCATATTAAGTGACATGACCCATATTTAATCCGTGGGGCCTATTCCATAACTGTGCTAACATATATTGCGTAACAGGACCCATATTTCCGCCGTAGAGCCTATTCCCACACCGGGCTAACTTGTATTGCACGACACGACCCATATTTCCGCCACAGAGCCCATTCCCACACCGTGCAAACCTATATTTCGTGACAGGACCCATATTTCCGTCATAGAGCCTATTCCATTGTCGTACTAACGCATATTGCGTGACAGTGCCCATATTTGCATTGTAGGGCCTATTCCGTAATCGTACTAATGCATTTTGCGTGACAGGACCCATGTTTACGCCGTAGGGCCTATGCCCACACCGCGTTAACATATTTTGCGTGACAGGACCCATATTTACGCCGTAGGGTCTATTCCTAAATCGTGCAAGGATATATTGCGTGAGCGGACCCATATTTACGCCGTAGAGCCTATTCCCACACCGGGCTAACATGTATTGCACGACACGACCCATCTTTACGCCACAGTGCCCATTTCCACACAGTGCAAACCTATATTTCGTGACAGGACCCATATTTCCGCCATAGGGCCTATTCCATAACCGTGCAAACATATATTGCGTAACAGGACCCATATTTACACTGTAGGGCCTATTCCTATATCGTGTTAACATATATTTCGTGACAGGACTCATATTTATGACGTAAGACCTAAGTTCCATAACCGTACTAACGCATATTGCGTGACAGGGCCCATATTTACGCCGTAGGCCTATTCCAAAATCGTGCAAACATATATTTCGTGACAGGACGCCTATTTCCGCCATAGGGCCTATTCCATAATCGTACTAATGCATATTGCGCAACAGGACATATTTACGCCGTGGGGCCTATTCCAAAACTGTGCTAACATATACTGCGTAACAGAACCCATATTTACGCCGTAGAGCCTATTCCTAAATCCCCCTAGCATATATTTCGTGACAGGATTCATATTTATGCCGTAGGACCTAAATTACATAACCGTATTGACGCATATTGCGTGACCGGACCCATATTTACGCCGTAGGGCCTATTCCCACACCGTGTTAACATATTTTGCGTGACAGGACTCATATTAATGCCGTAGGACCTATTCCATAACCCTGGTAACGCATATTGCGTGACAGTGCCCCTATTAACATCGTAGGGCCTATTCTTAAATCGTCTTAACATATATTGCGTGACAAGACCCGTATTTACGCCGTAGGGCCTATTCCTAAATCGTGCAAACATATATTTCGTGACAGAAGTCATATTTATGCCGTATGACCTAAATTCCATAACCGTACTAACGCATATTGCGAGACAGGACCCATATTTAGGCCGTAGGGCCTATTCCCACACCGTGTTAACATATTTTGCGTGACAGAACTCATATTTACACCTTAGGACCTATTCCTAAATCGTCTTCACATATATTGCGTGACAATACCCATATTTACGCCATAGGGCCTATTCCTACACCGCGGTTAACATATTTTGCGTGACAGGACTGATATTTATGCCGTAGGACCTATTCCATAACCCTGGTAACGCATATTGCGTGACAGTGCCCCTATTAACATCGTAGGACCTATTCCTAAATCGTCTTCACATATATTGCGTGACAATACCCATATTTACGCCATAGGGCCTATTCCTACACCGCGGTTAACATATTTTGCGTGACAGGACTCATATTTATGCCGTAGGACCTATTCCCACACCGCGTTAACCTATTCCATAACCTTGGTAACACATATTGCGTGACAGGGCCCCTATTTACATCGTAGGGCCTATTCCACAACCGTACTAACGCATATTGCGCGAGAGGACCCATATTTACGCCGTAGGGCCTATTCCCACACCGCGTTAACATATTGTGCGTGACAGGACTCATATTTACGCGGTAGGAGTTATTCCATAACCGTATCAATGCATATTAAGTGACATGACCCATATTTACGCCGTGGGGCCCATTCCATAACTATGCTAACATATATTGCGTAACAGAACCCATATTTACGCCGTAGAGCCTATTCCCACACCGCGTTAACATATTTTGCGTGACAGGGCCCATATTTACGCGGGTATAGCCTATTCCCACACCGCGTTAAATTTTTGCGTGACAGGACCCATATTTATGCCGTAGGACCTAAATTCCATAACCGTACTAACGCATATTGCGTGACAGGACCCATATTTATGCCGTGGGCCCCATTCCATAACTATGCTAACATATATTGCGTAACAGAACCCATATTTACGCCGTAGGGCCTATTCCCACACCGCGTTAACATATTTTGCGTGACAGGACTCATATTTACGCGGTAGGACTTATTCCATAACCGTATCAATGCATATTAAGTGACATGACCCCTATTTACATCGTAGGGCCTATTCCATAACCGTGCTAACATAAATTGCGTAACAGAACCCATATTTACGCCGTAGAGCCTATTCCTCAATCGTCCTAGCATAAATTTCGCGACAGGACTCATATTTATGCCGAAGGACCTATTCCCACACCGCGTTATCATTTCTGCGTGACAGGACCAATATTTACGCCGTAGGCCGTACATTTCGGTCGATCCGGGACATTAGAAAGATACTATTTTAATAACGAAGTACTCAGGCATAATTACATCATTACTGAAGTTTCGAAGAATAATTTTTTTGCGACCGACTCTCTCACGAGTCTCTTAAGATATAAACCGTCATGCATTCAGTACGTAGTTGACAACAACGAAGCCATTCAAGGGCAGAAGGGAGGGATGGGATATTGTAGAATTGGTGGGCAACTGATAAGGTAATTGTTCTCCTATGTTCTTTTCTCCTATGTTCTCTTCTTTCTTAGTTATATATTAGTGTTTATGATCCTGGTAGTACACAGACTTTTAGTTCATTGGCCTGCCACTCTAAATTATCGATAGAGATATAGCACCATATGTGGGATTGGACGGATGGGGTGGGGGGGGCGGTTAACTAACTATATGTACATTTATCCTCAGTTCGACAAATACTGTCTGTCGTCCCTTTCTTGTTTGTTATGAAGGACCCGAATTTGATCAATATAGAGCAACTTTCCAGATTGCGCATACGCAAATTTCAAAACGGGTTTCAAAATGGCGTGAGGAAATTTGAACAGTTAAATTCAAAAGACGGCCTTATAATACTACCCATGAACAATCATATTTTGAGCCTCCGTCAATATGTAACTATCCAGTCTCAGCATATACAAATTACGTTCACGAAATATCAACGTACGTATGCCGTTTCGCAAAGAATATGGTATATGTCTGTACATGTTCCGAAAAGAAGCTTACCAGCCACAAAAGATGTTCCACCCTTGAGTGCATCACTCCATGATCGCGTGGCCGGCCTCCGCACGGGGTAGTGGACATGGCTGCGGTCGTCAGTGGCGCACACTCGCACCAGTTGGGAGAACTCCTCATGACTTGCAAGAACTTGCACCAGGGAGTTCAAAAAGCAGTTATTCCGGTTGTTGATGATGCCGCGCATGATGAGATTATATATAAACTGATGACAATTTGTCAGGTTGAACTATATGCCAGCCGAGAAGGGGGCTAAGTAGGTCGTAAGGCCATCAAAACACGTCTTTATTAACGGTCCGGTGGGAGCAAATCTGGCCAATCGCGTGCCGCCGGCGACTCCGACCAACCCCATTGCAGAACGTGCGTGACGTCATTGTCACGTGGTCAGCTGTACACACCATGGCCCAGCTGTGCATTCATATGTCTGCAGCCTTGGGGCGGGGGGGGGGGGGCGAGGGAGGGTGGAAGGTTGTGGGAGAGAGCTGCCACTGTGGACAGCAGTAGGGGAAGGAGACCAAGGGAGGGGGTGGAGGGTGGGGGGGGGTGCTGGGGGAGCTATATGTTTGCCACTGTGGACAGCTAAAACACGGCAAGCCTGATAAATTGTCTCAGTGCTAGTTTTTGCAATTTTAGCGCTCGTGCACCTTTTCATTTTATGAGGGTAGATGTCACATAAATGATATAAAATCAAAATGATGTGCAATATTATATAAGTGCTCGGGGATGGTATGGTGTGTAATAATAAAGCTTTATATCTCGGGATGGCTGAAATCAACCCATTAAGTATGTCCAGACCCGCAATAGTTTACTTGACTGGGTTACCACAAGCAATGTTACCATAGATGAACTAGTAATGTAAGAGGAAGAACATGTATGCACACTGTTGCAACGTTTGGGGGAAAAGGTTTGATGGGGTATGGTAGTCTCCTCCACAGCCCCCCGCTGCGTGGCCAGCTCACTCAGATTGGGTAGACGTAAACGGCTAAATTCACTGTACGGAATTCCGTACAGTGACGTCACAAAAATCCCATCAGCCTCCGCGGCATCTCACCAACCAAGATGGCGAGAGCAAGTGGTCGACATAACCATTCCCATGCAAAGCTGTGTGGTGCATGGCGTAGGAACACAATAATGCGTCATTACACTACACGACAAAGGTAAAACAAGACCGTTTTGATGTTTTGGTATCACTTTTTGATCATGACAAGACACAGTTTCTCCATTGTTTTAACTTTGCAGTCGGCTTCATCGGTGGTTTACTGGCGCAGGTACCAACTCGGCAAAAACATGTCGGAAAGTCGCTGAGCCTAAGGGACGGGCTATTTGATCCCAAGGGCGAGAGGGGGCGATGGTTTTGTTTCACTTTAAACTTTAAATCTAGAAGTCGATCTATTTTTGGATGCAAAGAGGTTTAATGTCCAAAATTTAGATATCTAAAATCTAGTTACAGCTATATAGGCACTGTAAAGCGACGGAAAGAGGGGAAATGGGGTAGCCCCGTTGCATAACCCCCCCTGGTTATTCCGCTGTGGACCGCGCCGGAGCAGGCTCTCTCGTCTCCGTATCGTGCGAGGCCTGCAAGTCAGAGACTCGTTTCAGGACTATGGGTGAGGGAGGGGGTGGGGGTGTGACTATGCGGCCCAATACCGCCCGCCCTCTGTCACTTTACGATGCCCGTGAATTTAGCATTCAAGGTGGGATCTCTCTATTTAACTGCAAAGGTATTAAAACGGCATTAAATCAGTCAGGGGTGAATCTAGGAATTTGGAAAGGGGAGGGGGGTTGCTCTCTAAAAACTTGCGACCGGGTTGTAAGGGGGGGGTTGCTCTCTAAAAACTTGCGACCGCGTTGTAAGGTGGGGAGGTACTCGAAGAACCCGACTTTTACAGTGTATGTTTAAGTTCCCAAGGGAGGGGGGGGGGGGTTGGTTGCAACCCCACTGACCCCACCTCTAGATCCGCCTCTGATCTTAGCAGTATCTTCCTGTTGGAAGTTGAAGGAAGGGAGTTGGAATTATTGTGGTGAACATTTTCTTCCATCACTATATATACATGTATAATATATATATCATAATAATATCTGTCCTGCTAAAAGCCTTACCTGGCTGTAAGGTCACATGGATACACTCTGCTTAGAGGGAGGCCTGATAAGCTTACAACCATGCCCCTCACCCTACCTCCTGGAATGAAATGGTATGCTCCTTTTAAAGCTATAATGGGTCACTTGACTTTTTTTTTAAACATTTGTCTTGTAAACTTTGATTGTTCAGCAACATTCAGGTCAAAAAGATCAATATAAAATTACCTGCATCAACCTATTAAAGTAATATTTCATATTTATTAAGTATCATTATAAGTATTATCACATATTAAGCATCATCATAAGCCTGTGTTATAATATTTTATTGCACACTATTACGTTTAATTGTTTAAAAGTAATCAATGAACATTTTACTGTATCACTCCTCTAACATTCTGAGTCTTATAGTGAAAAAGCTTTTGTTTCTTAGGTGATTTTATCTTTTGTTGAAATAGAAATTCGTATTATGTTATTTGGTGAAAATTATAGGTTTTGATTAGAGAAAAAAGCTATTATAGTTCTATAGCGAATAAAATTACAGGTTCATTAACAGTTCTGTACATGTTTCTGCAGGCTTCTCATCACTTAGAAAATGAATCTAGGAAGTTAACCTTTCATGGTCACACACATTCATAATAATTAAGTTCAGAGTCTACCAGACAATAACTTATGCCTCAAATATCAAATAAATCATCAATATGAGATTTTAAGTACTAAATACTGGTATTTGCTTCAAAGAGTATAACATATAATAAAATAAAACCTATTATAAATTTCTTTTTATAACAGTTATAATTGTAGCTACATATATACATAAAAATGAGAAAAGTGACTGCCTGAGAACATTATTGGACAGTTTTGCAGCAAAAAAAGTGTGCTGCCACACATATAACATGGAATATATCTGTTCCCTTGGGAATACTGGTAATTAGAAAGGTACTTTGTGCTGCAGCAATTCCTCCTGAAGTTTCAGGAGTTTAGGGGATTTATATGTGTGCGTGTAGACAAAAATTATATTAACAAAACATCAGCCATATTTGATTGAAGAATGACAAACACATGTATTGAAAGCATTAATAAGTATTATTTCATGAAACTGAATGAAATACATTTCGTCCAATTATTCTTAGGTAGCATTGATGTAAATCAACATTGGCTACCAAGTGTTCATAATGACCCAGCTCATAATTCTGAAAAATCCCTGGCTTATTTCATATCAAAATCTTGCATTAGCATGCATTCAAACTGTGCTTCACTGTGATAGTCATGAAACAGCATCCTGTGATGGCTCCAGATGTGGTATCCTGGTCTTCACAAAGCACCATTTTTGCCAGTTTTACCTCTCACGAAACAGTAACACTAAAGGTTTAACATGAGTTCTCCTCCATGTGTTCAATAGTCCAGTGCCTCAACCAGCCTCTTGACAACATGCTGTGAATATAAAAATAACTTTTGTATATTAGGGGTTTGACAGATTGATCATAAATTTGATACATGATTATATATAATAAGGTACTGGGACAATCTACCATCATGGGAGTTTTGGAGATGCAGTGTATGATTAAACAAAGGTATCTAAGTAGAGCAGACAACTATGCACAATTCTCTTAGACAAAGTAACTTACCCAGGTGAAAAAGTAATACTTGCTGCTTAATACTTGATCATCTGAGTTTACCATACAGACCCATAATCTGCTCATGTGGCTCATATGTCATATTGCTCAGTCAGTTGCCTACAAATCATGCTTAATTGTACTTCACATAAATGACAATAATAACATGTTCTATACACTTCACTCATGTGCATATGTACATGTCATGTACATATGAAGTCCTTACACAGAGACTTTATCAGAAATAGGTTATAACACTACCAAATTTAGATAAGAATTAAGGAATTAACATGATTAATTAAGACTAAAACCCTTCAAGTAATAAAAAACAGGAATATATAAATATTCACACTTATTCTAAATGCTGCAACAGCATTTGGCAAATTAATATTGTCTGGAGGTCTGCAAATATCTGCAGCATAGCTCTTCATGCATCTAAAAGACAAAAACACAGATAAGCTTATTAAATTGTTGCAATAATTTTCTTGGTGGGGAGAGGTAAAGTCATATGCTGGCCCTTTCATATTGACACACCATTAATATTACAGCTGCATAAAAAACATGATTAATTTAAAATGCAAAATTTGGCACAAATTAATCAAAGGCATTTAATTGCAGCTGTATACCTAATGAAGCTTACTCATAATCATATGTAACGAAAACATAAAGAATTTAAATATAACTGAAATTTACCTGCAATTTCCAGCATAGATGTTGCTTCTGCCAGCTTATTTCTTCGCTGGTGTATAACCGCATTGAGAGTGACACCACTGTCATTTCTCTTGGGAGGTCACTGAAGGCATCAGCTGATCAGCACCCCCCACCCCCCCCGCTGAACTGGAAAGTAAACATTCTCGATTTTCGCGAAACGTCCGCCCGTTCGGAGGTTTCTTCCACGTATTTCGGCCTACAATCACATTATTTTTTTCCTAAATAGCCATGCGTCTACTTTTCTTTCCTGGTTGTTTCGTTTATATGCGTTAAAACTATTTCAGGAGCAAGTTTAAATCTTATTTCAGCCAAAACTCTTTCACTTTCTCCAAAACTTTGTCAACGGCGGCCATGGTGCACCCGCTGAACTAAAGTTAGCACAGCCAATGAGAATATTCGAAACAGACAGAGCGCGTTGACCAATCCTTGCCAACCTTTGATTAGCCGTTTACAGCCTCACATGGAGCGAGCGGAGGTGGGGCTGTGGAAGAGCCTAGGGGTATGGAAGTGTACAGGAGTAACCGATAGCGGCCTGGCAAGGGGTTTCGCAGTATCGCAGGCTGGAGGATGGCCGATACACTACCCTGTGTGTGCGTGGCGGGGGAGCTCTTGGAAGGGGGGGGGGGGGAGGGGGGCTCTCCACAAACTAGGCTAGGGTCTACACAATTGTGGGGCTGATACCTGTACTCCCTCCGCCTGGATACGCATCCGCCTGCACTAAACAGTGTTCGTTTGTTGTATTCCACTAAACTTGATGGTTATGTTATTAGATTGAAACCATCTCTCGAGGCAGGTCATGCACTCTGGGTACGGTCCCTTGGTAACGGCCATAAGGTGTATGGAGTTTTAAGTATAATAATAAGTACTAGAAAAATATGTCAAACTGCATGAGCATAAAATATTGTAGCAACGAACGTATTTAGTAAATGTGAACAGTGTGATATAGACTTGTGTAATTTATTGAAACAGTAGAATGATTTTTCATAACTCTGTTCTGAAGTCACGAGTCATATACCGGACATATTGTCTGACCTTGTTGGCATTACTTATTAGAAACGATAAGCATGTTCATTTTCATATCATAGTTAAAACGTTGTATACACGCATTCGTGCACACAAAAATCAGAAGCTTTAACATGTCGATATTAAATTACTGTGTGTAACTGGATTCCAGGCTTGAAAGATATATGCATCCCTTGAATTAGACGGGTAAGATAGTACGAAATGTTGACAAACAGATTACCTTAGCAGAACCGCGGGGTGGCTGATAACCGGAAAACGTTCAGACAAACGGACAACTGTTCCGAGGAAACATTTGCGCCTGCATGGCGACAACGGATAAGAGAGATTTATGACCTTGAAGTGGCACCCCGACAGCGGTCAAAGCGGTGGTCTACGCAGCGGACAGGATGTCAAAAGGATCATGAACCATACACTGGCACGACTTGCTGGCTCACTAGTGGTAGTAAAAGTCTTTCTGATGCCGCATGACTCTAAAGCGTGAACCTCTGTCGTACAGTAGACGCATGTAATATATTTTATCTTTTAGCATAACTTCCCGGTATATACAAACTGATTCAAAACTGTTCTTTGGTCGTCCTTTTATATTTAAGCTATTATATTAGTACATTTAGAAAACGAAGCGATGTACGCGCGATGAAAGCAAAGTATCATAAAAAGCTAAAACCCCCGTGGTAGCGTCTTAGACATTATTTTTAACACCGTGGGTAGGTAGAGGGGGTCTAATGTTGAACTGTCACATTCATCCAAAATTATAACTTAGTGAGGATTGTTTTGCAGACATATAACCATTACCCGCGGAGGGGGGGGGGATCTAGTGTTGAACTGTCACATTCGTCCAACACTATAAGGTGTATAGTACGGTGCCCATTAGGATATCGCGATATCGTTTTTTCAATAAAAAAAAGTAGGTGGTTCCGAATTCTCGTGGAACACGACTTCTTTTTTTGTAAAGAAGAATTAAGTCGATCCGAACTGAAACTGGTGTGAGGATGGGAAGCTAGGGACTGGGAAAAGGCTCGGTAATTAGGTCACACTGGTACGGCAGCGTGGAGCTGCATTCTTTTCCTTTTTTTTATTTCGCAAACATTCCTTAATTAATAACTCGCATATGCCAATTCGTAATAGTCTGGATTGGCCGGTTAGGCTATTTTTAGATCAAGATGCAGTCGCGCAATGCGCATTGGCCGTTTCCGACCGAAATTGACGGACAAGCTGTTTGTAAACACGCATCACATGCGGATGTACGTGTACATTAGTCCGGGCAAACAAGGTATACATCCACAACATATTGCAATAGTAGTCAAACCTGTTTTCTCTCATTCCTTAGGTGTCTAGAATTGGCATTTCCAAAATTTACCATCAATATATTGAGTGGAATATATTTGTTAAGAGGATGGGTTGCTTTAGCCCCACAAGAGCCCCATCCCCCCAACAAGCAGTGACATATTTTTACTTACACGAAAGGGCAGGGAGGCCAGAAAGTTGAGACCCGCACTATGACTTTTGACTCACATTACAATTACATTTGGTACTGTAGAGAGCTCTGGTAGGTGGGGGGGGGGGGAGGCGCATGCAGACCATCTGGCCTGAAACATATACTCGGAACTCACGAGTTTGCGCCATTCTGTAAATACAACCTACCCGCCTGTCACTTTCCTGTCACTATTCGCCATATACCACCGCCAACTAACAACATACCCCCCCCCCTCCCTCCCCCTTCTCCCCGCCCCCGCCCATCCGTCTTTTTCCTTATACTAATATATACTATACTTGTCAGCCGGCCTCGGCATTGACCCTCCCCCCACCCCCCGCCCCCCATCTGCGTCTCCATTCCTCCGCGCCATCATCACTGGCCATGTATATCTTTCGTGTCTATTGATACGTGTCTCTAATCTCTAAAATCCCCCCAAGTCAAAGTTGTCAGTTGGTCTCGTCCAGTCACTACCGTCCTCCATTGGCTGGTTGGTGTCCAGCCAATGGCCAGTCGAGTCGATGAGGCGTGAAGCTGACCGGTGCCTGGCACCTACTAACCATAAGGGTTGGCGGGTCGGCCAGGCTTCAGCTTGTCGGTCTCAGAGACAAATATGACAGTAGACACGCCCCCTTGGACGGGCGGTCGTTGATGGTTATGTGAAAAGCATCTTAATATAGTGTGAAGTCGAGGGAGGTTTTACGTTTCCAAAATAGCCCAAATGTGGCCGGTCTGAAATGTGGGTTTTACTACTACTATTAATAACAGTTGTCCCTGCCACCTATTACTGTGCAGTCGATAACGCTATGACAACGGGGCGTTCGAAAAATAATAACCCGGGAATCGATCTTGTTTTTTACTCGAGCTCCAAGAAAATTTGAAACGATTTATTTTTTTGTAAAAAAAAATATCGCGATGGCCTAAGCCGGGCATCTTTAAACTCCCAAGATATCTCCAGTCCCACCCTAACAAAGTTCACCTGGCACTTCAGTAGGCCCTACCTATCATGAATAATAATTATTAGTCATTTAAGTAATGTAACATAAAATATGGTTCTTCTGGCGTCACGTAAGTGAAGTCATAGTCATGATGACGTCAATGTTAACTTATTTTGTATGATATGGTATGTTGGGTATGTCAGGTATGTCGGGTGCGTTTTGTGTGACGGGAATGTCAGGGATGTTGGGTATGTCAGGTATGTTGGGTATGACGGGTGTATTGGATATGTTGTGTATGACGGGTATGTGAGATTTAGGAAATAGATGTGACTGCCCCTAACAGTTGTAAAGATCATGGCTTCGACAAGCTATGAACGGCGGTAAAGTTGACCAAAAGTCACACGCGGCTGACCCCACCGTTATCTTACCCCCCCCCCCCCCTCCCCCCCCCACACACATCCCCTTTACCTATGGGGCAGACTGGTGTAGCTGTAGTGATAAGCGAGCGGGGCTATTCCTTTCAAGCCGAGGTGCGGCTATCGTAGACATTAGAATAGGGACATCATGGACCCCAGCTACGGCTCCATTCCTAGATGTATAGACACACGCAGCATCCACGCGCCCCGCCCATTCCCCAGTTGGATACGCAGCGCACTCCTGGGGCGCTATCAATTGGTTGATAACCAATAGTTTGGTAGGTTGAGTGTGGGGCGGGGCAGTGCGTGGTGATCATTTAAGGTCAATAGAATGATATGGTAAACTGGCTGGAGACCGGCGGGTATAACTTATATCCCCGTTACTATGTAATCTGGCTCTCTGTTCAGCTTAAAGGCCATATTTCAGGTTTCAACTCACTTTCCAACCACTAGTGTTTTGAATCAGTTTATACTAATAATTTTAAAAAGGACTATGGCTATGGCGACGAAAGGCGGACCAAGCTTGAGTAATAAATGAGTCGTGAGAAACATCGGCGAAAGAATGTAAGCCTCAACCATAGCAGATATGGCCAACTCAAATCGTACACGAACAGTTTTCAATTGTTGCTAACTTTATTTTGCCCCTGTATTTTACCCTAGCATCGGCGTATGAGAAGATATTAATTAGCCACTAGAACACATGGCTGTTTGCCGTTACATTTTATTCCATCAACTGGCCAATAAATGGCATGGCCGTGTTTTTCAATCCGTAGTGGAATATCTTCCTCGTTGACAGATGTATATATTACTTCAAGCTCCCTAGTTACTTAAACCAGCCAGCTACCCCTCCCCCCCCCTCGTCAACTATCACCTTGTGCGTGCCACCCGATACTTTTAAGATATTGGTACGCCACCTGCATGTTATAAGCAGTGATCTCCGTGAATCGGGATTATAGTTTTAACCGGTAATGAATTTGTATTTTTTAGGGCCCTTGAGTGGTGGGGGGGGGGGGGGGGGGTGGCCATGTCACATGTCGATTTTAAGAAATGGTTCATGTCGCGTGTTCACTTCTAGAAAAGCTCCATGTCGCGTGTCGATTCTAAGAAGTGGTCTATGTCGCGTATCGCTGTCTTGTGTCACATGTCGATCTTAAGGCAGCCTCAATGTCGCGTTGTCGATTTTAAAAAAATCGCCGTCTCGCCGCGTGGAAAAATGCCACCTGGGGCCCTTTTTTTGGTGATTTGGGAACACGACCCTCTTCCTCTTGCTCTATGAACATTGTAAGTTAGCATTGATAGGGGTCCAATCAAAAGTATCGGTAGCGGTGCTCCTGCTGGATGGACTTGATATTGTGAGAGACGCACAGTAGTCCGTACAGTAAATGTGCTCATCCGTCTTTGAAGTTTGCTAATATGCAAATGAATTACGAATCCATGACCGACGCCCGGGAGCTGACAGCCTGCAGTAGTAGAAGCTGCGTCAGGATAATTCGCGAAATTCATGGGGCTAACGTTCTTGGGGGTAACGCTTTTGCGGGCGCGAATGCGCGGCGGTCTCCCATCGCCACCTGGCGCGTGAATGGCAACTCACCCCCCCCCCCCCCACCTATGCACATCACCATTCCTCCCCTCCCCCACTATGCACATCACCCCTTCCTCCCCACCCCTGTTCACGCCCCCCCCCCCTACCTCATCTTCATAAAAAAAATTACCTCGAAATTCACTGTTCCAAAACCCGATCTGTTCGGTATCATCTGCCAGAGCGTGTCTCCATTTAAATAATTTAGATATATATATATATATATATATATATATATATATATATATGGTATGCATAAATACCAGGGCATGTTGATAGGCCATCTAAGTTGCCAATTTGAAAATGATGCATATTGCAAATCATAATATATGAACAGCTTTAGTTGATTTTTTAATTTCTAATCTTTAGCGCCTGGTGGTACATGACTGTGATGTCATTGTACATGCATGGTACACTTCCGCACCGGGGCGGGGAAGTGGGGGGGGGGGGTCACCCAGGATAAGACCTTCGTCATATAGTTGGTATGTTTTGGTGTATTTCGTCTCCTGTCCTGGCCTTGAACGTCGGTTCGATTTTTCAAAATTTGCAGTCGAATGTCGATTGTTTACGTCCGCGTCGCTTTTTCCCATGTAATTTTTTTTCTTCTAAAATGCCACTATCCGTGTCGATGCCTTTTCAGATCCTCAGTGTCGAAAATTGCGGGTCATGCCGAATGTTGATTTTTTAAATAGGCCTGGCCTTTTATGCCTTCCTGGCCTTCCAGACCCCTATGTATTATTATGCGGCACATTTACTAGTACATTGGCCTACATTAGAAGCGGGAATTTGGTCTGTAAATGGTGGTGCTGCACCCTCCCCCCCCCCCTCCCACCGTAGATATTTGTTTGTCTTGTATTTCACGGTAAATCGAAAATATTGCTCCATCCTCATAATCTCGTTCTATAATGCTTGTTCTGTAGACGTAATGCCATATACGTATGGTCTCCACTCCCAGACCCCCCCCCCCCACCACCACCACCCCCCAACGCCTCCGGCCCCGCCCTCCTAGGGCCCCTGAGGGGGGGCAGCCATGTCGCGTGTCGATTTGAAGAAAAGTTCCATGTCGCGTGTCGCTAAGTCTTATGTCGCATGTCGATTCTAAGACAACCCCAATGTCGCCTTGTCGATTTTAAAAATTGCCGTGTCGCCGTGTCGAAAAAGCCCTTCTGGGGCCCTCCTTCTGACATCCTCAAAATATCTGTGAACATTATATATGCAAGTATATCCATGTTGCAAACGAGTGCTTTATATTTATTCAGATACTTTGCATACATCGACCACACCTGCTCCCGACTGGAACAGAATCGGCAGCACACAAGCTGGCATCACACTCGACGACTGGTGACTCGTCGTCATCATCGCTCTCAGCATGCTCAGGGTCACTGTCCCCTTGGCGAGGAGGCGGGGAGGCGAGTGTGAGTCTTTCCAAGCATCACTGGCTTCAACAGCGTGGATTGACAGGACATTGTCAACAATGGAGCCCACTTGCTGTAATAATATAATTGAGATCTGTGTTTTGTACACAAGGTCATCACACATTTAGGCAGGGGCGGATCCAGACTTCAGGGGGTGGGGGGGGGGGCTTGAATGTCGCGATAAAAGTAATAGATTCAATGATAAAAAGTAATTACCAATGACGATAATTCCTCTGCGCTCGTTATTGACGCATCCAAATTATTCAATAACTGGGAAACTCACACTTAGAACTACGTGAATTGGGAACGCATATTTCACCGACCCCCGGGATAGAAAAGAAGTCATCATGAACCTACACCGTATTTTTTCGGCTCATCCGAAATTCTCTGTGCGATAAATGAGATAGAACACTGCCTAAACTGGCCCATACTTTCGATCAGTCTGCTTACGTAACCCCACGCCTTCGACAACCCCCAACCCCCAACCCTCTGCCTTCGTATGCATAAGTTTGGGCCGTATGCATGACCGCGGGATAGGCGAGTTATCCCGGGGATAGCACGTAACCCGCAGATAGGGCGCCAAAATGGTATGCATGGAGGGGTGTTAACGATATCCGCGGTCGCTATCCGGTGCTAAAGCTATCCCTAATCTGACCCAGGTATAACGGGACTATCCCCGGGTGAAGTCCAAAACAACATGGCGACCATCGTCACGCTTTATCGACTCAGATGGAATACTCAACGAAATCATATAATTATTTAGATCCCGAAATTCTTCATTTGAAATGTCTGACGGTACGGAGATGTTTGATTAGTTTCGATTCCGAAGCGATGATACCCTTGCTCTCAGGAAAATGGTCAGAAACGACATCGTATTGATCCACTGCAGGGATCGCTGACCTCGCAGGTCTCGACATTATCGCTTGTCCGCTTGTTCCGGGACAAGTGATTTCGCCTGTCGGAGAAGTAAATACTGTCCTGTTCTTGTCCGATAGGACAAGTGCTTGCCGGACAAGTGCAAATGACTACCGGTCGAGTCGTCACACGATTATTTCGTTAACTCGTCACAGCTTTGGTACTGGTGGTGACGACTGGCATGAATCTGGTAACGGAGGGCCGCGGGAGTCCGTGTGGTGGCCCCGGCCGGGGGTTTGCGTCGTAGGGAGGGACAGTGGGGTGCCCCGCCCGGGAGCTTACGTCTTAGGGAGGGGCAGTGGGGTGGCCCCAGCCGGGGGCTTGCGTCGTAGGGAGGGGCAGTGGGGTGACCCCGGCCGGGAGCTTACGTCTTAGGGAGGGGCATTGGGGTGGCCCCAGCCGGGGGCTTGCGTCGTAGGGAGGGGCAGTGGGGTGGCCCCGGCCGGGAGCTTACGTCGTAGGGAGGGACGGTGGGGTGGCCCCAGCCGGGGGCTTGCGTCGCAGGGAGGGGCAGTGGGGTGGCCCCGGCCGGGGGCTTGCGTCGTAGGGAGGGGCAGTGGGGTGGCCCCAGCCGGGGGCTTGCGTCGTAGGGAGGGGCAGTGGGGTGGCCCCAGCCGCGGGCTTGCGTCGCAGGCAGGGGCAGTGGGGTGGCCCCGGCCGGGGGCTTGCGTCGTAGGGAGGGGCAGTGGGGTGGCCCCAGCCGAAAGTTTACGTCGTAGGGAGCGGCCGCGGGTATGGGTCGTAAGGAGGGGCCGCGGGCAACCCGGCCTGGGGCTTGCGTCGCAGGGAGGGGCAGTGGCCGGGGTGGCCCCGGCCGGGAGCTTACGTCGTAGGAAGGGGCAGCGGGGTGGCCCCTGTTGGGAGCTTGCGTCGTAGGAAGGGGCAGCATGGTGGCCCCGGCTGGGAGCTTGCGTCGTAGGAAGGGGCAGCGGAGTGGTCCCGGCCGGCGGCGTAGTTGGGAAGAGCCTGCTTATATAGCCTAACACTGCCGCGCCCCGCCGGCGGCAGCAGTTATTTCGTCATCGGAAACAGGGTATGACGAGACAACTGGTTACAGTGCACAGTGTTCCAAAAACCCTATCGAAACTTTTTGTTGGCTTTCGCTGGTTCATTTTCACTTACTACTCGGCCTTGTTATATTGATGTTTAATATATATGACAATGTTTTTTTTGTGTGGGGACAAGTATATATGTTCAGGTGGGACAAGAAAAACTTCAGAAGTAGGCTACTTTTGGGAGGACAAGTAAATATCAGATGGGAAAAGTAAAAATTGAAATATTAGGAATTAGTGTCGAGCCCTGCCCCGCTTTTCCAGATACCCACTTCGTTTCCGCGCGAGTGGCAGCTTGGATGGCGTAGTCGCTCGCGGCCATTGATGGGGTTGGGGATATTTGTGATGGGGGTGAGATATTGTATCTGGCAGGGCGGCTGGGCAGGGGGTGCAATGAGGGATCCTTTGAGGTGTGTACAATGCACAAAAGTGTAAAGGACTAATGAAGAGATTATGACGCAATAGAAGCTCAGACAAGCTCCCGGCACCCGGCCTGCCGGACTGCAGGCAGTAGTAGAAGCTGCGTCAGGATAATTCGCGAAATTCATGGGGCTAACGTTCTTGGGGGTAACGCTTTTGCGGGCGCGAATGCGCGGCGGTCTCCCATCGCCACCTGGCGCGTGAATGGCAACTCCCCCCCCCCACCTATGCACATCACCATTCCTCCCCTCCCCCACTATGCACATCACCCCTTCCTCCCCACCCCTGTTCACGCCCCCCCCTACCTCATCCACTGCCCCCCCCCTCCGACTCAACTAGCTAGGCCCCTTACTACACCCTCCCTACCATGACAGTGAACGGTATTTCACAATCACGGAGTGACGTCATGGATGAGTCATCGCGGGTAATTGCAAGGACAGTAGTTCCATAATTATCTTGTCAAATCAGTCGCCCTCTCTTAGCCCCGATACCCCTTTCTCCCCCTCCCTCCAAATCTGTTATCCCTACACCTATAGCTGCCATGGGAGGAGCGGTTAGAGAAGACAATTAATACTTGACAGCTGGTTGTTTATGTTGTAGAGCTCAACCCATTGACCTTTCTGGTCGACGTATTAATTGCTTGCAGATGAAAAACTACCTGAGGAGGAGAGAATACAGGCGCTTATTAGTATTGAAATTATAGACTGACTCATCAAACAACTGTCATAACTCTTTTCTCTCCCAGTAAGAGGGCGCCAACCCCTTGTTCCTCATCCACCGACCAACTCCCGATATTACGGCACCCGCCCCTCCCTCCCCGAAAGCCGATCCCCTCCTACCCTCACCCAACCATGACGGTGAACGGTATTCACAATCATGTAGTGACGTTAAGATGTGTCATCGGCAGATAACTGCAAGGACAGCAGTTATCTTGTAATTTTAGTCGCCCTCCCTCAGCCCCTTTTTCCCCTCCCTCCTAGTCTGACCGTTTTTCCTACACCTCTTCCGCATTCACCGCGTTCACCGCGTCCCCCCCCCCCTATTTAGCATGTCGCCCCTTCTTTACCACCACCTATGAGTGAGGGACGTACTCTAGCAGCCTGCCCGCCTCCCCTACGCCCGCACCCCAAGGACACCAATACATTAATTTGAGAGGCTACCCAGACCAGTGGAGTCACCGAAGCGTTTCGCGAGGGAAAGCCAGTACTAGTGACCACTGAGCGTGTTGAGGCTTGTCTCTTGGCTTGAAGGTGAGGGGAGGCGGGTGGATATAATGGGGGTGTGCGCAGTTCACCCCAGCTGGCTGTTCATCGGATTTCGAGATGAGGGTGCGCGGACGATAATGTCGAGACCATATTGAATTGAGTTCCCTGTTTTCGATTAAGAACATGAGTTCTGGCGTTTATAAGTTCTTCTCTGTGTAGTTGGTACTTTTAAATGTAGCTCTTTAATAGGAAGTGATAGGCTCGTTTTACTTATAACTAATAGTTTTGTCGGGCATCAGGTACGTTGGATGAGATATGGAGACAGTTAGTCTAAAGATTACGATGTAATGGCGTTTCAATAGTGTTGAGTGTTTAATCAGACTACTTTGAGGGTTTGTCGAAGATTTATGTACCCGTTAGTTTATACTCGATCCTCTTTTACGAAGCATGAGGCCCGTTCTTAGACTACCATAGTACGAGCGACGGGTTGACTGACACGTTTGCACAACACAGCTAGTGAGGCTGCTGTGTGAAGTCATTTGCTGACGGAACATTTCTACCAAAGACAGTTGAAATGAGTCAGATCCCCACCACTGGTTTCTTCCACTCCCTACATTGAGTTAGCTAGAGAAAATTAAGTGTCCATGCCCCTCTGTCCATATCGACGTTGTAATTGGCCCAGGGAACAGATGGTGAGAGACAGAGCCGCTTGGGGTGGAGTGGTTATGCACGCATGCTCAATTTTTAGTGTTGAGGCGATGAGGAGAGGGTGGTTGATGGAGGGGGTTGGGGCGCGTATACTATATTTTAAGAAACGACATAAATATTAAGAAATGAGGCGGGTGTGTGGAGCATTGAGGGGGACATTTGGGGCTGATGCTTGCCTTCTCTATTTTTATAAATGATATCGGGGTAGAGAGGAATGAGGTGTTTTTACCTCTGGGCGCAGGGTAGTGCTATGGTGGTTAAGGTTTATTGGTAACGTTTTATTTAATATGAAACAGGTATGTGTAACATATTGCAATGATAATAGGAAAAAAATAAGTTTATGTTTCATTACATTATGAATTCGCATAACTAGAATAACACAATGGTAAAAATGTAGCATTATTATATAAGTTTGTGTATTAGATGCGTCACAGGCAATCAAGTTTATGTTCTATGTTCCATTCGGGGCAATACTTAGACAATAGTGAAACGACTATAAAAGTATTATGTAAGTTTTATGTTTCAAATGGCATAAAGTATAAGTTATGTGCAACATGTATGTAGATCATTAGAAAATTATGAAACATATAGGTAACATTTTGCATGTTTAGCCTTTCATATAGCATCAAGTTTCTATTTTATGCCACATTCGGGAATTAATAGACAACCGTCAAAAAATACTTATGTATACTATAAATTTCGGTATTTAATGCAAGGAAGCTTACGTTTATGTGGCAATAATAACGCGAATTGTTTCCAGGATGTTGAAGTTATGTATCAACTTACGATGAACTATGAAATAAAGTAATAATCCTGTGTGTATTGCCAGTGAACATCGAATTTAAACCATGTTACACGTAAAATGTTCGGAGGAACATAGATTTTTTTTTTGCAAAGAATTTGGTGTAAATTAAGATTGCGCTGAAAGTTTACCAACGATTAAGAGAATAACGGGTTATAGCTGGCCTTGTTATAACTGTGTGGAAACAAATGTGAAAAGAAACGGTATGATCACAGGAATTAGGTCAGAAATAATCAGTGATGTTGCCATCTCAGAGAGGATGCAGGGGACATACATGCGTTTTCTATTTTGGGACAATACCTTATGTTGAGGGGTGAGGAGTAGAGAGTTGGGTGGTTAGAGAATAGGTACTATGATAGAGAGAATAGGGGCGTGTGTGCACTATTTCTAGCAATGTCAATGTTAGGATATGAGTCGTGTGGGTGAGGGGATTCACCTTTCGGAGTGGAGATGCTTGCATGCTATATTTTTATAAATGATATCAAGTTAGGAAGGAATGAGGTGTTGCTACCTATATGCGTGGTACTGCTATGGTTGAAGATGTTAAGATATACTTAAAACGTTTTATTTCATTTGAAAGATTTATGTGTAATATACGGCAATGATTTTAGGAATAAATAAGTTTATGTTTCATTGAATTATAAATTAAATGTTATACAGCATTCGCATAAGTAGGATCAGACAATGGTAATGAGTTTTTGTATTAGATGATTCATATGCAATCAAGTTTATATTTTATGTACGTTAGGTCAATACTTAGACAATTGTGTAACAAATATGTAAGTATTTTGTAAATTTTATGTTTCATATGTCATAAAGTCTTAGTTATGTGCAACATTTATGTAGCTCATTAGACAATTATGAAACATAGGTAGCATTCTACGTTTTGCCTTTAATATATCATCAAGCTTATATTTTATGACACATTCGGGTACTTAATAGACAACCCTGAAAAAATAAATATGTATACTATAAATTTCGGTATTCCATTCAAGGGAGCTCAGGTTTATGTAGTAATAATAATGGAAAATGTTTCCAGGATATTGAAGTTGTGTATCATCCAACGGTGATATTGAAGTTGTGTATCATCCACCTATGAAATAAAGTAATAATTGTGTATGCATTGTAGTAAACATTAAATTTAAACTATGCTACACTAAAATGTGTGGGGGAACATGGACATTTTGCAAAGCACGTGGTGTAAATTTGGATTGCGCAGCAGTTTGCCAACGAACCAAACAATAACAGGATATAGGTGTCACTGTTATAATCTGGGATGAGACAAATATGGAAAACGGTATGATCAGTGTAGTTAGGTTTGAATGATGAGTGAAGTTATTCATCACAATACAGTGAACAATAAACGAAAGTAATGGCTTTTATGTATAGCTGTTGTACCGGCAGAGTCTCTAGCAATAATTTAATGTGTAATGCTTTAAAGATCAAATGAGAAATACTTAGGCAATAACATATAATTACCAAATCGAATACGAAAGTATTTTGCAAGTTTTATTTTTCATGTCATCAAGTAAAAGTTATGATGTGTTGCATACGTGCAGCTCATTTGACAATTATGAAACGCATGAATAGCATTCTACATGTTTTATCTTTTATATGTCACCAAGTTTACTTCACATTTGGGAAAGACAACCGTGAAAGAAAAATATAAGTTTATGTATTCAGTGTTTCATATGTCATGTTTGCGTATTTATGTAACACTCGTGGAACCAGTAGGCAATGATAACACGAATACATGTGTATACTGTACATTTCTATACTTAATACCGGTAACCTTGGGTTTATGTAGTGATGTAGTAAAATAAAAATTCTATTAAGTTGCATCCCTTGCTCCACAAGAGATATATGGGATCAAACATTCCGCACATCAATCGTCACACACGTGCAAAATGGTTCGCATTCAATGCTCACTTCAAAGGTTTTACATAAAAATTATTACCTTCTTCTGTCGTTCGCTGTATGTTGATATATATCTTGGAAATGATTGAAAAAGTTATTTTACTAAACCCGTCATCACTAAAGGAAGCAGCGCTTATTCTTACAAATAATTTGCTAACTGAAAACAAAATCACATAACAGAGTTTATTAAACATATCACTCGCTGTTCATACCTAACTACTCTGATTATATCTTAATTTAAACTCCTTCCTGTAAGTTATTATGTGGCTTCCCAACTTGCACTACGCAAGTTATGTCGCATTGGATCGTAAACAAATTGCGCATTACATTTCCACCTAGTTTTTCGGCCAGTATACAATATTCATACACAAAAGTTTTCCATTTCTTCCCTTGTTCGTTGTATGTTGATCAGGAACTTCAACTTAATAAAAAAATTATTTTACTAAACCTATCATTGTTACATTAAGCACAGCTTACTTGCCATGTACGATCGAAAAAAACATAAGACTACATGTTACATTAAACATGTTACTCATTTTTCCGTCCTACGTACACTGATCATACCGTTTCTTAGTAGTCTAACATATATTATAACCACCACACCTATACAGCGGGTTATTCTCTTAAAATTGGTAACTGCAGTGCAATCCAACTTTACACAACTTGCTTCGCAAAAGATCTATGTTCCGCCAAACCCGTCAAACGTCAATCGTGACACACGTGCAGCAAGGTTCACATAAAATGTCTACTTGAATGTCATACATAAACATTGTTACTTTATTCCATAGTTCATTGTACTCTGATACATAACTTTAACATAATTGAAACAATCCTTTACATCATCACTACATAAACCCAAGGTTACCGGTATTAAGTATAGAAATGTACAGTATACACATGTATTCGTGTTATCATTGCCTACGGGTTCCACGAGTGTTACATAAATACGCAAACATGACATATGAAACACTGAATACATAAACTTATATTTTTCTTTCACGGTTGTCTTTCCCAAATGTGAAGTAAACTTGGTGACATATAAAAGATAAAACATGTAGAATGCTATTCATGCGTTTCATAATTGTCAAATGAGCTGCAGGTATGCAACACATCATAACTTTTACTTGATGACATGAAAAATAAAACTTGCAAAATACTTTCGTATTCGATTTGGTAATTATATGTTATTGCCTAAGTATTTCTCATTTGATCTTTAAAGCATTACACATTAAATTATTGCTAGAGACTCTGCCGGTACAACAGCTATACATAAAAGCCATTACTTTCGTTTATTGTTCACTGTATTGTGATGAATAACTTCACTCATCATTCAAACCTAACTACACTGATCATACCGTTTTCCATATTTGTCTCATCCCAGATTATAACAGTAACACCTATATCTTGTTATTGTCTGGTTCGTTGGCAAACTGCTGCGCAATCCAAATTTACACCACGTGCTTTGCAAAATGTCCATGTTCCCCCACACATTTTAGTGTAGCATAGTTTAAATTTAATGTTTACTACAATGCATACACAATTATTACTTTATTTCATAGGTGGATGATACACAACTTCAATATCACCGTTGGATGATACACAACTTCAATATCCTGGAAACATTTTCCATTATTATTACTACATAAACCTGAGCTCCCTTGAATGACATACCGAAATTTATAGTATACATATTTATTTTTTCAGGGTTGTCTATTAAGTACCCGAATGTGTCATAAAATATAAGCTTGATGATATATTAAAGGCAAAACGTAGAATGCTACCTATGTTTCATAATTGTCTAATGAGCTACATAAATGTTGCACATAACTTAGACTTTATGACATAGGAAACATAAAACTTACAAAATACTTACATATTTGTTACACAATTGTCTAAGTATTGACCTAACGTACATAAAATATAAAGTTGATTGCATATGAATCATCTAATACAAAAACTCATTACCATTGTCTGATCCTACTTATGCGAATGCTGTATAACATTTAATTTATAATTCAATAAAACATAAACTTATTTATTCCTAAAATCATTGCCGTATATTACACATAAATCTTTCAAATGAAATAAAACGTTTTAAGTATATCTTAACATCTTCAACCATAGCAGTACCACGCATATAGGTAGCAACACCTCATTCCTTCCTAACTTGATATCATTTATAAAAATATAGCATGCAAGCATCTCCACTCCGAAAGGTGAATCCCCTCACCCACACGACTCATATCCTAACATTGACATTGCTAGAAATAGTGCACACACGCCCCTATTCTCTCTATCATAGTACCTATTCTCTAACCACCCAACTCTCTACTCCTCACCCCTCAACATAAGGTATTGTCCCAAAATAGAAAACGCATGTATGTCCCCTGCATCCTCTCTGAGATGGCAACATCACTGATTATTTCTGACCTAATTCCTGTGATCATACCGTTTCTTTTCACATTTGTTTCCACACAGTTATAACAAGGCCAGCTATAACCCGTTATTCTCTTAATCGTTGGTAAACTTTCAGCGCAATCTTAATCTACACCAAATTCTTTGCAAAAAAACAAAATCTATGTTCCTCCGAACATTTTACGTGTAACATGGTTTAAATTCGATGTTCACTGGCAATACACACAGGATTATTACTTTATTTCATAGTTCATCGTAAGTTGATACATAACTTCAACATCCTGGAAACAATTCGCGTTATTATTGCCACATAAACGTAAGCTTCCTTGCATTAAATACCGAAATTTATAGTATACATAAGTATTTTTTGACGGTTGTCTATTAATTCCCGAATGTGGCATAAAATAGAAACTTGATGCTATATGAAAGGCTAAACATGCAAAATGTTACCTATGTTTCATAATTTTCTAATGATCTACATACATGTTGCACATAACTTATACTTTATGCCATTTGAAACATAAAACTTACATAATACTTTTATAGTCGTTTCACTATTGTCTAAGTATTGCCCCGAATGGAACATAGAACATAAACTTGATTGCCTGTGACGCATCTAATACACAAACTTATATAATAATGCTACATTTTTACCATTGTGTTATTCTAGTTATGCGAATTCATAATGTAATGAAACATAAACTTATTTTTTCCTATTATCATTGCAGTATGTTACACATACCTGTTTCATATTAAATAAAACGTTACCAATAAACCTTAACCACCATAGCACTACCCTGCGCCCAGAGGTAAAAACACCTCATTCCTCCCTACCCTGATATCATTTATCAAAATATAGAAGGCAAGCATCAGCCCCAAATGTCCCCCTCAATGCTCCACACACCCGCCTCATTTCTTAATATTTATGTCGTTTCTTAAAATATAGTATACGCGCCCCAACCCCCTCCATCAACCACCCTCTCCTCATCGCCTCAACACTAAAAATTGAGCATGCGTGCATAACCACTCCACCCCAAGCGGCTTTGTCTCTCACCATCTGTTCCCTGGGCCAATTACAACGTCGATATGGACAGAGGGGCATGGACACTTAATTTTCTCTAGCCAACTCAATGTAGGGAGTGGAAGAAACCAGTGGTGGGGATCTGACTCATTTCAGCTGTCTTTGGTAGAAATGTTCCGTCAGCAAATAACTTCACACAGCAGCCTCACTAGCTGTGTTGTGCAAACGTGTCAGTCAACCCGTCGCTCGTACTATGGTAGTCTAAGAACGGGCCTCATGCTTCGTAAAAGAGGATCGAGTATAAACTAACGGGTACATAAATCTTCGACAAACCCTCAAAGTAGTCTGATTAAACACTCAACACTATTGAAACGCCATTACATCGTAATCTTTAGACTAACTGTCTCCATATCTCATCCAACGTACCTGATGCCCGACAAAACTATTAGTTATAAGTAAAACGAGCCTATCACTTCCTATTAAAGAGCTACATTTAAAAGTACCAACTACACAGAGAAGAACTTATAAACGCCAGAACTCATGTTCTTAATCGAAAACAGGGAATTCAATTCAATATGGTCTCGACATTATCGTCCGCGCACCCTCATCTCGAAATCCGATGAACAGCCAGCTGGGGTGAACTGCGCACACCCCCATTATATCCACCCGCCTCCCCTCACCTTCAAGCCAAGAGACAAGCCTCAACACGCTCAGTGGTCACTAGTACTGGCTTTCCCTCGCGAAACGCTTCGGTGACTCCACTGGTCTGGGTAGCCTCTCAAATTAATGTATTGGTGTCCTTGGGGTGCGGGCGTAGGGGAGGCGGGCAGGCTGCTAGAGTACGTCCCTCACTCATAGGTGGTGGTAAAGAAGGGGCGACATGCTAAATAGGGGGGGTGGGGACGCGGTGAACGCGGTGAATGCGGAAGAGGTGTAGGAAAAACGGTCAGACTAGGAGGGAGGGGAAAAAGGGGCTGAGGGAGGGCGACTAATTTTACAAGATAACTGCTGTCCTTGCAGTTATCTGCCGATGACACATCTTAACGTCACTACATGATTGTGAATACCGTTCACCGTCATGGTTGGGTGAGGGTAGGAGGGGATCGGCTTTCGGGGAGGGAGGGGCGGGGGCCGTAATATCGGGAGTTGGTCGGTGGATGAGGAACAAGGGGTTGGCGCCCTCTTACTGGGAGAGAAAAGAGTTATGACAGTTGTTTGATGAGTCAGTCTATTATTTCAATACTAATAAGCGCCTGTATTCTCTCCTCCTCAGGTAGTTTTTCATCTGCAAGCAATTAATACGTCGAACAGAAAGGTCAATGGGTTGAGCTCTACAACATAAACAACCAGCTGTCAAGTATTAATTGTCTTCTCTAACCGCTCCTCCCATGGAGTCGGAGGGGGGGGCAGTGGATGAGGTAGGGGGGGGCGTGAACAGGGGTGGGGAGGAAGGGGTGATGTGCATAGTGGGGGAGGGGAGGAATGGTGATTTGCATAGGTGGGGGGGGGGGAGTTGCCATTCACGCGCCAGGTGGCGATGGGAGACCGCCGCGCATTCGCGCCCGCAAAAGCGTTACCCCCAAGAACGTTAGCCCCATGAATTTCGCGAATTATCCTGACGCAGCTTCTACTACTGCCTGCAGTCCGGCAGGCCGGGTGCCGGGAGCTTGTCTGAGCTTCTATTGCGTCATAATCTCTTCATTAGTCCTTTACACTTTTGTGCATTGTACACACCTCAAAGGACCCCTCATTGCACCCCCTGCCCAGCCGCCCTGCTAGATACAATATCTCACCCCCATCACAAATATCCCCAACCCCATCAATGGCCGCGAACGACTACGCCATCCAAGCTGCCACTCGCGCGGAAACGAAGTGTGTATCTGGAAAAGCGGGGCAGGGCTCGACACTAACTCCTAATATTTCAATTTTTACTTTTCCCATCTGATATTTACTTGTCCTCCCAAAAGTAGCCTACTTCTGAAGTTTTTCTTGTCCCACCTGAACATATATACTTGTCCCCACACAAAAAAAACATTGTCATATATATTAAACATCAATATAACAAGGCCGAGTAGTAAGTGAAAATGAACCAGCGAAAGCCAACAAAAAGTTTCGATAGGGTTTTTGGAACACTGTGCACTGTAACCAGTTGTCTCGTCAAACCCTGTTTCCGATGATGAAATAACTGCTGCCGCCGGCGGGGCGCGGCAGTGTTAGGCTATATAAGCAGGCTCTTCCCAACTACGCCGCCGGCCGGGACCACTCCGCTGCCCCTTCCTACGACGCAAGCTCCCAGCCGGGGCCACCATGCTGCCCCTTCCTACGACGCAAGCTCCCAACAGGGGCCACCCCGCTGCCCCTTCCTACGACGTAAGCTCCCGGCCGGGGCCACCCCGGCCACTGCCCCTCCCTGCGACGCAAGCCCCAGGCCGGATTGCCCGCGGCCCCTCCCTACGACCCATACCCGCGGCCGCTCCCTACGACGTAAACTTTCGGCTGGGGCCACCCCACTGCCCCTCCCTACGACGCAAGCCCCCGGCCGGGGCCACCCCACTGCCCCTCCCTGCGACGCAAGCCCGCGGCTGGGGCCACCCCACTGCCCCTCCCTACGACGCAAGCCCCCGGCTGGGGCCACCCCACTACCCCTCCCTACGACGCAAGCCCCCGGCTGGGGCCACTCCACTGCCCCTCCCTGCGACGCAAGCCCCCGGCTGGGGCCACCCCACCGCCCCTCCCTACGACGTAAGCTCCCGGCCGGGGCCACCCCACTGCCCCTCCCTACGACGCAAGCCCCCGGCTGGGGCCACCCCAATGCCCCTCCCTAAGACGTAAGCTCCCGGCCGGGGTCACCCCACTGCCCCTCCCTACGACGCAAGCCCCCGGCTGGGGCCACCCCACTGCCCCTCCCTAAGACGTAAGCTCCCGGCCGGGGCCACCCCACTGCCCCTCCCTACGACGTAAGCTCCCGGGCGGGGCACCCCACTGTCCCTCCCTACGACGCAAACCCCCGGCCGGGGCCACCACACGGACTCCCGCGGCCCTCCGTTACCAGATTCATGCCAGTCGTCACCACCAGTACCAAAGCTGTGACGAGTTAACGAAATAATCGTGTGACGACTCGACCGGTAGTCATTTGCACTTGTCCGGCAAGCACTTGTCCTATCGGGCAAGAACAGGACAGTATTTACTTCTCCGACAGGCGAAATCACTTGTCCCGGAACAAGCGGACAAGCGGTAATGTCGAGACCTGCGAGGTCAGCGATCCCTGCAGTGGATCAATACGATGTCGTTTCTGACCATTTTCCTGAGAGCAAGGGTATCATCGCTTCGGAATCGAAACTAATCAAACATCTCCGTACCGTCAGACATTTCAAATGAAGAATTTCGGGATCTAAATAATTATATGATTTCGTTGAGTATTCCATCTGAGTCGATAAAGCGTGACGATGGTCGCCATGTTGTTTTGGACTTCACCCGGGGATAGTCCCGTTATACCTGGGTCAGATTAGGGATAGCTTTAGCACCGGATAGCGACCGCGGATATCGTTAACACCCCTCCATGCATACCATTTTGGCGCCCTATCTGCGGGTTACGTGCTATCCCCGGGATAACTCGCCTATCCCGCGGTCATGCATACGGCCCAAACTTATGCATACGAAGGCAGAGGGTTGGGGGTTGGGGGTTGTCGAAGGCGTGGGGTTACGTAAGCAGACTGATCGAAAGTATGGGCCAGTTTAGGCAGTGTTCTATCTCATTTATCGCACAGAGAATTTCGGATGAGCCGAAAAAATACGGTGTAGGTTCATGATGACTTCTTTTCTATCCCGGGGGTCGGTGAAATATGCGTTCCCAATTCACGTAGTTCTAAGTGTGAGTTTCCCAGTTATTGAATAATTTGGATGCGTCAATAACGAGGGCAGAGGAATTATCGTCATTGGTAATTACTTTTTATCATTGAATCTATTACTTTTATCGCGACATTCAAGCCCCCCCCCCCCCCCACCCCCTGAAGTCTGGATCCGCCCCTGCCTAAATGTGTGATGACCTTGTGTACAAAACACAGATCTCAATTATATTATTACAGCAAGTGGGCTCCATTGTTGACAATGTCCTGTCAATCCACGCTGTTGAAGCCAGTGATGCTTGGAAAGACTCACACTCGCCTCCCCGCCTCCTCGCCAAGGGGACAGTGACCCTGAGCATGCTGAGAGCGATGATGACGACGAGTCACCAGTCGTCGAGTGTGATGCCAGCTTGTGTGCTGCCGATTCTGTTCCAGTCGGGAGCAGGTGTGGTCGATGTATGCAAAGTATCTGAATAAATATAAAGCACTCGTTTGCAACATGGATATACTTGCATATATAATGTTCACAGATATTTTGAGGATGTCAGGAGGAGGGCCCCAGAAGGGCTTTTTCGACACGGCGACACGGCAATTTTTAAAATCGACAAGGCGACATTGGGGTTGTCTTAGAATCGACATGCGACATAAGACTTAGCGACACGCGACATGGAACTTTTCTTCAAATCGACACGCGACATGGCTGCCCCCCCTCAGGGGCCCTAGGAGGGCGGGGCCGGGGGCGTTGGGGGGTGGTGGTGGTGGGGGGGGGGGGGTCTGGGAGTGGAGACCATACGTATATGGCATTACGTCTACAGAACAAGCATTATAGAACGAGATTATTAGGATGGAGCAATATTTTCGATTTACCGTGAAATACAAGACAAACAAATATCTACGGTGGGAGGGGGGGGGGAGGGTGCAGCACCACCATTTACAGACCAAATTCCCGCTTCTAATGTAGGCCAATGTACTAGTAAATATGCCGCATAATAATACATAGGGGTCTGGAAGGCCAGGAAGGCATAAAAGGCCAGGCCTATTTAAAAAATCGACATTCGGCATGACCCGCAATTTTCGACACTGAGGATCTGAAAAGGCATCGACATGGATAGTGGCATTTTAGAAAAAAAAAAATTACATGGAAAAAAGCGACGCGGACGTAAACAATCGACATTCGACTGCAAATTTTAAAAAATCGAACCGACGTTCAAGGCCAGGACAGGAGACGAAATACACCAAAACATACCAACTATATGACGAAGGTCTTATCCTGGGTGACCCCCCCCCCCCACTTCCCCGCCCCGGTGCGGAAGTGTACCATGCATGTACAATGACATCACAGTCATGTACCACCAGGCGCTAAAGATTAGAAATTAAAAAATCAACTAAAGCTGTTCATATATTATGATTTGCAATATGCATCATTTTCAAATTGGCAAGTTAGATGGCCTATCAACATGCCCTGGTATTTATGCATACCATATATATATATATATAAATTATTTAAATGGAGACACGCTCTGGCAGATGATACCGAACAGATCGGGTTTTGGAACAGTGAATTTCGAGGTAATTTTTTTTATGAAAGAAGATGTGCAAATGATACGTTTTCACCTAGAATATGAATATATCATTTGCATTAAGCATTTTTGAAGGAAAATATGATCATCCAATGATAAAATAATTACCAATGGCGATCATTATAATGATAATTATAATAACAAATTATAACAATATGCCCAATATAATATAGTGTAAAAAATTATGCATTAATACCAGACCACTATTTAACTACATTTTCATCAAGTATCTTGACCAAGAACGAGTGCTAAGATGCGTACCTTATGTATAACATACAATGTAGCCTACGGTATTTCGAATATTACCATTTATAAAGATATATAACTGGGATCACCACACACACTTGATACATAAATATAGCCTTAAAAGACCGATTTGGTGGGGCAGCCAATTTACTCGTTTAGTTAAAGTGAAAATAAACAATTACATTTTAAAATATAAAAACTTTTGGCGTTGCATCGTCGGCAAAGTAGTATGCAAGATTGCATGAACATTATGATATATTTACCAGACATAAGTTGTTATTCAATGATCATATCGCAAAAAAAAGACTGTCTACAGGCTTTGTTTTTTTGTTTGGAATGTGAAGTTTAATACCCCACCCCTGTCCAAATTGAATGTCGCTTACGGGATTTTAGGTTTTTAAAGCACATGTCACCTCGGCATACCACATCCTCTCATGACAAACCAAGCATTTTTATAAGCGGTACATCTATCACTGGCAGC
Source organism: Arenicola marina (assembly GCA_964019135.1). Lineage (NCBI taxonomy): Eukaryota > Metazoa > Annelida > Polychaeta > Arenicolidae > Arenicola > Arenicola marina. Next base: position 13,457,411 of record OZ025252.1, on the reverse strand, counting down.
TCACTTTGTTTTTACTGTTCCCAGTGGGCAAAACTCGTCGTAAACTGGTCAAAACGACGTCATTTTCAGTCGTCGGAAACTGGTTGGAAACTATATCGGATTTGCAAATCAAATAGACGTGTGTATGGTGACGTGTTTCAGACGTGTGTTTAGCGACGGGTTCCAGACGTGTGCATAGCGACGAGTGTAGCCGTGTTATCGACGTCTGTAGAGCGACGGGTGTATGCCGTGTTTCTAACGTCTGTAGAGCGACGGGTGTATGACTATTTTCTGACGTCTGTAGAGCGACGGGTGTATGACCAGTTTCGTTTGTATGCCACGTTGCACACAAAGTCACTGAGTCACAAAACACATAACAATAAGGCATCCAATATTGATTATGCATGTTTCCAAATATGTATTATAGAAACAATGTACAATATATGAATAATAACATTGTGCAAACATGCAAATTAAGCAAAAAGTTAATATGAAATGTAAAATATTCTAGGAATAATGACCCAACATTAAATATTCAGCATGTTCAGTGCACAACAATTCAAATGACCGGTACATATTCATCCCAGAAAGAAAATCCAATAACGGTGTCTATTATTACCACTGAGCCATGAGGAAAATCATGTTTGGCCAATCATGTCAATAGAACTTTGCATCTGCCAGAAGTAATTTTTATTATCATAGATCCTGAAGAGTTGCAATTTCATAAAACAAGTATTTTTCTGACATATACACCTTGCTTTATACCTACAAATATTATCTAACTGGTGGAGCTTAATCATTCTACTAAAGGCAATAAATGCCAATTACTGACCAGAGAAAAAACAACAGTAAATAGAAATCCATGGGAATTGCTCAGACATTCTACCAATTCCAGGAATGTGTTCGAATGAATGCAAAAATAGTCCCCAACTGCAAATTCAGGTGGCTGGAAAGTTGCAATTGACTTAATTGACTCTCACAATCTTCAGCATATTACAGCTTACACACACATAGTAATTAGTCACAAAATTATGATTATATATAATACAGCCTCAGTTTCCTCCTGTTGGATCATTCCCTAATATGCGCCGCAGCTTCTGATAAGTCTCCTTATTGTAGCTTCTTGTTTCTTCCTTGCCGGCTGGGAATCATGATGCTTGTTATGGTCTGAAATGTGAAATTAATCACAAAATTCAAACAATATCTCCTGATCTCTTGTCTATTTGAAACTAAATGTGTTTATTATATGCTATAGGTAAAAAACTGGCGCAAATTTGTATGATGTAGTACACAAGAAATGCAAATTTGTCGTGATCACTCTGACGTGAGTAAGCAACATAAGACTATTTTGATGATACCAAACTTACGATTGTGCTGCAACTTTATCTGTTTTATAACACAAACAATATTTCTTCCTGCTGACGCTCCACTCTCATAAATATCTACTAAATCACAGACCATGAAATGATGTAGTTTGCATGGCATGTGTATATCCGGTGCAAATATAAGGCAAGTATTGTTTAGAGCATCTACGCGCCATAGCAACTAGATCATTTTAGTTTTTAAATGTTTGCGTTACAGAGCGGCTGCTGCCAATTGAGCATTAGCGGATATATATATATATGCATATGGTATTGGTTCAAGTGTAAGATTTTAAGATTTATCTCAGCACAAGTCTTTGATATCTTCTCCGAGGCTTTACGCAAGGATAGGATACAAGGTAGTAGATTTTTCCTGAACTGTCTTAAACAAGAAGCAATGTCATATGCATTTTCTTGTACAAACCGCAGTCTAATTTTACCCTTTGGACTTTACTTTAGCCCCGGCCCAAGAAACATATTTATCAAAGTCAACAAAGACTCTAGCCTGAATGTTCAGACGGTACAGTCTTGACACTTGTTCTTGTGAGCATCAGACTGTCAAACTGTAAATGTAATGTCTGAACATTCAGGCTCCAAAGACCCATGCAGTTGCTTTGCTTACCTGCCATCAGTTAGGGAGATGTGTCACTTTCACTTCTCGACTGCATGCATTCACAGACGCTTGGTTCATAGTCGATGGAAGTCCCACGGTCTGAGTCGTCAACAGCCAGCAGGCAAATAGCATCAGAGCATAAGCACTGATAAGCTACAGCTAGTCCCGGGAGACCCACTCCGTAACCTCCGTAGGCGGAACAGAGGGAGAGTGGGTCTCCCGAGGCTAAGCTACAGCCAGCCAGTGGCTGGCTGTAGCTTAGCCATGCTCTAAACTAAACGTACTATGGCCGTACGTAGGCTACTTTATAAAGTCTTCTTTTGGCCTTATGTTATGATGTCAAGTTCAACCTTGGGTTTCTTCAGGTGCTAGACAGTGAAGTATTTATAAATAAATAGTTTTCATTCATAATCATAAGCAAATATTCGTGAATCTATACGTACACGGGCCGCAGGCATCCGTTCGCCTTTCCGCAATATTTTTAAACTACGCCCATGCGCAGTACGATCTGCAACCGATATCTCCGCAAGGCGGCAGCGCAATCTGTCTCACTGAATGTGATATATGAATGGAGCTCGAGTTCGCGAGCTTTGGGACGCTGCACAGGTAGTTTACGTGTTGGAAGCGGGCGTCGCGTCAACTGATCTGAGCGCCTGTGGCACACTACAAATCTTACTGGTGTTTTACTTGTTACTGTCTGGTTCGGAAGAAATTGTACTGGGATGGAGTGATGCGAGCGTGCAGGGGGTGGGGGGAGAGGGGGTATGAAGCTGAATCACTTGCGGCAGTACAGTCATGCGTCAGAATAAAAGTGTTTTAGATCTATATGTATAACACAAACATAAAAAGCTTCAATATATTCACTATGTGCTCGCATTATAACGTTATCCGGCAGGCAGTCGTTGCGCTCGCAGTATAAACTCGTAAAAGGGTTATAGATACCTGGGGGACTGAAAAAAAATGGCACGCATGCCCAAAATATACCGTAAAAATTCCTCTTCGGATACCCATCGTACAAGCGATAAATATGCGTCAACGTCGTAAACTCTTCACGCGGCTTCACGTCTAGCAACATTTGGGGCGTAAAGCGTAAATCCACCGAGTACGTGACGTCGGTTTCTCGTCACGTGCTCGCTGTGAAAACGACTTAGGTTTCTTGAATCCTACAAGACCGGAGTATAGGCTTAATAATCCGCGAAATGCAATAGCTGCGCCATCTATTTGGCTCCAATCACTGAAAACGCATGATAACGCACCAACACAACGTGCGTCGATCTAATGATGGCGGATTATGGACGAATATCTGACGAGTTTGCGACGTCATTTTTTTGACGTGGGAACGAACAACCCTTCCACGTCGTTTATTCGTCGATTTGACGTCTTATGACGTCTTGACGTAAATGCGACGAGCTTACGACGTCGGTGTGCCCACTGGGTTAGTACTCGACTTGCTTTGCCTTTATTATAGCAATAAACAGGGACGGACATAGGAACTTGGAAAGAGGGGAGTTCACTAAAAAGTTGCGACCGGGAGGTGAGGTGGAGCTATTTGCTCTCTGAAAACCGCGACCGGCGTGAGGGGGTCCTGGGGGGGGGGGGGGGAGAAGGTCCACCAATGTTTTTCTTACGAGCAGGAGGGGGGGGGGGGTCCACCAATTTACATCTCAATGTGCTTGACTTTGCATATAAAAACGGCAATTCTTTCTCAAAAAGTCATTAAAAAAAGTCTTTAACATCGTACGTTTAACCCCCCCCCCCCCTCCCCCTTAGATCCGCAAGATAAACATGACTTTGGAATTGAAGAATATTTATTTTACAATTGGTACCATTAACTTATGTGCAGGCCTCAAGAAAATTTTCGTGTCTTTGTAGTTAACTACACTGTGCCGGGCCAATGCAGCATAATCGATGCAAACATGGGGGGGGGGGGGGGGCGGATGCACGAACTGTAAATGCAAAGTAGGAATAAAATTACATAAAATTCTGCCTGGACTGGCCACCGCGTGCTGAGTGTTGGTGAACAAGCGGCAGGCGGAATCATACACTCGCTAGATGGCGCGATTGGTATGGGTCCTGTGGCGTCGGCCAGTGCGGCCCCCGTGGGCCCTGTCGCGTAGGCTCTGCCGCGCAGGAGCAGAGGTATAGTTGAATGTGCATGTTGCACTCTTAGTCTCCTCCACAGCCCCCCGCTGCGTGGCCAGCTCACTCAGCATGCTCAGGTGAACGAGCGGAGGTGGGGCTGTGGAAGAGCCTAGTTGCACTCTCTGCCTTCGACTCACTCCGCTAGCTTGCGTAGCGCCACCGTGCAGGGAGCTTGTGTATGTTGTTATGTTTTCCGGTAGCGTTGCATTGTGGGATACGTCAAGAGTAAATATGGCAGTTTCCGGTCACAATCTGTTTAGCGAAAATGAACAGTTTTATTCCTGTTTTAACGCTGAAAGGACCTAAACAGCATGGACGTCAAGGGGAACGTTATCGAGGAGTTGAACCTTCAACAGAAATATTTGCGATCGGATAACGTTGGTAAAACTCGTTATCTATGTGTGGTACGTTCACTAACAAAACAGTGGGCGCATTTCTTTGCCTTTGGTAACCCTGCCCCTGGTGTAGCCCGGTCCCTGTAGCCCTGGTACTAGTGCTAAATCACCCTGGTACATGCCTCTCTTACCACGCCCGTAAACGGAGCAAGGGCGAGAGCCACGCGATTTCTAATTTTAGGCCTAGTGAACAGCATGTTCACCAGGCCTAAAATTAGAAATCGCGGACTGGTAGCTCAAGTTGAAGGTCCTAACAATAAATATGCACTGTATATTGCAGTGCCTACCCGTCAAGTTGCTCCGTTAGATTCCTGAAGTATCACAGCCCCCACCCACCCTCTCCCAACAATACAGGTGGCACTGGACCATTCCTAGTTATCCAATGCAAACAAGATAATTATGGGATTAGAAGGTGGTCCACTTTCAGGTACCTAGCTGGCTTAATTTGTTATATCTGCTTATGTCTCGGGGTGGGGCACAAAGGACAGTAAGGGTAGGGTGGTTGGGGGGGGGGGGATGCATCTCTACAGAAAGACTCCAGCAGCCAGTTTCCATTTATCATACTGGCGACATGGAAAGCGTGACGTTCAGTTTCTAGACTAAGACAGCCTGATTGAACATCGTCAAGTAATCATCAAAAGTAATCATGATTACGATTACTTGAAAAATGTAATTAATTACGATTACTTGAAAAAATGGAATTGATTACAATTACTGATTATGATTACCCTATGTCTGAGTATGTACAAATGTAAATTTGCTTCACCGTCCAAAAGAAAGTTAATAAATGATAGCAACAAATCATTTTTGATTGCATTCTGAATTAACTTTAAGATTCACCCGAATCCGCAATACTAATTAATCTTTAAATTTACCGACATTATATATTGACCGATATAATATATAACTACAGCAAGCGTGTGGCGACTTGGCCCTATCTAGCAAATAACATAAATAACTATAGTACCATAAAGGCTTCAATAGTAATATACTAAGCCTGTGGCGATTAAACAGGGGGTGTGGTGAGTTTACCAGGAGATTTGGCGAGTTCACCAGAAAATGTGGCGAGTTCACCTGTCGGTGTGTGGTAAGTTAACCAAAGTGTGGCGAGTTCACTTGTGGCCAGTTCATTCTGTGGCCAGTTCACTTGTGGCGAGTTCATTCTGTGGCCAGTTCACTGTAAACCGTGATGAGAGTAGGGTGGTTTGGTGTGAATGGTGTGTGCATTTCATTGGAATAGGCATATCCCTGTCGGCACACCTGGAAGTTCCCTGTCACGTGTTGCAGGTCCCGGGCGGGATACCGAACCTGGCCCAAACAAATGTGCCCAGTGCCAGGCCTGGTCCTGGATACCTGCCTCTATAGTCCCATATGAGACAGTTGTTGCTCCGCACTTGTAGAAAATTAGGGTGTAAGATTTGTTTTTGTGGGCGACTAAGTTTTGTTAACTGCACGATCCATCAAACCCTTGTCATTTTGTACTCTGATACCTAAACTTTATATTTACCATAAAACCCACATACAAAGTATCGCATTACTATCAAGTCTGTTGAAATGAAACTTTCTTATTATTTATCGCACCATTTCGTATTTGGTCATTCTTTACCAGCGGCTTTCGCCAGGTGGCGTTACGCTTATTGCCTGTCATCAGTACCGCTTCTCGCCATGCATATTTGTAAAATGCCATACAGGATTTGATGGTCAGGACATGTGGCGTTGTTTCCCAACAACGTCACATGGGGCTAACCTGACTCCAGAGGCAGAGCCTAGGCCTAGACTGGCTGCAGTAGAGTAGAGGCAGAGCTGGCCTAAATTGGCTAAAGCCTAAATGTTAGTAAAGGCCAGAGCTGACAGCTCGCTGAAAACCAGTGATCGCTAGAGCTGGCATACAATTCACAAAAAGCTTAATTATGTCATTATTGTAGTTATTATGTTTAAATACCTACATAACTGAAAACCTTTTATAATTCAAAAATATCTGTCCAATACAGGGACTTTTGCTAAAGACTCAGCGTTCATTATGTCACAAAGACTGTTGTCCTTGAAGTTTAAACTATCCAATATTAGTGGTTTCACTCTGAGTATCATATGCTGTCTTCAATAGAGTGCTTTCAGGCTGGTGAAAAAAGGTGCTTTGACCAGCCGTTAAAAATAATCATGGTGCCCAAAATAAACTTACGATGGTAAATTGTACAATTTTATCCTTTTTTTTATCATATAAACATTATTTCTTAATGCTAACACTCCATTCCATGGCATTGCTAATTGCCGAATTGGCATTGGCAGCAGACACTCTGTCGCAAATATACTGAAACACATATCATGAAATTTTATAGTTGCCAGGGTGCATACAATGTGCTCTCTGAGCACATTTGTTTATTCTCAACAGGTTTAAATTTTTACAAACCTTAAACATAAACCTTCTATAACATGTTGAGGTTTAACAAGTTTACTTTAACTTCTTCAACAGGTTCAACCTTGTTAACAGTTTGGTTTATATAATGATGTCAACATATTCAACAGAAACCTCAACAAAAGTAGAAATGCATTTCTTTATCCTCAACAGGTTTACGTTGAAGATTCATCAACAAAGGTAAATGTAAAGAGTAAGCCTTCAACAGGTTGAGAATAAACAAATACGTTCAGATGTTTCCACTGGCTATGCTGATGCACCAGCAACTAAATCATTTCATTGTCTGTGCTTCAGTATATATTTCTGCTGCCTATTGAGCATGTTGAGTATTAGCATAAAGAAACATTATTTATGTTCTAAAGAGGATAAAATTGCAGTACAAATATGTGCTTCAGTATATATTTCTGCTGCCTATTGAGCATGTTGAGTGTTAGCATAAAGAAACATTATTTATGTTCTAAAGAGGATAAAATTACAGTACAACTATGTTTCATATTTTTTTTAATGTTGTGGTCTTGATTACTAGCATTATTAATTTTCAGAAGGAGGTTAGGGGGCATGGAAGAGGGGTAGGGGGTGCAGGCCCGGGGATGTGTGATTCGGAAATATTGTTATTTGGGGCTGAACGCCTAGGGACACAATGGATCCCTGTTCATCGACCTGCTGGCAGAACTCCTCAAGGCTGAGGCCAAGATGGTAAAAAACATGTCATCCAGAGGTGTGCCATCGCTTTGACCATTAAAGGGAACCGCCAGCCTGGCCTCTAACGCTGCTTTACTGATTCATATAATACCCAATTGTCTATCCTCCAAATTACAGAATTTTTCTTCCTATCTATAGCTCACAATAAAATTTAGAAGTGACCGCCGGGCACGATTTCGCTGCCTACCCAGGCGGCAGCCCTTTTTGGAGGTGTGTCCGCGCTTGACCAATCAGGAGGCGATACTCTAATTTATTAAAACCGGAAATTGCGCCTATAGGGCTGTACAGTTCTCGCGGGTTCTATTTTCGGTTTAGGTCTTTTGGGGACCAACAAAAAAACACGTGCTCTTAGAACGATTGCGCATCACGCTGGTGCCTGGCTGCAACTGCGTGACGCGCACTCATTGTAGTCAACATTTTAGTGTTGGGAACCGGCCAGCTGCGCGGTTTGTGCGTAAAGAATCTAGTGTGTGTGAAACTATTTTTGTTTGCTTTGGTCCAGGCATTGTTAAATATAAAATCATAATATAGTTAAAGATAAGACATTTATCTCTCCATAATGCATGTGGTCCGTTCGATGAGACTGTTGGAAGCGTTGTATTTTGAGCCAAATCATCGATGTTTACAGTTCTACGACAAACGAAGCACCATTGTCCTCACCTGTTCAGTCCATATAAGGAGCGTTGTTACGTAACCATAGATACCGCGCGCAGACTCGCGCGTATGATGATTATTACGTCATACGACATGGAAAACCCCGCGCAGCACGTTAAATCGCCTGACGCTGACAGTCACTCATGAGACAACCACATTCTTGTTTATCAACTGCCTAACCGCTCATACATTACATAAATATACTCGGATGGTTATAATTCGGATATGCACAGCACTTCATTGGTTAGTTGTGCTTCCAAGGACAGCTTTAGCCGATCTTGTGTGTGAGGCGAGTGAAGGGAAACCACCGGAAGGTAGGCAGCACCTACAGGCCGTTGATGCTAGGCATTGACGCAGAGCATAGCAGAGCATCCCTGTCTCGTGGGGTCTCAATAAGATCCCGAAGTAACTGTACAGCCCTATTGTGTGAGCAAAACAAGAACGCCTGATCATCGCTAATCTAAAGAGCTGCGATTCTAACTCCAATCATGGCATTGTTGCGGAGTCAATCGTCGCAAGACGTATATCAATTTGTTTGGACGGTACTTTTCTATATAAACACTAAGATCTTCCTCTACTGCGAGGGCTTGGAACTGCCGCTGTTCATCTGTAAATCGCGGCCCTGATCTCTCTCTCTGCGAGTGATAACGTAAGGCAGTGCCACATGAATAGTCACAATACGCGTCACTGCTCCCGGCAAAATGGCGCTCTGCTTGACATTGCTGGGGGGGGGGGGGGGGGTTGCCTTAATTTTTTTCTCCTTACCAGTCGGCCGAAACGAAGCGTTAACACTCGCCAATTGAATTTAAGGATGTATACTTTCGGTGCAGATCGCGATTAAATTAGGTTGGACACCCGCTTTAACCAAAGCCTTGTGGACCTCATATGTGGCTGGGAAACCATGGGATGCCTGATGCTGGGTTGCCTGACACCTTTTCCCAGGCGCTGATGTCGCTGGAGCTGACATGGCTGATGCAGCTACCCAGTGACGCTCTCTTCCATTACCAGTTTCAGCTACATATTACTAAATGTAATTGTGCTTGTGTAAATAGAATAAAATATGAACTTGTTTTCTAAACTGGTATCAGCGTCAATTGTCAAAGTGGATGTGATTCATTGAGACTACTGTTCAATAACACCCTGATACTTCATTTATTAGTGATATAAATATACTCAGGCTGTCCAGTAATCCTACTTTTTTCTACTTTTTTGTCTCCATCCTATTTTTCTTACTTTTTCTTCAAAATACCTACATTTTCCTACTTTTTGGTGTTTGCTTCACCAGACGCAATTTCAAAATGTCGCGAATTGCTGTAAAAGTGTGCATATCGCTTCTATTATTGCAAAAGTCAGAGGTATTTTGTTTTTGCATTCTGATATATCTTTAAAGCAACACTAGTGTCTGTCAAGTTTTAATGAAAATACAGGTACAGCTGAGCAGCATATAAGAAATGTTCTAAAAAAGCATTTTCTCAGTGATATAACTTTTTGTCATTTGTAAATCTGGAATTATGTTGCTACATATGCTATTTGAGTCATAATTTTGCTTCTATTTTCCCACTTTTGTCCTACTTTTTCTGTATCTCCATTCCTACTTTTGTCCTACTTGTTCACGAGGGTGTGCTGGACAGCCTGATATACTTGTAAAGTCTCATACTTTAAGCAATATACTTACATGCGCCATCTTAGATTTTTTACATTTTAGAATCAAGACTAAAAGTATCTCAAAAATTATGATGCATATGTTTTATATCTCTTTGAGTCTGTAAAACAAACATTTCAACATAAAACTGCGCGGTCTATTTTTATTGCGCGCGGACGTGATAGCGAGCCACGGTCGACATCACACACAAATTACCGAACGGCGAACAGGCGCGCAGGGATATAGGGCCGGCCACCAACTTCTGCTCCGGTGACCAAATTGCTTCTCTCCGGATAGCCCAAAGGCTTTCAGGATTTAAATTCAAGACAGAATGTACTTATTTGACATGGAGAAGAGGTTGGTAATACAAAAAATTACGGAATATATGGCTTTAAGTCATAAGGTTGATGAAGGCTAAGAGTGAGAGTGAAAGGGTTTATTTAATCACAACCTACCGTTAGCTGCCTTTTTGAAGCCTCATACATATTTGAAGCCACCCTCTGACGTTGGCCTTCAAACCCAGTCAGCATGCACCTGGAAATCATTTCTGAAAAACAAACGGGGCCTCCCTGGTGTAGTGGTTAGCGCACTAGACCGCAGATCAATAGGTCCTGAGTTCGAATCCGGGCTCGGGCACCTAATCTGGGGCATGTTTCATTCCTTCATCCTTCATCGTCCCGGGAGGTTCCTTGGCCCAATTTAGCCTGTATGTGCACAAAAGTGGCCTAAAACACCAACATTCCATTCCTGAAAAACAACATATTATAAGCTGCACCTGAACTTTAGCCTCTCTGGACTCCACACACCCCCCCCCCCCCTCTCCCCTCTCCTTCCTGCTTCCCCCTCGCCTTCCTACTACCCAGTGCCCTTTCCTGTATCCCATCCAGCGAATCAAGCCAATTACTCCAGCGTCAATTTTCTATACAGGCAGTTGCAACATCCGCTTCAGCCTCTGCCATCACACCTCTTATATAGTGTCACACCAGTGGCTGGCATCAATTTCCGTTGTTCTCCTCTCTCCTTCAAATGCACCTCCTCCCCTCGCCATGCTCACTTGAAATTGAGTTTACGATGTAACCCGAAAAGTGCATCATGCAGATGCCTAATAGTAGCTGCGGCTTCAAATAGCCAGTTTAAGGTAATTATTATTTATGATTTAATGAACTTTGCTCACCTGGTATTGTACATTGTAATTGGTATTTCACATTTCTTGAAACTTTAGTTTGGAGAAAGTTTATTATAGAAGGTAGACCAGTGATGGTACATAATACAGAAATGTCATGGGTATTTAAAGTATCAGTCATAGAGACTAGAGGATAGTTTTAATAAGAGTAAGAGTTACAAGGCGGTTGCTCTATATTTTAAATACTAATTTAAGGACTGATGATGACTTCATAAGCAACAGAAAGAAATGTTATATACAGGTTATTAGGGTTTTAGTTATAATATGATTCATGTTTGCAATGTATTATGTCAGAGATTGAAAAATGACTTTGTCTCCCCCTGCTTCCCATCTTCTCTCCCCTCCCCCCCCCCCCCCCCCGATCCTCCAGCCTTCACTCATTGTTCCGGTAATACAACTTTTAAGGTACCGGATGCATGGGTGCAGCATATCATCAATGGAAAATATGTCCCCATCCCAAAAAAGATCTTCAATGACCTGGCACAATGGGATGAGGAGCAACTTCTGGCGTCATCAAATGAAAAACTTCCAAAGGGATGGCAAAGAGTTAGCATTCAAGTGCTCTTAAAGTCTGATGAACTCCTTGAAAGGTATGGTTTCAACTGAAAGAACAGATTCTTTAATGTTTTGCTTCATGTGAAATGTTAATAGAGAGTACCGGTAATGGAATTTGATCTGGCGGTATATTCAATGTTATACATTGAACCATATTTCTGACATGTCAGTCTGATCTTCTGCAGTGCTCTCTCAAAAAACAAGGTTTGGCCTTCACAGGATAATGAGGGGCCGGCGCGATAACTCAGTGGGCTAGAGCGCTCGCATTGAGTGCTCTGGCCACCTGAGAGACTAACGGCACGTGGATCGGTGGTTCGTGCCCTGCTGTGGCCATGTTTGTGTGGTCGCAGGATAAAGATACTATGTCTTTCTTCGTAAAGAGTAGGGGGTTTCCCCCGGGGACATGGCTCCACTCTCCCTTCCTTCTCCCATTGACGCGATATGACCAAACGGGGTTAAAGTGTCCTGAATATTCAACCAATCAATCACAGGATAATGATCAATGAGGGAGCCAGGAGGGTGGAGTAGGGGGTCTAAACCCGCCTTTGTTTAGCCTACTTCTTGACGGACACCCCTCGCCATTGCTCCCACTGGTCATTTGCAAAATCATGGATTTGCTCTATTTGATGTATATGTGTTTTTATTCAGTCTCATTGAGGAGCCACTCTGTGGCGAGAAGGAACCATTAACGTGTGAGTTGGCGGCAGCCCTCTCCCGTCAATATGAGGCCAACTTATGGTATTCGGCGAGACACGAATACCCAACAGCCGTCTGGGATACGGACACGGAACCCAAAACGCCAATACGACGGGTAATTAAAGCGAAACAAGTGTGCACACCTCCTCCTTCTACGTAGCCAGTCAAGCCACACCCATAGCACCTACCTACCTGTACATGGCTGCACGAGCTTCAATGTATTGTTGTAATTGAACCCCCAATTTCGTATTCATGTTTTATACAGATTATTTCTCAGTCTGCCTGAAGTGTCATGTATAGGACACTTTAGGCAGGGCTTCCATTACAAGGTAAGATTGATGAATAAAGATGGAACTGAATAGTAGGCGCATATGAAATGTTGCCAGTTAAACAGATAGAGACATTAACGCCTTGAGCGGTCCATTGGTGTTCTTCATACGCACGTCTATGTTTATTGAGTTGACATCGCAATGATACTGGTGGTATTTTCCAGTCTTGCACCGACTTGACGAGAGAGTGTCTACGTCGCGCGTTCAGATCACCCCGATTTATATCGCTGAAGACTGGACAATCCCTGACCGTGGCAGCTGCGCCGGCACCTTACCCTGCGCCGCCACAGGACCCCAATCCACACCCCAACATCGCCAACCCGTTCGGAGTCTTAGAGTCCTCCCGAGCCTTCTTCGTCGTCTGCCCTTACGCGCAACACTCGCTTTGGGATGCCGTGGTATTCAGCCCGGCCAAGTTCCAGGATAGCTATGCAGTGCTATTGTTCATCGTCTACCAGACCCTCCACGCCTTCCGGCATTTCCACAGCCAGGGACTCTCCATGGGCGAGCTCACCCTGCGGCAGATCTCCATTGACGACTGTTGCTGGGCGACGGCCCAGTATCCACCACCACTGACACCGAATCTGGCGCGCGAATTCCCGGCCGACGGTGCCACCGCCGCCCCGCCGGATGCGGACTGTGGTACCGGTGAGGGATCGGCTCCCTTACCCTCGGAACCCGGAGCAGTAGGCGAGAGTTCTCCCATGTTGGGTAGCACCGTGAGGCCCCATAAGCCTGTACTACAGTCCAACGGTGAAAGCTTCACACACTCAGCGCACGGTCGCTATATCTGGGACCTCACCACGCTGGGGGACCTGCCCTCCATCGTGCAGCAATGGGCTCGCGGGGAAATATCCAACTTTGACTATTTAATGGTGTTAAACCAGCTATCCGGTCGCAAGATGCTGGATCCCAACCACCACCCCATTATGCCGTGGGTGATGGACTTCAGCCAAGCCGACGGCGGCTACCGCGACCTGACCCAGTCTAAGTACCGGCTGACCAAAGGCGACAGCCAGCTGGACTTGACGTACGAGATGCAGGGAGGGTTAAAGGACCCCTTCCAGGTGCCTCACCATATCGCCGAGGTCCTCTCCGACATCACCTATTACGTGTATAAAGCCCGTCGCACCCAGAAGTCGGTGCTGTGCACGCACGTCCGCTCCCGGTGGGTCCCCCACGAGTATCCCGCCAGCATGGAGCGCCTCCAGGAGTGGACTCCGGATGAATGCATTCCAGAATTTTTCACCGATGCGGAACTACTGCATTCCATACACAACGACTTGCCGGATTTGGAGGTTCCGGCGTGGGCGGCGTCGCCGGAGGACTTCATTAGGCGACATCGGGAGGTGCTGGAGGGACCGCACGTGTCCGCAAACCTCCACCACTGGATCGATGTCACGTTTGGCTACAAGGTAGGATGTGTGTTAGAAGGGAGTGAAGGGAGACTGTGTGTGTGTGCAGGGTGACACGTGGCGCCGCGACAAAAAACAAATACGAAAATGACGAATGATACATACAGCAGCTTCCATGTAATAGTTTTCTGGGGTGTTTACGATTTATTCTTGTTTTTTCCAGCGATAAAGTATGCCCAGTGCCTGTTTTTTATCCTTGGACAAAAATTACTTTGTATTATTTAACTGGACCATTCTCCATAAAATATGCTATCGTGGTCGAGTGGTAGTGTCATCGACTGCTGACCAACAGGTTGCGGGTTCACCCCCCCCCCCACCCCCACACCCTGTGTATATGTCCCTTTCAATCGGGATAAATGTGTTTGCATGTGGTATACAATTGTAACTGACGTGGTGTTTACAGCTGAGCGGCTCGGCCTCAGTCCAGGCCAAAAACGTCTGCCTGCAGCTCGTCAACCAACATACGGAGTTGTTGAACTACGGTGTCGTTCAGCTCTTCCATCACCCGCACCCACCCAAAATGGCGTCTGCAGTTGGACGAGAGGTACCAGGCTAATTGAATGAAGCATGGTCCGCGTGGTGACCTGTAAATAATGAAATGTTTAAATGATAACTAAAAGTACCGGGCTAATTGTATGAAGCATAGTCCTCGTGGTGACCTGTAAATAATGAAATGTTGAAATGATAAAAAAAGGTACCAGGCTAATTGTGTGAAGAATGGTCCTCGTGGTGATTTGTACATAATGAAATGTTGAAATGATAACAAAGGTTAACTGTAAACTGAAATTGTTATTTTTAAATTTGTTATTATATCTTTAACAGTATGGGCACAGTGAACCCCCGGTACACAACATCAGATCGTGTGGATTTTGTAATATCAATGTCTTCTGAATACAGTCTATGAATTTACACGTAGCAGTAATTTATAACAATGATAGCGTTTCTTTACTTTTTGTGTATTTACTGATGGATGCGTTTTCACCAGGCTACCGGGAGTCGTGGCAGAAGTAAAACTCTGGTACCCTGCGAGGATCTCCCGATTGGTTCAAATTTTGATGAACCCATGACGTCGCCCGCCTTGAAACAACATCTGAACCCCATCTTGCCATTGGAGCAACTAGAAGCTCTTTACGAGTTCTCAATAAAAACGTCTGGAGTGCTGCCAAAACCGACTGAATCTACCGTACGATTTTTGTTTAGTCCTATTTCTAATAATTTTTATTCCCAAAGGGATATTTCATTATCGGCCAAAGCCCGCCTTGATAGCTCGGTGGGTTCGAGCGCTCACAATGAGCGGTGTGGCTACCTGAGAGCCTAACGGCAAGTGGATCGGTGGTTCTCGCCCCGCTGTGGTCATGTCTGTGTGGTCGCAGGATAAAGATCCCATGTCCTTTGTCGCAAAGAGTAGGGGATTAGCCCGGGGATATTGCTCCGCTTTTCCCTTCTCCCATGGACGCAATATGACCAGAATTGGTTAAAGCGCCCTAAACCAACCATTCGTTATCGGCTATTACACGGTACGGGATGTACGAACACTTCGAGACCGAGTACCTGAGCAGCGCTTCCTCTTCAAAAGGATTATATATACATAATCAACTTTCCTTATAATGCATTTCTTCAGTAATTTAAGGCTTGCGTTTTGGGCAGCATTGCAAAGTCATACATAACTTACATATAATGATGCCTCTGGGGGAAACTTCAAGCTTACCTGGTAATGGATGCGTTATGATTGGTTGCTTGCAGAGTTTGCCGGAGCTGCCCGCCGCGCAGTGTTTGATCGCGAGAGATATGCAGACCATGGGCTGTCTCCTCGTGGAGCTCTTCCTCTCTTCCCGCTCGCGGAGTCTGATGCTGGCGGCCAGTCTGAAGCAGCGCTACCCAATGGCCTGTCACATCAGCGCCATGTACAGACAGGACATACCGCGGTATGGCGTTCAGTGCGATAGATTGAGCGAATATAGTTAATCTGACTACATTAAAGTATCTCTTCATAAGTGTATTGAAATAATTTGTTTATGTCCGTGTACATTGCTTTGATAAATAATGCTTTTGATTAGTAACGACTGTATGTTTATGGCTTTCAAGAAAATGCTGTTGTTCATATTATTATTCATAGTGCAACTTCTCCAATACGAACCCTGTTTATTAATTAATTTATGTCCCATACTTGAACCTTGGTAAAGTGTCTTCCAATATCGTCTGTAAACCGAATATAACGCTATGTCCCAAGCAAATTTGAAGTAGGAATGTTCTACTATATATCATCGATCGTTATGATAGTAGCAGTTATTAGTAGATGGAGGTATTTATGGTGGACACCTGGTGACGTCATATTTATTTTAGGCCAGTGCGAGAGGCCATCGACCTATTGCTGCGGTCCCACCGGAAGTGGGATCCTGCCGAGCGGGATCAGTACGGAGCGCCATTCCATTACGACCCGGTGTCTCCCGACGGCCTCCCGCTCCCAACCGTGGACTCCCTGTTGCACCCGGCCTTCTCCCCCATCCGCTTCCCGCCCTATTTTCGGGGGCTGTACATGGTGCTGAGCAAAATCAAAGTGTTACAGCGGCAAGAGAGCGTCGTGGAGGCGTCCAACATCAATATCCTCGACAAGATACGCCAGCTCAAGAAACTGGCCAATCAGAAGGTGACGCTGATGACTCATTATTTACAGCGCAGGGCTCGGATTTTGCGTACGGACGGCCTGGCATTGCTGCTGCCGTACGCCACCGAATTGCTGAGTAACCCGGTGACGGCGGTACAGGCCACATGGGGGCTCTTTAACCCCATCGCCGAGGTGCTGGGTCCGCGGCAGTCGGCTCAGTTCTTCTTGGCCCTCCTCTTGAAGCTCTTTGACTCCGAACACACCACCCCGAAATACATCAAAATCTATCACCGTAGCTTCATCATCCAGCTGATCATCCGCCTGGGGCTGAGTAACTTTCTCCACGCGTTTGTGCCGCCCTTGATCGAGGCCATAGCGGGGTACAAGAACTTCGTGGAAGAGGATTACATCAACCGGCAGATTAGCAAGGAGGCCGAGGCCCAAGCAAACCGCAGCGTGGGCAACGACAGCTTTGACCTCGGCAAGAGTGTCTCTGATCAGGACGCCGTCGCCCGTCAGTCACCCAAAGCTTCGGAATCCGACGCTAAGGACCCGAGATCCGCCAAGAATGAGGTCTCGCTGGATTCCGTGGAGGACGCCCTGCTGTATCAGTTCGACGACTCCGACGTCAACGAGACGGAGGAGAATGCCCTTCTGGATGAGGTGTTCGACTGCGACATGTTCGAGGACGGGAACGAGGCTCCCGGCAGACGCTTCATGCGCGGCGGCGATGGCGGATATCGCCAAGGAGGCGAAGACGCAATCTCCACCGACTCGAGCGACACCCAGCGGGACACGTCCAGTGGTGAGGGCAGACACGCGCGGTGTGACGACGACGAGGGGGGTGGGGATGGAGATGGGGATGAGGATGAGGACGGACCCGGCCAGGACCTGTTGGGCCGTAGTCTGGGGCGGGTCTCTGTGCACAGCGTCTCCAGGTTCCTCTCTCCCGGCGCCAATGGCGACCCGGAACGCGACCCGGACACCTCCAGCGTCACGGACGAAGAGGACCAATTAGAGCACAGCAAGACGTCCTCCACCAGCGGCGGCGGCGGCGCCATGGTCAAGGACAGTCGTGACGTCAGCGACAGTGCCAGCGCCAGAACAGCCTCATCGAACACGGAAACACTGGAGACAGGGCCTTATAAAGCAAAGAGCGCCGCTGGGCGGGCGAAAAAGCTGGTACCGTCCCTGGTGAGGAGCGAGACCGAAGACTTCAGCACCTCCGTGTCCTCGGTAACCGACTATAACATCTGCCACGTGGCCGCCGAATCAGTCAAGTGGCTGGCTCACCGCCTGGGACCCGTGCTTACCGCCAAGCACCTATCGGGCAACCTGCTCAGGATGCTCATGCTGTGCTACGTTGGGGAGGAGCAGCTGGAAGTCATAGAACGGGAAGGTCAGTGATATCGAGATTATGGGCGAGCATTCTTGAGCATTGAAGTTTCAGAAATGTGACATTGTAGTTGATCGTGGGGAAACATTCCATCTGGATAACGACGTTCGAAACATTTACTGGACTTATAGTCTGACATTGTTAATTGTTTTCCGTACCGTATCTGTCTTCATGCTAAGCGGCAGCGGTGTCTGAAGTTGGGAGGACCCTTTCCCACATAACATAGCAATGCACCGGCTCGGCGAGAAGCTTGTGTTTAACCCTTAGTTAAAGCCATTTTTCTTAATTACACTACAATTGTATGTGTGAAATAAACCTCAAAACATCATATTTCTATTAATGAATATATGATATAATATGAAATATTATGAGACAAAAATTCTTAAAGGAGAAATTTGCTTTATTTCGTTGTTTTAACGGCCTGGGGAGTGACTTCTATTTGTGTAAAATCCATGAATGTGTTCAACATACATGATTAAATATTATATATATTTATACATCAGTCTCTGGCGTCCATTCCTAAGGCCACCCCGATGGCTCAGTGGGTTAGAGCGCTCGCATTGAGCCTAACGGCTCGTGAATCGGAATCGGTCGCAGGATGAAAATCCCATGTCCTCCTTCGCAAAGAGTAGGGGCTTACCCCGAGGACATGGCTCCGTTCTTCCCTTCCTTCTCCCATCGACGCGATATCACTAGAATTGATTAAAGCGCCCTGAATATACAACCAACCCTGGCGTCTACTGCAGGTGATTACTTAAGTGCCGCGGACCGGTTTGTGGTGGGAGACCTGCACGCGGCCCAGGTGCTGGAGTGTCTGGCCTGTATCACCATCCTCTACGGGGAGAATGTCATCCTCCTGCAGTATTTCCAACACGTCAAGGAACTGGTCAGTCAGGGGATAATGTATTTATAAGAGTTGTTACTTATGTTATGTGAAGCATTTATACGTGTTTAGTGAAGTAGATGAAGTTCAGATCAAAGAGTTTTTGTTATCCAACGTTTTATGCAGCAATCTTGCTTTTTTTACATTTTTAGTTTGTTTGATTTTTTTCGTTAAAAAGAAAACAAATATGTCGGATGAACGCAGCGAACATTCTTTGGCGCACATTATTTAAGTATACAAATATTCTTAGATACTAATAAAAAAAAACACCACACGCCACAATCGATCTTAACCTTTGTAGTAATTAATATCTGGTATCAATCAGTAAACCACTGTATTCCGTACAGGTTCAGTAGTAATAGAAAAGTAGTTATGAGTAATGAAAGAAATACGGCTGTCGAGTTTGTTCTCGGAGACTACTGGACATGGGACGTGAATAGACGTGAGTTTGTTTTGCTCAAGATCCAGTCGGCCGTGCGCAAGCTGAACTCTCGGACCGAGGCGGGCTTGGTGAGCTGTGCGGCCCTCCTGGTCCACATGATCCCCTACCTGTCGGACACCACGCTGCTCGATATCCTCAAGGTGAGTCGGTCTCTACATCCTTCTGTAAAGTGGGTTGGTCTCTACATCCTTCTGTAAGGTGGGTCGGTCTCTACATCCTCAAGTTGGGTCGGTCTCGACATCCTCAAGGTGGGTCGGTCTCTACATCCTCAAGGTGGGTCGGTCTCTACATCCTTAATGTGGGTCAATTTCTACATCCTCAAGGTGGGTCGGTCTCTACATCCTTAATGTGCGTCAGTCTCTACATCCTCAAGGTGGGTCGGTCTCTACATGCTCAAGTTGGGTCGGTCTCGACATCCTCAAGGTGGGTCGGTCTCTACATCCTCAATGTGGGTCAGTTTCTACATCCTCAAGGTGGGTCGGTCTCTACATCCTTAATGTGCGTCAGTCTCAGTGGGTCGGTCTCGACATCCTAAAGTTGGGTCGGTCGCGACATTCTCAAGGTTGGTCGGTCTCTACATCCTCAAGGTGGGTCGGACTCGACAATTCGGAATTTGGGGGTCAGTGTCGAATGCCGATTTTTCAAATATGCCTGTGTCGCGTGTCGGCATTTACCCCTTCCAGACCCCTTCCTCTCTAAATTAACGTATATGTATCACGTATGTAGTATATTAGTTGTTCCGCAAGTCCCCCCCCCCCCCCAACAACCAAAAATATCGTAAATTTATCATTAACTGATAAAATTCGAACGGCAATATCCAGTCCAGACTCTGGAAAGCCTCAAATTTGAAAACGAAGATTTAAAGAAAAAAGTGACAGCCCTTGAGGCATACAGCAGGAGGGAGAACCTTGTCATCCATTGGATCGCGGAGTCGGCGTGGGATAAAGAAGATAGTGCTGCGGTCGTCAAAGAAACCATCAAAGCCAAGCTCGAAATCGAGAACGCTGGCGACATACGTCTGCAACGCTGTCATCGTCTGGATCAGAAGCCGACGACGGAGGCGCCTCACCGAAAGCCGCGGCCCATTATCGTGCGTTTCGCATATTTCGACGACAGGCAGAAGGTCTGCAACCACAAGAAACATCTTGCGTTTTCGGCAAGGGCAAGCGGTGCAAAAGCCACAGTAACAGGTAACCGACTGATTGTAAACAGCAAGACATATTATGTTCATACAGTACACGAATTACCAGAGAGTTGGCTGGAGTCTTTTAGTATTGCAGCTAACAAGAGCACCAACAATTGAGACGTAGTGTACCAATGACGTATCTCCGCTGCAATGACCACAGGGGAATACGTGGTTTTTGAGATGGCCCCAATGACATTTGAGTTCAGCCATGAGTTCAAGCGCTGCGTGTAACTCAGTTTTATGTTGTACCGGTTTCAAACTGTTCCGCATCTCCGTGTGTGCCGTCAATACAAACGGTATTGAATCTTAATGACGTGTAAATGAAACTATACAATCGTTGAAATCGAACCATGGTCGCCTGTGTTTGTTTATATGCATAGTTTCTCCAGGCATTATGCATATATTCGCGGCCGTTTTCTTCGTGAAAGAAACGGAAGGTTGTACATGTAAATTTTAACGAGGGATCTCTCAACCGCTGGTAGCGGCTCTTGTGCTATTTTGTGTTTGCCACCTTTTTTTTTGTTGCTTCCTTTTGCCCTCCTTCCTCTACTGTGTTTTGATTCCCTATCTATTATTACTGACAGAAGTCTAAAGACTTCTGTCAGTATACTACTCAGCTCGGTTTGTAAATTTGTTACTGACAGAAGTCTAAAGACTTCTGTCAGTATACTGCTAAGTTCGGTTTGTAAATTAGTTTGTTACTGACAGAAGTTGACGTAGGTATAGTGTCAGTATAGTACTATGTTCGGTTTGTAAATTAGTTTGTCTGTTTGTTTGTTGGTTTGTTACTGACAGAAGTTGAAAACTTCTGTCAGTATAGTACTATGTTCGGTTTGTAAATTAGTTTGTCTGTTTGTTACTGACAGAAGTTGAAAACTTCTGTCAGTATAGTACTATGTTCGGTTTGTAAATTAGTTTGTCTGTTTGTTTGTTTGTTTGTCATCGCATTGTAGGGCGCATCGTTACATGTAGGAATGTTATATTGCACCTAGAGATAGATATGAAAAATTGTGAGGCTAAGTTCGTTAACGGTGTATGTAGGTCAAAGGTCAAGGTCACAGCGATTTTTTGAAAAAATAACGTAAAACGCTCATATCTCCGTTAATATTAGAGCTAGAGACGTCGGATAAAATTGCGAGTGGACTCATCTTGCGGCAAATGTGGTCCCATGTTTGCTTGTAACATAAAAACGGTATGTTCCTATCTTACTTCCGATTCTAGAGCTGGCGCAAAATTCTCTATGGGAATCTCCATGTTAAAAACCTCAATCCTTTATCATTACAGTCACATTTTGTCGCATAATTCAGAAGTGCCTTTTTCAAACAGTACACAAAAAATTTACGTACTGTAAGACGGTACCCAGCAGATGTTGTCCATTGCCTGTGTGATTCGACCCGGAAATGACGTCACAGGAAATTATCAAATATTTCCCCATTGTGAAAGATAGGGATTTTTGGCGTTTACAGGGGCTCCCACGGGCGTCCTATTGAAGCCATCACTCTATGTTTTCAGTTGTAGATGGATACTAGTAGGATGAGCTATTACCGATAAACGCGCCGACATAGCCCGGTAACTTTTCGGTATATAGTCGAACGCGTTTAACATAGGACCCTATGGAGATAATCAAACTTCCTTCAATATTACGTACTTCCGGTTGAGCGATCTCACTCTGCTTCACCACGGTGCGAGATGGGGACGAGTACAGGAGACTCAGGGTAGGCTGACCGCAAACGCGTGTCTCAATTTCGTTTCCATGGCAACCGAAGATTTTCCCAATGATAAAGTATACAAATTTCCTCTAATTTAGAAAATTCGTCAAAAATCGGAAAAACTAACTAGACATTCGATCTTGCGTATAATGGTAGGGAAGATATGTCTCCAGATTACTGTTGGCAGTAAACCATTATTATCTTTTACATCTTATCTCCAGAGTCTTTTCTTCGTCTGCTCGTTTTTCATTTATCCGCAATGATGAAGAATAGCAATTTTCGGTAATTAGGTGAAGATATATCTGAAGGACTAAGAGACCTACCGCCGTTCTAATCAACGTTTTGGATTGAGGGCGCAAATGTTTGTGTTTAGATATTTAGGCGTTGCCGTGCGTCATGCCATGACGTCACCATGACATGATGACGTCATAATTGTATAAACTCTATTACTCGACTATTATCCATCATAGCGACTTGCGGTTGATTTGACGCTGTACCTTATATCAAGGGACAACTGCTGCACCGCGTAACTTTTTTGCGGTACCGAAACGTGTGCGTCAAAACTGACGTCCACCTCGCGTTAAACGGCGCATTGATCTTCAAAGGGCCATAACTCGGTTAATATTTGAGCTAGGGAGCCCAGATTTGGCATGAAGCGAGAGGTATGGTAAATGGCGATAGAATTGCTCTAGGACGCTTAGTTTGGCCGCTAGAGCGCTCGCAAGAGGTGCACCCCCCTTTGCTGAAGCTCCCATCCATTATGAGTCAACGGCGATATCGACCGGCAATGCCTCTGCTTTGCGATGGCCGCCGTTTCCTTAATAGCGACGCTAGAGAGTCGGGACTGGTTTCAAAAGACGGGCAAACGTCGACTTTGGTGAGGAATCCGCATTCGCTTCTAGCCTAGCACGCTTAGTTTTGACGCTGAAGGGCTCCGTAATTTAGCAATGATGAGTCCGAGAACAGGCATTAGGGCGGGACGAAGCACACGTAGATAGTCGGGATTTGGCCGAATTCACTCAAAATGGCGCCCTCTATCTGGGAAAACAGCCCGCGTTGAACAGCAGCCGTTAGATTGTGCTCATCCAGCATCCGCATCGTAGAGGTTCAATTTGGGCCAAATTGCGCTTTCAGCGAGCCCAATACGGCTATCAGTGGGCAGTGTGGGCTAGAACGCCTTCGGATATCGGCATTATTGAGCCCAAATTGGCCATTGAAGGCCATGTTTAGCCCAAATTGGCCGCTGAAGGCCGTAATTATTCCAATTTGCCCGTTTATAGCGCTATTTAGCCCACGTTGTTTGTTCAAGGAGCTGTTTAACCCAATATGCCCACTGAAGGCATCATGTAGCCAGCATGAGGCAAAATCAGCTTATAGTATATGTGTTTCTGCATGTCATCGCCTGTGCCATAGTTTCGGCGCATAAATGGTGAAATGAAGATGAAGTCACTTCTGTCAGTACCTCAGCCTACGGCTGTCTTGTTTGTTACTGACAGAAGTCTAAAGACTTCTGTCAGTATACTGCTTTATTCGGTTTGTAAATTTGTTTGTTTGTGTGTTTGTTTATTCGCTCGATACAGATCGCAATTCAAAACCTACGGTCATCAAACTTCACAGAAAGAAAGATTTGGGAAATAGCCCGGCTAAGTTCGTTAATGGCATATGTAGGTCAAAGGTCAAGGTCACAGCGATTTTTTGAAAAAAAAGTTAAGAACGCGTCTATCTCCCTTAATATTAGGTCTAGAGACCTCGGGTAAGTTTCAAAATGTGCTTCTATTTAAGGCGCATCTTTCAGCCGTTGATCACTTTTTGACGCGTCATACTCATTTTCGAGCTACATGACGTTTTATGTTTTCCGAAAAACGCCAAAGATGACCTTGAACGGTTGTGCTGCGATTTGACCACTTTAGGTTAAAGATATCACTCTGGTGTTCTGGCCTCTCATAAAAATATAAATGAAACTGGCCCCTGTGAAATCTGAGATTTTTCGCATGCGTCATATGACGTCAGGATGACGTCACTTTTGGTACATACAAAAAATCGTCAAAAATCTGAAAAAAATGTTAAAAATACAAAAATGGCGCCGTATGGTAGGGAAAAAGATTCCTAGTTCAGCAGAATAATAAAAACAATATGTTCCAATCTTACTTCCGGTTCCAGGGGTGACGGCAATTCCCTATGGGACCTCCCATGTTAAAGCCCTCAATCTCTCAGGCTGGGGACATTTTGTTTGCCCCGTATTTCATAGGTGCCTGCATCAAACAGTTTCGGGATTTTTTCGTTGGTTAAACAAGGTACCCAGTAACCATGGTCCTTACTAGAGGGAATGCGGATAATAACTGACGTCACAGGATTTGTTTGAAATTTTCCCTATTGTGAAAGATAGGGATTTTTGGGGCTTGCAGGGGCTCCCACGGGCGTCCTATTGAAGCCAACGCTCTATGTTTTCAGTTGTTGATGGATAGTAGTAGGATGAGTCATTAACTATAAACACGGCGACATAGCCCTGTAACTTTTTGGTATATAGTCGAACGCGTTTAACATGGGACCCTATGGAGATAATCAAACTTCCTTCAATATGACGTACTTCCGTTTGAGCGATCTCACTTTGCTTTACGACGGTGCGAGATATGGACGAGTGCAAGAGGTCTACGGTATACCCACGGCAAACGCGCGTCTCAGTTTCGTTTCTATGGCCACCGAAGATTTGCTCAATGATAAAGTATACAAATTGGGTCTAACTTAAAAAAATCCTCAAAAATCGGCAAAACAAGCTAGAGCTTAGATCTTTACGGATGGTGGTAGGGAACATACGTATCCAGATCACTATTGGCAGCTAATCTTTATTATTATTTTTATCATGGCTGCAGAGTCCTTTCTGCGTCTGTTTTTTTTAATTTATCCGTAATGATGAAGAATAGCAATTTTCGGTAATTATGTCAAGCCATATCAGAAGAGCTGACCGTCCTACCGCCGTTCTAGTCAACGTTTTTGATTGATAGTACAAAGGTTTGTGTTTTGGTATTTGGACGTGGTCGTGCGTCATGCCATGACGTCAGCATGACGTGATGACGTCATAATTTGGTAAATGCCATTACTGGCCAATTATACGTCATAGCGACTTCCGGTTTGTTTGAGGTTAAACCTTATACCAAGAGACAACTGGTGGTATGCGTAACTTTTTTGGTGGTACTGAAGCGTGTGCGTCAAAAACGACGTCCAAGTTTACGTTACCCGACTTAATCGCGAGATCGTCTAAGTTTCAACTACATAGGCACTAGCTGAAATCAGTAGGTACATAAGCAGGTAAAGTGAAAAACATTGAAGCTAAATTGTTCATTTTTGTAAGCGTCAGTGACGTCATGTGACGTCACGTTGACGTTTCCATGGCAACGGAACTAAGCCCAAAGTTAAAGTATAGAGAGTCTGGCCAAATTGGAAAATTCAATAAAAATCAGGTGAAGAGAGAGAGAGAGAGGAGCTGTACGACATTGGTGCAAGTTACTTCTGTCAGTCCCATTCAGCCTACGGCTGATTATGGTCTTGTTTGTGTGTTTGTTTATTCGCTCGATACAGGTCGCAATTCAAAACCTACGGTCATCAAACTTCACAGAAAGAAAGATTTGGGAAATAGCCCGGCTAAGTTCGTTAATGGCATATGTAGATCAAAGGTCAAGGTCACAACGATTTTTTGAAAAAAAATCGTAGAACGCGAATATCTCCGTTAATATTAGAGCTGGAGATCTCAGACAAGTTTCACAACGTGCTACACTTTATAGCGCATATTTCGGGTATTGTTTACTTTTTGATGCGTCATGCTCATTTTTGAGCAAAATGACGTTTTCTGTTTTTTGAAAAAGGAATAAAATGACCTTGAACAGTTTTCTTATAGTTTGACCCATTTAAATTGAAGATATCGCTCTCAGTCTCCAGCCTCTCAGAGAAATATGAATGACAATAATTTCTGTCAAATCTGAGATTTTTCGTATGCGTCATATGACGCCACGACGACGTCACTTCCGGTACATAGAAAAAATCGTCAAAAATCGAAAAAAAATGCAAAAAATGCGGGAATTGCGTCATTTTGTAGGGAATAAGGTTTCTAGTTTAACGTATTAAGAAAAACAATATGTTCCAATCTTACTTCCGGTTCCAGGGGCGATGGCATTTCCTATGGGACTTCCAAT
The DNA here is from genome assembly GCA_964019135.1 of Arenicola marina. Classification (NCBI taxonomy): domain Eukaryota; kingdom Metazoa; phylum Annelida; class Polychaeta; family Arenicolidae; genus Arenicola; species Arenicola marina. Next base: position 13,430,924 of record OZ025252.1, on the reverse strand, counting down.
GTTAAAGCCGTCTATCTCTCATGCTAGGAAAATTTGTTTGCCGCGTATTTCAAAGGTGCCTAAGTCCAACAGTGTCAGGATTTTTTCTTCAGTTAAACATGGCACCCAGTAGCCTCGGTGCTTACTAGAAAAAATTTGGGCAAATAATGACGTCATAGGAATTTTTTGAAATTTGCCCCATTGTGAAAGATAGGGATTTTTGGTGCTTGCAGGGGCTGCCACGGGCGCCCCATTAGAGTTATCGCCCTAGGCTTGCAGTTGTAGATGGATATTACTAGAATAAGTCATCAACTGTAAACATGGTGACATAGCCCAATAACTTTTTGGTATATAGTCAAACGAACTTAACATAGGACCCTATGGAGATTATCAATCTTCCTTCCATATGACGTGCTTCCGATTGAGCGATCTTACTTTGCTTCACTATTGGGAGAGATGTGGACGAGTGCAAGAGACCTAGGGTGGGTCGACGGCGAAGGCTTGTCTCAGTTTCGTTTCCATGGCAACCGAAGATTTGCCCAATGATAAAGTATACAAATTCCGTTTAATTTAGAAAATTCGTCAAAAATCGGAAAAACAAGCTAGAGCTTAGATCTTTGCGGATTATGGTAGGGAATATACGTATCTAGATCACTATTGGCAGCAAAACATTATTCTTCTTTTCATCTTGGCTGCAGAGTCCTTTCTTCGTCTGTTTTTTTTTCATTTATCCGTAATGATGAAGAATAGCAATTTTCGGTCATTAGGTGAAGCTATATCTGAAGAACTAACAGTCCTACCGCCGTTCTAATCAACGTTTGGGATTGAGGGCACACATGTTTGTGTCTAGATGTTTGGACGTTGCCGTGCGTAATGCCATGACGTCACCATGACGTGATGACGTCATAATTGTATAACCTCTATTACTCGACTATTATACCTCGTAGCGACTACCGGTTGATTTGACGCTGTACCTTATATCAAGGGACAACTGCTGCGATGCGTAACTTTTTTTGCGGTACCGAAACGTGTGCGTCAAAAATGACGTCATAGCTAACGTGCTCCTAAGAAATGTTGGGTTTGCTTTATTTTCAGCCACTTTGGCAATAGCTGTCGAGTTGATAAGTAGGTATATTAAAGACACAGAAGCCATCTTGAGCATTTTTGCGAACGTCAAATGACGTCATGTCTCGTTACGATGACGTATTATTAGAAAAAAATAACATTCGTAGCGCCATTAACAATGAGTCGAGCAATCGCTCTTGAGAACAAAAGTTCATGTTCACTTAAACTCTAATATGGCATTAAATTGGCGGCCGGAAGATGCGTCACATGACGTGATCGTCACGTCACAGGCACAATCGACGGTTTTACCTGTAATTCCGTTAATATCTGTTAATTGCGCATTGCATATTGCTCAAAATAGAGCCTGCGGTGCGCACGTTGTCGGATGAATGCGCCATTTGGCTCAAATGTCCGGTTATACGCTCTGTTTAGCCCGAATTGTCCCCTGTATAGGCGCTGTTTATCCAAAATTGCCCCCTATATGCGCTGTTCAGCTCAAATGGCCGGGTATATTCGCTATTTAGCATAAATTGCGCGTTACATGCGCTTTATAACTGACAATTACCGCTACATGCGCAATTGAGCCCAAATTGCCAGTTATACGCGCAATTTAGCCCAAATTGCCCGTTATACGCGCTGTTTAACCCAAATTGCCCCTTAGATGCCCAGTGTACCTCAAATTTCCTGTTATACTTGCTATTTGGCCCAAATTGCCAGGTATATGTGCGATATTTAGCTCAAATTGCCAGCCGAAAGCTCTATTTTGGGAACAAAAGCTCCATTTTGCCAACAGAAAGCTCCATTTTGCCAACACTAAGCGCTATTTTGTCAAGAGAAAGCGCTATTTTATCAACAGAAAGCTCCATTTTGCCAACAGAAAGCGTTATTTTGCCAACAGAAAGCTCCATTTTGCCCACAGAAAGCGCTATTTTATCAACAGAAAGCTCCATTTTGCCCACAGAAAGCGCTATTTTATCAACAGAAAGCTCCATTGTGCCAACAGAAAGCGCTATTTTGTCAACAGAAAGCTCCATTTTGCCCACAGAAAGCGCTATTTTGTCAACAGAAAGCTCCATTTTGCCCACAGAAAGCGCTATTTTATCAACAGAAAGCTCCATTGCGCAAACAGAAAGCTCGATTTTGTCAACAGAAAGCTCGATTTTGCCACCAGGAAGCGCTATTTTGCCAACGGAAAGCTCCATTTTGCCAACAGAAAGCGCCATTTTGCCAACAGAAAGCGCTATTTTGTCAACAGAAAGCGCCGTTTTGCCAACAGAAAGCTCCATTTTACCAACAGAAAGCTCTATTCTATTTTGTCAACAGAAAGCTCTATTGGGCATAAGTTGCTCTCCAAAGCCGCCAACTATGCTGAATTACTCTCTGAAGGCTATATTTGGCCCGCCGAAAGCTCTATATATTTACCTCAAATTATGCCTTAAAAGCTCTATTTGGGCCAAATTGTATGTGTAATGGCCTACTTAGCCAAATTTACTCACTAAAACTCTATTTTGCCCGCTGAAATCTTTATTTGATCCAACTTGTCAACTGAATGCACTAATTGACCCCTGATATCCCAATTTGACCCCTCAGATCCAGATTTGACCTCTGAGATCCAGATTTGACCTCTGAGACCCAGATTTGACCCCTCTGAGATCCAGATTTGACCTCTGAGACCCAGATTTGACCCCTCAAATCCAGATTTGTCTTTTGAGATCCACTATTGTCCATACGGTGAGGCGGCTACAATATCCATCAAATGCTTACCATGTGCATGAAAGCAATGAGGGATACAATGTTACATATTTATTATCATAAGCAAATATTATACATACATACATAACATACATAAGGCCTACGACGGCATTTCTCTATGGGAATTCCCATGTTAAAGCCGTTCATCGTGCTCGCTCTTATGCTGGGACAAATGTGTTGATTGTCCCTTCGTCCAATAGTACCAGGATTTGTCCTTTGGTTAAAGATGGTAACCTATAGCCACAGTGCTTAACAAAATGACGCCCTGAAGCCGAATCATTGTTTTGATTTAAATTTTGATCAGAAAAACGAAAAAAAAAAGGCATGCACCGAGTGGGGATCGAACGCGCGACCTTTGGATCCGAAGTCCAACACTATACCCACTGAGCCAGCCAGACAGCGTTAACGTTGGAGCGTCGCATGTGATTCATGTCCAAAGGCCGGGTCGCGCAGTTTCGGGCGTTGACAATATTCGTAAAAGTATAGCTTTCAAAATGTAGTTTTCCCCGCAATATCCTGATATCGGCCTTCCATAAGGTCTACCGCATCACCCCACGCTTCCGCCTCAATCTTTGAGTCGACTCAAACCCCAACGAAACATGTTCACGACGATACTTCGACGTGTGGTAGCAAGTGTTAATGCTTCAAACCGCGCTCTAAACGAACCCGTCATTAGGTAATTAGGCAATGAAAACGGAACTACTTGAGGGTATATAGCATTACTCCGCGGTAATTAGGTACTATGAAAAGCCATATGCACCATTGCATATCAAAAATTCAAAATCACCAGCCTGCCGCTTTCAGTACTTACAAAAAATCATAAAAATACGGGAGTAGCGTCATTTTGTAGGGAAAGTGGTTCCTCGTATAGCTGCAAAGTAAAATCGATACGTTCCTATCTTACTTCCGGTTGCAGGGCCGACGGCATTTCTCCCATGGGACTTTTGTGGCGTTTCGACGTTCAAAGGGCCATAACTCGGTTAATATTTGAGCTAGGGAGCCCAGATTTGGCATGAAGCGAGAGGCAAGTGTAAGGTTATCTTGGTATGGCAAATGGCGATAGAATTGCTCTAGGACGCTTAGTTTGGCCGCTAGAGCGCTCGCAAGAGGTGCACCCCCCTTTGCCGAAGCTCCCATTATGAGTCAACAGCGATATCGACCGGCACTGCCTCTGCTTTGCGATGGCCGCCGTTTGCTTAATAGCGACACTAGAAAGTCAGGACTGGTTTGAAAGGACGGGCAAACGTCGACTTTGGTGAGGAATCCGCATTCGCTTCTAGCCTAGCACGCTTAGTTTTGACGCTAGAGGGCTCCGTAATTTAGCAATGACGAGTCCGAGAACAGGCATTAGGGCGAGACCAAGCACACGTAGAAAGTCGGGATTTGGCCGAATTCACTCAAAATGGCGCCCTCTATCTGGGAAAACAGCCCGCGTTGAACAGCAGCCGTTAGATTGTGCTATTCCAGCATCCGCATCGTAGAGTTCCAATTTGGGCCAAATTGCGCTTTCCAATACGGTATTCAGTGGGCAGTGTGGGCTAGAACGCCTTCGGATATCGGCATTATTGAGCCCAAATTGGCCATTGAAGGCCATGTTTAGCCCAAATTGGCCGCTGAAGGCAGTAATTATTCCAATTTGCCCGTTTATAGCGCTATTTAGCCCACGTTGTTCGTTCAAGGAGCTGTTTAACCCAATATGCCCACTGAAGGCATCATGTAGCCAGCATGAGGCAAAATCAGCTTATAGTATATATGTTTCTGCATGTCATCGCCTGTACCATAGTTTCGGCGCATAAATGGTGAAATGAAGATGAAATCACTTCTGTCAGTACCTCAGCCTACGGCTGTCTAGTTAGGATGTTAATATGTTTGTCATCTGGATATAGGGCGCATGGTAGCAGTTACGGTTGTCAGACTTCATCAAGTGATAGATATGTGAAATAGCTCGGCTAAGTTCGTTATTGGCATATGTAGGTCAAAGGTCAAGGTCACAGCGATTTTTTTTTTAAAAAGTTAAGAACGCGTTTATCTCCGTTAATATTACACCTAGAGAGGTCAAGTAAGTTTCTGAATGTGCTACTAGTTATGGCGCATCTTTGAGCCATTGACGACTTTTTGACGCGTCATACTCATTTTCGAGCTACATGACGATTTATGTTTTCTGGGAAACCCAAAATATGACCTTGAACCTTTTTTTGGCGGTTTGACCAATTTAAATTTAAGATATCACTCTGGTGTTCCGGCCTGCCATAGAAATATGAATGAGAATAACCTCTGTAGAATCTGAGATTTTTCGGATACGTCATATGACGTCACGATGACGTCACTTTTGGTACATTGAAAAAATTGTAAAAAATCGGGAAAAAATGACAAAAAATTGAGAGTGGCGTCATTTTGTAGGCAATGGGGTCCGATGTTGTCTGCATAATAAAAATAGTATGTTCCTATCTTACTTCCGGTTCCAGGGGTGACGGCAATTCCCTATGGGACCTCCAATGTTAAAGACCTCAATCTCTCAGGCTGGGGAAATTTGTTTGCCCCATATTTCATCGGTGCCTGCATCAAACAGTTTCGGGATTTTTTTCTGCGGTTAAACAAGGTACCCAGTAGCCATGGTCCTTACTAGATGGAATTCGGATAAGAACTGACGTCACAGGTTTTTTTCGAAATTTTCCCCATTGTGAAAAATAGGGATTTTTGGGGCTTGCAGAGGCTCCCACGGGCGTCCTATTGAAGCCATCGCTCTATGCTTTCAGTTGTTGATGGATAGTAGTAGGATGAGTCATTAACTATAAACACGGCGACATAGCCCTGTAACGTTTCGGTATATAGTCGAACGCGTTTAACATGGGACCCTATGGATAATCAAACTTCCTTCAATATGACGTACTTCCGTTCGAGCGGTCTCACTTTGCTTTACCACGGTGCGAGATGTGGACGTGTACAAGAGACTCAGGGTAGGCTGACGGCAAACGTTAGTCTCAGTTTCGTTTCCATGGCAACCGAAGATTTTCCCAATCATAAAGATACAAATTCCCCCTAACTTAGAAAAATCGTCAAAAATCAGAAAAACTAGCTAGACCTTCGATCTTTGCGTATAATAGTAGGGAAGATATGTCTCCAGATTACTATTGACAGTAAAGCATTATTATCCTTTTCATCTTTGCTGCAGGGTCCTTTCTTCATCTGCTCGTTTTCCATTTATCCGCAATGATGAACAATAGCAATTTTCGGTAATTATGTCAAGCCATATCAAAAGAGCTGACAGTCCTACCGCCGTTCTAGTCAACGTTTTTGATTGATCAAAAGAGCTGACAGTCCTACCGCCGTTCTAGTCAACGTTTTTGATTGATAGTACAAAGGTTTGTGTTTTGGTATTTGGACGTGGTCGTGCGTCATGCCATGAGGTCAGCATGACGTGATGACGTCATAATTTGGTAAATGCCATTACTCGCCTATTATACGTCATAGCGACTTCCGGTTTGTTTGAGGTTAAACCTTATACCAAGAGACAACTGGTGGTATGCGTAACTTTTTTGGTGGTACTGAAGCGTGTGCGTCAAAAATGACGTCCAAGTTTACGTTACCCGACTTAATCGCGAGATAGAGAGAGAGGAGCTGTACGACATGGGTGCAAGTTACTTCTGTCAGTTCCATTCAGCCTACGGCTGATTATGGTCTTGTTAATATAGTTCTGTATTATTCCCTATTCGTTCATAGAACTGCTATGTTGGCTAGACCACACAAACACTTCGCAAACCCCATATCGGTACATGACATAAAAGACGCACATGTCAAAGTGGTCTGTGTATTGCTCACTACATTTCCACCATGAGTATATCTATGTGTTGTATGAATGTTAGAGGCCTTGGTTCCTCGGTTAAGCGCACGGATGTTGTAGAGTGGCTCAAAGTGAAAAATATGTCTATTTGGTGTCTCCAAGATGTCCATTTCTGTAGTCTCTCGCAGGAAGCACTGAATGACTAGTGCGGTGGTTTGTGCTATGTCAATTCACCCTCTTCACAAGCACGCGGAGTGGCCACTGTTATAAAAAATACTGTTGACCACTGCGTACATGCAGTTGAGAAAGATGAAATTGGCAACTTGCTTATTTTAGATATTAGCATAAACGGTTATCGATTTGCACTTGTAAATGTCTACGGACCGAATATCGACTCCCCCACAGTTCTATATAGATATATATGATAGAGTAAATAAGTTAGATAATGCTAGTATCATCATGTGCGGTGACTGGAACATGGTTTTAGATTTCAAACTGGATTGTATAGGTTACAAACGGGAGAACAATGTCAGAGCTAAGAGACAAGTATCTGAGTTTACTGTTAATCTGGACCTATTAGATTGTTGGAGAATTAGACATCCTAAAACTCGTAGATATACATGGACAAATCAGCAGCGCAAAGGTCAACGCGCACGACTGGATTTTTTCTTAACTTCGACTGATGTAAATGCTATGTAAAGCAAAGCCGATATCAAACCCGACTAGAGGACGGATCACTCACTGGTGTGTGTTGAAATTGATGTATATGCGGCAGAGCGCGGTAAGGGAGTATGGAAATTTAACACCTCTTTGCTCAGAGACCTGGAATATGCTCAGATGGTGAGACGTCTATAAGCACGGTCGTAGAACAATATAAAATTAACCCGTCGGACAGCAATAAGATAGATTTTAGTATTAATGATCAACTGTTGTTTGAGATGATTAAATTAGAAATTCGGGGGCGAACAATATCATACTGCAGTCATAAAAAGAAAATGTGCGATGGGCTTGAAAGCAGGTTAGAAAATGACATCGCTACATTAGAAGAGAATAGAGACAGAGCTCAAAGCACTGTCTCATGTAACACAGATAATGAAATCGACGACTTGAAAGTACAGCTGGAGACACTTAGGCTTCCTAAAGCTAGGGGTATTTTTTTAAGATCCAAAGCTGAGTTCTACGAAGATGGTGAGAAACCCAGTAAATTTTTTTGCAGTCTGGAGAAAAGAAGTGATGTAAATAAACTGATAACTAGGGTTAATGTCGAGGGGAAGGATATCGTGAGACCAGAAGAGGTATTAAACGAGCTAAAACGATTTTATGAGAAGCTCTACTCCAGCGCGAACCATATTAAACAGGGGGAATGTATGGACACATTTTTGACCAATCGTAATATTAAACGGCTCTCAGCAGAGCAACGACAGTTATGTGACAAGGATATGAGTATGAATGAGACAGCAGAAGTTCTACAATCGATGAAAAACAATAAATCTCCGGGTAGCGACGGTTTCCCAGCAGAATTCTACAAATTCTTCTGGAAAGATATTGGTATGTATATGTATAAAAGTATGCAATATGACCTTCATACTGGCTCTTTGTCGACTGTGCAGAAGCAAGAAATTATTACGTGTTTGCCAAAAAAGGACAAACCTAGAGAGTTGTTAAGCAATTGGCGCCCAATTTCGCTATTAAACGCAGACCTGAAACTGTGTTCTGGTATACTAGCAAAACGTATGAAACATATATTGGGAGATGTAATAAGCCCAGATCAAAAAGTTTCTTGAAGGGAAGATATATCGGTGAAAATGCTCGGCTGGTTTTCGACATCCTGCAATACTTAATATCTAATAAACACATCAGGGGCAATCCTTCTGTTCGACTTCGAGAAAGCGTTCGATACGCTCAGCTGGACATATACCGCAAAGGTACTACGTGAATATAATTTCGGCGATACTTTTATCAAATGGTACGAAGTGTTATACAATGACCCAACCAGCCGTGTCATTAATAACGGTTTTTTGTCCGACTGATTTAGTATTAGACGAGGTTGTCGACAGGGAGATCCTCTTTCCCCGTACCTGTTCATTTTAGCTATTGAGCCCCTCGCTATGGCCATAAAGGGGGACGATACAATTAAGGGTATACGTGTATTACACAAACAGTATAAGATAGGTCAATATGCTAATGATACCTTTTTGCTTCTGGATGGAACTAACTCCTCCGTGAGAAATGCCTTGAGGGTTTTTGAGTCGTTCCATGTATGTTCTGGCTTGAAGATTAATATAAATTAGACTTAAAGCTATCCACATTGGACCCAGCCCCACGGGGTATCGAGAAAACCACGACGAAATGCAGTTATCTTGGGTCAGCAATTTTATATTGTTAGGTATTTACTTTGACACAAAACTAGATAAAATGATCACAGTAAATTATTGGCACAAAATCGCTGAATTTGAAAATAGTTAAGAAACGGTAGTTAAACTGATCCATGTTGCATGAGTTCTACCCAACCCTGACGGCCCGTATATCGAGCGTAAAAACAAAGCTGTTCGCACTTTTATCTGGTGTGGAAAAAGGCCCAAGGTAACGTTAAATCGGATGGCTCAGGACTTTAACTGCGGTGGTGTCAAACTGACTCACATTACTTCTTTTTTAAAGGCTATAAAGATAACATGGATAAAGAGATTGATTACGCAGGAGGGTGCTTGGCAGAGTTTATTTAGAGATACAGCCTGTTTAACTATCCTTAAGTCCTGCTAGGAGCTTGTTTCAAAATCAAGTGAGGCCTTCGCGCCCACCTATAACCGTTTCTGGATAGATGTTGTAGCCTCATGGCAAGAATTTAGAAAACAGACCGGCTGTCTGAAAGATGTTTGTGTTCTGTATCGACCTATATGGCATACATATTTCTTAACAAATTCCAACTTAACTTGCAGGGAGAAGGAGTTCACAGAGAAAGGTGTTACGCGTGTAATAGACTTAACTAATGAAGATGGCAATTTTATGGGGTTCCAAGATTTTATTTTGAAGTATAGTCTGAATATTAATTTTGCCGATTTCTACAGCTTAATTCATTGTATCCCACGCAAATGGAGACGCAATATCAAAGAATGGGTCCCGCATATGCCAAAAGTTACAAGTGTTTGTATGAAAATATTGTATGAGTCTCCACTACTTTGTAAAAGGGTTTATAGAATTTTTGCTGAGTCGCTGAGCTACCATAGAAATAATAAAACGAAATGGTCAGAGCAGCTTAGCACCACAATTGATGCAGAAGAATGGACAAGTATGTACACCCTACCTTATAAAACAACTACAAATGCGAGAAGTAGAAGTTTTCAATTTCAAATATTGCATAGAATATTACCCACCAATAAATTCTTATTTATGTGTAAACTTAGCGAAACAGATCTGTGTACTTTTTGTAAAATGTCGTGCGAAACACTTGAACATTTAATTTATGACTGCAAGAGTGCGAGATCGCTGTGGATCGCAATAGATAGATGGTTAAGCCGCAGTACGGAATGTGTACGATTAAACAAAAAAATCAGTTTTACTGGAAGATCAAAGTGTGACTCCCTCTGTCTTGGTCAATCATATAATGATAATTGTCAAAAGATATATATACCAATGTAAATATCGCGATACTAGTTTCTCTGGGGCCATCGCCTGTATTAAATTCACATACGAGCTTGAAAAACATCTATCGCCAAGATTAAAAGCAAAAGTAGAGGGAAAATGGAAACCCCTAGAGTTTGCTCTGTCAAGCAGGTGATTATATAATGTAAGATTACTGTGTGTAAAACATACTATGAAATGACTTTAAATGTGACTCATGTACCGTTTGGGAAATAAATAAATAAAAAAATGAATAAAAAAAAAAAAAAAATCGGTTCGACCATTACTTATCCCGGTGTTCCGGATTTCCCCGATCCAGGACACGCTGCTGGCAGACGTCGTCCTTCAGATCCTGAAGATCGTGTCGTCCACCTACAGCAGCTTTCCGTCGGGGAGCCGGGCTCGCCAGGCCATCTGCTTCAAGCTGGTCGACATCCTATACATCGTCAGCATGCGCATCGGCTTCGACATGACCCGGGAACACATGACGTACACCCTGCAGAAGTTCTTCGCCGCCTTCAGTAGGGTGCACGAGGGGGATTCGAAGGGACCCCCCGGGGGAGACCCGAGTGAGGGCCCGGGGGGTGAACCCGCCACCCAGACCGCCGCGCAGAAAAAGCTTCCGGGTGAATTTCAAGTTTTCGAATATTTTGTTTATATCAGATGTACTCATGACGGTATTGTTCCCTCCATTGCCATCTAACAATTCTGGTCTTCATCTGTACAAAAGTGGCCGGAAAACCCTAACTTTCATGTCCATTTAGCAGTTCTTACTTGTGCCGATGTATCGTGATTCAATTGATTATTGCTTTATATTCTAATGGCTAAATATGGCACCGTATGAGGTATGGTATAAACATATACTACTGATGCCTTGTGCTGTTTTTGCGCACTTAATACGACTTGCTACAATGATTATAACTCGGGTTTGGGTACGCGTGTTTACAGGAGAGAATGCCGGGGATACAGTGATGTATGAGCTAAAAGTGGACAACTATTCTAAAGAGTTGAAGGTGGTGACCCCGGTCAACTGCCAGCCTTCGCCGCCGCAGCCACAGCATCGAAGGCAGAGCTCCCTGGGGTCGCTCAAGTACAGTCTGTCGCCCCTACACGAAGAGCAAGGTACTTTCCATATAAATTTCGTGGTGAGATTCTTCACTTTGCGTTTGGTGTTTTAGTAGGCTCCGTACGGCTTGTGGAAAATTGTCGTGTGGCAAGCTCACTTCCGATGTTTTGTATGTGAGAGACTTTTTTGGGCCCAAATTGAATAATGTTGGAACTGCATTAAAATATTCCCTTGCCAGTGTATTGTGATAAACACACGGAAGTAGCCTGCTGCTCATGGAACGATTTTTGACTTTCACTGATCACGCCTCTTCCAGACGAAGGTCAATTCCTGGAGAAGCCGAAGGATGTAATCCTAAAGGAACTACGAGAGACTTTTACTCCCGAACTGGCCCACGCCGCGTACATCCCATTCTGTCAGCTCGCGGGAGGGTAGGTCCTGCTTGATCCTGACGTGTGGCTCTGACACACTGGTAACATAATTACGTGAGAGCCGTGGCGTGGACGGCACTGGGAATGTGTTATTCGTACCCATGTATGGTGTAAGCTTTTTTTTTTCTTTTTTGTGGGGGTGGGGGGGGGGGCCTAGCAAATCCACAAGTGCGGACATTTCTTTAATCATGTTATTTACAAAACATATCCCCCCCCCCCACCCCATCTTGGTTATTTTGTCACGCCGAGATATAGGAGGTGCAGATTTATGTCTCATTGGTAGGTCTAGAGCAATGAAGTTTAAAGAAGTCACGTACGTCACCTTCTCTTGAGGGATCTGGAACGCTGTAAAGACAATATATAGGAAACAACTCCTAGACGGCACCTGTTCCGCCATCAGTATTCATGGCAAAGAATTATACATATATATAAGAAGAGAGGAAATTCCTCTTCTAATTTACATCCTACGAGCGAGCCGTCGTGGTTCGTCCAGGGCTAGTATACTCAACTACAGACCAAACGGTTGGGGGTTCAAACCTCACCTGTATCTAGAGCCGTTTCACCGAATCCATTCCATTGTCGCAATTAGCAGCCTACTAACATGCGCCATCTTGGTTTTTTCACATTTTAGAATCAAGACTGAAAGTATCTCAAAATTATGATGCATAGATGTTTTATAGCTCGTTAAGTCTGTAAAACAACAATTTCAACATATTTCATATTTCTGCTCCGGGGAACAAATTTGCGTCTCTCCGGATAGCCCACAAGCTCTCAGAATTTAAATTCAAGACAGAATATAATTATTTGACGTGGAGAAGAGCCTGGTAATATAAAAATTACAGAACAAATTGCTTTAAGCCCATGTGTGCTACAAAGTGCCGTAAAGTACCAATCCATTCGTTGCCCCGTAGGATCCACATGGAGCAGAACTTGATCAACGACGACTTGATACGACAGTTGTGTGCCCTTCACGACCAGACGCTGTCTCAGCAGCAGAGGAGCCAGCTGCTGTGTACCCCAGGGGTCGGTGTGCAGGACGCCGGTATGATTTGTTTCGGGACTTTGGGGATAAACTGGGACACTGGTCCGATCATGTCAGAAAGCCGGTATGATACCTACGCGGACCAACCTGGCTAGCCCTGGGAATGTTAAAGCAACTCGTACAGCAATTGTCCATCTGTATAATGACTTTCAACTTTGACTGTCACGGTGTTGCTTATTAATGTTATCAAATGACTCCCTACATGCCTCCTCCTCCTCCTTTCTAGGTCAGCTCCCGCCGACGCCGACTGAGGAACGCGATGTCGTCAGCGGCAGCTTCGGACGGAACGTGTCCTTGTCCGGAAACAGGATCTCCTTCCACGGCGGGGCGGATCCGGCGACCTCTGGCAGGGAGTCCGCCCCAGCCCCCGTCCCCGGCCCCGGGCCGACACCGAACCCCACCGGTCCCGGTCACAGCAGGAGCCCTCGCCTCTCCGGGGACACAGACATTAACGACAAGTTGAGGAGGTACGTGAGGGGGGCGGACTGTTTCTATTGTGGATGATGCTCTATCAGCGGCCGTGTGCTTGTCTTACAATATGTAATAAACTGAAGCGACTGAAATAAAGTGTGTTTGTACCTGAGCGTGGCGATATATGTGATATATATGATATATGTGCGTTATCTCTGTTTGTATGTGTATCTTAATTTATCTCTGATTCTATCTGTATGTTAAGCTATTTCTATTGGTATTTATTTGTATCTGTACCTTAATTTATCTCTGATTCTATCTGTATGTTAAGCTATTTCTATTGGTATTTGTACTTGCAAAATATATGTATCAATGCCTAAGTATTTCTGTAAATATATATTTTTATATGTGGGCCAATATATCTGTTCATACCTGTTCGTAAACATCTCTCAGCTTGTATCCGTGATAATGTGTTTCCATCAGGGCGGCTGCCGCCTACGTACTTAATATTTCTAACCTAGTCCTGACATGAAGAACAACCCTCAGCGCCATCTGAAGGGAGACTGGCTGGCCTATTGGGAACATGAAGTGGGCATGCGCGAGAAAGACAATGCTTTCAGCCTCAAGCAAATCAAACTGCAGACGTACTCAGGTATATGTGTGTAGTCGGAAATGTAATGCTACGATAAAATAGATCGACAGCGACCGTAATGGTCATGGAGACTAAACTCGATAGTTGTATTCCGCTGCTTGTAAAAGGGAGCACGTTTACCTCTAGATTTGTGCAATTTGGAAATATATTCCTGTATATCACCGACGTACATAAAGTAACCGGTGAAATTGTCGTATTCATATCGTTCGCACTAAAAGGCATACGGCGGTTACAATTTTTTTTTCCCGATTTGATTGTGCTATGGTCACCTGAGAGCCTAACGGCACGTGGGTCGGTGGTTCGAGCCCTGCTGTGGCCATGTCTGTGTGGTCACAGGATAAAGATCCCATGTCTATCTTCGAAAAGAGTAGGAGGTTACCCCGGGGATATGGCTCCATTCTCCCTTCCTTCTCCTATTGACGCGATATGACCAAAAGTGGTTAACGCGTCCTGAATAACCAACCAAACCCGATTTGATGGTCCGTATATGTGCCAGAACGCGAAAGTAAGTACTCACAAGATGAAACTTAACATGCGGCGACGAATTATGTCCCCACGCGGAAGGATTCTGACGGTGCACGCGATATATTTCCATGTATGCTTACGCATAACACCACCGCGCAGGTCACACCAGCACCCTTCCTTGATAATGATCGCTGCTGGAGCCTACTGTCCAATGGCGTGCTGTAATTTCTCCTACCCCAATTACACCATCGCGCAGGTCACACCAGCACCTTCCCTTGATAATGATCACTGCTAGAGTCCACTGTCTTATGGCGTAATGTAATGTCTCCTATCCCCATTACACCTCCGCGCAGGTCACACCAGCAGTGTACGATGTATCTACGTGCTGGACAATGAGAACTCTTTCATCAGCGCCAGCAAGGACAAGACTGTCCGACTGTGGTCCCTGAGGAGCTTCGGCGACGGCTCATCGCGGTAAAACCATCGAAATAACCTTTTTAGCGTATTAAACTGTTGTGAAGATTCATTAAAAGACAAAATCTATGTTCTTATTGAAGGCTATGATGTATAAAAGTAGTGTTATGCGGAATTATTCAGCAACATGGTCAGTTTGATTGCATAAATGAACGATAAGAATACAATTTCTAGTGTATCGCCCCGCAGAAATGTACAAGACGAGCATTACATCAATGTTAAACGAGCAGTACGGAGTAGTCATTTGGAAACCATTCGATTTCCTGTATATTCAATCGATCGGTTTGATTTGTTTATGACAGGGACTCTTGTAAGTGGTCCTATTCCGGACATAGGAAGTCTGTGTTCTCCGTTGGCTTCCTGGAATCGACACGCCACGTGGTCTCCTGCGACGGAAACATCCACGTAAGCACCTTGAAAATGTGAAACAAGAGTTTTCCTTTTTTTGATTCCTTAAGTCATGGGAGAAACAAAACAACACTGTATCTTTGAAGGCTTTCTTAACACGAGACTGGCCATTACATATATTGATGGACACAGGCACTGAAGTGCACGAGATGCCGGTTTACCGGCTATAGGACACCTCGATTCGTCAGGAATTCGGCTTTAGAGCCACCGGCAAACAAGTTAAAACATGGTTTTGTGTCATAAATAAATCTTCACAAGTGCGCAGTAAAATATATCTGTATTGGTAGACAACTGCGATTGCCTGTTTGCCGATTTTAAAATAAACATAATATTTGCATGAAATCGATCCCTCGCTCAGATCTGGGATCCGTTTATGGAGAAAGTTGTGGCCATTGTGGACTCGCCGAAGAATGCCCCAGTATCTGCCATTGCAACGCTAACTGCCCCCAGCACTTGCCTCGTCACTGCCACGGTGGATCCAGTCGTCCGGTAAGTCTGTTACCCCTCCCTCACCCCCTGCCATTTCCAGTGCGACAAACCCGGGGTCCCTAATCTTCGCTATTCCGGCTCCCGATTCTGAGTAACGATAGTTTGTGATATAAGCCTGGTGATGTAAATCCATCACATTATTATTCGGCTGATGGTTATTCATAGTAGACTCGTTATATGCTGGTTGTTTAAGTGAGTGGATTCCGTCCTACAGGTTCCTGGATGCCCGCGTTGGGTGTTACACTCATCAGTTCAAATGCACGACGACCCCTGCAGGTAAGAGGGACGCCACCACCACATGCTTACCTTAAGGCATGTTAAATGACATATGACCACATGATCAACGCATGGTCGACCGTCCGGTACCAAAGTGATTAATGAAATCTAGAATTTTGGCCATTAAAGGCTAGATCTATTCTATTATCATCTATTATTCCGCGAATAATGAACGACGTACATTTTATTTATACGTGTCGGAAAATGAATTAAGAATGAGTTGCAGAATACACTGCATAACTAGTAATGTCAGTATATTAGATATCCTATTATATGCCGCAATGTGACTGAGTACACACCGTTTGTTTCCCCTTGTTCGATAGGCTCCGTTCGGTGTTTAGCCGCCAACGACACGTGGTTGGCGGTGGGCTACTCCTCGGGAGTGATATCCACGCTGGACGTGAGGACCGGGGGTCTGATGGCGTCATGGAAGGGCCACGAGGCCGAGATACTGCAGGTCAGCGGTGTGTCACACGTATAGTGCCTATCATTACAGTATAACTGAAGTATCGTGAATGTTATATACTTTGTCAACAACTTTGTTACCATCTCCAATGTGCGATGCAGGTCCACGGAAAAAAGTGATAAATGATTCTTAAGTCATCTGATGTTCTTTATTTTGCAGATGAAGGTCAATAGCAGTGGTACCTTAGTTACGTCTTGTTTTGATCAAAGCATGGCGGCTTGGAATGCCAAGGAAGGACTACGGCAACTGTCTCTCAAAGGTTAGTCAAACTGCTTTGCGTTCACGGTCTAGTCCCAGTTTTAAAGTTTCAATCTCCCAATAATTTATTTGTGCCAAAAAAACGCTTTATTTGTGACTTTCTACAGGCTGCTCGGAGCCGTCACATTGTCTGAGCCTCTATCAGGATTTGGTTATATCTGGCACGACGGTCAACAAGATTGGAGTTCACTCACTGGAAAAGAAGGTCAGAGCGTCATTATGGCAGTATCGTTTGATTGTGTCGTTATAAAGATATATTTGATTATTCAAACATTGACGGCGTTTACCTTTGGGAATAAGCAAGATAAGTACTTTGGTAAAGTAACGGATACAATTCTTTATGTAATCATCTTACCTGTACAAGGGTCTACGTGGGACAATAATCTAAATTGAATAACCAGCACTAAGGAAGGAATCAAACTACACGTGCAATTCTTTTTCAAATATTATTATAAATAAGATGACTGGATAGTGTATATTCTACATAACATGAAAATGTATTGTATAATTGTATACAATATTGATTGATGTATAACAGAAAATGTATTAATCTTTAATAGCTCGTTTTGCGCAGGGTGATTACACAACTTCCAAGCTGAGACCGGACGTGTTTCGCGGCGTACTGACCACGTTGTCCCTGCTGCCGCTCAACAGGCTGCTGCTGCTGGGCGCGGACAACGGAGAGATTCGCCTCGTCGCTTAGTGCATTACCATGGCCTATGCTATGCTCGTACAAAGGTCCAGAACCCGCGCGGTCGCCTACCGCGTCACCATGGCTTTATGCTCTACTGTTACAAAGGTCTAGAAAATCGATTCGTCGCTTAGTGCGTTACCATGGGACAAAGGTCTAGAAACCCACGCGGTAGCCTACCGTGTCACCATGGTACTATGCTCTGTTCATACAGAGGTCTAGAAAACCCGCCTCGTCGCCTGGCGCGTCAACATAGCATTATGTTCTGCTCTTAAAAAGGTCTAGAAACCCGCCCCGTCGCCTAGCTCGTTGCCATGGCTTTATGCTCTGCGCGTACAAAGGTCTAGAAAATCGATTCGTCGCTGAGCGTTACCATGGCTTTATGCTCTACGGCTACAAAAGTCTAGAAAATCGACCCGTCGCCAAGTGCGTTATCATTCTATGAAGTTAAACAGACAATTGTCTTTTGATTGTCTCGTTGTCTTGCGTGTTACCGAGACGGGGTGCTTCGTGAAAGGTCTAGAGATTGGCCTCGTAGTCTAGAACGTTACGCAGACGGTATGCTTTATTCCACCAAAGGTTTAGCTATTGACTTCGTCGTCGAGCTTGAATTTATTAAATTCTATGCCATTCCGCTTGAATTTATTATTTTTCTTATCCCTAAAATGTTTTTGAACATGACTCATATATTTCCCAGAAACCCCTGCGCCAGTCATGCTTTGTTCAAAGATGGCGGATATTTAAATATCGGAATTTTTAATTCATCATGTATATCAATTGAGCCTGTAGAAGGCTGCGATATCTGACCTTATCTGCGTTTCCTTATCAATATTCGACTGGATACGCGTTTGTTTTGCCCGCTTAGACATCATAGTCAGCGTAATATCAACAGGTATACATTCTACAAACGTGTTACTGCAGATGTTCATACTTTGTAACTTGTGACTATATTAAAATATAAAGTGCGCCTACCGAACTGCTTGATATCATATACAAAGGTGTCGTGATCAGTGCCGCCTGATCCTCATCAAACCCTCTCTTCTGATTTCTTTATCATTAGTTCAGTGTATCTGTTGTCTCAGTTGTTTGTATCAACATTCAGTGGAAGTATGAGCTAACTATTTTCGTTCAAAGACAGATATGTACAATCAAAATTGCAATCCAGTGCAGTGAATTAATGCATTCAGGTATGATTGGAATATGCATATCAAATGATGTATGTATGACTAGTACGTATGTTGCCACTGACTTTCAATGAGAGCCGCGATCTATGCATAATCTTATTGGTCGGCAACCCTACTTTTGTCAACATTCTTTTTGCCTCAACAATATAAAGCAAATCGCTATCATAACAATATGCAGTTGACACTCAAATCAACAACTGTCAGCGGCCGATTTGATTCCCTTCGTTGCCATGAGCAACCGTTTAGATTGTCTTGCCCGTTGAAGTACGTGCAATTTCATCCTAGTCGGTTGTATATATGTATGACAGCATGAAGTGAAGTAACATACCTGTATGTGTGGTTAGATGGTGGTCTATGCCCAGACTACCAGCTCGTACCTGCGATGACACGAATTGTATTGTTTACCAGATATTAGTATCAGGGATTTTAAGGCATCGAAAACTAAAGTGAAATCGTTGATATATGATTCATTGCAATGCTTGACGATAAATTGTGAGTGTGTGTGTGTTTGCTGCAGCTCGTACCTGGCACCATTGGCAAATAAATGTCAGAGAACATTGCTTCGTTTTCCAGTGATATGAGTATTATCAAGTCGATATTCGACAATGGGAGACAGTCAATCGGACAAGTTCTAAGGTACATACATGCGACAACTGGGTCCGGTGTGTGGCGAACGTGAGGCGGCAGATGAAAGTGGGCTGACAGTGGCATAGAGAATGCTGGACTATGGATAAATGCGGCTCAGTGACGTGCGGAGGTAAATGAAAGTGGTGGTGGCTGTGGAATAGTTAAGTAGGGACTATAGATAAGAGCGGACTTGTTGTGCACATAGAATTAGGGCTATTGATAAAAGCGGCTCAGTGAATGAGAGGTAGATAGCAATGAACTGGCTGTGGCAGAGAAGTAGGTACTATAGATAAAAGCGGCTCAGTGACGTGATGGGATAGATGGTTGGTTGGTTGTTCAGGACGCTTTAACCACTTTTGGTCATATCGCGTCAATGGGAGAAAGAAGGGAGAGTGGAGCCATGTCCCCGGGTGTAACCCCCTACTCTTTACGAAGAATGACATGGGATCTTTATCTTGCGACCACACAGACATGGCCACAGCAGGGCTCGAAACACCGACCCACATGCCGTTAGGCTGTCAGGTGACCAGAGCACTCAATGCGAGCGCTCTAGCCCATTGAGCTGTCGCCCCGGCCCCTTGATGGGGTAGATAAAAGTGGGTTGAATGTGGCACAGAGAAGTATAGGGCTATAGATAAAAGCGGGATGACTGGCACAGAGAAGCAGGGCTATAGATAAATGCTAGACGACTGTGGCACAGAGAAGCAGGGCTACAGATAAATGCGGGACGACTGGCACAGATAAGCAGGGCTATAGATAAAAGCGGGACGACTGTGGCACAGAGAAGCAGGGATACAGATAAAAGCGGGGCGAATGTGGCACAGAGAAGCAGGGATACAGATAAAAGCAGGACGACTGTGGCACAGAAACTCGGGGCTACAGATAAATGCGGGACGACTGGCACAGAGAAGCAGGGCTACAGATAAAAACGGGATGACTGGCACAGAGAACCAGGGATACAGATAAAAGCGGGACGACTGTGGCACAGAAACTCGGGGCTACAGATAAATGTGGGACGACTGTGGCACAGAGAAGCAGGGCTACAGATAAAAGCGGGATGACTGGCACAGAGAAGCAGGGCTACAGATAAATGCGGGACGACTGTGGCACAGAGAAGCAGGGCTACAGATAAAGGCGGGGCGACTGTGGCACAGAGAAGCAGGGCTACAGATAAAAGCGGGACGACTGTGGCATAGAGAAGCAGGGATACAGATAAAAGCGGGACGACTGTGGGACAGAGAAGCAGGGCTACTGATAAAAGCGGGACGACTGTGGTACAGAGAAGCAGGGGTACACTCAGAGCGGGACGACTGTGGCACAGAAAAGCAGGGATACAGATAAAAGCGGGACGACTGTGGCACAGAGAAGCAGGGCTACTGATAAAAGCGGGACGACTGTGGCATAGAGAAGCAGGGCTACTGATAAAAGCGGGACGACTGTGGCACAGAGAAGCAGGGCTACTGATAAAAGCGGGACGACTGTGGCACAGAAAAGCAGTGATACACTCAGATAAAAGCGGGACGACTGTGGCACAGAAAGCAGGGATACAGATAAAAGCGGGACGACTGTGGCACAGAGAAGCAAGGATACAGATAAAAGCGCTTCAGTGACGTGGTAAGGCAGATAACAGCGGGACGACTGTGGCACAGAGGAGCAGGGGTACTGATAAAAGCGGGACGACTGTGGCATAGAGAAGCAGGGCTACTGATAAAAGCGGGACGACTGTGGCACAGAGAAGCAGGGCTACTGATAAAAGCGGGACGACTGTGGCACAGAAAAGCAGTGATACACTCAGATAAAAGCGGGACGACTGTGGCACAGAAAAGCAGGGATACAGATAAAAGCGGGACGACTGTGGCACAGAGAAGCAAGGATACAGATAAAAGCGGTTCAGTGACGTGGTAAGGCAGATAACAGCGGGACTACTGTGGCACAGAGAAGCAGGGGTACTGATAAAAGCGGGGCGACTGTGTCACAGAGAAACAGGGATACAGATAAAAGCGGGGCGACTGTGGCACAGAGAAGCCGGGCTACAGATAAAAGCGGGACGACTGTGGCACAGAGAAGCAGGGATACAGATAAAAGCGGGACGACTGTGGCACAGAGAAGTAGGGATACAGATAAAAGCGGGACGACAGTGGCACAGAGAAGCAGGGATACAGATAAAAGCGGTTCAGTGACGTGGTAATTAAGGCAGATAAAAGCGGGACGACTGTAACACAGAGAAGCAGAGCTACAGACAAAAGCGGAACGACTGTGGCGCAGAGAAGCAGGGATACAGATAAAAGCGGGACGACTGGCACAGAGAAGCAGAGCTACAGATAAAAGCGGGATGACTGTCACAGAGAAGCAGGGCTACAGAAAAGTGGCTCAGTGACGGGATAGAGGTAGTCTAGTAAAGTTGGAACTATAAACAATTAAGCGACCCATGCAGTGACGTTGGGAGCCCCGGGTAGATAAAACTCTGCATATTTATCGCATTGAGTATAGGTGGTTAAGTATTTATCGTAGTGAGCAGTTGGTTAAGTATCTATCGTAGTATGAGCAGTGACTGATGTGAATTACTTTACAAAGTCATTGATGTTTTATCTTCTGGTGGTCAAAGATAGCAGTTTATGGCCTTGCAAAGCAACAAGCGCAACAATGGATATATATATTATATATTATATATATATATATACAATATATAGTCTGCAGAATTTGGACAGCGAGCGTAGCCTAGACGCGTATGCTCATTGACAAGCCTAACTGTTGGACAGATAACGAAATGACACTCGAGATGCTACGTTTTTCTCTGAGCACATTTCTTTCCGTGCAAGAGATAATTAAGTGTGCAAATATGAAGTAGGATATGCATGAAACGCGCGCGTAGGTATATACCGTATCTACTGCCCGAGTCCTAGCTATTCTAACGACTCTTGACTGTAGGGGAACATGGGGCAAAATGGCCCATCGGGGTCAAATGGCCCACGACAATATCGCGCACTTGCGGTGCTGCGTTTTATGTTTATTCCTGTTTGTTACGTGATACCTTAACAAATCTACATGGGCGCTGAAGCAGACAGCTGACCTTCGTTACCGAGGTAGAAGATTCTGGGCTTTTTCTATCTATGGTAAACACTGGAAGAAAGTAGAGCTCAGTGGATACTAGCTTGGGGGAAAATTGTGATAAATTAACACGATCAAAGATAAGTCTAAGTCAAGCCCCAAACGTAATTCAGATGCGAAATATACTGCGCCGTATTTTTCATACAGCGGTCAAATGTTAAGGTTACTAACAGGGGCAAAATGACCCACGCTGCTTGGGGCAAAATGACGCAGTGGGCCGTTTTACCCACATCCAATTTAATTTGTATACTCTAACAGAAATGATTATCTTTAGCAAACTGGATGATATGTCCACTGAATCGGAACATCTTTGATGATCATGAATCCCACTGGGCACACGACCAGATTTCAACGTCGTTTTCTGGTTGAATTCTCGTAAACTGGTTGATCAACAAGATTTCGACGACATTTCAACGTCATATGGCGACGAGCCCTCTTGAAAAACACTGGTTGTACCCATGACTAGTTTATGACGTAGTATATTCGTCAATTTTCAACTTGATTTGACCAGTAAGTCACAGCAACGCACTTGAGGATAAACTGGTTGACCATGAAACGAGAATGTAACATATCGCACCTAGAACCATAGTCTGGACCCCGGTTCCCAGAGCACAATCCGGAGCCCGGCTCCCAGAGTCATAGTCCGGAGCTGGGCTCCCAGAGCCATAGTCCGGAGCCCGGCTCCCAGAGCCATAGCCGGAGTCCGGCTCCCAGAGCCATAGTCTGGAGCTCCGCTCCAAGAGTCATAGTCCGGAGCCTGGCTCCCAGAGCATAGTCCGAAGCCCGGCTTCCGGAGCCCGGCTTCCGGCTTCCGGAGCCCGGCTTCCGGAGCCCGGCTTCCGGAGCCCGGCTTCCAGAGCCATAGTCCGGAGCCCGGGTCCCAGAGCATAATCCAGGGCCCTGCGCCCAGAGCCATAGTCGGGAGCCCGCCGCCAAGACCCATAGTCGGGAGCCCGGTTCCCAGAGCTATAGTCCGGAGCCCGACTCCAAGAGTCATATTCCGAAGCCCGGCTCCCAGAGCCATAGTCTGGAGCCCGACTCCCAGAGTCATATTCCGAAGCCCGGCTCCCAGAGCCATAATCTGGAGCCCGGTGCCAAGACCCATAGTCAAGAGCCCGGCGCGTAGAGCCATAGTCCGGAGCCCGGCTCCCAGGGCTATAGGGCTGTACAGTCACTTCGGGAACTTATCGAGATCCCAAGTGACGGGGATACCTATGCTCTGCGTCAATGCCTAGCATCAACGGCTTGTACGCGTTGCCTACCTTCCGGTTGTTTGCCTTCCCCCGCCTCACACACAAGATCGGCTAAAGCTGTCCTTGGAAGCACAACTACCCACTGAAGTTCTGTGCATATCCGAATTACAACCATCCGAGTAGATTTATGTAATGTATGAGCGGTTAGGCAGTTGATTAACCAGAATGCGGTTGTCTCATGAATGACTGTCAGTGTCAGGCGATCTAATGTGCTGCGCGGGGGTTTTCCATGTCGTATGACGTAATAATCATCATGACGCGCGTGTCTGCGCGCGGTATCTATGGTTACGTAACAACGCTCCTTATATGGACTGAGCAGGTGAGGACAATGGTGCTCCGTTTATCGTAGAACTGTAAACATCCATGATTTGGCTCAAAATACAACGCTTCCAACGATCTCATCGAACGGACCACATGCATTATGGAGAGATAAATGTCTTATCTTTAATTTTATTATGATTTTATAGTTCACAATGCCTGGACCAAAGCAAACAAAAATAGTTTCATACCCTCTCGATTCTTTAGGCACAAACCGCGCAGCTGGCCGGTTCCAAACACTCAAAAGTTGACTACAATGAGTGCGCGTCACGCAGTTGCAGCAAGGCACCAGCGTGATGCGCACTCGTTCTAAGACCACGTGTTTTTTTGTTGGTCCCCAAATAATCTAAACCGGAAACAGAACCCGCGAGAACTGTACAGCCCTATAGGCCGGAGCCCGGCTCCCAGAGCATACTCCGCGGAGCCCGGCGCCCAGAGCCATAGTCCGGAGCCCGGTTCCCAAAGCACAGTCCGGAGCCCTGTGCCCAGAGCCATAGTCGGGAGCCCGGCGCCAAGACCCATAGTTCGGAGCCCGGCTCCAAGAGTCATATTCCGAAGCCCGGCTCCCAGAGCCATAGTCTGGAGCTAGTGCTAGCCCAGCGCGCAGCCAATCGAAGTGACAAGCGACAAATATATCAACAGATGACGTGGTATTCACCCACAAAGTGACACTAGTCCCATTACAGTGGAGGGGTTTCAAATCGCTGAGGATTTGCAGGCTGCACTTCAGGACCCTGGCCGAGCGGTAGCGATGCCAGGGCTGCGTTCCGTATCATGATCGATCGCCGCGAACATTTTTGGTCACTCCGAACTTGCTACGGAACGACATTGGTCACAGCCGATTTTTATTTTTCCCAGAATTCCCGCGCGAGGGTTTGTTTCAAAATGGCGCACAAGGAACAAGATGTGTTGCTAACCGCCGTCTTGGATGAACTTTTTGCGATTGGTGATATGGCTAGCTGTGGCAGTTATGTGTCGGTACCTCTATTGGCGTCCGACGAACATTTTGTGTCTGTGGGACAGTATTGCGTCTTCAACACACTGCTCTAAATCCTTTATTAAATTTCTAAATGCATGAAAACAATGTTGCACTCAGTGTCAGTGACACTGTCACTGACGCTTAAGTCTTCACGGTGAGATACGGTCGTGAAGATTCATATCTGCATAGCCACAGCAAATCAACGTGCAGAGAAAGGCCAGAGGGGTGTGGGGGGCATTCGTCTATGTAAGCTAGGGCATGCCATTGTTTCAGCATAGGTCATGTATTTCAGGGGCGGATCTATTGTGGGGAGTCAACCGGCCATGCATGCAGCCCTACCCCCCACTTTTAGGGCAGAAATTTATAACCTATGAAAACCCAAACTGACCCCCCTATCCGGATATCTGGATCTGACCCCCCCCCCCCCCCCTCCCCCTAACCAGATATTTGGGATCCGCCCCTGTAGTATGCATGTTTAACATTTCACTGCAATAATGCAGGTTGTGAGCTCTATCATGGAATATGGACTGGAGGGTCCACATCGCCTACTGCTTGTTTTATTAATAGGCAGTGTGCAACTGGCCGTTTCCCCCCCTCACCCTATTTTTGTATCAGTTAATTTATTGTGCCTGTGGTAATATGTAGGAGTTAAATTCATATTTGAATGTCATTATTATTTTATTACCACATAGTATTTTTTTCTCCTTTGATATCTATACTTAAGGCTCTAAAGTCTACTATATTAATATTTTATTTTACTCCTGCAAAGAGAACTATTGTTCACACTAAATTAAACCTCCTTATTTAAAGTTTAATGTAACAATGCTCTGTTTAGTGTTGATGACCATTTATCTAACTCATGTATGTATCACTCTCTTACAAACTCTTTACACGAAATGGCACCACACTGGAGCACCTGGCCACAGATGAGCCCCATGCCAATGCTATGGTAAGAATTACTTTTTTGATTGAGCCTGCTTGCTGTGTACTGCACAATAGAGGACTGGTGTAATTTTCCATTGAAGTAACGTTATAGATATTTGAATACAGTTAAACTTTCACAGGGTTCATACTTTGGCAGCATTGATTTAACAACATACTGGTAATACTTTGGTCTTCATTATCACTATTTGACAGGAAATAATTGTATGCTCTGTTAGCGGTACATTATTGGTAATAATGTGGTCTTCATTATCACTGTTTGACAGGAAATTATTGTATCCTCTGTTAGCGGTACAGCATAAATAAAATATAAATTGGATATTTTTGTTCCTGCAGGTACTAGTAGTGTGTTGAACGGACCTTGCGACACTTCATCAAGTGGCCAGATGTACATGTGCAGTGTACATCGCAATTCTACCACGCCCAGTATAGATCTCCTGGAGTGAGCAGTGTGAATGGCACCCATATTGCCATGGCGGGACCATCCAACATCCGGGATTTCTTCATTAATAATGGAGATTTGTCCGTCATTGAAAAGACATTCAACAAGACATGCCTGTAATGAGGCTGATGTGGAGAGGACAATATGAAATATATGAAATATTTTTGCATGTGCAACGTGAAAAATATCCCGGTGGTGATCATGGCGGCATGCATGGTGCAAGTCATTTGGAGCACAAAAATGGCGAATTCATCGACATCTTTGAAGAACGCCAGCGTTTTTCACATTGTTACCTTATCTTAATAAGTGGTTTTTGTGTACTGCTCTTTAATTCCCTTGTCAGTTCAGAGTGCCATATCGAAAGATGATAAATGTTAGTGGGTGTCTTCGCTTGTCGCAATAATTGATATATCATTTAGCAGGGAAATCAATACATACTTTTGGCCAACCCAGTGAAACCATTGGGCACCGACCATTGTATGCATCTTCCGGATATGCAACTTAAAACTGCTTGTCAACGTGTAGGCGTATTCGTCTAGTCATTTTCTCTTACTTGATTGTATGTATTCGTTTAACTGTCCATGGATGTCTTTCGATCACGCTTTGTATTAGTCTCCATTCTACAATAAGCTGGAACACAATGCGGTTGTTTTAAAGTTTCTTTTCATTACGCACGGAAATACGATTCGAGTTGTACTATAGCGACTTTACCAACAACGTGGTGAAGACAATCGGCCACCATTCATTACACAAGCAGATTGTTTGAAATGAAAACACGAGGCAAGGCGCCTGTCCACAGTGCATATTTATTTTATTTCTTAATCTCGAACATAATGCGAGCGCGACAGGAGTTTCTGCATCTGTTGCTGACTCCAAGAAAGTGTGGAACCACACTGGGGCTCGCCGGTCACTTTGGGGTCTGGCGGCGAAGTTTCTATGACACTGGTGTGGAGCTGTAGTCGCCAGGCTCCTTTACCCATCGGCCATTATGTCACATGCAACATGAATCACATCACACCATTATGGGCTCCATCAAAGTTGTACAGTAAATATCACTTACCACCCAGCTAACAATATAACGTTCGCGGAACGTTATGCGAACGTTAGCCCAGAGTTAGGAAAACGTTATTAAATCTCGTTCCAAGAACGTTATCTGGGAAAGTTTTCCTGAGGTTCTGCGAAGGTTAGCAGATAACGTTATGGGTAACGGTCCCCTAACGTTCCGATAACGGTCCCCGAACGTTCCGATAACGGTCCCCGAACGTTCCGATAACGGTCCCCGAACGTTAGCCCAGAGTTAGGAAAACGTTATTAAATCTCGTTCCAAGAACGTTATCTGGGAAAGTTTTCCTCACGTTCTGCGAAGGTTAGCAGATAACGTTATGTGTAACGGTCCCCTAACGTTCCGATAACGGTCCCCGAACGTTCCGATAACGGTCCCCGAACGTTCCGATAACGGTCCCCGAACGTTAGCCCAGAGTTAGGAAAACGTTATTAAATCTCGTTCCAAGAACGTTATCTGGGAAAGTTTTCCTCACGTTCTGCGAAGGTTAGCAGATAACGTTATGTGTAACGGTCCCCTAACGTTCCGATAACGGTCCCCGAACGTTCCGATAACGGTCCCCGAACGTTAGCCTAGAGTTAGGAAAACGTTATTAAATCTCGTTCCAAGAACGTTATCTGGAAAAGTTTTCCTCACGTTCTGCGAAGGTTAGCAGATAACGTTATGGGTAACGGCCCCCTAACGTTCCGATAACGGTTCCCGAACGTTTCGATAACGGTCCCTGAACGTTCCGATAACGGTCCCCGAACGTTCCGATAACGGTCGTCGAACGTTTCGATAACGGTCCCCTAACGTTCCGATAACGGTCCCCTAACGTTCCGATAACGGTCCCCGAACGTTCCGATAACGGTCCCCTAACGTTCCGATAATGGTCCCCGAACGTTCCGATAACGGTCCCCGAACGTTCCGATAACGAACATTCCGATAACGGTCCCCGAACGTTCGTAAAAGACAAAAACAAATCAAATTGTTTTAAATTTGATGCTTTATTAACTCTAGAACTGGCAATATAGTGTGGGCAGCCGCCTGCTTGTGTGGGCAGCCGCGCCGGTCAGTGTGGGCAGCCGCTCCGTCCTGTGTGGGCAACCGCTCCGGCCAGTGTGGGCAGCCGCGCCGGCCTGTGTGGGCAGCCGCGCCGATCAGTGTGGGCAGCTGCTCCGTCCTGTGTGGGCAGCCGCGCCGGCCTGTGTGGGCAGCCGCGCCAGTCATGTGGCTAGCCGCTCCGTCCTGTGTGGGCAGCCGCTCCGGCCAGTGTGGGCAGCCGCTCCGGTCAGTGTGGGCAGCCGCGCCGGTCAGTGTGGGCAGCCGCTCCGTCCTGTGTGGGCAGCCGCTCCGTCCTGTGTGGGCAGCCGCGCCGGCCTGTGTGGGCAGCCGCGCCAGTCATGTGGCTAGCCGCTCCGTCCTGTGTGGGCAGCCGCTCCGGCCAGTGTGGGCAGCCGCTCCGGCCATTTTGGGCAGCCGCGCCGGCCCGTGAAGTGCTCATGTGTAGGCAGCCGCTCATTCGACGGCAGCCGTGCCAGTCTGCGCAGCTGCTTTCTGCAAAATACATTACCCCTCGCTTTAGTCTACGTTATAAAGACTACTAAGGCAGCAGACGAAAAGACAATCTGTAACCGAGGTTTTGCTACGGTTTACGGTTAGGGTATTTTAGAAAATTTGTATTTGGCTTATCTTTCTGCCTCTATGTGGGGCATATTTCAGCGTCTCCGCCACAATTTCTTCATTGTCGGCCGCGCTGGCATTTTTGTGGATATAGTTTGGGCAGCGGCGCCGGCCTGTGTAAACCACTAAATGCGAGGGACAGCAATTCAACGGACATTGAAATCTGAGAAAAACTATGTACATGTAATACGTTGGGCGAATGATGAACAACGGTAGCACAGTTCACAGCGTTGTTCTCATGTTCGTGTCCTTTCGCTTCGGATCTCAGTGGATAGTAGACCCGGAGTGCACGATACGTGATCCAAAACACGTGGTTGGCTAGCAAGCCGCACAACCTCAACTGAGCTCGAGAGCCAGTGCACTTGCTAGTCCTGCCAGCGCACCCGACTCAGGACTAGCCAATCAGAAGGTGTCTGGCGCTACCCGCCCGCCACCAACCTACTGAAGCCCCCCCCCCCCCCTCCCCACCCCACACCGACCCCCTATCCCCTTTCTTAAGCAATTGGGATTTGAATGAAATGTTTTCATGTTTCAAATCTGTCACTTAATTCCATTGGGTTTCCCATATTCTTTGGGACCAGGGCCTTGACATCAAGGCCCGGGTCGGAGGATCGAGATGCGTTTCGGAGCCACAATGTATCCAGCCCAAGCCACTTCACCTCTCCGCAGGTGGCCTGTCGTTATCAGCCTATTAAGTTAAGTAGCACCACCCCTTCCGCTCCGCCCTCCGTCGGTGAACGTGCGACCTGGCCGCCGATTAAGTTGACGGCTGGGGGAGAGCGGTGGAGGAGGGGGGTGGATGGCGGGGGCGGCGGGTAGGGGTGTTTGTGCAGGGGCTTGGTCAGTTGGTTGGTCGGGCGATTAAGTCGATACAGGGTGTTAATTGAGTGGTTCCAGTTAAGCGGTTTAACATTCGATCGGGGTGGTCGCCGGTCGACATGGCAGGGAGGCCATTTTTTATTTCTTGGAAATACCACGCAAACTATATACAACGCTAAAGTTCTGGTCAAGAGAAAAATATTGGTGCTAAGCTTAATTTGAGTGATCTACGATGAATATTAACGAAGTTGTAACGATTTAGACCTTCTAACTTTTCTGCCGGTTTTGTGACATTTTTAGGAACAAACTGTTTTCTTTAACAAGCTCTCTCAACGCCCGATACACATAGAGATCGGTGAAGAAGCAAGGCACAGCTAGTTCAGTGTTACGTATTCTAATGCTATATCTCCCCATGCAAAAACATTTACTACAGGTTGGCCAATACAAGTACTTGAGGCGAGAGTGCAATAATCGTATGGTTGGGTAACTCACGCCAGAAAAATAATTCCATGTGGCCCGTAGTACATTGTCTCAGAAGGCAAACAGCCGGCGAAATCGTTTGACGTCGCTAGAGATGGTGTTAAGCGGCTTAACTTTCAAGACAAAAAAGAGATGATGTGAAAATTATTTATTAAGCTGACACTAACAATGGTAACAGGATGCACGATTACACAACACATTGCCTTTCAATTGCATCGTGCTAATGCTGCTAATACCAAGACCCCCCCCCCCCCCCCTTCCCCTTTCCTTCACCGCCACACTTCTCCGCGGCCGACTTAATCGACGGCCAGGTTAAAGCGCTGTCAGGGCATCTGGCAGCTGCGCCTCCTTATATACCCCTCCCACACTCCCGCCCCCCCCCCCCTCTCCCTCCACAACATATCTGTCTGGACCACAGGCACAGTAAATCAGTGGAGGGGGAGGACGAGGGGGGGGGGGGGGTAGGGGGTCCCACAACGTATACTAAACACATAAGGTGTCCAACTACCGCTGGAATTGAGCGACAGGCACCCGCTTCAATCCCCAATATCGCACATTTACCGCGCTTGACGGGCCCCGTAAACGCCTAAGTCCGACTTCTAAGTATAATTTATTTATTTCATCCATAATGTAAGCGAGACCTGTACTACCGTGTAGTCGCGACAAATAAAGAATTATGCAACCACAACAACCAACTCCGGAACAGATTGAGCAAGCATGGCTGACATCGCGAGAATTCGCCTGCAAGAATTTTGACCTCCCCCAAGCCTATGAAATGTGCCTGTTCGCCACTATAAACGCCTCGTTTTGGACAGGGTTTGATTGATAACTATGCCCAATTGACCAATTGGCGTGTAAGAATCAATATCGATCAAAACAATATCGATTGGAATCGGACACGATTTGACCTTGAGGAGTGAAAAATGGGCCAAAATTGAGAAATCAGTAACATGTTTTCGATCCGTTCGATAAGAAATAATGCTCGTCTGCGTATTATATATGCATTACCGGAACGCTAAGAAGGCGTACTATGTAACTGCCTATAGGGTACAACCCAAAAGTGCGAGGAAAAGACTTAAAATCAAGAATTTTCATTTTCCCGCCCAAACCTTGATATTGGCGGGAAAGTGGCGTCTTTGCTATTTATAGCTACATTAAAGATATTTTTGCAAATGTTTTCCTCGCTTATTGTAGTAGACAATGCCTTCTTACCTATTTGATGCCTTTCCGGATGTTTTTTGGCTCATTTGAAGGTATTTGACCCCTCGGAAAGGGGAACATATGTCTTTTTCTACGAACATTTATTGCCTACTTTACATATTAAGTGTTAAATGACAATGAGGAATAATATTATAAACATGGTATAGGGCCAGAACATGGCAATAGTGGTACAAGTCACATGAAGTCTCTGCCAGCAATATTAAGGGCGCTGTGGCTATTTACAGGAGACCATATGTTATGTAAACGTTCGATTTTGCCCATGTTTTAAGCCGTGTGACCCTCCAAATGACCGAAATTAGGTGTTGTGGATCTTAGGGAATAAAAATACCGTAATTTTGAAGGTAACACAGTTATCTTTTTTATGTTCTAGATAGAACACTGTCTTTTCATGTTCCCATTCTGAAAATATGAGGTTTGATGAAAGATGAAAAGTCAAAGAGTCAAATTTTGTCACTGAAAATTGTCCAAAGAAAGTTAATTTTGTTAATGGAACATGCGTTATGGTAGCTAAAGCAGCCAGTTAAACAAGTAATTTCACGGTATGTTCAATAATACTGTCTGACCGCCCAGTGTGAGTAGTTCAGCCTTCTCCTATAACAAATGAGGTCACAGTCAAATGTAGAACATTAGTCCCAATATGCAAAATGAACGATATTTGCAATGTTTTCTTACCCTTGCCATTGACGTTGACGGTGATCCTTCTAGTATTTCATCTAATAGGTCAAGGTTAATGATTACTCGAAGATGAAGGTCATACCCAGGTGGGAATTATTTTCCGAAATTGGTGACATTTGTTTGATGATTTGGCCAATTTTGACCTCCACCTAGCCTATGAAATATGTCTGTTCGCCACTATAAACGCCTCGTTTTGGACAGGGTTTGATTGAGAACTATGCCCAATTGACTTGCGTGTATGAATCAATATCGATCAGAACAATATCGATTGGAATCGGACACGATTTGACCTTGCGCAGTGAAACATGGACCAAAATTGAGAAATCAGTAACATGTTTTCGATCCGTTCGATAGGAAATAATGCTCGTCTGCGTATTATATATGCATGAACAGAACGCTAAGAAGGCGTACTATGTAACTGCCTATAGGGTACAACCCAAAAGTGCGTGGAAAAGGCTTAAAATCAAGAATTTCCAATTTCCCGCCCAAACCTAGATTTCGGCGGGAAAGTAGCGTCTTTGCTATTTATAGCTACATTAAAGATATTTTTGCAAATGTTTTCGTCGATTATTGTAGTAGACAATGCCTTCTTACCTATTTGATGCCTTTCCGGATGTTTTTTGGCTCATTGGAAGGTATTTGACCCCTCGGAAAGGGGTACATATGTCTTTTTCTACGAACATTTATTGCCTACTTCACATATTAAGTGTTAAATGACAATGAGGAATAATATCATAAACATGGTATAGGGCCAGAACATGGCAAGAGTGGTACCAGTAACATGAAGTCTCTACCAGCAATATTAAGGGCGCTGTGGATATTTACAGGAGACCCTATGTTATGTAAACCTTCGATTTTGCCCATGTTTTAAGCCGTGTGACCCTCCAAATGACCGAAAATAGGTGTTGTGGATCTTAGGGAATAAAAATACCGTAATTTTGAAGGTAACACAGTTATCTTTTTTTATGTTCAAGATAGAACACTGTCTTTTCATGTTCCCATTCTGAAAATATGAGGTTTGATGAAAGATGAAAAGTCAAAGAGTCAAATTTTGTCACTGAAAATTTTCCAAAGAAAGTCAATTTTGTTAATGGTAAATGCGTTATGGTAGCTAAAGCAGCCAGTTAAACAAGTAATTTCACGGTATGTTCAATAATACTGTCTGACCGCCCAGTGTGAGTAGTTCAGCCCTTTTCCTATAACAAATGAGGTCACAGTCAAATGTAAAACATTGGTCCCAATATGCACACTGAACGATATTTGCAATGTTTTCTTACCCTTGCCATTGACGTTGACGGTGATCCTTCTAGTATGTCATCTAATAGATCAAGGTTAATGATATACTCGAAGATGAAGGTCATACCCAGATGGGAATTATTTCCCAAAATTGGTGACATTTGTTTGATGATTTGGCCAATTTTGACCTCCCCCTAGCCTATGAAATGTGTCTGTTCGCCACTATAAACGCCTCGTTTTGGACAGGGTTTGATTGAGAACTATGCCCAATTGACTTGCGTGTATGAATCAATATCGATCAGAACAATATCGATTGGAATCGGACACGATTTGACCTTGCGCAGTGAAAAATGGACCAAAATTGAGAAATCAGTAACATGTTTTCGATCCGTTCGATAGGAAATAATGCTCGTCTGCGTATTATATATGCATGAACAGAACGCTAAGAAGGCGTACTATGTAACTGCCTATAGGGTACAACCCAAAAGTGCGAGGAAAAGACTTAGAATCAAGAATTTCCATTTTCCCGCCCAAACCTTGATATTGGCGGGAAAGTAGCATCTTTGCTATTTATAGCTACATTAAAGATATTATTGTAGTAGACAATACCTTCTTACCTATTTAATGTCTTTCCGGATGTTTTTTGGCTCATTGGACGTATTTGACCCCTCGGAAAAGGAAACATATGTCTTTTTCTACGAACATTTATTGCTTACTTTACACATTATAAGTGTTAAATGACAATGAGGAATACTATTATAAACATGGTATAGGGCCAGAACATGGCAAGATTGGTACAAGTAATATGAAGTCTCTACCAGCAATATTAAGGGCGCTGTGGCTATTTACAGGGGACCCCTATGTTATGTAATTTTTTGATTTTGCCCATGTTTAAGCCGTGGGACACTCCAAATGACTGAACATAGGTGTTGTGGTTCTTAAGGGATAAAAGACCCATAATTATGAGGGTAACACAGTTATCTCTTCATGTTCTGGATAGAACACTGTCTTTGTATATTTTCATTCGGAAAATATGAGGTTTGATGAAAGATGAAAGATGAAAAGTAAAAGAGTCAAATTTTGTCACTGAAAATTGTCCAAAGAAAGTCAATTTTGTTAATGGAAAATGCGTTATGGTAGCTAAAGCAGCCAGTTAAACAAGTAATTTCACGGTATGTTCAATAATACTGTCTGACCGCCCAGTGTGAGTAGTTCAGCCCTTCTCCTATAACAAATGAGGTCACAGTCAAATGTGTTATGGTAACTAAAGTAAGCCAGTTAAACAAGTAATTTCACAGTATGTTTAATAATACTTTTTGGCCGCCCAATGTATTTGGGCCCTTATTCTATAACAAATGAGGTCACAGTCTAATGTAGAACATGGGGTGCACAATATGCACAAAAAACGACAATCGTAACCCTAAATAGCGCGCATAGCGTGCATATTTTCGGCTGATAGCGCAATATATGACATCCCAGGTTTGCGTAGTCTATTGCTCTGTTATTATACGTTATGTTGACTTCCGTTTCAGTATTGTTCTCGTGACTGGAGCAAATAGTGCAGTTGGTTCATTTTCACCTACTTTAGGCAACAGCTACCATCACTATGATTTCATAAGTAGGTATAATAAAACCCATGCCGCTGATATAATTTCTCGGCCACGCCCTAATTGACGCCAAAACGACGCTTCTCTAAAGAAAGTATTCTCTTGCATATTTTGCTTAACTGATTGCAGCAATCACTGTAAATGAAAAACGGTAATATCTGGGATATCATATGCCACATATACTAAAATGTAACGATCGACGTTATGGACAGAGTATAAAAGTTAATAATGTATATCGAGAAAAGGTACATTCGCAAGGCCAAAAGCAATTACTTCCGTGCAACACGTGCAGCTAATGAATATCCAATTAAAGAACCTGATAACCCTCCCTAGCCCCTTTTCTGTGCTTTGCCAGCCCGAATGTAATCCCCATAGCCCCCCGCTGTTAGTTGCTCCAGCCAGCCCGAACATCCACATATTTAAATGTCACCACCTGGCCACACACCCACACACCCACATCCGCGTAGTTTAAACGTATAGCAAGATTCTTTCTCTGTCGCGAGTTGCGTGCTGTTTGTGTGCAATGCGTGTGCAATGTGTGCGGCAAAGTGTATACAAATCAAGGGGTGTATTAAAATCTGGCTAGGGCTCAAGTCACCAGGATCTTGGAGGCCTAGCTTGTGTGGCTTATCACATTTTCTTTCAGCGTTGATGCACTCACTCTTGTAGTAGCTTGATCACGCCTGACACCCAGATCAGAGGAAACATAATCCAGCTAGACGCTCTCTTAGCCCCTCCCAACCCCAACCCCGCCCCATTCCATACAACGCTTTATAATAGCCCCTCCCACCCGCAACTCCCCCATCTCTCCTTCGCCTGAAACCATACACACGCTATAATAGCTGCCCCACCCCCCCCCCCCCCCACGCCGCGCAGGGAGTAAAGAAAGTGCTGCACGCATGAAACGCAGCCCGGCAGAGACCCCTGTGTCACGTAGCGTACTCTCTGTCCGGCGCGTCTGCCCCCGGCCGCAGGTCAGCCAGTGCAGAGGGGGGGAAACATTGGCGGGGGGGATTACCGAACGAAGCCCCAGCAAACGCGTACCAACAAATGCTTATGACCGCATTAAATTTAAGCGAGACTAACTAATTATAAGGTATAATATATAAGTATCTATATAAATACATATCTGTACATGTGTTGGCTAAAGGCATGCTTTAATCTTTATTTTTGTTTGATATCGTGCGACCGTGTTATATACATATTACAAATACATCAACACAAATATATAAACATATTGATATAACTTCAGTATTTAATTGAATACTTCAGTCAGGTGTCCTGATCTCTAATATAAGCGCCGGTCTAATATTTGCGAGGACACATAGCTTGTATTTTAAGCGAACAACACATACAGCGGAGCCACGGATCGGGGCAAACCCCTAATTTATAGCGAACACCCGGTCATAGCTATATTCAGCACCCCCCCCCCCCCCCACCTCTCGCCTTTTTCCTTAACCCACGTGGATCGATCGGTAATTCCAAGCTTAGCTAAGGGAACACTTGGTCATGGCTATATTCAGCATATGAGAATATGCCCGGAATATTAGGGATAAAGATCGCTTGCGTTAAAGTGATTATATGCAAGATATGTAGTCTTTTGAAATCGCAATGGGTGTATCATTTCAAGAACCACCTTAGTTCAGGACACCGACTAAACAATATGTGAGCGATGTGATACCCAAGCGATTGTCAGCGATTAGGTACCATTATCGCTGGAGACGGGAGGCAGCAGGGTCCAGATGTTTCTGTGGTATACCAGCGTACGCAGCAATGGGTGAGGTGTGCACATTTAGACATGGGCCGATTGAAGGATGTGCCGCGATCAGATAAGAGATGCGTACGGGCTGGCTAGCACGCTGGGCACTTCCCTTGGGACTTGTAGCTGATAGCGCCTGTCGAGACCTACATGGACCGCAGAGGCCGGTTAGCCTACAGTTCATACCCCCGCCTTCTCCACCCCACTCGACGTACAACTTAATTGGTTTACCAGACTTGTCGGACCAGCCGGCGGCGTCCTCCGAGGCTGTAGCGCACCGGTCATATGTTAATACCATACATAATATATCATAGAAATGACGACAGGGAGTTATTGCACTACGTTTTTGGCGTTTGAACGTATCCGTAAACGTAACCCGATGCGCATTACGTCACCAGAACAAACCTACATATATATCTATGTTTGCGGAACAGCGTATAAGTGGCCTTTCTAACATTTTGGCCGTCAGTTTCACAGCCCAAAGAATGACCTAAATATTTTCTTTCCGCTACGAATGCATATCTCAGATTTTGCAGTTATCGGGCGAGGATACGTCAAAGATGCTTGTGCACGGTATTGAGCCTGACTCAATTGAGTATTGACTGTTCAGTTAATTGCTATTCGCTTTCTACGTTGATCGCATTTTTTTGAATTTTTCTTTTTTTATGTTTTGCTTTTAGAGAAGTGTGTATGTGTGAACAGATAGGGGTGGTGGGACAGGATGCTACCCGTCGTGTATCCCAAGATGTAGCGAAGCGCACAGAGGGAGGGGTTCGAGGCCGGCGGGGTCGGTTCGCGCCCAATGCAGTCAGAGAGTAAAGGACTTCCCTTGTCCATATACAAAGTTGGGGCGGAGGCAGGGTTTTATGACCCATACAGCGGTAGTGGGGCTGGCCGAATTAATGGGAGTTGTAAATGCTGGCGTCATGACTGGGCATGGTGAGAGACTTGCACAGATTCAAACTTGTGTCAGTAATTGTGCTCCATGCTTTAGGCTTGCCTAGTTGGGATTTCATCTACTGGATAGGCCTACATTCAGTTCTATCTTGGAATTTATCTATTAGAAAAAGAAAAAAAAATGGGTCTACCGGTTTATTTGAGTACATGTGCCGGTATCTACAACCATGTTATGCAATGTCATGATATATCATGATATACCTTTGCCAAAATACCATGGTATACCATGGTATGCAATGTCATGATATATTATGATATACCTCCGCCAAACTACCATGGTATATCATGATATACCATAGTAAATCATGGTATCAAATACCATGGTATAACATGGTATATACCTCCGCCAAAGTACCATGCCTATTTACCATGGTATACCATGGTACTTTTTCATAAGGGAGCTGTTTGGGGATATTTCTTAATCAAATCCTAAGTGGAAAGACCTCGTATTAGGGCAGATCGACGAACACATTTAACTATATGGAAAGGAATGTCGCAACAGTACAGGGGCAAAATTTGGGCCTGATGGGACGATAAATAAAGTTAGATATGGGACCCAGTGCAGCAACGTGGGCTAAATGCATCAACGCGGGGTCATTTGCGTTTGTTATCTTTTGTAATACGGTAAAACCTCCCTGCCCGACCACCTCCCTAACCTGATCGCCTCCCTAACTCGATCGATTTTTTCGAGTGCCGATGGTCGGCATATGTCTTAGCATTGCAACAGTATTCTATAACCCGACCACCTCCCTACTCTGTAAGCCAATCGATCATTTCGGTCCCAAAGCCCCATTTCATATTCCTGCAGTCGATCGGTTGTCGGCTGGCGGAAGGATTAGTGTCACCGGCTGATTGCAATTAGTAGAACACACACATTCAGGCCATAACGCCTGTGAACTGGATAACACTCTAGAAATGTGTGAAGTATGTTTGCATGTTCGGGCGATATACCGCCTGCGAACGGCATGATCTTTGATGAACTTGTTCACAAAGCTCCCTCTTGTTTTCACACACACGTGAGATACAAGTAGCGGCTATATATGGTATGGATATTGTCTTATGAGAAAGAGTTTCCACTTTCACGGAAGGTAAAACTCAAACTAAAGGTCAATACGAAGGAACGCGAGGGCAAGATCAATCAAAACAGCTTGCTGATATCTTTGGCATTGGAAAATCAACAGTTTTTGCTATGTTGATTGGTTGATATTCTGTAACCCGACCACCTCCCTAAGTCGATCGATGAGCGGCAGTCCCGTCCTCGGTCGACTTAGAGAGGTTTTACTGTACCATTTATAACCCTGAATTACAATCCGGCCCCAAAATGTCGAAACCTGAAAACTCACTTTCCCATCTTACCCATAATTTGCAGATATCTCAGATTTTTACTCTATACGCTTGTTTACAGTTTCCATCATAAAATATTTTATCTCAAATCGCTATTCGCCCATTTTTACATATAGTATGTAATATATGAACAATAGTGTTACATTATAATCCTAAAATGTTTCAACGTTCTCAGAACGTTTTTGGAAGGTTACATTATAACCTAACATTATTCATCGTTCTAAAAACGTTTTTGGAAGGTTACATTATAACCTAACATTATTTATCGTTCCCAGAACGTTTTTAGAAGGCTACATTATAACCTAAAATTAGGCAACGTTCCCAGAACGTTTTTGGAGGGATGCATTATAACCGTAGAAGTTATTCAACGTTCCCAGAACGTTTTTAGAAGGTTACATTATAACCTAAAATTAATCAACGTTCCCAAAACGTTTTTGGAAGGAAAGATTATAACCTAAAATTAAGCAACGTTCCCAGAACGTTTTTGGAAGGATGCATTATAACCCTAAATTTATTCAACGTTGCCAGAATGTTTTCGGAAGGTTACATTATAACGTAACATTATTCACCGTTCCCAGAACGTTTTTAGAAGGTTACATTATAACCTAAAATTAATCAACGTTCTCAAAACGTTTTTGGAAGGAAAAATTATATCCTAAAATTAAGCAACGTTACCAGAACGTTTTTGGAAGGATGCATTATAACCCTAAAATTATTCAACGTTCCCCAAACGTTTTTGGAAGGTTACATTACAACCTGAAATTAATCAACGTTCCCAAAACGTTTTTGGAAGGTTACATTATAACCTAACTTTATTAATCGTTCTCAAAACGTTTTTGGAAGGTTACATTATAACCCTAAAATTATTCAACGTTCCCAGAACGTTTTTGGAAGGTTACGTTACAACCTAAAAATAATCAACGTTCTCAAAACGTTTTTGGAAGGATCCGTTATAACCCTTAAAATATTCACCGTTCCCAAAACGTTTTTGGAAGGAAAGATGATAATATAATATTAAGCAACGTTCCCAGAACGTTTTTGGAAGGATGCATTATAACCCTAACATTATTCATCGTTCCCAGAACGTTTTTAGAAGGTTACATTATAACCCTAAAATTATTCAACGTTCCCAAAACGTTTTTGGAAGGTTACATTACAACCTAAAATTAATCAACGTTCCCAAAACGTTTTTGGAAGGTTACATTATAATCCTAAAATTATTCAACGTTCCCATAACGTTTTTGGAAGGTTACGTTATAACGATAACGAAGTGATAACTTTCGGGTAACGTTAGCATAACGTTACGTGTTTGCTGGGCACCAACTTAGTTATTTCCGGGTTGCTTATTGGCAGTATATGTCGTCATGGCCACTATACTTCCTGTCGGTCAGGAACACATACTAACCGTCATATGTGCTGTTACAAGCCAGGGTTGCCCTTGCTAGGGTTTCATTTGTTACTGGCCTCATAGGACAGAGAAATTCCCCTACACAACCGCGCCAGTATACCACGTTTACACATTTACCTTTGCATTCTTTCATCAGCGCAGAACTCTCAATGGTATGACAGGAAAACAATGCCATCTCTAGTCTATTGCGTTAATTAAGAACACACAATAATTTTGTACCTAAAATTACCGATACGGTTTTGATGCTATGCTGTGACTGCAATCTTAAACAGCAAACAACAATGCAGTAATGTAATTTTCAACGTTAATAATGACCATTTTGGCATTTGAGCATATACATTAATCCAAATGACAATAGGGATATGGCTATTGCAATGAAATACATACCCACTGCTTAAGCTACATACAATTGGTATGCACATGCACCAAACCTGTGCAAATGAAGTGTTAGGGGGTAAACAGGCCACCAAACAAATGCCTCATTAAATCAGTAGAGGGAGGCCCATAGACGGAGGGAGTAGGGGAAGGGATGGAGCCTAAGGGTACCACACACACATATTATATATTCAATGTGGTCCCCCCCCCCCCCCATCCCTCAACTGATTTACTGTGCCTGGACCCATGGCATGGGGCCAGGCCGGTATGAAATATGCCTATAAACCTCAGACTCAGGCTCTGTGACAGGCGCCTGTGGCTGTGCATTGTCCCATTGACTAAGCTGGGCAGTTTCGGTTTTCACGTTTTTATGGTAAATTTGAGTCCTATACCACAGGTGGCACAACTTTTCATACATACAACGTACTTATCGGATAGAAACTTGTTTGGTCACACATCGCTACTACAGGGATGGTCTAGTCATAACGAGAAATCGGTGAATATAATCTTGTAAGTCGCACACTCGTAGCTTCTGGCGGCCATGCTTGTTATCCTCTGCTCTTGTAGCGCCACCGTGCGGGGGCTTGCTTTTGATCGCGGCGTACCATACCCCACTTCCGGTTCAAAACTGCACGAGTCCTTGACCAATCCGCCAAGTTCAATTCCTTATTTGTCGTTCCGCAGTGAGTGCGATCGCGATCGATCATGATACGGAACGCACCCCAGGGTTGAGTTGCGGAGCACGCTCGACCGCCGCGAACATTTTTGGTCACTCAGAGCTCGCTATGCAACGACATTGGTCACATCGAACTATTTCCATTTGTTGCGGGGATATCTACTAAATAAATGTCCTTACTTTGGAAATAGCAGCACAATCTAAATAGTGTAAATATTGATAAATAAAAGATAACTATAAAGCATCGATATTTACGGGTTATCCCCACTTATTTGAGAAGAATCGTCGTCCAGAGTTTAATATTATCATGCGGGGCTGCTCTTGATCGCGGCGAACCATATCCCACTTCCGGTTCAAAATTGTACGCGTCCTTGACCAATCCGCCAAGTTCAAATCCCTATTTGTCGTTGCCGATGGCGTGCGCACGCGATCGACACCCATGTGCAACGCACCCCTGCAGGGCTGCGTTCCGTATCATGATCGATCGCCGCGAACATTTTTGGTCACTCCGAACTTGCTACGGAACGACATTGGTCACAGCCGATTTTTATTTTTCCCAGAATTCCCGCGCGAGGGTTTGTTTCAAGATGACGCACAAGGAGCAAGATGTGTTGCTAACCGCCGTCTCGGATAAACTTTTTGCGATTGGTGATGAGCCTAGCTGTGGCAGTTATGTGTCCGTGCCTCCATTGGCGTCCAACGAACATTTTGTATCTGTGGGACAGTATCACGTTGCCAACACATTGCTCTAAATTATGTATTAAATTCCTAAATGCATCAAAACAATGCTGCACTCAGTGACACTGGCAGTGCGGGCCGGGCAGTGCCAGTCTGTCCGTAACAGTCAGTGTCACTGACACTTGAGTCTTGACAGTCAGATAGTGTCGTGAGGTATACTATATCAGTGTATATGCACATCAGCCACAGTAAATCAGTGTACAGAGAAAGGCCAAAGGGGTGGGGGGCGTTCTTCCCTCTAAGCTTAGACTAAGGGCATGCCCTTAATTGTTTCAGCATAGGTGTAACAGTATTTTATGTCCAGAGAGACGTACGTAAGCCCTATTATGGAATATGGATCGAGGATCCACATTGCCTACTACTTTGCAACTCCCCCACCCCCCCATTTCTGTGTCAGTTAATTTACTGTGGCTGTGGTAATAACCTTATGTAAGATTTAGATTCATATTTTTTACAAATTTCACATTCATGTCATAATTATTTTACTACTGTAGTCGCTGAACACCACCGGGTTTGTAATAATGGCTTTATTGCTGTAAAATACAGATGACAATAACAGCTCCGGTCTGGAGGCTGGCTGTGAAGGGTATGTCTATTGACGTCCGCTTCATCACATCGTCACAATAACGGCTGCCCCAGCAAACAGGGAACATTCCCGTAACAT
This sequence comes from Arenicola marina, assembly GCA_964019135.1. Lineage (NCBI taxonomy): Eukaryota > Metazoa > Annelida > Polychaeta > Arenicolidae > Arenicola > Arenicola marina. Next base: position 13,388,063 of record OZ025252.1, on the reverse strand, counting down.
TCGCTAGAGATTTCTATTTGGTTGCTTACCGAACATTAGTCAGTAACATTCGGAGAACGTTCTCCTAATGTTCCGGAGAGTGAAAAAAGTGATATATGTCGTTAATAAATCCTACATATATACATCAGTTTCAACGTTACCAAGTGTATCTGGCCACTTCTCCGCAATAATCGTCTCAATTTAGGCTAGGTGTGTCGTGACATTCGCTAGAGGTTCTTATTTGGTTGCTTATGGAACATTAGTTGGGAACATTCGGAGAACGTTCTCCAAATGTTCCGGAGAGAGAAAAAAAGTGATATATGTCATTGATAAATCTTCTATATATGTATGAGTTATAACATTACCAAGTGTATTGTCACTTCCCCGAGAACCGCCCTGAAGAGGGCGTTCCGATTAAGGTTTAAGCAGTGAACACACGGTCCGTTTTTTTGCATGCGTCGCTGCGTTGTGCGTTGTGCGTCGCGCGTCTTTTGCGAACACACGTGTGCGTTTTTTTATTGTCCGTCTTGTTGTCCGTCGCGTGACCTACATTTTCACTCGCAGGCGTTTGGCCTAGATCAGTTGTGACTGGTAGGCCGCGGAGTATGGACACAAACAGCGACACCGACTTGGAGGACGTACAGAAAACAAGTGACTTCTCAACCAGACGCACAATTAAAAGACTAATTGAAAACTAACTATGCAGTTGAGCACTGGTTGAATACTAGAACTTAGAAACTTTAATTTTTTCCGGTCGTGCAGCTCTACAGTCAACCGTTGAGCGCGCTCAGAATTAATAGAATTACCATGATACATCATGGTAAACCCTGTTATTCTATTATAATTCCAAATTAGGAGAATCAATCAATACGAGAATACGACTATGAAAATAAGTAGGAACACTAGCGTACCGGCTATGCAATATCCCCGGGGGAGGGGGATGCTTATTGCCGGGTTTTCAGTAGGGATTTTCGCAATAAAAGGCCCCCCCCCCCCCCGTTTGCACCGCCAAATTCGGTGGCGGGACTCGGTGGCGAGTCCAAGGGAAAAGATATTTCCCTTCCGAGCGGATATTTTGGCGTGAAAACGTTCGAGCCGATTTTCAAGGTGAAATGTCCCTTACGAGCGCATCTTGGCGGTGAAGTAGGGGTGCCCCCCCACCCCCCCAACACACACACACACACCTCGCTGTAAAACATTAGTGAGATTTGCAGCGTGCCACAGCCCGCGAAGTGAGTAGTGCGCCACCAGGCGGCAGTTGCCGCCTATGCGGAGATCGCAAGGCGCATGCGCGAAGTTTGAAAAATGTCAAAAATGTTGCGGAAAGGCGAGCTGAGTCCTACGGCATGTCTCTACGATTAGCTTATATTCACGAATATTTGCTTATTTATATGACTGAAAGGTATGTATTTATAAATAATATACTGTATAGAACCTGAAGACGTCCAGATTCGAGCGTGACACCACAACAAAAGGCGAACAGGAGTCTTTATACATTGAAACTTGTTGATGAAATGATAAGTTTAGTCTTGTTAGTGACAGTTACACTGTGTTAGTGTGTATGCCCACTTGGGCCGCAGGATGTTTCGGCCGCGGGACATTTCGGCCGCTAGGGAGGGGCGGAAGGTGGGGTGGGGGAGGGGGAGGGTTTTGCGTTGGCGCCTGTGCAGCCACTGGCACAGTAGGAACCCCAAACCGCGGAGGGAGTGGGGGCTCGACCTGCCCCCACCCCCCCCTAGCCCTGTTGCATGCCCCTCCCTGGCTTATCCGCTCTGGGGAGCGGGCCGAAGGTCTCCTTTAGGTGCGAGGTCAAGAGAGCCATGTGTCAAGGCTACCCCCCCCCTCCCTCTCTCTGGAGTTTGTGGTTCCTGTACCTACATGCCCCCCTATGCCATAGCCATAGGCTGTGGTACTGCCACTATGGCACTAGTCTGCAGCCAGTTTCATGAAACCTTTGTCTGTTCTTATGTGTATGAACAAAGATTGTGACTCATGTGACTACATTTAGCAGAGCTGGCCTAGCCTGTGTGAGTGATGAAGTGGCCAGTCATGAGACTCATATGTCCTGTGCATTCCTCTCGTTAACATATTGTTAAGATACTTAGTTGTTACTTACTGTTACTTGGTGTTTTTGTACATGTGTCTACGAGTGCCTCAGCCCAATAGCCCTGTCGCATGCCTCCTCCCAATTATTTGGTGGTGTCGGTGTGGTGGGGGGTTAAAGGCCACATGCCTTTCTGTTACTCAGGGAAAAATCTGGGAATTGTTTTTGCATTTCATGTGGGAACTATATACTATGGTATTCTATGTTTTCAGGCTATTCTAGGCTATTCTATTCTATTTATAACATTCTCTTTGGTACTTATTTTGCTTCCTGCATTCTGTAAAAATTAATGTTGTACAAAGTTTCGTAAGTTAGCCTTCCAACATATAAGTATCCATGTCTTACAATGTTAAACAGCCTTGGTAAATGATAATTTACTAAGACGATAAGTGTATCCTTTATTACAGATCAAATCAGGGGAGAATTTCCTGGCAAAGGTGTAAAAGAAATGTGCATGTTAATGCGAGAGAAGATCAGCAACACTGTAAAGGCTGGATAATAAGAAGAAAAATGAAAAGATCTACTTGTTTTAGAAATTGAAATGAATATATATTTATAAAGGATTGTTTATATATGTTTTATGCATTGAATAGTAGTTGTTTTAAAGTTGAGTAGTAGTTATGTAGTAGTTGCGAAGTGCTGCATGATGGTGCATCTCATTTTGAGGTGAAATTTGTATTCGTTAGAAAAAAAAGAATACTCTTATCAATTCAATTATAACAGTTGATTCCTGTATAGTAGTTAGAGTATACATTATTTGGGTAATAATCGAATACAGCTGGTTTTTATGTCATGTCTATACTTTTAGTATGTCTTATATACTGTGTGATTTTATTGCGCATATAATGACTAGACAAAATTTCATGATGGCATTTTTTTTCAACTCACTCAAATGTATAAGCTGTAAAGTGAACAAAATTTAAATTAATATCAATATATTAATCATTCAAACGAGCATTGTTTTAATTTGGCAAGGTCCTGTTGCTTTTTAGATGTGAAATTTAATTTGAAGGTATGTAACTATGATGCTGCCATATGGTTTATATTAATATTATTTGTTGATTTAATTTTATGTCAATATGCATATAAACATTTCTTTACATAATGGTGTCTATACGGCTAGAATGTGTATATTATATAAATCTTTTGGAATATGTGTAATTTACATAGTGTATATAATGTCGCATGTTTACATACTACTGTAATACATACATATGGATGTGGATTGTGAATCTTTCTATTCTTTATTTTTGTATTTTTTAGACTGGCATTATATATATATATAGCATAGCATTATATTTATATATTGCTATATGTGACGCATCTGTTTCTCTCTTGCTCTCCCTCTCTCTCTCTCCCTCCCTCTGGAGCACCTGACGGAGATGATTGGGGAGATTAGGTCTACTCTCCGGAGAGTCGTGGCAAGCTTGGGTACCCCGGTTGAGAGCCTGGACGACGTGGTTGACCGCCCATGTAATTCCGTTGAGGAATTACAAAGCTTATGTGACCGACGACAGCTTCAGAAAAAGGATGGTGCGGAAAAGTTCCTTTCTTTCTATTCGTTTGAAGTTAAAAAAAAATTCCGACTTTATCAACCTAACCAAAGGTTGCCAGATAGAATAGTTGTTACAGTTCATTATTACGCAGTACCGAAAACAATCGCGTTAATTTAAATACGCAACAAGTAAACTTTTTTTTATCAAACATTTAAATTCACAATATTTGTGCGCATCTGATTCGTCCATCTAGGTTTTCTATCTTAGCTCCCTTGGAGGGGCCACTGACGGAGAAAGCGTGAGACGGATGATGCGCCAGCTCGGCACGAACAAGTTATAGGCCAAGTACAGCCTGAAGGGCCGGAAGGGCAAGCTCTGTCTGGAGAATCTTCCTGTGCGGAAACTCACTTTCCGTAAGTTTTATATCTTACAGTGATGTGTAACTTACCGCAACTCTCCCCCTCCCCCTCGAAGCGCTATGCGCAGGCCGCTGCGGATTAACTAGCAATTTGAAAATATGTACGCATAAAACATATGCAGCATTGGAATTTGCGAATTATTAAATAAAATAAACTTAGTCACCTTGGCCTGGAAACTCAGTTTGAGCCAAACACATCATTCATGCTCTTTCAAAATTCGTTCAGCGTTCGCAGTAATTTGTGCTAGAGTTTGAAGTTTAGAAATAGTTTTAGATAAAGCATGATAATTAAATTGATGTGTCTCCTGTATAAGTGATTGCCTTTTCGATAGTAATTGTATTGTCTTTTTATTTGCAGAAGCACGTAGTCGAACGGATCGCGGGACCAAGGCTTGCGATGTGGATGCCGCGATCGGCGACACCCTCAGATACGCCCTGCATTGGGGGAAAAAAGTCCAGGTGAGACAGTAGAAAACTCCGTATACATTTCTCTTATTGATCGAATCACATGAAACCTCAATATTTCAACTTCTGTTTTCCTATATTCCCACGTGATTGTGCGCTTTTAATTTTTATTTGGGTTATTGTTTTATTGCATCACTACTTTTAATTCTTACCAGATGCCTTTTTTTCTTGGTCACTTATGGTGGCTGTTTAATTTTGGCTCATACGAAACCTTGCCAACTGTTTAATTTGGTTCATACAAAACCTTGCTAACTATTTAATTTTGCTTTTTCACAAGATTATGTGAACATGGATTGAAGTATATTTGCCTGAGATAATTTTAACGTTGTGCTGTTTTCCTGTTTCAGACGCAGCCCGAGGATGTCGCAGAGTAAATGAACGTGGTCACAAACGTTCATAATCGTTTAATTTGTTCTAATTAATTAATTTGTTTGTTAATAAAGTGTTTTCAGGGATATCGTTTCTCTGTCTTCTTCTATAAAACATTCGCGAAACATTTCCTGGTAATGTCTCATGCTAACATTCGGCGAACGTCAAGAAAACTTTCCTGAAAAATATTCGCAGAATGTTCCCTCGTATCATTCCATGCTAACATTCGGAGGACGTCAAGAAAACTTTCCTGGAAAACATTCGCGGAATGTTCGCGGGGAATGTTCCCGCAACCTAGAGACAACATTGTGCGAACATTCTCGGAATGTTATTTTGTTTGCTGGGTGTATGACAATATTGGAATGTTATTCACAATTCATATACATAAGGACGATGTCAATGACCCCACATAAATATATTAGTGGGAGTAGAGAATTCCTAAACTATATTCAGACATTAAACGCTAAATCTAACATCATATAAATGATGTCAGTAAATTAAACACATCAATCTAGCACTGATATCAATCCATCATATCAATCAAACACATCAATCAAACACATCAATCATATTACTTCAGTACAAGTATCGTGAAATGTTATTCATTCATACACATTATCTGACCGAGCGATAAAATACTGACGAGATCCATCAAGTTAAATTCCCCATAAATCCCACTTCCTACTTCCACTTACCTGTAAAATACAGATGACAATAACAGCTCCGATCTGGAGGCTGGCTGTGAAGGGTATGTCTTGACCACCCAAGAGCAGCGCTTTATATTACCCATGAAGAAATGGGATGGACATACTCCGCACAGGAGTGGAACATTGGACCAATGAGAAATAAGTACAGCGGAATAAAGGGGGGTGGGGATAGAAAGAGATATCGACGACAGATACGAGAATGATCAAGAAAGGGATGGGGTCCGCTATAGTGAAATCGATCACCACGTGTCGGAACTGACCGCAGCAAGAAATATACACGAAACTCACAAAATCTGGACCGGCGAAAAGCGGCCCTCAAAGAACTCGACCGTAAAGCTCACAAATCACCCACACAGGCATTTTCACGCCTTCCACACTACCATATAGTATTTTTTCTTTGATATCTATACCTTTATGCTTGAAAGTCTACTATATTAATATTTTACTCCTGCAAGGAGAACTATTGTTCACACTAAATTAAACCTACTTTATTAAAAGTTTAATGCAACCATGCCCTGTTTAGTGTTGATGACCATTTATCTAACTTATGTACGTATCACTCTCTTACAACCTCTTTACATGAAACAGCACCATGCACACTGGACCACCTGGCCACAGATGAGCCCCATTCCAGTGCTATGGGTAATTAAGGAATACTTCTTCTTTGATAAAGCCTGCTTGCATGCCATGTTTTGCACAATTGAAGGCCAGTCTAAGTTTCCATTGAAGTAACATACATATTTAAAGAAGTCCTTGAAGGTCAAACTTTCACTGGCTTCATATTTTAGCGGCATTGATTCAACAACATAACAGTAATCATTTGGTCTTTGTTATTACTGTTTCACTGGGAAACAATTGTATGTTCTGTTAGAGTTACAGTGTAATAGTATAAATTGGATATTTTTGTTTCTGCAGGCACTATATGTATAGTTGCAATGGAACATTTAAATTATAGGACACCCATTTTGCATTTCAGAATCCTGTGTGACACATTGGCACCATCCCTCACTGTCTGGTGCCAAGCTGTGGAGAAGAGAGTGCTGAGTTTGCTGTGGCTGCCTAGCAATCAGGAGTCCTTGCGCAGGGTTTAACTTGAGCAAGGGGTCTCTGCACTGTCTTGTAATGGCGGTGTGTAGTGCGTTGAACGGACCTTGCGAAACATGCGAAACATCAAGTGGCCGGATAGGGCGGCTATGGAATTACATCGCAATTCTACCCTGCCAAGTATGGATTGCCTGGAGTCATAGGCAGATCGACACATTCCAGTCATCGGCCGGATGTGGAGAGAACGATTGGACTTTTAAAGTGTACATGAGACCTATGACATTTTTGGAAATGTGCAATATGAAAGATATCCCTGTGGTGATGATGGCGGCTTAAATGGTGCAGGTCATACGGAGCACGAAAATGCCGAATCCATGGACATCTTTGAAGAGCGCCAGCGGTTTTCCCTTTTAATAAGTGCTTATTTGTGATGCTCTATATTCCCCTTGTCAGTTCAAAGTCCCATATCGGAAGATGATAAATATTTGGGGGTTTCGCTTGTCGCAATAATTGATACATCATTTAACAAAGAAATCCATATCTACATTCTGCCAACCCAGTAAAATCATTGTATTCATCTTACGGATGTGTAGCTTAAAACTTTTTGTAAACGTGTATTCGTCGATACATGTTTTTCTACAGGATTTTATGTATTCGTTTAACTGTCCATGAATGTCTTTGGATCACGCTTTGTATTAGTCTCCCTTTCTCAAATAAGCCGGAACACAATGCTGTGGTTTGAGAGTTTCTTTTCATTACGCACTGAAATAGGATGGGAGTTGTACTATAGCGACTTTACGAACAAAGTGGTGAAGCCGATCGCCCACCATTCATTACCCAAGCAGATTGTTTCAAAGGAAAGCACGAGACCAGGCGCCTGTCCACAGTACAGATTTATTTCATTTCTTAACTTTCGAACATAATGCACGCATGATAGCGTTTCTTTCTTGTGTGGTGACGTTGCGCTGATGCTCCAGCGCTAAGGAGCGCGCCCTGAGTTTCTGTAGCTGCTGCTGCTGACTGTCTGTGCTCCTCCAAGAAAGTGCGGAACCACACTGGGGGCTCGACGGCTCGCCGCTTACGTTGGCGTCGGGCGGCGACGTTTCTATTACGCTGACGTGGAGCTGTAGTCGCCAGGCTCCTTTACCCATCGGTCACTATGTCACCTGCAATGAATCACACCACTCAATTATGCACTCCAATTATGAGTGCCATCAAAGTTGTACAGTGAATACCAGTAACCACCAGTTATTTCCGGCTTGCTTATTGGCAGTATATGTCGTCATTGCCACTAAAATGGCGGTCAGGAAGAGATCAGGAACACGTACTAACCGTACCATGTGCTGTTGCTAATAATACAGGCCGGGGTTGCCCTTGCTAGAGTTTCACTTGTTACTGGCCTCATATAGCAGAGTAATTTCCCTACACAGCCGCGCCTTTATACAGCGTTTTTTTTTCTTCGCATTCTTTCATCATCATAGAACTCACGATGGCATGACAGAAAAGAACTTCCACCTCTATTCCATTGCGTTATTTAAGAACACGCTACAGATGCACTTGCAGCTCCTTTAGAGTTTGTAAATGAATGTCTCGCCTTAGCATCGAATCTACCTGCAGTGCAGAAAAACAGAAATCCTACAGCAATCGCACTGCTGGGTTGCCGGCAAGGTGTTCCATCAGGTTTAGATATTACTACCGCCGGCGGCAGCGCATTTTCCCGCGATAATCCACGATGGTCTTGGAGCTGTGCAAGCTAAGATAAATACATATATAAGATGCCAGATAAATTTGGTCCTAAAATGGGGAATGAATAATTTGAAAAGTTTACAGATCTGCACAATAACAGTACATTCCGCTTTTTAGCGAGCGCAGTTTTTTGTAAAAGACATCAGGGCTGAAATCGTGACCATCTGCATTCATGGGTTGGGCAATTCGACGCCACACGTCGGCTCCCCTGACATTTGGTGACTGGAACAGCGGCTGGACTGCTCTGTACGTCTCCACCAATACAACAGAAGTACACCAGAAGACTCTTGCTCCCAATAGGGTGCTGCAAAGAAAAACAGAGCTAGCTGTATAGGTCAATATACAGCAACATCCATCATGCATGTATTCTGACGCTAATATCGCTAAGTAACCGGAACAAGGACTAGGTATTATTATTATACAGGTGTCGCCTCACATAGTTAACCTTCACTTACTGCTGAAGTCCTGGAATAATATCTGAGACACATGCCTGTAGTTTACATAGATTCTGGCTTCATTGTCTGTCATTTTTTCATAAAGGTGAAAACAATGCAACTCAATCTTAAAACAAATGGAACTCGGCATCATGCCATTGAACATTATTGCCACAATAAAAAGCATTTAGCCACATCTTAAGCAACCAGTACATTACATGTTTGAATGGCAAGACTGTGCTAATATCCTGATAATGATTGATAAATTGACATGTACATTTTTTACAGAAAAGACTTACATATTTTTGATTACCTCATTTGTAAAAACCATATGGGAAGTGTGTTCATAGCCATGTGACCTGACGTTCACCTTCGCCAAGAACAACAAGACGTAGGGACATGCAGAACTGCTCCTGTACTTCCTGCCACATGTTTTGTCAGCTTTATACCCAACGTACATGAGTTAAGTATTGCAATAACTCAATACACATGGCCTCCCCAGTTCTAAATGATGCGGGGAAAATGGAACTTCCCTCATCAACTACAGGCTTGGGACTGACAACTGCCTGTACCTTTATTGTGGATGACTTGTTGGTAATTGCGAATAAGTGATTTCAGTCTAAGTGGTTAGAAGAGTTATCCCAATTATCTTTAGTTTTCATATTTTTATTATTGAAACCTGCGTATGAGTGCAAAAAGTACAGGCAGTTGGTGGGCTACATGTGCTGTTACATGTTACATGTAAAAGCTTTCTATTTAACAGCCTAATAGATTGGAATGAAAAAAAATACAGCATAGAGATATGTTCCAGTTAAAAGCAAAGTGATTTTTCCACAAATATATTCAATAACTATTTCATACCTAAAATCGAACATTTATATATATTATATTAATTATCGATATGGTTTTGACACTATCTTGAACAACCAACAAAACAGTAGAATAACATCAGCTTCAACATTACCAATGACCATTGTTACATTTGAGCATACATTAATGCAGATGAATTAATGGATATGACTATTTCAATCAAATACATATTCACTGTTTGAGCTGGATATAATTGGCATGCCAATTGAATGCACATGCACCAAACCTGTGCAAATGAAGTGTCAGGGGGGTAAACAGGCCACCAAACAAATGCCCCCAGTAAATCAGTAGAGGGAGCTAGGGGGTAGGGGGAGGGATGAAGCCTAAGGGTACCACACATGGTCCCACACACACATATTATATATAGGCCTGCAATGTAGTCCCCCCCCTAACCTCATCCCTCCACTGATTTACTGTGCCAGGGCCCATGGCCCATTGCATGGGGCCAGGCCGATATAAAACATGCCATAAATCTCTGGTTAGGGGTCGACATCCGTGTCAGCGCCTGTGCATTTTCCCCATTGACTAAGCTGGGCAGTTTCGGTTTTCACGTTTTTCTACAGTCTTTATGGTAATTTTGAGTCATATATCACAGGTGACACAACTTTTCATGCATACAACGCACGTATCGGATTGAAACTTGTTTGGTCACACATCGTTACCACGGGGATGGTCTAGTAATAACGAGAAATCGGTGAATATAATCTTGTAAGTCGCACACTCGTAGCTTCTGGCGGCCATGCTTGTTATCCTCTGCTCATGTAGCGCCACCGTGCGGGGGCTTGCTTTTGATCGCGGCGTACCATACCCCACTTCCGGTTCAGAACTGCACGCGTCCTTGACCAATCCGCCAAGTTCAATTCCTTATTCGCGCTACGGAACGCACCCCTGGGTTGAGTTGCGGAGCACGCTCGACCGCCGCGAACATTTTGGGTCACTCGGAGCTCGCTATGCAACGACATTGGTCACATCGAACTATTTCCATTTGTTGCGGGGATATCTACTAAATAAATGTCTTTACTTTGGAAATAGCAGGACAATCTAAATAGTGTAAATATTAATAAATAAAAGATAACTATAAAGCATCGATATTTACGGGTTATCCCCACTTATTTGAGAAGAATCGTTGTCCAGAGTTTGATATTATCATGCGAGGCTGCTCTTGATCGCGGCGAACCATACCCCACTTCCGGGTTGAGTTGCGGAGCACGCTCGACCGCCGCGAACATTTTTGGTCACTCGGAGCTCGCTATGCAACGACATTGGTCACATCGAACTATTTCCATTTGTTGCGGGGATATCTACTAAATAAATGTCCTTACTTTGGAAATAGCAGCACAATCTAAATAGTGTAAATATTGATAAATAAAAGATAACTATAAAGCATCGATATTTACGGGTTATCCCCACTTATTTGAGAAGAATCGTCGTCCAGAGTTTAATATTATCATGCGGGGCTGCTCTTGATCGCGGCGAACCATACCCCACTTCCGGTTCAAAATTGTACGCGTCCTTGACCAATCCGCCAAGTTCAAATCCTTATTTGTCGTTGCATATGGCGTGAAAACCGGCTTGACAGCCATAAGCAACGCACCCCGGAAGTGGAGTATGGTACGCCGCGATCAAAAGCAAGCCCCCGCACGGTGGCGCTACAAGAGCAGAGGATAACAAGCATGGCCGCCAGAAGCTACGAGTGTGCGACTTACAAGATTATATTCACCGATTTCTCGTTAGGCGCCTGTCACAGAGGCTGAGTCTGAGGTTTATAGGCATATTTCATACCGGCCTGGCCCCATGCCATGGGCCCAGGCACAGTAAATCAGTTGAGGGATGGGGGGGGGGACCACATTGAATATATAATATGTGTGTGTGGCACCCTTAGGCTCCATCCCTTCCCCTACCCCCTCCCTCTATGGGCATCCCTCTACTGATTTAATGAGGCATTTGTTTGGTGGCCTGTTTACCCCCTAACACTTCATTTGCACAGGTTTGGTGCATGTGCATACCAATTGTATGTAGCTTAAGCAGTGGGTATGTATTTCATTGCAATAGCCATATCCCTATTGTCATTTGGATTAATGTATATGCTCAAATGCCAAAATGGTCATTAGTAACGTTGACAATTACATTACTGCATTTTTGTTTGCTGTTTAAGATTGCAGTCACAGCATAGCATCAAAACCGTATCGGTAATTTCAGGTACAAAATTATTGTGTGTTCTTAATTACCGCAATAGACTAGAGATGGCATTGTTTTCCTGTCATACCATTGAGAGTTCTGCGCTGATGAAAAAATGCAAAGGTAAATGTGTAAACGTGGTATACTGGCGTGGTTGTGTAGGGGAATTTCTCTGTCCTATGAGGCCAGTAACAAATGAAACCCTAGCAAGGGCAACCCTGGCTTGTAACAGCACATATGACGGTTAGTATGTGTTCCTGACCGACAGGAAGTATAGTGGCCATGACGACATATACTGCCAATAAGCAACCCGGAAATAACTAAGTTGGTGGTAAGTGATATTTACTGTACAACTTTGATGGAGCCCATAATGGTGTGATGTGATTCATGTTGCAGGTGACATAATGGCCGATGGGTAAAGGAGCCTGGCGACTACAGCTCCACACCAGTGTCATAGAAACTTCGCCGCCAGACCCCAACGTGACCGGCGAGCCCCAGTGTGGTTCCACACTTTCTTGGAGGAGCACAGACAGTCAGCAACGGATGCAGAAACTCCTGTCGCGCTCGCATTATGTTCGAGATTAAGAAATAAAATAAATATGCACTGTGGACAGGCGCCTTGCCTCGTGTTTTCATTTCAAACAATCTGCTTGTGTAATGAATGGTGGCCGATTGTCTTCACCACTTTGTTGGTAAAGTCGCTATAGTACAACTCGAATCGTATTTCCGTGCGTAATGAAAAGAAACTTTAAAACAACAGCATTGTGTTCCAGCTTATTGTAGAATGGAGACTAATACAAAGCGTGATCGAAAGACATCCATGGACAGTTAAACGAATACATACAATCAAGTAAGAGAAAATGAATAGACGAATACGCCTACACGTTGACAAACAGTTTTAAGTTGCATATCCGGAAGATGCATACAGTGGTCGGTGCCCAATGGTTTTACTGGGTTGGCCAAAAGTATGTATTGATTTCCCTGCTAAATGATATATCAATTATTGCGACAAGCGAAGACACCCACTGACATTTATCATCTTTCGATATGGCACTCTGAACTGACAAGGGAATTAAAGAGCAGTACACAAAAACCACTTATTAAGATAAGGTAACAATGTGAAAAACGCTGGCGTTCTTCAAAGATGTCGATGAATTCGCCACTTTTGTGCTCCAAATGACTTGCACCATGCATGCCGCCATGATCACCACCGGGATATCTTTCACATTGCACATGCAAAAATATTTCATATATTTCATATTGTCCTCTCCACATCAGCCTCATTACAGGCATGTCTTGTTGAATGTCTTTTCAATGACGGACAAATCTCCATTATTAATGAAGAAATCCCGGATGTTGGATGGTCCCGCCATGGCAATATGGGTGCCATTCACACTGCTCACTCCAGGTAATCTATACTGGGCGTGGTAGAATTGCGATGTACACTGCACATGTACATCTGGCCACTTGATGAAGTGTCGCAAGGTCCGTTCAACACACTACGCCCCTCCATTACAAGACAGTGCAGAGACCCCTTGCTCAAGTCAAACCGGTAGGCCACCCCGCGAAAGGACTCTTGATTGCTAAGCAGCTACAGCAAACTTAACACTTCCTTCTTCACAGTTTGGCAGTTAGGGATAGAGCCAATGTGTGACACAGGATTCTGAAATGTAAAATGGGTGTCCTATAATTTAGTTTTTTCAATGCAACTGTACATAGTACCTGCAGGAACAAAAATATCCAATTTATATTTTATTTATGCTGTACCGCTAACAGAGGATACAATAATTTCCTGTCAAACAGTGATAATGAAGACCACATTATTACCAATAATGTACCGCTAACAGAGCATACAATTATTTCCTGTCAAATAGTGATAATGAAGACCAAAGTATTACCAGTATGTTGTTAAATCAATGCTGCCAAAGTATGAAGCCTGTGAAAGTTTAACTGTATTCAAATATCTATAACGTTAGTTCAATGGAAAATTACACCAGTCCTCTATTGTGCAGTACACAGCAAGCAGGCTCAATCAAAATAGTAATTCTTACCATAGCATTGGCATGGGGCTCATCTGTGGCCAGGTGCTCCAGTGTGGTGCCATTTCGTGTAAAGTGTGTAAGAGAGTGATGAATTAATGGATATGACTATTTCAATCAAATACATATTCACTGTTTGAGCTAGATATATTTGGCATGCCAATTGAATGCACATGCACCAAACCTGTGCAAATGAAGTGTCAGGGGGGTAAACAGGCCACCAAACAAATGCCCCCAGTAAATCAGTAGAGGGAGCTAGGGGGTAGGGGGAGGGATGAAGCCTAAGGGTACCACACATGGTCCCACACACACATATTATATATAGGCCTGCAATGTAGTCCCCCCCCTAACCTCATCCCTCCACTGATTTACTGTGCCAGGGCCCATGGCCCATTGCATGGGGCCAGGCCGATATAAAACATGCCATAAATCTCTGGTTAGGGGTCGACATCCGTGTCAGCGCCTGTGCATTTTCCCCATTGACTAAGCTGGGCAGTTTCGGTTTTCACGTTTTTCTACAGTCTTTATGGTAATTTTGAGTCATATATCACAGGTGACACAACTTTTCATACATACAACGCACGTATCGGATTGAAACTTGTTTGGTCACACATCGTTACCACGGGGATGGTCTAGTAATAACGAGAAATCGGTGAATATAATCTTGTAAGTCGCACACTCGTAGCTTCTGGCGGCCATGCTTGTTATCCTCTGCTCATGTAGCGCCACCGTGCGGGGGCTTGCTTTTGATCGCGGCGTACCATACCCCACTTCCGGTTCAGAACTGCACGCGTCCTTGACCAATCCGCCAAGTTCAATTCCTTATTCGCGCTACGGAACGCACCCCTGGGGTGCGTTCCGTAGCGCGATAGATCGCGATCACACTCTCTGCAGAACGACAAATAAGGAATTGAACTAACCTAACCGCTAACAGAGGATACAATAATTTCCTGTCAAACAGTGATAATGAAGACCACATTATTACCAATAATGTACCGCTAACAGAGCATACAATTATTTCCTGTCAAGTAGTGATAATGAAGACCAAAGTATTACCAGTATGTTGTTAAATCAATGCTGCCAAAGTATGAAGCCTGTGAAAGTTTAACTGTATTCAAATATCTATAACGTTAGTTCAATGGAAAATTACACCAGTCCTCTATTGTGCAGTACACAGCAAGCAGGCTCAATCAAAATAGTAATTCTTACCATAGCATTGGCATGGGGCTCATCTGTGGCCAGGTGCTCCAGTGTGGTGCCATTTCGTGTAAAGAGTTTGTAAGAGAGTGATACATACATGAGTTAGATAAATGGTCATCAACACTAAACAGAGCATTGTTACATTAAACTTTAAATAAGGAGGTTTGATTTAGTGTGAACAATAGTTCTCTTTGCAGGAGTAAAATAAAATATTAATATAGTAGACTTTAGAGCCTTAAGTATAGATATCAAAGGAGAAAAAAATACTATTTGGTAATAAAATAATAATGACATTCAAATATGAATTTAACTCTTACATATTACCACAGGCACAATAAATTAACTGATACAAAAATAGGGTGAGGGGGGGAAACGGCCAGTTGCACACTGCCTATTAATAAAACAAGCAGTAGGCGATGCATGTGGACCCTCCAGTCTATATTCCATGATAGAGCTCACAAACTGCATTATTGCAGTGAAATGTTAAACATGCATACTACAGGGGCGGATCCCAAACATCTGGTTAGGGGGAGGGGGGGTTCAGATCCAGATATCCGGATAGGG
Organism: Arenicola marina; assembly: GCA_964019135.1. NCBI lineage: Eukaryota > Metazoa > Annelida > Polychaeta > Arenicolidae > Arenicola > Arenicola marina. The sequence continues at coordinate 13,372,450 of OZ025252.1, read as the reverse complement.
GGGTCAGTTTGGGTTTTCATAGGTTATAAATTTCTGCCCTAAAAGTGGTGGGTAGGGCTGCATGCATGGCCGGTTGACTCCCCACAATAGATCCGCCCCTGAAATACATGACCTATGCTGAAACAATGGCATGCCCTAGCTTACATGGAAGAATGCCCCCCACACCCCTCTGGCCTTTCTCTGCACGTTGATTTGCTGTGGCTATGCAGATATGAATCTTCACGACCCTATCTGACCGCGAGGACTCGAGCGTCAGTGACAGTGTCACTGAGTGCAACATTGTTTTCATGCATTTAGAAATTTAATAAAGGATTTAGAGCAGTGTGTTGAAGACGCAATACTGTCCCACAGACACAAAATGTTCCTCGGATGCCAATAGAGGTACTGACACATAACTGCCACAGCTAGCCTCATCACCAATCGCACAAAGTTCATCCAAGGCGGCCAGCAACACATCTTGCTCCTTGTCCGCCATCTTGAAACAAACCCTCGCGCGGGAATTCTGGGAAAACTAAAAATCGGCTGTGACCAATGTCGTTCCGTAGCAAGTTCGGAGTGACCACAAATGTTCGCGGCGATCGATCATGATACGGAACGCAGCGTTCCGTATCATGATCGATCGCCGCGAAGCGTTCCGTATCATGATCGATCGCCGCGAAGCGTTCCGTATCATGATCGATCGCCGCGAACATTTTTGGTCACTCCGAACTTGCTACGGAACGACATTGGTCACAGCCGATTTTTAGTTTTCCCAGAATTCCCGCGCGAGGGTTTGTTTCAAGATGGCGCTGAAGGAGCAAGACGTACTGCGAGCTGTACTGTTAGATGAGCTTAGTGCTGGTGCTGAGCCAAGCAGTTCTGTGTTGGTGCCTTTATTGGCGTCTCAGGAGGAGGTTGTGTCTGTGGTTTCACAGTATTGCGTGTCCAACCCCCCCTCTCCCGATACCATGCGTGTACCGGGTTACGTTGAGACCGTGGTGCCGGGGTACAGCGATGTTGACTTTAAGTCACACTTTCGTATGAAGCCCTCCACCTTTGAGGCAAGTAGAAACTGTCTCTATCAGTGTTTATTTCCATACTTAAGTAAGACTCATTACGGTTAAGACTTCATAACATACACAAGTGCATGCACTAGCCTATAGTATAACTTATGTACCATGGACACTGAAAGTGCTTCACTATTACTGCTCGTCTACACTATAGTACAGCCTTCGGTTGCTCCTACATTCCCAGCCCAAATTGTCCCATGACATTGCAAGGAAATCCCAAATATATACAAGCTGCTGGTACAGTTAGCAATTATTTACTTTATGTCTAGACTATTTAAATTATGGTTGTTTTTTACAATAATTTTGAAAAATATTTGTAGGACGTTTTATAACTCTAAATACTAATTTCATGATTAAAATATCTATCATCGCATGTTAATCGGAGAGAATCACCTGTAAAATAGAAAGTTTGATGATACAGTACAAAGAAACATACCTTCTCACATGACATGTACTACTGTACTGATATAAAGGGGTTGAATGGCATGTTTATTGTTCTATTTTTATACATGTATACAGTAATCTCTGCATTATATGGTCACTCAAATATATTACTTCAAAATAATAACCTTATGTACAATTCCGTTTATTATGTGAAACCCTTGCTATACATGGCATGGTTGTAATCACAATTGGGCCTAAACAAATAATGCTTCGGGCTATTCCTAATCATAGTTAAGGAGCAAATACATAAATGTACATCATAACTATTGACACGTGAAAAGGAGCAAGCTGTAATATGGCGTGGCATGTAAGTGTGAGGATACTACATTGAAGAAAATAGTTGTACTACTCCCCTGGAGACATAGCTCAACTCGCCCTTCCTTCTTCAATTATCTCTACATGACCCAAAGTTAATAAAGTCTCATGAATATATATTCAATACATTATAAGACACTCCATTACACAGTATTTTCTGGCTGGTGGAACCAAATTCATACAATGCAGGGACCACTGTATATATGTCAATGATATAAGTACATACTATCCATATATAATGTTATCAACATTTCTCAGTGAAAATAGTGCTGTAGATCTATAAGTGACTGTTCTAGATTTCTTATTTATACCAATATTAACACTGCACCTCTAGGATTTAAATACTACCAGGGGTAGACAAACCAAGGGAAATGTTATAAGATTTGACAAAGCACTTCACTATAGATTGCTGGCCTCTCATGCAGTCACTTGCTATTCACAAGTGTCATTAATCAGGCACCTATTTTTATAAAACACAGGGTTCTGTGAATGACGGATGACACAATGAGGTTACAGTTTGTGTTAGAAGTATTTTGTATACCATAGAATTGATTTATTGATATCATTACAATGACATGGATGTATGGGTAATGCACAGTATTTTATATTGGCGAGTAATATAGTTAAGGTGGACTATGCACTCATAATTTATCCAGTGTATTTTTCACTCAATGCAGCCATGTTAACCATCCTTGGACTATTATAAATGGCTATGTAACTAACTTTTCACTCTCTCAATACCTCTCGGCACCGATTGCACCATGCTGGAGCACCCAGACCACCTTGGCAGAAATGACCCTGATTGCACTGCTATGGTAAGGAGTGCTGATGAGTGGATGAAACCTGTACATTATGCCTCAGATTTGACATTTGCGGGGCTGCTAAAATTATTAATTATTCTTAAGATTACGAATTACATTGTCGATGTGTCATTTCATTCGCTACGTTTAAAACCTTCACACATGTGTCATACTTTGCCAGTACGGTTTGAACTATGCCGATAGCATTTCAAGTCTTTCCAATGTTCCAGAAAACAGCTGTATGGTCTGTGTTATATTCATCAGACTATATTTTTCGACATGCACTGTGTAATGTAGAAAGAAAACGACCATTTTAACCAGATCATTTCACGTTTCAGATCCTGTGCAAGACCTTGGCCCCATCACTTACTGACCGGTGCCAAAGTGTGGAGAAGAAGGTCCTCAGTTCCTTGTGGTTGCTGAGCAACCAAGAATCATTCCGTGGTGTGGCAGACCGTTTTGACTTTGAAGAGAAAAGCTCTCTCCATCGAATTACGATGGAAGTTTGTAGTGCCCTAAACGGTCTGCAGGCCACTTACATCAAGTGGCCGGATAGGGCGGCGATGGAACAAACGGCCCAGACATACCACGCCAAGTATGGGTTCCCTGGAGTCATCGGGAGCGTGGATGGGACCCACATTGCGATACCAGGACCATCCGACTTCAGGGACTCGTTTATCAACAGGAAGGGCTTCCCGAGTATGCAGCTACAAGTCGTTGCGGACAACTCGCTGAAATTCATTGACGTCCATGTCGGCTGGCCTGGGGCGGTCCACGACGCCCGTGTGTTTCGCAACTGCCCTCTACGTCAGCACGTGGAGGATGACTTGCCCGGCGACTTTCACCTTCTGGGCGATTCAGCCTACCCGTTGCGGAACTATCTTCTTGTTCCGTTTCGCGATAACGGACATTTAAGTGTAATTGAAAAAAAATTCAACAAATTACATTCCAGTGTTCGCGCCGATGTAGAGCGTTCCATTGGTCTCCTGAAATGTAAAATGAGACGCCTCAAGTATCTAGACATGCGCAATGTCCATGATATACCCATTATTGTAATGGCGGCATGCGTCATCCATAATGTGATTTTGCAGCATGAAAATGCCGAGTTCCAGGACGTCTTTGAAGAGTGCAATGCTGTTATAGATGGGGATAATGACCCTAATGACGACGTAACCTATAACAATGCTATTGCGAAGCGCAGGGCCATTGCCGAATTATTAGTGTAAGGTTTGACAGGAAATGGCTAACTTCGGTTGTTAATATTAAGGGGGTATGTTGGGGGCTTAGTAATATTCCGTGGTATGTTTGCCACTTTTACGTCTGTCTTCAATTGAAACGTGCGTTGTCGAATGTTACTTGTCTTTCTATATACAGGAGAGCATTATATGTTCTGGTCACGCTGTGGCTATTTCTCCCGCATGGGTATGTGCACTAGCGCAATAGAAATGTTTTAACTCCTAATGCCATGTTGTTTCTGACAAATATATTAACCTGACAAGATCTGGGAAAAAAGTGTATGGGAATATGAACGCGCCCGCTCCACGCATAAAATGAATCTTTCAATTACATTGTATTATTCATGACTATGTCAACCAAAATTGACCAAATTAGGAATGCAACTATTTCTATGCGATCTTTGTCGGTTTGTTCCGGATATAGTAGACCCTGAAGATATCCCTTTGTATTATTTGTTGCCTACAACTGTAAAATAAGTAATTCTTGCCTAGTGTACTTTGGTTGTCGTAAATATCACACAGTCTGGAGAGTTTATTGGTTAATGTATTAATTGTTATGTATGTCACATGTCGGTCATTCGTAGGGCATTTTACGAACCGGTATAGGTTTTTGAATTTGAGACGTTTGACTACTACTCGCTCACTCTTTTTCCATCGACTATATATTCGGGACTTGTTTTGTATCGGCGATATTACAGCGGTCTGTCATATTTCTACTTTGGAAATTGAAGAGTTCATGAACGTGCACATTAGGGGTGCATGTGTTATCATGCAGATATTGTGGAGGTCTTTTCCTTGTAAATTGAGAGGAAGTTTGTGGCTACTTATTTGGTACCTAACTAAACAGATATTCATGTGTACAGGTTTCTCGATTCAACACATGTACGTGTTAAGGGTGAATTGGAAGGGCCGAGAATATAAACAATTGCATTGGCTAAATATGTAGCAAGCAAATCATGATGCACATCCTGTCCCTATGTCTGCTTCAATCACAATGTGCCTTTCCTTGCGAAGTAAAAAAAAGCCAAAGCCGAAAGCTGTTGTTCGAGACTCTTTCTTCACGCATGGCATTTGAGATTTATAACAGGTGATTAAGTCGCCCCCTTGTGAAACCGTTTGCTGAACATTATTTATGATCCAGGCCAAACGAAACAACAAGACAAGTCGGTCGTGCTATTTGCTGATTTTATTGCATTTTGGACATTAACTCGCCCAGTAGGTTATTACGTTCCTCCTGAATTCTGTTGGAATTGGCCAGGAGTTCCTTCAGCTCCGCCTGGTCTCTGCGGTGGTCCTCCAAGAAGGCCTGAAACCACACTGGAGGCTCGTCGGCACGCCGTTTCCGCTGCCGTCTGGCGGCGACGTTTCGACGGGGCACGTCTGCGCGGTCCTCCGTTTCGTGGGCTACCTCCACGGGGGCCCCATCGGTCTCTTCCACCGCGAATCGAACGGGTTGATGGGCGGATGAACTGGCGAGAGTGGCTGATGGAGTGGGGCGAGCGCCGAATGAAGTGGGGCGAGCGGCAGATGAACTGGCGAGGGAGGCTGATGGAGTGTGGCGAGAGGCTGATGGAATGGGGCGAGCGGCGAATGAAGTGGGGCGAGCGGCAGATGAACTGGCGAGGGAGGCTGATGGAGTGTGGCGAGAGGCTGATGGAGTGGGGCGAGCGGCGAATGAAGTGGGGCGAGCGGCAGATGAACTGGCGAGGGAGGCTGATGGAGTGTGGCGAGAGGCTGATGGAATGGGGCGAGCGGCGAATGAAGTGGGGCGAGCGGCAGATGAACTGGCGAGGGAGGCTGATGGAGTGTGGCGAGAGGCTGATGGAGTGGGGCGAGCGGCGAATGAAGTGGGGCGAGCGGCCGATGAACTGGCGAGGGTGACTGATGGAGTGTGGGGAGATGAAAGAATGGAAGATGAACTGGGGGAAGAAGTGGCGCCAGTAGCGGAAGAACTGGTGAGATCGGATCTACGAGCGAAAGATGTGGTGGGATGAGTGGGGCACGAACGGCCGCGAGTATGTCGTTGGGTGGTCCAATCGGTTGGCTTCACCTCACGTGGGGCTGCACTGGGGCCTGTCAACAACATATAGTAGCATATATTGGTGATGCACATACATACATACATGTGATGGTCATTAGTCAACTGCGCCGGGCTCCCCCTCCAAGTAACGGACTTTAAAAATAGAGGATGCGCATTGGCAATGTTATTCCGAAGCCGTGACGTCATACTTCTTTGCATTTGAAGGACTTATACAAGGTCCATCCGGCGTAAGACTGTAAACAAAGTTATGGCGTGCGTATTGCTGTACTTAGCACACCATCAGAAATGCCATTTCGTGAAAAGCCGGGTTAGGTCCGGTTCCTTGCTGGCGGTCTACCTGGAGCTAGTGACGACAGCAAGCGAACAGGCTTCACTGCGGGGTCACCAGCAAGGAGATCCTCCATTAGTGCTAAATATTCCCATCGCCTGCGGCCGCGCCCAGTTTTGCCTTGATCATCCATGATCGCCTTGTACCTGTTTAACATAGAAGAGCCCAATGTAGCGAGACCACAACCTGTTGACACAATTGGGCGCGAAACCTTATGAAATAGGACATATCGATAAGCGAACTAGTGTAGGCCTTGTGCATTTGGCTCTTTGACTCGTTCGAACATTACAGGTTCCTACCGTTGTTTTAAAGACCGGAACTTCCGGTCACAGGCATCCGCACTGTACTTTTGGCCTTGCCCCTTCATGGTTGTGGCAATTTTACGCCAAACTTAATTTTTCTTCATAGTTGGGGAAGCGAAGAGCGACTGGTGATCTCTGTACGTCTCTATGAGTAGGAGCACAGATTCATGTGGCCACTGATTTGCTGCAAACGATAACAGCCAAGGTTTATTAATCATTACCTCGAATCCAATATAAACTAGTCATGTATCTTTCGGACACGTTACCGACCCGAATGTAAATAATGAAGGGCACATGGCCTTGTTGATATCACGAAATTAAGTGTATTTGGTAACGGTATCATCTCATATCGCTTAATCACGTCACATTGACACCTGTGTGAACCCAGGAATTGACAAGTGCTGTGTGAAAAGCGCCATTGGCACCGGCTGGCCATTCCCCTACCACCGAGTATTATTTCATGGTCTACGTACATTATATTTGAGCGTGACATGCATCAAAAGTTACGACATTCGGTTACATATTGCAAATTGTTACTGCGGAGGTGAGACCATGGATAGCCGCCTTTCGCGCAACTTAACGAATGTCCTACGTTGTGATGTTACACGTCAAGTCCTGTAATTGGTTGCATTTAGAAATCTTAAGTGAAGACTGGCCTTACGATGTCTATGAAGAACACACTTACCGTTTTTGGACAAACATGGGAATTGGGGCAAATCACGTGACCGTCGCTGATTTAGTCCCCTGAACTCTCGAACGATAACATGCGGGCGAGAGACACCCGTTGCTGTTTCCTGTAGCATCAGATGGCTATTTCACGTACATTAACTCTAGTCATTGTAAGGAGTCTACACACATGCCCTCCCCAATTTTAAGTGACATCAGGCAAATAAACATCCTGACTTGTCACTTACAGGCTTGGGACTGTCAACACCCCGTACCTTTATTGCGCACGACACGTTGGTTATTTGTGTGTAACCGTAAGGTATCGTAAACTCACGTCATTTATGACACTGTTATTAGTAATAAAATTCGTACGTGTGCAAAAAGTACCGGTTATTGGCGGGTTACATGTGCTGTTAATAATGCAATTTCCACTTAAGAAACCAATACATCGTAAAATTCCAATACAACATTCTGCAAAGGAAGTCCAAAGTCTTGTCTCCCCTGCAACATAACATAAATGTGTGTTACCACCCCTGAAATAAGTCCAATGGTGTTGCATGCACTTTGACGCAATATATGACCATTTATTCAATGTGTAGGTAATACATATTAGCTTATTTACCCCGGTGAGTTATCGGTGCGACTGTAATCTTAACCAAAGTACAGAATGAACAGTGCCACAAGGTGTACATTCAATGGTAGCCACGACCAATATGACAATAGCGCGAGTTTGCGGGGCGTTAGGCAATTTTATTGGCCCGACATCAAGCTGTAGCAGCCCGCCAATTTTCATTATCGGCCCGAGGCCGCAAGGCCGAGGGCGGATAATGAAAATGAAGGAACATAGCATGTGCAACTAGGCAACTAGTCATGGAAGCGGGCTATTTAAAGCTACAACTACAATTCTTTTGTGCGTGACGTCATGTTTCATTGTTCTATGCAGCGTCGCCATGGCAACGATTGTCGATTGCATGGGCAGCGGGGCGGTTTGGGTCAGAATACGGCATTTTAGAGGCCTTCAGATGTAACGCTATTGTACTAGTTAACATGCCCACCAACTCGTAATAATATTGCACTTTATCAGACGCATTCCTGCTACATAAATGTGCAAACCACAGAGATGGGTCTCCTTCATATCGTAGCACGGAGCGTTCGTGCCATACAAAAATAAATTCAATTCAATTCAATTCAATTCAATTCTTTATTTGGTCTACGACATGTAAATACACGCGTGTTGCCATGCAACGAGAACACAGAAACAGAACATTTTACACACGTGAATAAATAGGGACTAGCAATTGCTGGCTACCCACACTGAGACTGGTCATCGCTGTCAAGGTCCAACTTGGTTGTAAGGGTTCGTTCTAAAAGAAGGAAATGTACTTGTTTCATGATACTTATTCCAGTTCGTCTTTCATAGCATGGAAGCCGCGCGTTTTCACCACCGGAATTGACATTAGCACAATAATAAGTTTGAATGCAATAAAAGTTACCTACTTCAACACTCTATGTCTCCATAGAAGAACAGCAGAAGAAAGAAATAGCGCTGCCGAAAGAAAAACTATAGTGACGTCGACTAATTATGTAAGGCATATAGGGTCACTACGGCACCGTCTTGTATCCAATCCATTGAGCCACGATTTTTTTTTTAAACAGTTGAAGACATATGTGGCAAACGTGGAACACCGGTTAATGCTACTTCGTCCTTCCATCAATTACATCCCATAGCAGTTGAGCCCAGAAGCTAAAATCGTATGAAGGGAAATTTGCCACGGAAAGGTTACTGCGACATTGCATATATTTAGGTTGAAAATGCATTACGCAGTAAATGTCTGGCTCTCTGTTGGTGGTGAAGTGTTAAGGCGTTCAAACCGTCATTCACACTAAGCCACACATGTAGCCACTGTGTAATATCACCCAAAACAGTCTTCGTCTGCACATGACTTCGACAGTTCCATGAACTCACCGGGTTGGCTGACAGGGCTCGGGGCTAAAATGGCCTCCCCACCTCCACAGGGAGAACAAGAAGTGGCCGACGACGTCAAAATGGCTGTAAAGTAGCCATATCACATTTCATACATATTAGAGACTTGTACTTCCAACAATAATCGAATCCGCTAAACACCATTGTATACGTATTTCATGTAGATATATCAGGGAGACATATATTTTTTTTATTGTCCAATACCGGCTAATAGATGTTCAGCAATAAACTGTTGTGACCACTAACACGTTACATTGGAAGAATTAGAGCACAGTTTAAACTTTGAAACCATGAGAAATACTTCTTCATCATTAATTTGAAACGAAGTTTCATAGGTGTCCTTACAACGAGCAGTGAGTAATTGGGTCGCTTGGGCCTGCCTTGGTGTACTCGTAAAGCGTCCTATGAAATGAAAGCAGGGCAATCATTAGAACCCAGCCTGAGGACGAAGAAAGGCTAATAATTTGGATTAAATCTGCCATGTGAAGAGCAAATTCAGGTCGTTTTCTTGACAATACATCAGGCCATGTCACAGCACAGATACTAACTTCACAGTGTGTCTTACCATCATTTCGTATTGCGCCATGAAGCGTGTCTCTTGAATTTACAGTGGTTGGTATGTCTGTATTGCAAAAATATAAATAATCAATATTATCACAACTTGGTGATCATGGTAACCTTAGTACGATATCCTTAAATATGAAGGCGGCAAAAATGCTGTATTCGGACCTGAACGGCCCTGCTGCCTATGCAATCGACAATCGTTGCCATATATACAATGCATAGAACAATGAAACATGAGGTCACTCACAAAAGAAATGTAGTTATAGCTTCAAATGGCCCCCTTACATGCTCAGTTGCCTAGTTGCATGGGACATGTTTCTTGGCAAGGATATATGGTATCAACTGGCCAACTACATGTGGAAAGGCTTGCGATTTGCAGACAGTCAGTCCAAAAATGCTTCACCTTGATCATTGCATGTGGAAATTAAACCAAAGAAGCAGATACAAAACCACACCTTAATTTTCGATTTAACTCATAATAATAGTAATAGGGCGAGTATGGCATGGCGTTAGGCATTTTCATGGCCCTACACCAAGCTGTAGCAGCCCTTTATTGTCATTTTCATAATTGAAACTGGCAGGCCGCTACAGCTTGACGTCGGTCCAATAAAATTGCCTAACGCCCAGGTAACTTGCGCTATTGTTAGAATTAGGAGACATATGGCATTTCCTTAACTTGTCAACATGTTCACTGGTAGAATAATTTATGTGACGCAATTGGAGTTACATGCTGTCTTGAGAATTGAAAGTGGTATGAAATTATGTTGTCACATATACCCATACATATACACATATTGAGGAGTCATTGCATTTTGAAGACAAGGGCATGAATAGCGGGCATTAGATGTGCATGAAATCATGCTGGTAATGTATAAAGCAGAAATTCAGGTAGGATATGCTCACCCAGATCCGGGAGGATGTGATCAATGTCACTCTGTGTGACAGGTGCATCTGCATCATTGACTGCAAATAGAAGTGAAATGTATGGCTATAACTGTTTCAAATTAAAAGTAAATACATTGTCAAGATCTAGCCATATGGAATGTATTGAAAACAATTAAGGTCTCTTATTGACAGAAGTGGCAATGAAGTTTTTTTAAGAAACATACGGTTACAAATTGATATAGTTCAAACATTGACTTAGTCTCATATGAGGTGTAGACTTTTATACAGGTCAGGGAGATATAGCATATGTAGTTAAAAATCAAGCAACTTTCAATATCAGTTGCCCGGAAATGAAATATTTACAGGTGGTACCATATATCACAATGTTAAGTGATGCAGTGGCATCATGTTGCAAGCACTCATGACACGTTTAATTGATTTATAGCTTAATATAAAACTTCTCTTCAAGATGATATAAAGTCATATGGTATGCATTAATTCCCTGTACCCATCCCAAGCAATTACATCATTACTGATGTGTTACACTGCTACAGCATCTAATATATATATGTAAGTACATCCCAAGCAATTACATCATGATTGATGTGTTACACTGCTACAGCATCTAATATATATATGAGACATATAAATGTAACTGTTATTATTCAAATACTATTAATATATTGTGATAGGCTTAAGCTAGGCTTTGGATATATCGAAGGTAGGCCTAGAGTACAGTATACCGCATACAGTACATCTACATTGGAAGTATATGAACTCATAGCGTGAATATGCAGACATTACAGTTTCACAGCTAAAGGATGTCATGTTACAGTCACAAGAACGAGGGTGAAGACTGTACCATATCATCTGTCAGTGTAACTAACTTACTGGAAGAGAAGGGGTAGTACCCTCCCACAGCATATAATGTAAATAATGTATATATTTTAAATCCCTCCCCCTTTGAACTGGACTAATTAAGGCAGGAGTAGCATAGGTGACAGGATGTGGGAGGGGTTTGTGTTCGTGTTGGACCTTTGGTAGTCAATGTCGATTGATCACTAGCTGCTTGCTATGGCTAAACATTACTCCTCATAACAATGATAGTACATACATATTTATATTTATTATTAATATTTATACATATGCCCTATATACACATGTTAGGTTGCTTAAGCGCCATCAGGGGAATAGTACCCTTAAACACACCTCCTGAGGAATATATGTCAAATCCGAGTTACACTGTGAGTGTGTAGCCGAAGGCGTAGGTGGCTGAGTTCCGAGTCTGACAGACAGTGTCAACACCATAGACAGTCACAGCCTCCCAAGTCACAGACACAGGCCTGTTCAGTTATTTCAAATGATTCATGGTCAATGAAAACCGCATATCACCCTTCAAAACACATTTTATACAGACAGGGTACATCCTGCATTGAAAACGCTTATGTAACATATTTATACCACAGGGATGGTGTGAAAATGACGACAACTCGGTGAAAATGACTTTGCATGTCGCACACTTGAAGTACCGGGCGGCCATGCTTGTTATCCTCTGCTCTTGTAGCGCCACCGTGCGGGGGCTTGATTTTGATCGCGGCGTACCATACCCCACTTCCGGTTCAAAACCGCACGCGTCCTTGACCAATCCGCCAAGTTCAATTCCTTATTTGTCGTTCCGCAGTGAGTGCGATCGCGATCTATCGCGCTACGGAACGCACCCCTGGGCTGCGTTCCGTATCATGATCGATCGCCGCGAACATTTTTGGTCACTCCGAACTTGCTACGGAACGACATTGGTCACATCGAACTATTTGCATTTGTTGCGGGGATAACCACCAAATGATTATCCTTACTTTGGAAATAGCAGCACAATCTAAATGGTGTAAAATATTGATAAATAAAAGATAATTATAAAGCATCGGTATTTACGGGTTATCCCCACTTATCTGAGAAGAATCGTCGTTCAGAGTTTAATATTATCATGCGGGACTGCTCTTGATCGCGGCGAACCATACCCCACTTCCGGTTCAAAACTGCACGCGTCCTTGACCAATCCGCCAAGTTCAATTCCTTATTTGTCGTTCCGCAGTAAGTGCGATCGCGATCGATCATGATACGGAACGCACCCCAGGGCTGCGTTCCGTATCATGATCGATCGCCGCGAACATTTTTGGTCGCTCCGAACTTGCTACGGAACGACATTGGTCACATCGAACTATTTGCATTTGTTGCGGGGATAACCACCAAATGATTATTCTTACTTTGGAAATGGCAGCACAATCTAAATGGTGTAAAATATTGATAAATAAAAGATAATTATAAAGCATCGGTATTTACGGGTTATCCCCACTTATCTGAGAAGAATCGTCGTCCAGAGTTTAATATTATCATGCGGGGCTGCTCTTGATCGCGGCGTACCATACCCCACTTCCGGTTCAAAACCGCACGCGTCCTTGACCAATCCGCCAAGTTCAATTCCTTATTTGTCGTTCCGCAGTGAGTGCGATCGCGATCTATCGCGCTACGGAACGCACCCCTGGGCTGCGTTGCTTATGGCTGTCAAGCCGGTTTTCACGCCATATGCAACGACAAATAAGGATTTGAACTTGGCGAATTGGTCAAGGACGCGTACAATTTTGAACCGGAAGTGGGGTATGGTTCGCCGCGATCAAGAGCAGCCCCGCATGATAATATTAAACTCTGGACGACAATTCTTCTCAAATAAGTGGGGATAACCCGTAAATATCGATGCTTTATAGTTATCTTTTATTTATCAATATTTACACTATTTAGATTGTGCTGCTATTTCCAAAGTAAGGACATTTATTTAGTAGATATCCCCGCAACAAATGGAAATAGTTCGATGTGACCAATGTCGTTGCATAGCGAGCTCCGAGTGACCAAAAATGTTCGCGGCGGTCCAGCGTGCTCCGCAACTCAGCCCTGGGCTAGGCTAGTGCCACTGAAGGCTAGCTCGCTCTCACGCCAGAGGGCGCTCATCCTTGCGTCACTAAGCCATACAAGGAAGTGCCCGTTGCAGTGAGAGTGGAACCCTTGGGTGCGTTTTTTTGGCGTCTCCAATGGAGAGAGCGGAGAGTCCGGAGACTGTGGCCAAACAAACGCAACTGGAGATTAAAAATGGCGGGCGCTGTTGTCGGAGCTTTGATTTCAGCTCTGGATTCAGACAATGTGTCCCAATCACGTCCCTTTGCGCGAAGACGAGCAACAAACGCAGCGCTAACTGGAGCAATACTAGCACTGTACGTTGATTGGGCTGCCACTCATTACCCGCTTTCTATTTTCCTCACATCCAGCGTGTGAGACATCCTATTATCGCTCATATTTTGGCAAAGGGAGAATGCGTTTTCACGGTCTCTGCTTTTGTCAGTGGTATCAAATACAAATCTAACTACAGATCGGGGTAGGCCCTCCCTGATAAATTCAAATCCCATACAGTTTGTTTTTTTACTTTTAAGAGTTTTTATTGATAACTGAAAAAATTAAAATGTTAGAATGACATGGATGTAAATTAAAAGTTTACTAAATTGTTTTTTTAAACTTAAATCTTAATGTAATTGTGATTATGGAAACACTATTTATGCAGTTCGGTTTTATTCATTTCTTTGCTCAGCTACCGAGAAGACCATGTTCGCAACCAGTGCTATGCTGCAGATGTAGTGCCAATGTACAGCATGTCAGATTTCCGAAGATTCTTCAGAATTACACCAGAAACATTTGAGATTATTTATGAGTATGTTGGTAATTGTCCAGAACTACACTTAGAGACCGATCATGGCGGCAGACCAGCCATTCCTGTGGACAAGCAACTGCTTATGACCCTCTGGTACATTGCAAGCCAAGAGACAATACGGTCAATTGCTGATCGATTTAATGTCACAGATTCCGCAGTTGTCAGGTGCCGAGACAGAGTGATGACCGCTGTGGTAAACCACATCATGGAGAAATTGATCAAATGGCCAAATGACAATGAACAGCTGGACATTGCAAGAAGATTTGCACGGCCACATGGATTTCCAAATGTCATCGGTGCCATTGATGGTACGCACATTGAAATCAAGGCACCAACAGACAATGCACAAGCGTATGTAAACCGGAAAATGTACCATTCAGTGGTACTACAGGCTGTCAGTAGAGAAGATATGAGATTCACCCACTGCTACACAGGATGGCCTGGTAGCGTTCATGATGCACGCGTTCTTAGGAATTCGAATTTGTGGGATGAAGGTCTTCTGTTGTGTGGCAATGGCCACCTGCTTGGAGATGGAGCTTACCCAGTGAGAAGGTGGCTAATGACACCATATAGAGATAATGGTCACTTGACAGACCAGCAGAAAAATTATAACTTTAGTTTGTCTGCTGCAAGACAAGTAGTGGAACGCAGTTTTGCCTTGCTGAAATGTCGCTTCCGGAGACTTCGCTACATTGATGTGCACAACATGCCAGATCTTCTTCAGATCATCATGACCTGTTGTATATTTCACAATGTTTGTATCATTTCACAGGACAGAAACAATGAGGACTTTGTAGCTGAAATGCAAAATGTGCCACTTGGTCCTGTCGCAAACATTGGCATTGTTGTAGAAAATGAAGCTGAGGGGGTGTTGAAGCGAGACATTATTGCTAGACAAATTCCATAGATGTCACCTCTTAAAACTATGTGTGGTGTTGCTGGTACAAATGTTAAATTCTGTAAACTTCTACTGTTTAATAAACAATGCAAACATCTTGTAGGTATAAAATCATACACTTTTCTTGTGTTCAACAAACAATACAAATAAAACACACTCTGTGTGCAAAAGAAAACTATAGCCGAAGTGAAATGATATACACTTAGTGTGTTCCACAAATAAAATACGGATTGTGTACAAATGTTCAAGATTAATGAAATTTCTGGAGATCAAGAGACAAAAACAGTCCTTGGGTTCCTTTGGCAAAATACCAATGGCATCGGGGGATAAATGAAATCCATGTGTTGAGTATAATGAAACGATTCACAAATCTTGTGGCAAAAACAAAAATTATAGTCTTGCGCAAAACATGACCAAAGTCATGTGAAGCATATGACTTTCTACTCTTGATGAGCAATTATTTCTTTAAGTCTTTCATAACAGAGACCATGTCTTTTAAGACGGACATCCTTTCATTGTGCATCTCACGTTCGCGTTCCACCTGATGCTGTTCCATGTCATTTTGGTGTTGTGCATAGGAATTGAGGAAGTTTACGATCAAATCTCCCCGACTTTGTTTTTTCTTCTTTCTGGGAGGTCCATCCGCAACGGGAGCTGCATCAGTGGATGCTGATGTTGAAGGTGTGGATGCATAACTGCAGCTGGATGACTCCTCATCTGCAGTGCTAACAGAATGCACACTCTTTTTAGCTTTGCTGCTGGAAATTGTGCAGAGTGGCTGAATGACTGGATTACCCCCAAACATATCATCAAGTTCTTTCTGGAACTCGTGCTCCTTGGGATCACATCCAGATTTATTATTGTGGTCTTTCACTTTCTTGTAACTTTGCATGATTGTCTTCATGCGACCGCGGCACTGCTCGGCTGTGTAAAAGTAGCCATGCTTTCCAAGTCCAAGAGATATTGTTTGCCACATAGCTGACTTAGTTTTTCTTCCTGTACGGACTTTCTCATCTTCATCTTTATGGAGAGATATCAGCAGCAGTGTCTGCTCGCGAATCCAGGCTCCTGAGCTGGCACTACCTGTCAGAGGAATTTCTGGCTGCTTGGATATCACAGGACTTTGTGTCTTCCGATCAACTGATCCATCTCCTAGAAATAAACATAACTAAATACACAGTGACAGCCGCATTGAAATCAATAAATCATAGTTGTGTAAATTTAAGTCATTACGGCTATATATGTTAATAATACAGGACCAAAAATATGCTTAATATGCAATGCAAATGGGCATACAAGTATAAATATGTCATGGATAACATCTGAAGAACGTTGTCTTACAGTCATGAAGTGAGGTGGGGTGGGGTGGCAATAGGGGGTTGTGTTCCCAGATAACAAAGAATATTTTTTTATTTCAAGGTCACACTGGCTTAAAAGGAGAACTCCCTGTAAACGAAGGAATACATGATATAAATGGGTGATTTCCCTATTCAGAGCGATTTAATATTATAATTCCTATTCATGAATAATAAAAGTCTGAATGCAGAATTATTTTCCTCATTTCCAGTTCACCGGCAAATGAGTAATAGAAATCCCCCCCCCCCCCTCTCTCTCTCTCAGTTAGACACACAACCAGCATATTTAGAAGCGAAAGGCATCATTTCTAACCATTAACCTTAAAGTTAGCCACTTTAGCTGCAATAAAGGATCCCTTCGGGCTATAATGGCGGGAAACGTGAGCGGGCAAAGTTGAGTAAAACTTTCACACTTTGGTTAAGAATATCGGCCAAATACACCGCAAAATAGAGAACTGAGTCTTACCTTGATAAGTTGTCTTGCACAAGTGCCTAGACGCTTCATTTAAGGTGACAAAGTTTTCACTACATTCATCACAACGATACATGATGCACTCGGCGGCCATGATGCAATCTGCGTGTGTCACGTGATCTCTCCACTCGAAACCACCTCGACAGGCTGGAGAGATTGGAGAGCTCCGGAGAATCCGAACTCCCAATGAAATGAATCTCCGGACTCTCCTGACAGTTCGGAGAGCCAAAAAAACGCACCCCTTGTTTTTGGGAAGTCCAGGAACGAGCGAATTTTTAGTTGTCTGTAAGTGGCAGAACCAGAAGGTTTGTTTTTGCTGGATATCTTGTGAGCTGATGAATTCGCAACTGGGGTATGGAGCCTTCAATCTTTTTGCCTGGCTAACTGTTTATAAATGTATCCTGGACATGAATATGTCAAATATATGTGGCATCTTTATCACTTTTTTTTTGTGAAATCCAGAAATCTGTCACTACCCCCTGCTATCGCTGTATCGGATGACAGACCAAGATAGCCCCATCAGATGGCTTGTTATGGATTTTATATTGTTCTATGTCCATTCTACTAAACGGACTTCCTGTTACGCACACTTCGTTCGACAGATGGCGCGCGGGTGGCGCAGGGGAAAACAAACGCACGTGCGCCGACCGATAGGCTTGAGCGAGCAGGCTACTTTCGGTCTGTCAACGATCTCTTGCCATATAAGGTGTTTCAAAGCGCGTTTATTGGCTATGACTAAGAGGTGCAGGGTCTGGGGGTGTACGAAGGCGCTGTAATTTTTTTAATTTCCCGTGAATAACGAGCGATTACAGCGTTGGCTCGCAGCCCTAAAGCTCCACCATCTCCGCCGTCCCCACTCCGCCAACGCATGTATTGTGACAGGCAATTCTTTTGCATTGGGCTCTGCCGGCAATTAAGCGTCTGTTTGGTATCAAGCTCGTTACAAATGAATATGATATTTTGATTGTATATGTTCTGGCATATCTACCCATTAGGCAAGCATATGCAGCGTGGCATCTGCCCAGATAGCACAACGACGGTGGACCATCGTCGGGCCAACGTCGGCCGCTAGATTGGCCCACCGTCGGCAAACATCGTTGGGCCACCACAGTTTTGTCCAGCGGGCCAATGTTGGCCCACCGTCGGCATGAAAATACATTGGTCCAGCGGTGGACCAACATCGGACCAACGATGGCAAACATCATGGGCCCATTATTGGCCCATCATTGGCCCACTGTCGGCAAACCTCGTTGGGCCACCGTATTTTTTTTCTATCGGGCCAACGTTGGCACACTGTCGGTAAAAACCCAAATGAGTCCAATTTACCGACGCACGTTCGTATGTACCACTGCAGATTGCAAACAAAACATCAATACATACTTAAATCTGAACATTTATTAAACACAATACAACAATGAGATTAGAAAACGTGTTGGTGGTGGCACGGTGGGTGGGGGTGGGTAGAGCAACGTGCCGTCACCGCAATCTCAATCGGAATCAAGTTGTTGGGCCATGTCGTCCAGATCTGTAAAACGAACCTTATAATTTGAAGCACAAAATGCCTTTAAATCGGGCCACATCTGTGAATCGTCATGCCAATGGCAATTACCAACTAAACTTCCCTGTCAACATGTTATTGAATATTTATTTAGTTACTGAATTAATACTAAAGCGATGCTCGTAATATGTGTAGGTCATATCTTACATCTGGTTCTCTCTGCCCTCATGTTCTCCGTCTCTGCAAAGAAGTGGATATTGAAATAACCTTTTCTTTACCAAAATATGTACAGGAAACGCAAGAAACAAAATCTCAATTAATGCACAGTGAATTCATTATCAACCAAAAAGAATACTTCTTATCTCAGACAAAATTTGCATATAATGCAATTTTATTAGATCTAGGGTCGGTCAATTGTATTATTATTTAGCAATTCTTTTACTTGTCAAATGAAGCTTTTTTTGCCTTCATAAATATCGAGATTGTGTTACGACACATATTTCTGGTGCAGGCATAACAGTACTCTTTGAGAAAGTACCTTTTTTCTTCTGCTCTCTCATTTTCCTTCCCCCTTCCCTGTCTCCTGCCCCCCTCAGCCATTTTTGGATCTCCGCCTCGGCCTCGGCCTCTTTGATCCCAATCTGCTTCGCGGCATCTACAATGGTTCAAAACATTATTATTCTTGAGGTCAATATTGTTTCAGTAAAAGTCTAAAAATTATGTTTACCGTTGGAAATTCTAATCTTTGATAGCTTGAATAATTCGGGTTTGGCCGACGCCAGTCTTGAATCCCTTGCCAGCCCAATTGAATGAACGGGCAAGTGCATTAGTCATCAAGGCCAACAACATCTGGTCAATGGCCTCCTTTGCTCCCAAACCGCCAAGGCTGCACAAGCGATTAACCTGCACGTATACAAATGTAAACTCTTCAGACTGGTCAATGCATTTTAAAATAATTGATGGTAAGCCGTATAGAATAATCTATCGAATCAAAATACGAAAAGGCCTTCATCAATATTATTTACAGAAACCGGCCGAAATATGTTCATCAACCTGTGTGCAAAAATCATTATGAAGAGTGCACAAAATTAGATCAGGATCAGCCTTAAAGTAACATTTCTAATGTTGCATTCGACAAAATATTAATTTAAAAACCAGTAATTCATAAAGATCATAACGAGAGGTCACGGCAAGCATGTTGTCATACCCAGCAATTAATTGGTTGTGTGAAACAGTATAGACAACTTCTCTGACCTATGGGAACGATGGAGCAATCTTTACAGCCGTCGTGGCGTATGAACCCTAACCAAACAGAAGTATTCCCAGCTAGGGGATGCAATTAATAGGTTGAAATAAACGAACCAAGGTACTTTCAAGAAACTTGCTTCTATGAAATACGATATTTACCATGCATTTTCGCTTGTCCTTGTTCGCAACCACCTCCTCAAGTCTTTGAAACTCCGCCTCTGTCTCCACGGGGAGAGCGAAATCCTCAACGGAACTGTTGTTTTCAACCTGGCGAGTCTCCAGAAGTTTTGAGATAGACTGAAGGAATAACGTGTTTTGCTTGACCTGCCCATATATCATCTCCATGAGCTCGAAGGTCTTCCGATAGCTGTGGATAAATAGATGATTAATATCAAGGCTTCTATATAGACAGATATTTCATTTTAGGGCACATATATGATACTTAATACACAAGCTATTCTACAGACATTATTACAGGAAATAAATACCTTGCAGGTGTGTCTACCACAGGTTCTACCACATACAAGGTCCTTGAGAAACTGCAAAAAATAAGTTGTAGCAAAAAAATGTATCATATATGAAATTACTTTTTAGGAAAGTATATTTACTGCAATAACGATATTTCATTCCACGACACTTGTTATATATATGTCTCTCCGGCATATATATACTGCATACCATCTTCTTGTAATGAATTATGCAGCAATATTTTTCATGCAGAATATTCGGATAATAATTCCTCTTTTAATCTATTTATACCTCTGCTTGGTGTCAAGTGATTCAGCAAACTGTGGACTGCAAGCCCTGTACACAGAAACCACATACATAGTTACACAATGAAATTTAATTATTTACACTGACCGACTAATTAACATATGTTGAAAAATTCAGAATTTGAAGTACATACAATAGCAAAATATGTCAAACCAAAACGAACGTATCATCAAATAAACTGGTATCATACCTGTGGGATGGTGTTTGGCCCAGGCTATCACTACTTGGACTTGTTGGTAAAATCTGGAGTCTTGGGGGGGCGGAAGGGATGGGGCTGTTGGTCACCACCGGCATCATTGGTGTTACTGGTGGTGCAGGCACGGACAGGGATTTCTTCGTATTCTTTTCGCTCTGTGGCATTTGGTCCACATTAAATTTGTCCTTGCTAGAAAGGAAATGCCAACAAATATTCCATTCAATTGAATCATATATAACTGCACATTATATGCAAGAATTATATACAAATCAAGCTATATCAGAAATTTTCATCTTTTATCAATATCAAAGTTCCGCACATAATATAACAAGATTTCCACAGGTTGGGATGCCACCAAGGAATTGATGTTTTTTTACAATGGACGGGACACATCAGATTTCACATTGTGGATTATGATTCTCAAAATAACGTCACACAGTCCACGCTTCGAAATCTCACCAGAGGGAGATTGAATTTTAGCACCTCTGCCCAAAATTTAAAATTTTAGCAGCCTTACTTACTCAGTTGCATCATCATCGGTACTCTATATTCGTGCTGGTGTCTGGCACCTGTAATTTAACATTGATTACTGTAACAGGTAACTAATCATCTAAGCAATACCAAAATATAGAATCGATACCTTTACAGGATTTCAACATACTATTTTTATTATGCATACATTATGGTGTAGCTAGTGTCTTCATTGTGGTTAAACTTTTTTCGCATTTGAGAATAACGATTATATTTGATAATGAAATATTAAACTTACTTCCTCTTCGCCTGATCATCTGTAGTGGCCATGTCCGTTGTCGTATTTTTCTTAGCCTTTTTGGATTTATATCTTGCCTTATCATAGTTGTCTAGAGGCGTAATTACATGGTAATATTTTACTAACCCAAATCACCGTTGTATTTACTGGAAATTGGCCATTTTCCCAACAGTATTTGCCATTATTGTCGGTAATAGATCTATGTGACTGGAGGTCACTCAGAGGAATGTCAGGCATAAGGGCCGCATGGCACAAGGGCCGCGCGGATGTTAGGGGGTTGAGGAGGACGGGGGTGTGGTGGTGGGGGGGGGGGAGCGGGGTGGTGGTGTGTGTGTGCGGAGGGGGATGTGTGTGGACGCAGTGTGCCGTGGCCAAGTACCGTGGCGGCGGACGCAAGGTGTGAATTGCAACTTGTAGTCTCTTATCGGCTTCCGTGTCGGGGTCTGGGACTGGGGCACAGTAGCGAGTCAATTAATTTGTAGCCTCTGTTATCTTCCTTTGATTTGGTATTCATTGCTCGATCACACTTTATATGATGCGCGGCTTCTGGTACTGGCATTAATTTCCGTCTTTATCGTGAGGCAGTCCGTGTTGGCCACATCGAATGGACGTGCGTCGTCTGTGCCGACCTCCCTCCCGCCGCCGACCGACCTCAAGCTGCTGATTTTGCCGCCGATGTCCCTCGCCCGGCCGAACTTCTAGCCGCAGACCTCCCTGATGGTGCCGATTTTCGGGCCGCCGACCTCTCTGCCGGACTTCCCTGCCGGACTTCCCGCCGACCTCCCTGCCGGACTTCCCGCCGACCTCCCTGCCGACCTCCCTGCCGGACTTCCCGCCGACCTCCCTGCCGGACTTCCCGCCGACCTCCCTGCCGGACTTCCCGCCGACCTCCCTGCCGGACTTCCCGCCGGACTTCCCGCCGACCTCCCTGCCGGACTTCCCGCCGACCTCCCTGCCGACCTCCCTGCCGGACTTCCCGCCGACCTCCCTGCCGGACTTCCCGCCGACCTCCCTGCCGGACTTCCCGCCGACCTCCCTGCCGGACTTCCCGCCGACCTCCCTGCCGACCTCCCTGCCGGACTTCCCGCCGACCTCCCTGCCGACCTCCCTGCCGGACTTCCCGCCAACCTCCCTGCCGGACTTCCCGCCGACCTCCCTGCCGGACTTCCCGCCGACCTCTCTGCCGGACTTCCCGCCGACCTTCCCGCCGGACTTCCCGCCGACCTCCCTGCCGGACTTCCCGCCGACCTCCCTGCCGGACTTCCCGCCGACCTCCCTGCCGGACTTCCCGCCGACCTCCCTGCCGACCTCCCTGCCGGACTTCCCGCCGACCGGCTTGTCGGCGACCCGGAGTGCAGGTCCCGGAGGCTGCCGGACCCGGAGTGGAGGTCCCGGAGGCAGCCGTACCCGGAGCGGCCATGGAGTAAAGTAGAGGCCGACCCGGAGCGACATCAGGCCCGAGGAGGCTGCCGAGAGCGGAGGTCCCGTAGGACATTGTCTACATTTGTATCTACCGTTTTGTTTTGTTTGAAGTAGTTGTCAGTAGTGACTAATTGCTTAATCGCAATCAATCAGTCTGTCTGCCGAATCTGCACCCCTGCACCCGACGCACGCCTCCCCCCCCCCCCCCCGCGCTCCCCCACCCCTTGTAGGGGGTGGGGAAATCGCGCGGCCCTTACGACCGTACACCACTCAGAGTACTACACATACCATTAAAAAAAAGGGCACCAGCAAAAGTGCTGTACAGTCACAAGAACAAGTGTCAAGACTGTCTGACTGTACCGTCTGAACATTCAGGCTAGCGGTGCCTGTGCACACGACAGCTAGCGAGGACTCAGTGAAAGTTCAGTTTCATTAAACCTACAGATCTAATAAACCTTCAACAAATATGTTTTTACATACGGTGTAGATCTATAGATCTATTTATGTTACATCTGACATGATTTAAGCTTAATATCACAAACAAACTTGCCGTTATTTGAAAAGAAGTCCGGAGAAGATCAACTCATTCCCGCTCATCAGCTCAAATCCACAGAAGGTGAAGGTCGTTGTTTCCTAGCTCGCTCGCCAGGTGGAGCAACGCGCAGTGAAAAAATGCCGCGCCGGCAACATCAAACCAACGCTGGGCCACGGTTGGCAAGCCACTCGCAACCGTGCCAACTATAGCCGGCGTTGGGCCAACGTCGTTGTGCTATCTGGGTGGATGCATCAGGTCGTCAGTTATAAATTTCTTTTCAAGTTTATGCCGAATACTACGGTGCCCGATTTAGGACATCTTGATATTATTTTTATTAAAAAAAAAAGTCGTTCCAAATTCTCTTGGAACACGATTTATTATTTTTCAAAAAAAATAACTCGTTCCAAGCTCAGTTCGATTCCCGAGTTATTATTTTTCCGAATGCCCCGTTGTCGTAGCGTTATCGACTTTATGAAACTACGTTGCATGTGCAAACCCCAGCTGTCTTTGGTGTTGTTTGGCGCGGTTTATCCCATGTGTGCACTAAACAACAAACCATATATAAAAAAAAGAACTCGTTCCAAACTTGGTTGCGGAATGAGTTATTTTTTTTTCAAAAAATAAATAAGTCACTCTAAACTTTGTCGCGCAACGCAAACAAATAAAATCGTTCCAAATTCTTTTGGAGCAAGACTTATTTTATCTCAACAAAAAATAAAGTCGTTCTAAATTCTCTTTTAACAAAAATAAACTCGTTTCAAACTTCGATGCGGAACAAGTTATTTTTTTTCTAACAAAAAAGTTATTCCAAAATTCTCCACGCTATGACCGGATGACTGTGTAAACACTCTCCCGTTGTTTTGGCGGCGGTCGGGTTGACTTTAAAGGTAGCCATGACTGCACGTGTCCAGCGATTTCATAGCTGGTTAACAATCGCATGCAACAGTTACCTAATTACCGAGCCTTCCCCATGGAATTGGGGAGAGGAGACACTACCTTACTGCAGTGGTGTGGGTGTGCCTCCCATGGCATATGGAGAGTGAGAGAAAAGTATGCGATTTGTGGTTAGGAAAAGACCATATTTTTGTGAAAAAATTAAGTCTGGCTCGAAGAGAATTTGGAACGACTTGGTTTTGTTGTAAAAAAAAACATCGCCTAAAACTAAGACCGTAGAATACTTTATTAGTACTGTATACTGTTTTCCTTAAGAGTCGAGTCCAATGAATCAACATTTTGTGAGAATGTCTAC
This sequence comes from Arenicola marina, assembly GCA_964019135.1. NCBI lineage: Eukaryota > Metazoa > Annelida > Polychaeta > Arenicolidae > Arenicola > Arenicola marina. The sequence goes on along the minus strand of OZ025252.1, from coordinate 13,347,670 downwards.
CAGTTGCTGCATGGTATTATACATCTACGGCCCCTGCAGACGGCTTTACACTTAAAAGTCGGGTAATTTCGATCAGCGCATAACTTCGATCACATGATATTTCCTCTCCTTTCGCTGCCGCCTAATTACATTTGAAATTTGTACTATTGTGAAGGCCAAACGTTTATTATTTATGAGCTTGATGACGTACGTCTCGGGAGAGTTGGCGGAATCAGTACTGTAACCTGATTTGTCTAATCCGTCGCACCCGCGAAACTATAAAGTTGGCGCGCTCTCTTTTTTGGCTGGGACGTTCCCCACCGAAGATACACCCACATAGCCACCTATAAGCCGAAGTTATGATCGGCTTACAGCAGCACTTATTTTTCGAAGTAATACAACTATATGAAGTTTAAAGGACAGAGAACTTGTTTAATGTGTTTAATGGTAAAGGAACATCTATTTTTATGCGATATTAAGGAAATAAGATGATCGAATTCAGCCTCCAAGAATTTTGCGCTTGGTGGAAAATTCGATCAGTTGGTCCTGCTATTTCGCTCAGCCACATGACCTAGCCTGGATCTACATATGTGCGTGTGGTAGCACAGCTATATGGACAGCGCAGGGCGGGGTTGAGGGACCATGGTTAGGCCTAGTGGAGGATACAGGGGGCTCAGACCAACTCCGTCCCTCGCATTTTCGGCGGTGTGGACTCTCCCGTAAGTTTCCTAATAAAAGAGACTTTTCCTGATAGACCTACACCAAAAATGTGGAATTAGTTTTTAAAATTACCAAGTGATCGATTTTACCCGCCTATAATCGAATTTAGCCAGATTGGCATTGGCCTTTTAAAACGGTCACTGACTTTAACATTTACGACATCTTGGCTGGAGGGCGGCACTAAACAGAAGGCGACTCCGTATTGAAATATGTACTGCTTAGTTTGTAGTGATGCGTTGCTGCAGTCCTCGCAGAGAGACAGTCACAAAATGATCGAAATATGCCAACCTGCCTTACTTTTCTAGCGACACTCGACATGAACCTCTTCTTAAAATCGACATGCGACATGGCTAGCGCCCCCCACCACCCCCTGCCCCTCCTCAGGGCCCCTAAACATTAGCTCCCTGTCCAAAATGGTGGAAGTCTCTAAAACGATAAAATTAAAACTGTCAAATTTAAACAAAGCCCAATTAACGGAAGAATTGCGTAGATGGAATCTTCCATATTGTAACAAGCAAGATTGGAACAAGTCTTTGGTATGAGAACATCTGCAGTCATTAATTCATTTCGGGTGTTTTGGCTGCATTTGACTGCAATTTGCTGAGTATACATATAATTAGGCTTATAATGCCAGGAACATTTCGTCATTTTTCCAGTGATTCGGGATTGGGTGCTTATTTTCCTCGTGAAGCGGGAAAAGCTATTAATTTTTCCCGTGATCTGAGAATCAGACCCCCCCCCCCCCCTCATCAATGGATTCAAACTATTTTCCCTAAAGTCTCAGCTAGCAAATTCACACAATACAAGTTCAGTAAATTTATATCATTAGACAAAATATCATACCTGGAGTTTCGATGATGTAGGCATACAGGGGGTGGGGAGGGGCGTATTTACATTCCTCAGGAAGGGGCTTTTCATTTTACCGTGAACTGGAAATGAGGAAAATTATCCTCGGGAACTGGGACTGAGATATTAGCCGACCATCGTGATCAATGATTTTCACCAATCGTGAACTGAAAATTTTAATACCAAATACCTTATCCGTGAATTGGGAAATCGCCAATTTATATGATGTATCCGCCCCTTCCATTGTATACGGGGAGTTCTCTATTTAATTCATTGTGACCTGGGAATAAAGAAATTTATATTTCGTGATGTGGAAACACGACCCCCCCACCCTCCCCACCACCACCATATAGGTCACCATAGCCGACCTCTGGCCGCTTGGTTGGGTCTTTCACCCACTTTCCTGCTGGCTCCTCTAGGGGCACTGTTCAATGCCAGCAACCCGCAGCTTGCTGCTATATCCTCTCTTGGCTTCATTAAGAAGGTTGTCAAAATAATCGTGCGACATGTTCTTGTAGAAATTGGACAAATTGCCTTGAATACACGCAATTGTAAAATACACGCAAATTGTCAAATACATGCAGAAGTACGGTGTGTTTACATTAGGCATGCGCACGTAGCTTTTGTGTTGTCCCCTGCGCCAGAACGAGGCTTACGTTTTCGTCGCGATTGCGCATGCGCGCCACATTGTGAAGTCAGTCCGTTTAGTAGAATAACAGCCATACCGTAGCAGGTCCCCATGTTTGGTCCCAAACATAGCCATACATGACCATTACAAGCAGAGAGCTGTGTAAGGTCATACCAACATTAACAAGCGCACGTTTGCTGTGCAAAACGGCACATGACATCGCCATAAGCATAACAAGCATCCCTTCCGCTAACTCGAAATACTTAATATCTTCTTCATTCTTATTTCTAATGTGGGGTAGATCTTATCAAGGCTAAACTCACGCACAGACTGTACAATTCCGATTCCTTTCCAAGCTTTTTACTTCACATAACTCTGTCTGCCATGACAGTTCTCGCGAGGTTCTCATTATGCCTGCGAGATGACGTAGAGGTGCTACCGTGCGGTCTGAAATTGGTCGTTGAATTTTTTCGCTTCGTCATGGCCTCTTTGTCGGCGCGAGATTTGATATCGAATGTTAGCCGTTCTTACAAAAATTAAAACATATATAACATCCATCAAAATAGGATATCAATCTTTATGCTACACATTATCACAGGTATGCATATGACATATTATTACGATAATAACGAATTAGTTCATCAACATTATACAATTGTTTGTAGATGAAGTGTCTTAGAAAAATATTTTTCTCCAGAAATGTGAGTATAAAAAAATTAGACCCATATCAATATGTTATTTCATTTTCTTCTCATATTAGACATCTTTAAACGGCCACAGCATGTACACATAGACCAACAAATTGTACATAATTTGGGATGGGCCAGCAATAAGTTTCCTTATTTACACCATTGTATCAGTTTTCTCACAAATTAGCTTGTACATATATATCTAACCTCTTGTAGCCGTGTCCTCTTTTGGAAAATTCATTGTCACAAATAAAGCAAGTTCTATTAGTGACCGTATTAGAGGACATTTTAGACGTAAACAAAGTCTTACTGGCACATCATTGAGAAGCATGTGACATCTCGCGTACACCTCCATATTTTATGTGTCATGTGACCTAAACGAGAACTGTCATGGCAGACAAAGTGATGTGAAGTAAAAAGCTTGGAAAGGAATCGGAATTGTACAGTCTGTGCGTGAGTTTAGCCTTTATAAGACCTACCCCACATTAGAAATAAGAATGAAGAAGATATTAAGTATTTCGAGTTAGCGGAAGGGATGCTTGTTATACTTGTGGCGATGTCATGTGCCGTTTTGCACAGCAAACGTGCGCTTGTTGGTATGACCTTACACAGCTCTCCGCTTGTAATGGTCATGTATGGCTAGTCCTAGCCTGAATGTTCAGACGTTACAGTCTTGACACTGAACAGTGTCAAGACTGTAACGTCTGAACATTCAGGCTAGGCTAGTCCCAAACACTGTGAGAGGTCCACTTTATAAGTTGCTAGAGGTTTATATACAAAACACTCACCTTTAATTCTTACTTTTTTAGGTTCCATAACATTATCTTCCAGGAGTGTCCGACAGAAATAAGTTTCCTGCTACTAATACTTGCTCAATTCTTTTATTTTTTCCGCTAACAAGTTTGGCTGACAAGTTTTGTTGTCTTGTGTTGTGTCGTCTCACGATACCGCTAGATGTCACTTGTTTCTTCTGGTAAACGCCCTCTAGCGAACTGGCTGCGCATTTCCCAAAGACCTGGTTCCAACCTGGTTCTGTTTATTAACAGTGACCGTCAGGACCGTGACACATGTTTTTCTGTCAGGTGTACAGAAAACAGGTGAGTAGACACTTGTTACTGTTGATAAACAGAACGGGAACCAGGTCTTTGACAAATGTGCAGCCAGTTCGCTAGAGGGCGTTGACCGGAAGGAACTAGCGACATCTAGCGATCTCGTGGGACGAGACAACACAATAAGACTGCAACGCTAGCCAGGAAAACTTGTTAGCGAACAAAATGAAGGAGTTGAGCTAGTGTTAGTTGCATCAAACTTATTTCAGTCAGACACTCCTTGACGATAATGCTCCTGAACTTAAACAACTAAAAATTAGAGGTGAGTGTTTGGTGTCAAAACCTCCAGCAACTTGTAAAGTAGACATCTCACCATTTTTTAGACTGAATTAGTCCCATATGAGACAGTTGTTGCTACACACAACAGTCTTATGTCCGCATGTAGAAAATTAGGGTGTAAGATTTGTTTTTGTGGGCGACTAAGTGTTGTTAACCGCACGATCCATCAAACCCTTGTCATTTTGTACTCTGATACCTTAACTTCATATTTACCACAAAACCCACATGCATATGAACTAACAAAGTATCGCATTACTATCAAGTCGGTTGAAATGAGACTTTCTTGTTGTCTACCGCTGCATTTCATATTTGGTCATTCTTCACCAGCGGCTTTCGCCAGGTGGCGTTTCGCTTATTGCGTGTCAATGGCTACGTGTATGAAGCGCCACCAAGCGAATGGTGCGGTTTTAACAACATGCACGCATGCACAGTTTCTCCACTGGGTGGGCAAGGCGGCGGACAGAACTGAGTTGTCCGCTGCTTCAAAAAATCAACAGACGATATCGTCGTAATCACAGAGACTTCAACCAAAATAACAAGATAAGTTGTAAGATGCATACTTTTAGAAACTATTGCCATACCCCAAAAAGTTCTCGCCATCAGCACCGCTTCTCGCCACGCGTGTTTGTAAAATGCCGTACAGGATTTGATAGACTGGACATGTGGCGTTGTTTCCCAACAACGCCACATGGGGCTAAGACTGAATGGGCGCATTTCTTTGGGCCAGGTTCGGTATCCCGCCCCGGGCCCGCAACACGTGACAGGGAACTTCCGAGTATGCCTATAGGGATATGCCTATTCCAATGAAATGCACACACCATTCACATCCGGTGCACATTAAGGCACTGGAACCAACCTACTCTTCATCACCTTTCAATCAGTCGCCATCTTCTCCCGAATGCCCCGTACTGTTTAGAACGGGGCACATCGGCATACCGAATGCATGCGCGCGCATCCATACCTGGGTGAAAGAAGTGTCGGGCGGTGAACCGATGCGTAATGTGCGTATTCGGTCCACCGTAGGGATACACCCGGGGTACCAAAGAAATGCGCCCAATATGGCGACCTAGTCGTGGCGGTAAGGACAGCCTATCAGTCTGCCGTAACCATTAACGCCATAAAACAGGGCTAAGACCAAGATAGATACGCCATGCACCTCTGGTCAGCCTTGCAGGCGGTGAGCCATGTTACAGGGCTATAAAGAGTATGTACATATGTTTAATGCTATTACACTCTATATTCAGGATGATAAGGTGCATTTTTTATGTGATCCAGCCGCTATGACACTTTTTGATTAGTGTCCTAGCAGTTGGAAAAAGGCTTTAATATTTACCATAGCGTCCTGAAAACAAAGTATAATAGCAATGAATATGTACTTTTATCTATAAATCACTTTTTAAATCGCCTCATTGTGAACTGTAGATTGATCGGAAGTATATCAATGATTTAAATTACCCTCAGCCATCCAACTCCTGCTGGAATTGCGTGACAGGCTCCAACTTCAACACCCAATATTACGCCTTTACCACACTTGACAGGCCCTATAAATGCATAATTTTGATTTCTAATGACAACAACCAACTCTGAAACAGATTGAATAAGCTGCATAAGCTGCAAGATCTCAGACACAGTGAGTGAGATGAATCTGATTTGTTGGAGGCTGAAAAAATATGTCATGAGACATGGGTGCAAACTCAAAATATATATATTTAAATTTATATAGCATCTCTATATGATGTGTTAAATTAAAATGACAGATTTTAAGAGTAGCTCCCCACATGAGCGTCAAGAGAAAGCGGACCATAATAGTCATCTCTTGCATTGTACCTGAGATCTCCTAGGCCAATTCTTGTCTCAGGTACAATGCAAGAGATCATAATCACTCGCTGCCTTGCTCAATCTGTTTTGGAGTTGGTTGTTGTCTTGCAGAATTCTTTATTTGTCGTGACTAGACGGTAGTACAGGTCTTGTTTACTTATTGATGAAATAAATAAATTACTTAGTAATCGGGCCCCATCAAGTGAAGTAAAGCTGCGATATTGGGGGTTGAAGCGGATGTCGCTCAGTTCCAGCGGGAGTTGGACATCTTATGTATTTAGTATACATTGTGGGGCCCCTTGACTGGATGTCAGTTCAGTAACAGGTCTAGACGAGGCATAGCTAGCTTATCAGGTATATAGATCGTTTGACAGTCAGCGCATCAATTTTAGATTTATTGGTGTTATATTTTGTAAGTTATTTTGTAAGTTATTTTTGTGAAGTTTGAGAGTTGATAATTTGGATGACAAGCTCAATGGGACCTAATTTATGACTGCAATCGAATGTACAATCATAGGGCACTTAAATTATAATTAAAAGGCTATAACATATGGCTCCCATATTCTGCCAATTTAATAAGGTAAATTTGTATATATAGGCATACTGATATTGTTTTTTGAAAGTATGTCTAAAGAATATGTTTTATATTGTCAGCATGTGACGTTGAGAAGATGATTAAGCCAGCAACAGATGCCAGAGTCTGAACAAGGGAAGAAGGTAAGCTAAAAACTTAAGTTTTTTTTATTGATGTATATCATGTTATCAAGTCATTATGCTACCAGCTGGTATGTATTTTGCAAGGGCGTTTTTTAATTCAAGCAGATGGATGCGCTCACCCACTTAGTGATCATGAATAATTGTGGTATTCATCGAAGGTCACAGAACCTTGTGCCTGAGGTAGCTGTACAGGATCATTACACAAAGCAGTCAGTGTAATGACATAGCTGCAAGTGCACATGTGCTGTGCAAATGGCAAGTCACAGCACTATTCTATAACTGTTCATCTAATGTTGGGTATGGTGATTATTTATACCAAGACTGCAATTGACATTCGTTTTCAAGTCACTCCGTCCGGAAACACATTGTGTGCCATGACATTGTGGATATGGCACAATCTAACTTTACAAGTGGAAATCAAAAAACAGTCAGAGGGTTAGTGCAACGTAACCGGGCCAACTCAGATGCTGGGTGTCTATCTTTAATTATTACAAATTCCTGCAGCCTTCTTACCTGTTTTGTTGTTAACTGGAAATATTTATATTGCTTTCTATATCTGTACTGTGAACATGAAGTTTTCTATTCATTTCAGTTAGTGTCATGAGGTCATTCAGATATGCAGTGGTCAAAGAGATTCATGCTGCCAGCACCTAAAGTACCCACCGCTCTGTGAGGGAAGAGCTGAATTTTAATTGTTTATTACTTTGGCAGTAATTATAGCTTAATTCTACTGTCATTGTCTTGTAGGAACCACATTATTGTGAATTTTTGTCACTCTTTAAAGGCCATATGAGAGTATTGATAGATCTGAAAAGATTTACTTTCAAACATACTGGAAAACCAGAGCATTTATGTTTATATTTTTGACAATTAATAGAAAGTAATATTGTTATCACCATTTTAAGCATTCTCGCATTGGAGCCCTTGTCTCAAGTATAAAGTTTTGTACTGGATGAAGTTCCAAAGCGTGTAACTAGATTAATAATTAAGGCCAGATGTAGTCTGCTCCCGTTTACCTATTGGCGGAACATTTTCAAGACAAGAGTCGCTGGGGAAATCTCCCACCCACCCTTGTCTACCCATTTTGCTTGTATCCAGTACATGACATCATATTTGAATATTCAGAAGTTGTGAAATATTGAAATGTCGTGTGGCACCCATTTTAAGTCTGGCAATGCTTGACAGGTCATATTTGCTATTACTTATCTTATAGTAACTGATTTTTGCTCTTACTTATCTTATAGTAACTGATATATGCTTTTTTGTTTTAAAGGGTAACTGCCATGAGTTTACACTGTCATTATTATTTGCTTTGGTTTAAAAAAAATCTTACGATTGTACCTTGACTATCGGTTAATTGTAAATATTGTAGGTACCACACTTGTGAAATCTTGTCACCCTTGAAGATTGGTCATTCCTTTCAAAGCTTTGGTTGTGTTGTGTTAATGTTGTTCAAACACTGATGGCACAATTGTAATAACTGGTATGTTACCGGTATACTGTGAATGATAAATGGTCATTTCCATGTCTTTATACTGTCGTTATGATATGGATTTTTTTTTGCGTTTTGCATGGTGAATAAATGAGCTTACTGCAAAGCATATTACAAGTTTGTGTTAACTTTCAACGAGATCGCAACGTGATATAAACGTGCAGCACGTTGATATCAGGTCACAAAAAAGGCTTTTAACACGTTGATAATTGACGTTTAGAACCGGGTGGAAACTGACGTCTTGAAGACGTCGATAATACATGTTGATAGGACGTCTAAAACTGACGTCGGATCAATTGGCGCATCCAACCAGCTACGGACAAAATTTCAACGTCTGGGATCTACGTCATGCGAACGAGTTCCCAACCACTTTTGCCCAGTGTTAATATGCTTGAAGAAGGAAACGATGTGCGTCACAGGGAGCTTGAAGAAGGGAGAGTTGTGCGCCCCTGGGAGCCGGAAGCGTTGATTGAGGCAGAGCCATGGCGGCCTCCATTCGATACATATACAGCTCGTCAAGATGAAACGCAGATGGGGAGCGGGGGGGGGGGGGCACTATTATACAAATCTGGTGGGGGGGGGGGGGTTCCGCGGGTGTCTTGATGCCTGAGAGAGCGGATATTTGTGATGAAAAAGATACCCCTATAGAGAGGACATTTATGATGAAAAAGATACTAATATAGAGCAAATATTTTAAAACTTGCGTGGGGGGGGGGGGGGGCGGGGGCGTTGAAAATGTGCGTTCATAGAGCGGATTTTGGCGGATGAAAAAGGGGGGGGGCTTTACGCCGGAACCCCCCAAACCCAGCAATGTATTTTTTACCCACCCCTCCTTCCTGAATCCGGGGCGCCGGTTTCAGGGTCGGATCCAGTTATGTTGGTTGGTGGGCCGGTAAATGGTATAAATTATATACATTTCCGCCCTGAAAAGGGGAGCCGGGGCCGGGCCCCCCCCCCCTTGGATCCGCCCCTGCCCCGGGTCTGTTCAACAGTAGGACTTCGCATGAAAGCTGAGTTCCGCGCCTCAGAGGGCCTTAAGTTTGCACTGAAAAATGGCAAAAAGTGGGGAAAGAGGGTGTCCCCCACGCCCGATCCGCCTGTGCTGACCTAAACGTTTTTTTGGAATTCCTGTGTGTGATCCTTCTGGGTCAAACTGTTTCAGAGAGTTTGGAGTTTGCCTTCTTAGGCTGTTCAGTTCACTCATTAACATGCTGAAATAATTTGCTGACCATTTTGCCCCATTAGGGGGGCAAAATGACCCACTGTGACATAAAACATGTTTTTTGTGCTAACGTTATTTTTTTCTTTAATAAAGAAGATTATTGTTTATTTATGAGTGAATTTGTCTGAGCGAAACTGCACATGACGACATTAGGACACCCCTGACGTCTTAAAGGAAACATCTGCAAAAGGGGTGACTTAAACTCGTCAATCGCACCATTTTAGGTGTCCGAATTTCGTCACATTTCCCAGGCTTTGATTGGTTAGAACTAAGAAGAGATCCCCCATACGGGTATTTTTGATTGTTAAGATTGATGCTTTCAGCGTCTTCTGCCACAGGTAGTTTACCACTGCCTCTAGCCATTGCTAAGTATGAGCAATTGCAAGCAGAGCGGTATGTGGCTCCCTCGTTGTTCATTGTGTTCTACACGAGGGGTACCTCCATTTACAGTAACTTTTCTAACAGTAATATATATTTCTCATCGCATATTAACGCATATTCATGTAAAGCAGACAAATCTTGCCTTACTAATGATTCATGTCGTCTGCTGCGCGTGCTTGTATGCAAGTGATGACTGTTTATTTTTTCATGACGACATTTGGACTCTGACGTCTTTAGGGCACCTTACGTTACTGTTGTCAGTTTACCAAAATTTGGCTCTTTTTGTAGCACTGCTTGTCCTCCAAAAAAAGAAAGTTAAGGTGGTCATTTTGCCCGATGTTCCCCTACTTTGCTCGACGTCTTCTTTCAGTAAACCGGAAGCAGACGGCACATATATCCTGCACAAGCATAGACATATGTACAAGTGGGCTTCGAACCATCGATCCGCCGCTTCATGGGGCCTGCCCAGCAAAGCACACTAGACAATAGGCGAACGCGTTATTTGTTCCTAATTAAAAGGGGAGGGTGTGTTTCGTTTCGAAACGGAAGGCCGGGTGTGCTCGCGGATCCTAAGCTCCTACCCTCCCTTCCCCTTCCCTCGACCCATCACATCCTATTATCAATGGGCCTGAGCTAACAGGATGTAGAACTTAACTATAACTGTATAACTGCCAGTGTAACAGCATGTCGGTCGCTCGCTTATCTAAACCTAGATGTTACGTAGGCCTACAGTACGCATAATGAATGGCCGGCAGGATATGCATATATGAAGACAAGTGAATCGTATCAGAACACATCAGTTCCACCTTTACAAACCATCTTTGCAAAAAGGGTGGATCGGCTCAGCGGGCTTTGGTTAATTAACTTATGATTACAGCTATACTTTGCCAACAGTGATCGAGCGATCGAAGTCATCTCCGGATTTGTCTCCACACTGCACTGAAGAGTCACCACGCACTTGCTATTGGCCTTTAGCTGTAGATGTGGCCCATATTGTTGGGTGGCACAGAAAGATGTGCAATAATTACCAAGACGACGTTATATGTGCATGGGCGGATCCAGGATGGGGGTTTCCTGGTGGTCCGCCCCCCCCCCCCCACCCTATTTGAGGAAGAATGCCGTTTCAGTACAACATGTAGGCCATCTGGTCGCAAGATTTCAGTGCCCGTACACCCGGTCGTCAAATAATTGGTGGACCCCCCTGGTCAGAGCCCCTCCCCCCGGTCGCAAGTCTTCAGTGAACCCGCCCCCCCCCCCTTTAAGGAAGAACGCTGTCTGAGGCGTGGACCCCCCGCCCCGGTCGCAAGTTTCGATGGACCCCTCCCCCCCGCCCCCCTTTTCAAATTCCTGGATCCGCTCCTGATGTGTACCTTATCATGTCGTTACTTACGATATAATTTGTGAAATGCACATGGAGGGAGGATGCATGATGACCAGGAGAGCCAGAGAGCGGAACGGGGCGGTGGAGGGTGGGGGTGGGGGCATATGTAATATAGGGGTGGGGGGGGGGCATGTAATATAGAGGGGCATGTAATATAGGGGGTGGGGATGGGGCGCATGTAATATGGGAGGTGGGGATGGGGGCATGTAATATAAGGAGTGGGGATGGGGGAATGTAATGCGGGGGGTGGGCATGGTACCTGTGCTGGTCGTACGTGCCGCTCCTTGCGACGAGAAGGCCGGGAGGGCACCATGCAAGGGCGTCCTCAGTGTGTGTGTGGGGGGGGGGGGGGAGTTGGGGGGAGGGGCTGTTCGGTTCTTGGTGTTCGCACGAACCCCCTCTTTGAACCTCTTCAAAGGGTGGTTGGTTGTATATTCAGGACGCTTTAACCACTTTTGGTCATATCGCGTCAGTGGGAAAGGGAAGGGAGAGTGGAGCCCTGTCCCCGGGGTAACTCCCTACTCATTGCGAAGAAGGACATGGGATCTTTATCCTGGGACTATACAGACATGGCCACAGCGGGGCTCGAACCACCGATCCGCTTTCTGACGGATCTTGACTTTAACAGCGACCTAGTTTAAAGTCGAGATTGTCAGAAAGATACACCGTTAAAGTCAAGATCCGCCAGAAAGATATATATACCGTTAAAGTTGAGATCGTCAGAAAGATACACCGTTGAAGTCGAGAGTAGTTGGAAACCCGGGGCGGGGGGGGGGGGGTACTTAACATATTGCTGGGTTTAGGAGTGGTTCCGCGGTAAAGAGTGGGGGGGGGGTACTTAACATATTGCTGGGTTTAGGGGTGGTTCCGCGGTAAATTAAGCCCCCCCTCCTTTTTTTTCACCGCCAAAATCCTTTTTCATTATAAATGTCCACTCTGTAGGGGTATCTTTTTCTTGACAAATATCTGCTCTCTCAGGCATCAAGACACCCGCAGCAGACCCCCCCCCCTCCCTCCCACACACACACACACACCAGATTTGTATAATAGTGCCCCCCCCCCCCGCCCGGCCCCCCGCCGGATTTACTGTTACAGTCGGGATCCCCAGAAATTTTAGGCGCTGTTAATGCCGATCTGTTAAATTCCCACATAACACCTACATAAAATTGTTGTAATCTTTCTTGTCGGCAATTGTCCGGTTTGAGATCTGGTGAAACACGTTTTTGTGCGTGGTCATTCGATCTGGTCTGCCTACAACATATTTTGGTTTTCTGCATCTGAGAGTTTTGTTGGGGGGTTAGGGGGATGAAAAAGCGAAAATCGGGATGGGTCCTCAACAAGTGAAGGATCCAAAACACAAAAGGAAGTTTAATTTCAGCCGCCTATAGGCATATTTTACATTCATATGCGCAATTTATTATCATTTCATTAGATATCCGTGATGGTGACCCCTGCTCGATGGCAGCGCCTTCAAGGGGACCTAGAAAAGGATCTCTTATAGCAACATGCGCCCTCCCACTTTCCACTCAATGAATGAAGCGTTTAGTTGGGGCTGTAGTATTTCAACAGGGCCACCGGAATTAATCTAGGCCTAAATATAGCATTTATGGTTTAGTTAACAGTCATGGCAGCGAGCTCTTAAGCTAAGCCATGGATCATTTTGTTTTTCAACTAAAAAAAAAAAAAAAAAAACACATAAGAACCATATTAGGGCTTCCCTGTCATGATTGACCATTCTTCTGACCATAACGGGTAATTTTGTCCACCCAGTCAACTTCACACACGTGCAGGCCGAAATATAACCATATATGGCAAGAGCCGGGCCAACTTGACATCATTGGCATGTGCGTGACTCATCACAGACTATACTACCGCCTCCGCATGAAAAATAGTTCACTCAGATCATGCGCTGTTGCCTAGAAGTCTAGGTAGATAGTTTGTATCAGTCCAAATCACTTACATTAATGTAACATTGATGCTCAGGCACGGAGAAAAGTATGATTTCTGCCTACTATGGGAATTAAACTTTTGTGCAGTAGTTCTTAGCTCATTGGTTACAAAAGTGACGTTTGCTGATAGTGAACCAATCACGCAAGCTGTTACACTCGCCAGCGCCTACGCGCATTAACACAAAACTATATCCTGTGCTGAGTCAGACGGTCTTTCATGTTCGAATAAGGCGAGGCGGTGGTACCGGCAACTTTCTTCTTAGTAAACCAAGTACAAAGTCGACAAAATGGTAAGTTCTGCCCTGTGTTGTTTAATATTGTCTACCTACTGATACTAAAGTTCCTTGAATTCCCCTTTTCAGCGTACTTTGTGCTGCATATTTCCTGTTTCTGCGGTAGAACTGCACTGCCGGAACTTTGACATTCGTTACAGCCATGGGATGTGGCTGTGGCAATGTCATGGCCACTTCTTTGTGAATTCACTTCCGTATTTCTCTTGCCGAATTTATGTGTATTTCATGGCTTTTATATCCACGATTTTTCATCAAAATAATCGGACTATTCACATCATAGTTCATTTGATGTGCATTTATCTTTAGCTGGATAAGTCATTCCGGTGGCAGCAACTAGATCTAGCTGATCCGGGTTTGCAAAGAAATTAAATGGCTGGAGCAGTGTAGTCAGCCACACTAGACTCTGTGTGGCCATGGAGTAAAGTAGCTTTGACATCAAAACCCCATACACAAGGTAAGGGTTTTGAAAACATAAGGCTTATATCCACGCCGTGGCTAAATAAAAGTCGATACGGAAAAAAGTTTTTAACTAAGGGCGTCTACAGTTACCTTTTCAGAAACCTTGCATAAAAACGTAACTATTCGGCTTGACTGTAGAATTTAAATACACAATAATTGGTGGTACAACATAATTTCATCCCTCCAAGCTTGGCCAGTAGTTTTCACCGGAAGTCTAACATGGCCAGCTACCGAAAAAGCTACGGAAATTTATTTTTGGCGATAACTTGTGTCATGAAGAACCAGGGTGTGGGCAAAGTAATTTCGTGGCTGTATAGGCGGATGGGGGGGGGGGGGGCTGTTTCCACGTGGTGTTCACCAATCAGCCCCCCCTCTATTACCACTAATTTACTGTTCTTGTGGGTGCGGTTTTGTATTTCCTGTCGTCATGGTTGTGTCCAATCATATTCCTTGTACTAAATTTAAGGTGCGTCGGCCGAAAATATTAGCTTATCAACGGCAAGTTTTCATTCTGTGGACACTCCTCTCCGGGTATAAATAGCATGTGGCCGTATATCGCACACCGCACAATTCCCAGCTGGTGTCGCCATGTTGGAGATTAAATGCCATGGCTATTGCACCCATCTGCATGCTATTTATACCCGGAGAGGAGCGTCCACAGAATGAAAACTTGCCGTTGATAAGCTAATATTTTCGGCCGACGCACCTTAAATTTAGTACAAGGAATATGATTGGACACAACCATGACAACAGGAAATACAAAACCGCACCCACAAGAACAGTAAATTAGTGGTAATAGAGGGGGGGCTGATTGGTGAACACCACGTGGAAACAGCCCATCCGCCTATACGGCCACGAAATTACTTTGCCCACACCCTGGTTCTTCATGACACAAGTTATCGCCAAAAATAAATTTCTGTCGCTTTTTCGGTATTTTGATAGCTGGCCATGTTAGACTTCCGGTGAAAAGCACTGGCCAAGCTTGGAGGGATGAAATTATGTTGTACCACCAATTATTGTGTATTTAAATTCTACAGTCAAGCCGAATAGTTACGTTTTTATGCAAGGTTTCTGAAAAGGTAGCTGTAGACGCCCTCAGTTAAGAACTTTTTTCCGTATCGACTTTTATTTAGCCACGGCGTGGATATAAGTCTTATGTTTTCAAAACCCTTACCTTGTGTATGGGTTTTGATGTCAAAGCTAGGAGTAAAGCTGCCGACCCTATTCACGCCATTAGCAACAGCTTTCGTGAGACCCCCCGCTGGTTTCTACAAAATTAATTGTGCATTGTATAATGCCACTGTGAGACTATGTCTATGATTGAAGAAGGTTATCCCAACATGATTTACCTAAAGTCAAAGTCCTAAATGCCGTAGCGGGTCGTTCAGGCCCATATTTTCCATGAATTTGTTGCGATCGCTCTAAAAATCACTGACGTGAGAAAGCAACACCATGCAATTTTAATGATAACAAACTTACGTGTGTACTGCAAGGTTATCCTTTTTTAAGACACAAATAATATTTCTCCATGCTGACACTCCAACAGACAATGAAATGAGAAGCGGGCTTGCCTGGGGGCACTTGCGCCAATGATTAGCTCTGATGTAAAAACATCTACCTTGGTTAGCCGCAGACTCCCCTCTGGGTCGTAGATGCAACCCTATACGCGCCATTAGAAAATGCCAAGATCGACATTTCGTGGCAAAGCGCTCGTTTGTTTCACAATGTCTCACCTTTTTAACTTCATATCTTGATAAAGTTATCTTTAATTAAAGGGAACCGCCAGCCTGGCCTCTAACGCTGCTTTACCGATTCATATAATACCCAATTTTCTATCCTCCAAATTACAGATTTTTTCCTCTTAAATATGGCTCACAATCAAATTTAGAAGTGACCCCCTGGCACGATTTCGCTGCTTAACCAGGCGGCTGCTCTTTTTGGAGGTGTGTCCATGATTGACCAATCAGGAGGCGATACTCTGATTTATTCAACCGGAAAGTGCGCCTCTTGTGTGAGCCAAACAAGAGCATGTGATCATCGCTGACATAAAGAGCTGCGATTCTAACTCCAATCATGGCATTGTTGCGGAGTCCATCATCACAAGACGTATATCAATTTGTTTGGATGGTACATTTCTTTTAAACACTAAGGTCAGGTTCTACTGCGCGGCTTGGAACTGCCGCTGTTCATCTGTAAATCGCTGCCATGATCTCTCTCCCCGCGAGTGATAACATAAGGCAGTGCTACATGAATAGTCACAATACATGTCACTGCTCCCGGCAAAATGGCGCTTTGCTTGACATTGCTGGGGGCGGGTTGCCTTAATTTTTTTCTCCTTACCAGTCGGCCAATACGAAGTGTTGTTAGTCACAAATTTAACTTTAAGATGTAAACTTTCGTTGCAGATCGCGATTACATTAGGTTGGACACCCGCTTTAAACAACTTATCTAATTTTCGCTTGCATGTGTACCGGTTTAGTCTATATTCTTTCCACCAAAACAACACCTTCGACCTGCCTGGCTGATTCAAAACAAATGTCGGATGACAGAATTGGTTCGATGCGCATGACCGGAAAGAAGGTCGCCGTAAAACTTCTAAAAGAAGACTGTATAATACAAATATGTAACATTGTATGTCAAACACATCTCTAGGCAGTACATCGCCTTTCACCTTGAAAATGTTGACAAGAACCTGTAATGTCAGAAACCGTTATATTTTTCTTTCTTAAGAGCATTAAAGACATGAGTATTTATTGTCATTTAAGCTGTCTTTTTGCAAGGTTACAAAATCTATATAGTGAGGCCAGTGACGATCAAACTTGGCAGCCGCTCAACAGGGTCTGTGTTGAAATATTTTTAACCAATATATATAAACCTGTTTAAACAATATATTTTTCATTCGGTACGGTAAGGCCATTAGAAACCCAATCAGCCTGATCAGCAGCTGCAATTTAGGATTTAGTAGCATTTAAGCTGTCTTTTCGCTATAAAGTGAGACCGATCTATGATGTAGTGCTTATATATAGCTTCTAACATACAGTAAACTGCCTTTTTGAAGATGCATATTACATTTTTAAAACTGCACTTTGCCCTTAAATTCAAGGCTTGGCATGCACCTGGAACCATTTCTGGAAAATAACTTATTATAAGCCATACCTTGACTTTGGTCTTTCAAGCCCTACCCCATCTCTCTGATACTATCTCCCCCTTCCTGCTGCTCAGTGCCCTTTCCCATATCACTGCTTATTATAATCCCAAACCAAGCCAATTACTCTGTGTGTCAATTGTTTATATAGGCAGTTGTGGCAACTAATAATATGCAGCCATCGCACCAATTGTCATACTAGTTTCTGGCACTGACTGCATATTTATAAATCACTGTCATGCCTACCCAGAATTAAGTTTCTGTCTGGCTTGATTACCCTATTGTAGTTGGTGTGCGGATGACAGCTATATCTAGTTACAATGATTAGGTTAAGATGCTATCAATTGTCTTGGCATCACCTGCAATTTTTGTATTCTCCCACCTCTCACCCCACCCTACAAATGCAACCTCCCCCAGACTCACTGGAATTAAGCAAAATGTTGTATTTGGAGCAGCACCACTTCTTGGTAAAAAACTGAAAAGTGAAACTTCTTTATATGGGCTATGGCTTCAAAAGGACAGTTTATGGTAAGTGCATTATGTGGTAGGTTTGCCACGCCTCAGCCTGTAGCAGGGAATTAGCCAGAATTTCTTTTTTACCAGCCAAAATTTTTCCTGGTAAAAACAGTGTACATAAGCTTACACAACATGGTGCCAGCCGATCAGGTCGCATTTTGAGCAAGAAATTGTGAGCACTATGATTTTCTTCTAAACCTCCTGATAAAAAGGTCAATTTTTGTACAGGTTAACAGCATTTGAGTGTCCACCAAATTAGAAATCTGCACACCAAAATTGGAACTGCTCGCTGATACGGCGGCCAGGCAGGTCTCATGGCTAATACCCTGGCCTGTAGCACCATCTGTATGTACATTTTTCGCTTGACCAGTTAGTATGGCTGTGAATGCATTAGGAATGACATGCAGATTATTTGTGGTATTGTAGCTATCACTGACGTAACCAAATATCAGTTAGGAGCTAATCTACGGTATCTAATCAAAATAAAGGATCTAATGTAGGATTCACTATAAAATAAGAAATTAAATGATTTATTTACAGTGCAGTGGTCCTTGCTTTCCTTTCAAAAAACTAATTTTATTTAATCTATTGCTTCAAGCAAGAAACTTTGACAGCAAGGTTTCAGGGCATTTACCCAAATCTTGGAGTAAGTATCTTGGGATAGAATATGTAAGCCTTGGGCTTGAACCAGTTTGCCTTAAAAGGAAATGTTGCACAGGATGATTGCAGTTGATATGCATATATCAAGCGATATTGGTTTTCCTGAAACATGAGTCACATAAGCTGGATGATTAATCTGTAAAGCTTAAGGTGTATAAGATGGCCTGGTGCAGTCTAGTAGTCAGCTGACATTCACCAGGAGGCAACAGTAATGGTAGGATTTTGCGTTCATTGTGATCTTTGCTTCCTGTTCATTGTTTACACTGTTCCACATTACTATTTTGATTAACTTTTGGTTGCTAAGTTGGCATTTATCTAGTGGTTCATATAGAAAATGATTATTTCTTTCTTTTAGGAAACAAGATTTGTTTTGAAGGCATGATTCCAGGACAGTGGAGGAGTATTACAATTGGCTGTTGTCACCTTTTTGTTTTAAAATTGACATGGAATATTTTCTTATGCCCTTGAAATGTGTATGAAAGTTGCTCAAATAACAAGTTTAAATTTCATAATACTTTTCAATATACTTTGTTGTGTTTACTGTGTGCAAGACAGTTACTGTCCCATATTTGATACCCCAGTCTGGTGTCTGTGACAACCTGCCCTTTATTATAATATGATTTATATGAGTACCTAAATGCATAAATTGCAGTTTATGACAAATTGGTGTAGCAAGTAGCTTAGAGTAAAATCCTCCTCACAGAATGTGTGAAATTAGTTAAATTTACAATGATAATGTGTGTATTATGGTACTAAATTTAGATAAATATATAAATATTATGTATGCAATTGCTTTTCGCAATTTCTGTGTTCCTCATAGTCTTTTGTTGAATGTGGTGCTGGATAATTTGAGGCTTTGGTTTCTATTTTGTGACTTGAAATCCCCCCCCCCCCCCCCCCCCAAAAAAAAAAACAAACATACCTGTAATCAGGGTATTAGCCAGAGACTTGCCTACCTGCAGGATCAATTTTGGGCTGGCAATTTCTCATGCAAGCAGGCCCTCTGGTTCAGCTACTCCAGTCCAAAATTTTGGATATTTGGGTTTGTAGAAAAAAACCTCTCACTAGTGCCCTACCTGTAATGAAGAACATAGGTTGAGTTGTATGTTGTGGGGGCGTTTTCTTCCTGCATGATTTAGCCTGGAGAAAACTGTTTTCCGAAAGCTCTTGTCTTGGTTCAATTTTCTGGTATTGGTTGCCTGGGCAAGTATGTACTTGAGTGTTCTAGGTGTTGGGATTGTTTCAAAGACACTTTGATATACATGTATGTAGTGCTCAGGTAGCCCCGTTTGATGGCGTTAATGGTTGCGGCAGACTGATAGGCCGTCCTTACCGCCACGGCGTAGGTCGCCATATTCAGTCTAAAAAACGGTGAGATGTCCACTTTACAAGTTGCTGGAGGTTTTGACACCAAACACTTACCTCTAATTTTTAGTTGTTTAAGTTCAGGAGCATTATCCTCAAGGAGTGTCTGACTGAAATACGTTTCATGCAACTAACACTAGCTCAACTCATTCATTTTGTTCACTAACATATTTTCCTGGCTAGCGTTGCCATCTTCTTGTGTTGTCTCGTCCCACGTGATCGCTAGATGTCGCTAGTTCCTTCCGGTCAACGCCCTCTAGCGAACTGGCTGCACATTTGTCAAAGACCTGGTTCCCGTTCTGTTTATCAACAGTGACAAGTGTCTACTCACCTGTTTTCTGTATACCTGACAGAAAAACACGTGTCCCTGTAAATAAACAGAAAGAGTGTTGGAACCAGGTCTTTGGGAAATGCGCAGCCAGTTCGCCAGAGGGCGTTTACCGGAAGAAACGAGTGACATCTAGCGGTCTCGTGAGACGACACAACACAAGACAACAAAACTTGTCAGCAAAAGTTGTTAACGGACCAAATAAAAGAATTGAGTGAGTATTAGTAGCAGGAAACTTATTTCTGTCAGACACTCCTGGAATATAATGTTCTGGAACCTAAAAAAGTAAGAATTAAAGGTGAGTGTTTTGTATAGAAACCTCTAGCAACTTATAAAGTAGACCTCTCACGGTGATTGGGACCAAACATGGGGACCTACGGTGTGGCTGTTATGGACATAGAACAATATAAAATCCATAACAAGCCATCTGATGGGGCTAGTGCTCAGGCAGGAGGAAATTACTCAAATTGGTATTTTGGTGTGTATTCCTAGATTTCTGGGGTAGTGAAAGCTGCATTTATTGTTCTTATCATACTTTCTGTGAAAAATTATGATGTGAAAACTAGAATCAACATTGCTGGAACATTGTTGTATCTTTACCTAATCAAGTACCAATTAACTAAATAAAGTAGCACCTACCTATATAAATACCTCTACTTTTTTGTGTCAATCACTCTGTATTCCTAAGCACCACCAAAGTGTAAACATTACTTTGCATACCATTGTAGATGAAAATTCACTAATCCTGCAGTACATCTGACAATGTAAAGAGAGAACCATCCAATCGTCTTGCATGGACTTTTAAAATGCATGTTACATGTTATGGCAACACATGGATTGGGAACCATTCCTGGATTGACTACTCCATACTGCATCCTTGATTTGGGGCATCCTGAAGACCTGGACTGTTACAAGCTTGCTGAATATTCTGTCAGCACATATTTGGGATTGAGAACCACTGCATCTACTCTTGAATTGGTCCCCGCATCTCTCCTGGTTTGGTCTCTGCATCCTTGATGCAGTGCTTCATGAAGTTCTAGCGTGCAATGGGAAGTGAAAGGATATGTTTTGGCCAACATGGAGTGGTAACCAGGTATCAACCCCTTGGATGACTTCAGGCTTCTGGTGTCAGCGTGGCAGATGAGTGCACCCAAGCCTTTGATGAGGTCAAGCTGGGTCACAGGCATCGCTTTGTCATCTTCACCCTCAACGCTGATCAAGACACCATAGTTGTGGAGAAGAAACTTACAAAAAGTGAAGACCTTGCAGGAGATTCTCCTGAGAAGAAGTACAATATGTTTCTACAAGAGCTGGCCAGTAAGAAGGAAACAGGAGACTGTTGTTATGCTGTCTATGATGCAGAATACACCAGGCGTAATGGGCAGCAGAGAAGTAAAATCATTTTCTTGGTATGGTGAGTATGAGGTGGTTTAAGGATTTTGTCAACAAGTTTTATTTTATACACAAACCTTCAAATTTTGCCTTTTCTTCTTCTGAGAAAGTCCTTTGGTGTTAGTGGATGGATGGAATGTAAAACATTGTGTGTAAGAAGATCAGAGGGTCTTGGTAAGGTTTCAAGGAACTCGAACTTGTGTATAGAAATTATATCTGTTGGTGCCTTCTAAAGCTGTTACCTGGCTAAACGCTATCTTTCAGGTGTCCAGATACTGCCGTCATCAAGAAGAAAATGCTTTATGCCAGTAGCAAAGACTATTTAAGAAAGAAATTCATTGGAATTAGTGCTGAGATACAGGGTACTGAGCTGGATGAAGTGGGCTGGGATGTGATTATAGAAAAGCTTGAGCGTGTAGAAACTTCTACCTAACCATGTTCTGGCAAAAAGCCACATGTACTGTATATGCATGTGAATTATTAGTTAAGGCAATAATAAAAGAAGGAAGAGGAATATAGGAGTGATATACTGTTTGTATTGTACAACCATGTTGTATTTTCTGAATATAATAAAACCTGTTTCATAATATTGTACTCTCGTTCCCACTTTTGTGAATCCGTTTCTGTGATTTAGAATTATACATTTTTCTATATTGTGGTCTGAATGTCATCATTTTCAACATTTCACTGTTTAATTATTGGTAAGTTCTCTTGATTTAGGCATGGAGTGATCCCTCTTGCATGGTTTGCATTTTTTTTAGCAAAATTTAACAAACTGTTCAACAAATCCCAACCTTTAGTATCACTTCCTAAATACTTTGCTCATAGTTCATGCAAACAGATCAAATACCATTTTTGTTTACCCAACCGTACCCCCATGCTCACCCTCTGCACCCCTGCTGCTGATTACTATTCAGTCTGGGCTTTTTTTTCTATTCGCCTGTGTGTTGCTGCCCTTGGGACCCTCCTATTAGTTTCACACCATCGCCTAATGGACTTTCTTTTGTTTACAAATATTTTACAAATGAAAACCTATTCTGCAATGCATGGACCCCTGGCTAGATCTTCAACTATAATTTGCATGCATGGTCAATGAAGCAAGCAAAAAAATGCTAATGCAACTTACAAATGTTTATACAGAATAAGACCACAGCTGGAATGATCAGTGACTGGTTCGTGAACGTGTGTTCGATGGTATGGGTCTGCTATATTTGGTGTGGGATTGCCTTGATCACTTGCAAAGCACTTGACCATTGGTATCAATGGTGCTTGAATTCCAGCTGATAGGCCCATGACTGTTTGATACCTCTCCTGTGTGACCTGAACCCCATCCAGATCAGCATGTCTTAACCCGTCATCATTTCCGTATGTCATCTAACAGCACGGTACTTTATTTTTCTTGCAGATATGAAGTGGAATATGTTCTAATCATTATTCATTTTGTTGCACATTCTCTAAGAGTTAAATGTTCTATTTATGTGAAGATATATATAACATCAAATACCAATGGAAAACAAAGTTTCTTATTTCATTAGTACTTGTATACAGAATTGTTTCAAATTGTTATTTAATGTATATAAATTTAGTTTATTGTTCACAAATTTACATCAGTGATAACACCTCTTTAATGTTCTGTCATATTTTGCAGGCATCTGGTGTAGCAGTAAGAGACGAGTGCAAACAGTCATTCACTGACATTAAGTTGGGCAAATTATTCCGCTATGTTATCTATAGCCTCACTGATGACTTGAAAGAAGTCTTCGTTCTGAAAAAAGCAGGACGTGGTATGTATTCAAGACCTTTATGCGCTAAACCAATAAATGCCTAGGAAATACAGCCATATTGCTAATGATCGTTGAAACGGATTTCGCCCATAGCTCTATTTATAACCCATTAAAGTAGTTCCACTTGAGTAATTCTGGTAGAATGAACTTCAGCGGCAACATAACACATACCTGGTGGTTAGCTTAAAAAAGTGATAATCTTTTTTAATGTATCGATATATATTATAATTAACATGACATATATGAAGCCTGGAAATTATCATCAATCAATTTAGAACTATGTGAGCTTGCTCTACGGAGGAACTCTCGGAATGTTGTTTCTTCAAACCCCATTTCATTGTTCCGGGAAGTTTCACGGCCCGGTTTAACCTGTATGTGCATTGAATTTCCTGCCCCATTGCAAGTTAAAGCATTGAAATCATTTCATTTCTGATATGATCTTTCCAGAGGCCAAATATGATGATTTCGTGGTGGATATGAAGACAGCAGAGAGTGCTGGTCAATGTAGATACGCAGTATTTGACTGCGAATATGAAAGCAAAGGAGGACAGCCAAGAACCAAGTTAGCTTTCTTCATGTGGTAAGTATGTGTAATGGAATGCTACTTCATACAGGATGCAACTTCTCTAGTACTTTAAATACATAGTCAGTTCTGCTTCCCTTCAGTCGCGATTAAGTCGTTGTCCCTATGCGGACAGAGGACGTGGGTTTTGCGTATATTTTCATGCCAAAAAGTAACTTATTTATATTATATATTCGATCTTTCCCACCGAACAAAATTAATTCCGACTCCATTGGCAGTGTGCAAACTAAACCCTAAGCTTGTCGGAACAATTTCCTGGGGAAAACTACTCAAATTAAGGGGTGAGTTCCTATGTGGACAAATACGGTTGCAATTTACGAGAATATATATTTGTCTTTTATGATTATTTATACGATTTATATGGTATTTTTCTTCTTGCGCTTCCTTCATGTTCCTTCTTTATTTTTTTAGGAGCCCAGATGGCGCCAAAATCAAGCAGAAGATGGTCTACTCCAGTAGCAAAGATGCATTGAAGAGAGCATTGGGCGAGGGTATTCAGAAGGAGGTCCAAGCCAATGACCATGGCGACCTTGCCTGGGACAACATCTATGAAATCCTAACACGGACTGACAAGAACTAGGGCGCCATGGGCAGATATCAACCAGGGCATAGGTGACTGACGTCTTCGCTTTCGTGTTGGTCCCGTTACACTTTTTACTTAGGGACGACTATTTCTGTGCCTGGGGTGAGAGGTCCACGTGTAGAAGCGACACCCGCACGATTCGAGTACTCTTGTCTTAATATTTGTAATAGATAACCCCCACAAACGGAGATGGAACGAGGCAATTCCAACTGGCCTAAATACGTCTGGAATACATTGCGTTGGAAGAACTGGGAGAAATTTTGGTTTTCATAACGTTAACGAGAGAAAGTGTTATTAGGAACATTAACTAAACACCTCCTTGTTTCCTGTTTTTTGCTTGACAACGGTAAATACTAGTCAGTGATTATCCCCCCGCCCCCTATCTCTGGACTGGAGATGACTAGCTCGACTAAAGATTTATATACAGTGAACATTCCCCGGCTGGGTTCACGATAGATAGTCTGGCCGCATGCGCATGCAGCATCTGCTACAGTATTCAGGGACCACGTGTGGGCAGATAGTCTTGGCTAATATGATACGACCTGTAATATAACACCTGAATAATCATAGCTTGTGCCGTTTAGTGTCTATTATAATGAATTGCGCTCTTGCGGTTGCATTCGCTGACCCCTGGCTGCAGTATTTTAACAATGTAGGAGAGCGGTAAACTCTTGAAAAAGGTAATGCAAAACAAGACCCGTCAGGACTTGCAATTTTTACCGTCTCCTTTTCCTCGACTATTGAGGAGAAACCAAAGCTTTCATATGGCGACACTGGACACCCAGTTTTGTTGATCGAATGGAATAAACACCACGGGCTGGTTGTAAGTTGGGAGCTACTGCGTCTCGGAGCGGCGTTCAGCCACTCTCCTCAACGCTGAATCTTAGTGCATGTGAGATTGTAGTTTATTGTTTACTCGTGTTTTGCGGTGCACGAATCTGTAATCTGCCATTTATGATTTTAGTTTGTGTAAATGAAAGCTTAAGGATTCTATCGATTTGGAGAAGTGCTGATCAACGAGATAATGGGGTTTGATCTGCGTCTTGATTGTTTGATCTACACGGCTTGGCACCTTGGGCAGCCGACTTGCTCCTATGTACGCCGGGCTCTTCAATAGGCCTCCTTGTCGCGCCACCTGGCGAATGCGGCAGTGAGACATCGGTTGTCTTTACGATTTCTTCTCCAACTGTATATCACCAATTTCTGGCACTTTTTTCATATCCAATGATTTTGTAAACAACAAATAAAATGTCACATTACCGTGCTCGTGTGTTCGTGTGTTTATATCCTACTTACTTTCTGTAAAACTCGTCTACTTTGACAACTGCGAATATCTAAATGTTTCATTTAGTACATTTTTACGTTTTCACTTATGCCTGTTTGGCGCTACTAAATATATTTCGGATGTTCGGAATCTTACTGGTATAACAGTTCAATCGTAGGGGTGCTGACCGAAGGGACCTCTACCTCGACTAAGTTTAAAATCTGAAATTGAACGATTTCCTTGGTGCTGGTTCTTTTTTGTTTAAAAGTTTGCTCTCTGAACAGGCGATACTCTTTTTTTTTTTTTAACCCCTATCCCGTCTCCCATTTCCTATATATATTTTCTCACCGAGGTATCTAGTTATATGTCCTGCTCCACATTGTTACACAAAGCTGTGGATTCAACTGCGTCTGGTAAAATCCCCTTCGCTTGGATCCCAGAGAGCACGCTGTTCGGTCATCTGGTATTACAGATTAAACCAGCTTAGATATGCATTACATTGCTGTTAAGGTGATGGTCCGGTCATTGCCTACAACTGTTTAGTGATAGTTTCAAGTGCTCATACTCAGAATTTTAACATTGTTGATAGTCTTTGCCATTTAACGGGAAGAAAAATATCATACAGCTTACATTTCTATCGATCTCTTGGTTCTGCTTTGTGCCCAGCTCCCGGTATGGTATGCGGAGATGTTGCCCCGGTATCTATCATAATGGCACCGTACGAACACACGGAGCGGAGAGTGTATCTGTATCATTCAGGGGCCGGCGCGATAGCTCAGTGGGTTAGAGCGCTCGCATTGAGTGCTCTGGTCACCTGAGAGCCTAACGGCACGTGGATCGGTGGTTCGCGCCCCGCTGTTGTCATATATATAGGTCGCGATATGACCAAAAGTGGTTAAAGCGTCCTGAATAACCAACCAACCTATGTCATTCATTTTTATGAGTGGGACGGCTGCGCATGGGGGGACACTTCCGCATGTCACACCGGCGATTTGTATTTTTTCCTTTCCCAGGTCAATTGGTATTTATTTATGTGCATGCGATTAAGTGCTATTTCTCACTCCGGTTTGCAGCCTGTCTGCTGTAATCACTTCTACCCTATTTGTTTTCTTTAATGTAGGGATTTATAAGTGCTTCAGGTGCTGTCGGCATTTGCGTATTTGTCGCTGTCATTAAGATCATTTTTCAATGTCTCATAGAATGGGATATTTATGGCGATAAATTATGCTTGATAGGATCTGCAAGTGTACAGGGATACCTTTTTACCGATCGATTTGTGCACGGTTTGGTCTTTATGTGGACAAAACTGGCATAAAACACCCAACATTTCATTTGGTGGATTTGTGTTAGATTGGTTGATTTTGAGGTCCTATTGATATGATATATACTACTCACAATCTGCAGATATATCTGAGTGTATAACAGGTGACGGGTAATTCTACTATAATACAAAGACGTTTGCCTTTATCATGCATGGTGGCACACGAGTAACAGACTGGACACAGATTGGGGAAGGTTTATCTGTATTATAGTAGAATTACACAGTCAGTCAGTCAGTCAATAGGCATTTATTTTCAGTATATACATTTACATAATGGCAGCGAGGTAACAAATAAACATCCTCTATCAGGTCTGGTCGAAATAAAATGAAATTAACATATATCTTGTTATACAGGGGTGAATAAAGATATGCATACATAACTATGCTTATAAATAGAATAATGATACAGATAATAGTGACAATTTTAAGTCCTACTAATTGCCATAATGAGAAAATTAATTATATTCAAAATGTAATAAATAATAGTGCAGGAGACTCCAGTTAAGACCACACAGGGTCGCTATCATTAGAGCCACCTGACAGGTTAATTTTAAATCATGCACGCAATAACCAAACTGAGTGGAAAGACACAATGAAAATACGCACCTATTATAATTTCTGTTTTAGCAAAAAAATAATATAGAGAAAAAAAAAGGAATATCTTATAATAAGCCAAAAGAGATTAAGTCAAATAAACGAAAACAAAAAAACGACAATAAGAAAACTACACTACTACATTCAATCAAATTTCCGTAAACCTATCTGTGAGCACAACCAGAGATAACAGAGCACTTTGATTAGATCTCAAAAATTTACAATATATAAAATTAGGTGGCTTGACATACATAACAGTTTTGGATATGGCAATCAAGTGAGTATTTGCTTAAGATATAATTTTTAACATATTTTGCGAAACCTTGTAAACTATGTGTATGGACTTTATGAACAATGTAACTAGATTCTGAGTTTATAATGCTAATTAAACTATATCTGATACACTTGGTTGTAAAATCATGATTGGCCCGTGTGGTGCGTACGTCCCTTAGTCCTTGTGTTGTAAGAATGTTGATCAGAGTTGCGTATGATTGGTATTTGGGTGAAGTAATGTGGCAGGTTTGTATTGATCAATTTATGGTAAAATTTAAGCTGTTGTAGCCGATGAATATCATCTACCTTTAACATATTTAGTTTTTTAAATAATGGTTCAGTATGTGAACAAAATTTACTGAGAGTTATTACCCTAACAGCTTTTTTCTGTAATTTTGTGATCCGGGATGTACAGTAGCCCCAGGCAAGAATGCAGTAATTTAAGTGTGGCACTACAAGTAAATTATAAATTGTTTGGAGAGTACGCTTGGTATTGTATATTTGAGTTTGTTCATTACAGCTATTACCTTTGAAATCTTGTTTGCTATTTTATTTGTGTAACTATGCCACTTCATATTGCTTTGTATTGTGAGGCCTAACATATTAAACTCCTCCACGCGTTCTAGACGGATGTTGTTTACGAAGAGATCGGGGACCTGCATTTTCTTCCCGGGCATGTGAAAAACCATGAATTTAGCTTTCTTCACGTTTAATGATAATTTATTGATATTAAGCCATTCGTTTATTTTGTTCAATTCATAAATTATTACCTCACTACAGTTTACATCCGGTAAATCAGATATAAATGACGTAAGAGTGCTCATTAATGTTGTGTCATCTGCACATATTATAAATTTAAAAATAGTACTAGCACAAGCAATATCGTTAATGTAAATGATGAATAACAAAGGGCCAAGAATTGAGCCTTGGGGGACCCCCGTAGTTATTTCAAGAAGTTCTGAGCTAGTGTCCGCAATCTGCACATACTGTTTACGTTGACTAAGGTAGCTCTCGAAAAGTGTTAACGCTATGCCTTTTACACCATAATGGTTTAACTTATGTAACAATAATTCATGATTTGTCGTGTCGAAAGCTTTTGAGAGGTCCATCTATATATTAATTGGAATCTCCCCGTTATTCATTTCTTGTAATGTCCAGTCAATTAATTCAAGTGAGGCAAGTTCAGTAGAATGTTTTGGCCTGAAACCATATTGACTACTATTTAATAAATTATTTCCTTGGAAATGTTCATACATTTGGTTTGCGATAATTTTTTCAAACACTTTGGAGAAGGCAGGCAATATGGATATGGGTCTATAATTATCGAAGATGTCATCTTCACCACTTTTAAAGACTGGTACTACCCTAGCAATTTTTAATTTATCAGGAAAAATGCCTGTTGACAGCGATTGATTGATTATTAGAGTTAGGGCACCACTTATTTCCGATGTTATCGCTTTCAATAATTTGACAGAGATGTCGTCTTTACCACAACTAGTTTTTGATTTCAGCTTTTCGATTATTTTTTCTGTCATATCACTGGTAATGATCGAAAAATTGAACTCGTTAAGGCATGGGTTTTTTAAGTATTTCTTAAACGCACCACTTGTGGTCGCACTCATTGCTTTAGCAAGTTTCGGACCTATATTGGTAAAGAATGTATTAAATTGATTGGCGATTTCAAACCGATCGTATATAACACTATTCCCAACTTTAAAGCATTCCGGAAATTCCCTATTATTTCTTGAGCGATTTAATATGTCTTAATACACCCCATGTCTGCTTAATATCAGTTTTGCATCGTTCAAATTTTTCATAAAAGTAACGAGTATTCCATTATAAGTGTGGAGATTAGTTTTAAGTGTATCATATGTAGCTGTGTTGCAGGGGGTCTTTATTAAATTTTTGTATAATTTGTCCCGAAATGCTATGGATTGAATAATTCCATTTGTTATCCATGTGGACCGTTTATGTTTATACTTACAAAATTTGACGATTTTTGTTGGCAAGTACTTCTTATTTGCACGAAGCAACTCACCTTCCAGGATATCATAGTTAACGTTTGGATGAGCCATATTACTCTTGTCTAGTTTGCTATAAATATCAGTTGAAAGCAATTCCTGTCTTAGACGGTTTACTGCTTGTTGGTCGTATTTTTTAATCTTAATAAATTTAGGAGTAGGGCGTTTGGTTTGCTCAATCGCAATTGATAAAAAGTAAGGAAAGTGATCAGAAATTGCATTGATGATGATTCCCGCAGTACTTTTCATAGTGTTTGGGGATATCTTACAGAACATGTTGTCGATAAGCGATGCTCTCTTTTTGGATATCCTAGTTGGTAATCAACATCTGCATAGAGGGGATCCTTAGCAAATTATGAGTAGTGTACTTGTTGGGCTGGGAATCAGATTGATAATGCTTGCAGACCATATGATATATTTGTTGGGCTTGGAATCAGATTGATAATGCTTGCAGCCCATATCATATACTTGTTGGGCTGGGAATTAGATTGATAATGCTTTGCTGACCATATGATATACTTGTTGATCAAATTGATAATACTCGCTGTGATATAGATATGTTTAGCAGGTCCAATGTAATATTTTAATGAAACTCTGCAGCACTGTCGTTTTTCCGACACCCAAATATAAAATAGATTAACGTTAACCCTATTGAGATAACCTATACTAATCGTATTAGTAAATAAATGCCACCGCTTGGTTGAAACAAACACTCCCGAAAGAACCAAACTTTGGCCTAGCTAGATTTTTTCTGTACACCAATTGAGTTGAAGTTCTGTCCGACAGGCGTCTCCAGTGTTCTAGTGTCCTCATGATAACCGTTCGCTTTCACAACCAGGCCTCCGGAGTGGCCGTTCAACAGTCCTGTGTGACCGTCTTCAATGACATCAAGCTGGGACACAAGTTCAGATACATCGTCTACGCTCTAACGGACGACCTGCGAGAGATCCAAGTCCTAAAGACCGCGCTACCCAGTCAGTGGATAAGAATTTAATATTTTTACTATTTTGTTTTATTGATTTAGCATTGGTTTAACGCCAGGAATCAGTCGATGACACTATCTTATGGCTTTTCACTAAGTATTGTTATCATTCAGTGGCGATGACACTATCCTATGGGTATGTAAGTCAATATTATGTATTATCATTCTTGTCACGTTATAATCAGTTAATCAGATCCTGATTGGTCTAGCTGGAAATTTCTTACCTGGCGTTAATGAGTTCTGGGTATTGATTTATAAAACAATTGATGTATTCACAATCTTCACGTATAGATTGCGCAATGTGGGTCACATGCTCCAGTTATTGGGATCCTAACCCATCTTCCTGGAAGTGTATTAATTGGTAATGTAAATATATTGTGTTAATGAGTTCTAGGTAATGATATACATGTATAACCAAACTAAATATATTTTCAGATTTTTTAAATTTATTGTT
Organism: Arenicola marina; assembly: GCA_964019135.1. Classification (NCBI taxonomy): domain Eukaryota; kingdom Metazoa; phylum Annelida; class Polychaeta; family Arenicolidae; genus Arenicola; species Arenicola marina. Next base: position 13,316,443 of record OZ025252.1, on the reverse strand, counting down.
GAATTGGCCTTCCAAACATGTCATGGTGTTGATTCTACAGCCGCGACGTACGATGACTTCGTCGAGGACTTGAAGGAGGCCGAGGAGAAACGAGAGTGCAGATACGGAGTCTACGATACGGAATACGAACTGAAAGACGGACAGAAGAGAAACAAACTAGTCTTCTTCCTCTGGTGAGTAATTATGTGCATGGAAACGCAAAGACATGGCGCCGTATTCATACATCACACGTAGGCCAGGCCAATAGATTTAGCAGTAAGTGGAACATTTGTCGAATGATTATCGGTTTGAAAATAGAAATGTATTCATCCAAGAGGTGATGTATCGAGCTCGTGAGGCTACGACGAAAACGCGCTGTTCGTGCGTAAGCTGCGTGTGGCTTATAAATACAGCCCCTGCTGGGGCCATGTCGACACATAGCATACGCACGTTGTCGTGGTGCTCGTGATCAACAAGTCCTATTCAATAAAATGTGAGCATTTTCATAATTCAGAAAAGCCGCCTCTTGGGTGAATACTTTTTTTAGTTTGAACTCGAAAATCAAGCTATTGGCATGGCCTAAGTGAGGTTTATGAATACCGCCCTTGTTGGACACGTATGCGACGTTTTGCCATGTAATGCCCCTCAGGAGTAAATGAGGATGCCATTCGCCATTCCAAATCTTGTAAAGCCTTTAGGCGAGGATAGGACAGGAGATTTGAGCTGAGATTACGCCACCTATCTGGCAATGGAAGCAACATCTTATGCATTACTCTCACGAACCTCCGTAAATGTCCCGATGAGAGGTGTGACATTGTCATTAGAAGTAGGCAGTCGTGAAGAGCCAGATGGGTTTATTCCTTACCTGGTGTCATAGCCAAGCCAAGAGAATGCGAGAAATGGACTGATGTTTGGTTTTTGCCGCTAAGAGTTCTTCAGGTTAAGGAGTTTTGCTAATTAGAATGGAAGTATGCCATATTTCCTGTACTTTAGCCAAAAAAATTCGCCAGGAGTGGATTACTGCAGTGACGAGTAGACGGGATACCCTTATGTGCCGTTACAGAACGTTTTGCCGGTATTTTGCATCCCATATTTTTGCCGATTATTTCTGGAACTGTATACCAATATGTGTCTCTTGATTTGAAATATCTTCATTGAAAATGCGCCTAATTCTTACTTGTTCTCCTCCGCCACCGCTCTCCGTGTGCACAGGAGTCCAGAGACAGCGAAGATCAAGCAGAAGATGGTATATACTAGCAGCAAAGACGCCCTGAAGAGGGCGCTAGTAGGCATCGGAAAAGACCTGCAGGCCTGTGATCATGGTGATCTTGCCTGGACCAATGTCCTTGAACTGTGCCTTAGATCAGAGGTGGCTCAATAATTTTAGAACCTATTTAACTCTTAGTCCCCCCCCCCCCCTCCTTACAAAGCGCACTACATCTGTTGATAACCCCTGCCCACTCCTGTTATATGTATACCATCCGTTGTTCGGTAAGCTGCCCACGTATATGACAAGTATGCATCATATATTGCTTCGATGGCTATTTGCTTCTCTACTAAAAGCTACAATATACGATTTGCTGTTGACTGGGTAAAACTTCAGTCCTTGTTTAAATGAATGATGGTTTCAGATTGTGTGCACCTCTCTGTGATGTCACCATATTCGTCGAAGGTGGCACGTTGTAATTTTGTTTGATACATGAAACAATATTCGAACCGGACACATGGAATATTGCTGAAGAGTGTTCAAACGATAGAGACGTTCATTTAGCAACTGTAATAAATAATCCGCGTTAAATGTGGAACCAAGAGTGAGAAGAGATCTGAAACTGACTCCGAATTTATCCTTAGTCGGGTACACATCAACAGCATGTAGTTCCCTTTCGCTTGCGTGTTTCATTGTTTGTTTTCCCGGTTTGTATCTTACTGTCTAGCTATGTAAACTTTGTCTGTACTGTTCAAGTAAAGCAAACGGAAAAAAATGATCGATTCTGCAGCAAATAATTGATCATAGATTCATGAAATGCTCAGTTAACAGGTCACCCAATATAAAAGTGAATAATTTTAGTTTGTCAACCCCAAAAAATTTACAATAAGAACGAGTAATTTGCCTTTTTTCTAGATAAGACAGTCGTGTGTGAATATATCTTTCTCTGATAGAATAGCTTTGTTAGAATAATTCTCGTGCATTCGTAGCAGACCTTACCCGCAAGCTTAGCATTTAAAACTGTTCCTTTTAACGGTTACCTCCGGTAAGATTCAAGGATGGACAAGGTATATAGTCCCAACTCGGAATCCGGACTATTGCGGTCGCTTTAGCGGTTTAAACTGGAATCCTGCTGTGTGCCACTGGAGTAATTAATTTTCGTGAATAAAGTCAGGTGGTTTCTACTTCGTTATCTTTGTGCAATATATGGCATTACATTTTTTTAATTTAAAACGCCAATCTGAGAGATACGCGGCCCGATCTGAACTCTCCGGTGAAAAACCACATTCTGAACAGATTTTTAATCTGAATTGCGAGTTTTTTTTTATTTATTTTTTTATCCTTTTTTTACAGAGAACTAGTCTCCTACATTAAATGATTATATTCCACATCTACTTCAGGGAAATCTGATCTGCCTTCCAGGAATAATTTTAGTTTGTCAACCCCAAAAAATTTACAATAAGAACGAGTAATTTGCCTTTTTTCTAGATAAGACAGTCCTGTGTCAATATATCTTGCTCTGATAGAATAGCTTTGTTAGAATAATTCTCGTGGATTCGTAGCAGACCTTACCCGCAAGCTTAGCATTTAAAACTGTTCCTTTTAACGGTTACCTCCGATGAGATTCAAGGATGGACAAGGTATATATTCCCAACTCGGAATCCGGACTATTGCGGTCGCTTTAGCGGTTTAAACTGGAATCCTGCTGCCACTGGAGTAATTACTTTTCGTGAATAAAGTCCAATCTGAGAGATACGCGGCCCGATCTGAACTCTCCTGTGACAAACAAGATTCTGAACAGATTCTTAATCTGAATTACAATTTATTTTTATTTTCCATCCTTCAATCACAGAGTACTAGACTCCTACATAATATGATTTTATTCCACATCTACTTTAGGGAAATCAGACCTGCCTTCCAAGATAGCCGACCGTTTACATTGCTTGAGGGTGTATTTATGGTTTGTTGAGGTGTTTCATCAATACAATCCACCATCTTGGTATTTGCATGTCTAATTCCCCATTAATGTGACCGTATGAAAGACCATATCGAGAGAAGTACTCTACGGTCAGAGTACGACCGCTCCCATCATGCATCTGTTATGAGCCATGGCCTGTTCCGTGTGCGTCCAGGCGTCTGTCTTGGGGTCGTAAACCTCGCACGTGTTGAGTACCTTCCGCGCCCCACCGCAACCAAAGGCGTACGATTTACCTAAAGGAGGTACAGAAATGACAATTGGTTGGTGGGTCGGAGAAAGGCGAACAAATGGAAGATGGTATCCTGTCACAGGGGAGGATTTAGAATAGAGCCATCGCTGGGTTAGGTATACCTGCACACACGGGATATGTATCCCGCACAAACATCTACAATCATCCTTATCCAGCAGTAACAAATATGCATACCAACGCACAGATGGGCGAGAAACCCCCGAACTCGGACAAATACGACAAAGCCGAACGTGCAACCACCAGACCATAGGTGTGGACGATCTTATGACGTAGATCTACCTCCCCCCACCCCCACCTCCTCCACCCGCTAGGTTGCCTTACCTCCCATAGCGTAGATCTGACCCCCCAGGACGACTGCCGCCAGGTGTGACCGTGGCTTGCCCATCCCCGCCACGGCCGTCCACGTGTTATCGGTCGGAGAGAAGCGCTCCACGCGGTTGACACGGTAAGCGTTGAACCCGCCTATCACGTAAATGTGGTTCTCTGAACATCAAAACAAAATCATGCACATTTGGTGCTTTGAATATCAAAACAAATCACGTAAATGTGGTTCTGTGAATATCAAAACAAAATCATGTAAATTCGGTGCTCTGAACATTAAAATAAAATCACTAAAATGTGGTACTCTGAACATTAAAATAAAAATTAATTAAATGTGACCTCTGAACATCAAGACATAAACCATTTACATGCGGTCCGCTGAAAGAACAACAAAATAACTTAAATGTCTTCTGAACAACTTCCAAATTAGTTCTTCTATTTATCTATCAGCGGCCAAAAACACATTTATCTTGACGCACCGTTAAAGAGTTATGTTAAGTACATACCTAGTTATCAGTTATTTGAGAATAGTATCCAGAATTTCTGGAATTCAAATAATTTATTTGAGCATAGTATCCAGAATTTCTTCAATTTACGGGAACATCTGTACATAAGTTTAAGCTGGAAATTGGTAAGACCGAAGCCCAAACGTTTGGCAGGCGAGAACTACTGGTCCTACATGTATATCCTAGCCAGTTCAAAATAAATACTCACCTATATTGACTATGGCAAAGCGGGCTCTGGGGTGGCGCATGCTGGCCCGGGCCTGCCAGGCGTTGTTCTGCCAACGGTACACCTCGCCCCGCGGGAACAGCTCTGTCTGCGACTCCATGGCCGACCCACCCAGCACGTAGAGCGCCCCCCGATGGACCACGGCGCCCATGTCGACGCAGTTCCGGTCCTCAAGCTCCGGGACGGGCGGCAGTGACGTGAGCGAGTCCAGCACAATGTTCCCGTCGTCCCCCTCGGCCAAGACGCACGCGTCTATCCGGTCATGGGCGATGACGTAGAGCGCGTCTCTGTCGGCGTCGAAGGCCAGCGTCCCCCGCTTGAGAACGCAGTCGTGGACGAGCTGCAGGCAGCGGGCCGAGGAGGCACTGGAGACGTCTTCCCACTTGTCCGACAGCACGTTGTACTCAAGCAGGCCGCGGTATTCCTGCAGGTCGCTCTCGCCCTGGTTGTACTCTAGCAGCAGGCACAGCAAGCGGCCCCGGAAGTTCAGCGGGAAGACGGCTGAGGCGGCGACGGGAAGGTTGCACAGAGTCTCCCAACACCGACTGCTGACGTCATAGCGTTCCACCGTCTCCAGGCGCGGACATCGAGGTCTGTAGGTAGAAACGTAAAGCGTCAATTGTGGCATAACGTTTTTTTAAGTGGCTGGATATCGCAAAAGCATCCCAGTATAGATAACGCCACTTGTAGCGGCTGCTTCGGGTTTATTTGTACACAAATATCATAGGGAACTGTGTAGGAGTGAGTGAAGCCATACGAACCCTGTTCTGGACTGTAAGTAGCCGCCTATGACGTAGATGTACTGCTGAGGCCGACGGGCGATGTTATCCGAGCAGGCTTCTCTGAGATTTTTCACTGCATCGCACAGTTCTATCACAAAAAAGCCCAAACATTTGCTTTAGAAAGCAATCATACAGACATTGAAACGCGGACAAAGTGAGCTTTGTATTTAATGATTAATACACGAACAACAGCAGCCACACCACCGAGAGTTCAGGGTAGAACTCTCGTCTAAACAACTTAACAGTTTTGATGTGACTTAATTTGATTGATGTGACTTAACTTGATGTAAATTATGAAGCATATTTGCATTTGCAATGATGTCTGCATCGTTATATTAAACATTGGAAGCCTATACATACCGAGATTTTCAAGAACTAGGGGATGTTTGTGAAAAAGGTCGACCATTTTCTCACTGACAGCTTGCCATCTGACTAGCCGACATAAACCGACCATATCAGCCATTTTGTTCGTTGTGTCGTCTGCCAACCATGACAGCAGGCCTTGCACTATCACGTCTTCTCCCTCCGAGCCTGGGGTATAAACAGTAAACAATTAGGATATAACTAAAAATTAAAACAAAGCTTCCATATTCACATCTAATGAACCTAACCTAAACTGATCGATCATTGTTAGTATTATGTTCGGTCTCGAAAAGACCACACTAGATGGCAGCGCATCAAGCATAGAACACCCAGTCTGAGAAAATCTGGTGAACAATGGCTTCCCGACGTATGAGTTATTTGAATGCGTGACTTGATTGGGGCTGAGCACGCCACTATTATATATATCAAGGCCTCAAAGGAATTCTTGCGTGTTTAATACGAATAGCAATATATTTTTATTTCAAGGAGAAAACATGAGTATGATGGTTTTGGTGGAATGGTCTAAGGAACATTGTAACGTAACAAATACGAGACAACGTTGAGTACAGCGAACCCTCTCTTCCCAATTATTAAGTTGCCGAACGTGGGAGTCGAACAGGGACCTGTCGATCCGCACCTCAGTGTATTCCTGAATTACGTACGGATACTACAATAAACGCACCTTCCTGATAAGAATTTGGTAAACTGTTTTCTATGAGAATAGCTTGGATTTATTGCAAATTTCACAATATAACGTCGTGCAGCAATTTGACGGGTATACACATAACGCTGAACAAAAACAACAACAAAATGCGCAGTAACTCGAAGGAAAGAGCGGCACTTTCCAGCGAGTGGATGGTGGACTGGTTGGTTTAAGCAGGACGCTTCAACATTTGTAGGCTGTATGACGACAATGGAAAGGATACAGGTAGGCAGGAGCCATGTCTCCGGGTGTAATCCCTTACTCTTTGCGAAAACAGCCTTTATCCTGCACAAATGAAACATGCAGTTCGGTAGGGCTAGAATCACGCACTAGTCGCCTGGACTGGTCCCTACAGCAGCCAGAGCACACCTGACAATAGCCGAATGCGCTACCTAGTTCGGCGGCGGGGTGACTGGCGTTACACGTAGAGGCCGAGTGAAGACCTAGAGGTCTAACCTAGCGACAGGTCCTCCAATCCCAGTAGATGTGCCAGCAGCGGCGCAGGCAGCTTCAGGAAAGACTCGGTGTCACAGACCGCCGGGAAGCGTTGCTTAATGAGGCGCAGCGACTTCTCCACCAGACCAGGACAGCTGTATTTTTCCCCATACTGTAGCATATCTGAAAAAAAAAGACTTTGGTAGTGAAACTCCAGAAGCCTGGTGGATGTGGGCTCTGATATCAGCGCTTCGTCTTTCGGGATTATTTACTCATGAAACCACGTATAGTATTTCACGCTACATCTAGGGAGATTTTGATTTTGAACATCAATACATTTTAAAAGCAATAATTCGATTTGGGGCTAAAAAAATTAGGTACGTTCCGAAAAAAATCTCTTTGATTTCCTCAGGTGCGTAGGTGCCACTGCAAGGATTACATTTTGACCACGTCCGCAGCTCAACCCACTTACCAGTATACCCTGCTCAAACTTAAAGGTAAAATAAACTGAAGTCCTTACCAAGGCAGTTAGCCCCGTCTATATATCGTGCCAAGTAATCACAGCACAAATTCTTTAACTCAGCCATCTGCAGCATGTCGGCCACAATAAGGACATCCTGAATGTGATCTCGGGACGCTGCCAAGAGAAAAGCGAAAAATAAGCAATAAATCGAAGAGAAACGCCGGGCCATCATCCTACGCACGACATTATCAGTTGCTAGGCGTGTGTCCGGCTTAAAACGCCCTCACGACGATCGACTATTAGTAAACGGAGAGCGAGTCCCACACTGCTTACATATATTCAAACCATGATGTCACGCTGGTACTTGTAATTGTAAATAAACCACACGATTTGGTCCTGCATTGTGATTCGCATTGCGTTATGATGGGTGCGCCTTGAGGCAGGGAGCGCTTTAGGACAACGCTATATGACACAACACCCTGGCGCAGCGTATTAAAGTGCAGATCAGTAGGGACTTGGGCCCGCATGGGGACAGCCCTATATGACACAACTCCCTGGTGCAGCGCATTAGATTGCACACCATTAGGGACCTGGGCACGCATGGGGACAGCGCTATATGACACAACTCCCTCCGTTTAAGGGTTTTCCTTGGTACAGCGTATCAGATCGCAGATCAGTAGGGACCTGGGCCCGCATGCGGACAGCCCATATGACACAACTCCCTGGCGCAGCGCATTAGATTGCAGATCAGTAGGGACTTGGGCACGCATGGGGACAGCGCTATAAGACGCAACTCTCTGGTGCAGCGCATCAGATCGCAGATCAGTAGGAACCTGACCCCGCATGGGGACATCCCTATATGACGCAACTCCCTGGCGCAGTGTATCAGATCGCAGATCAGTAGGGACCTGGGCCCACATGGGGACAGCCCAATATCACACAACTCCCTCCGTTTAAGGGCTTTCCATGGTGCAGCGCATCAGATCGCAGGTCAGTAGGGACCTGGGCCCGCATGTGGACAGCCCAATATTACACAACTCCTTCCGTTTAACGGCTTTCCCTGGAGCAGCGCATCAGATCGCAGATCAGTAGGGACCTGGGCCCGCATGGGGAAAGCCCTATATCACACAACTCCCTCCGTTTAACGGCTTTCCCTGGGGCAGCGCATCAAATCGCAGATCAGTAGGGAGTTGGGCCCGCAAGGGGACAGCCCAATATGACACAATTCTCTCCGTTTAAGGGCTTTCCCTGGTGCAGCGCATCAGATTGCAGATCAGTAGGGACCTGGGCCCGCATGGGGACAACCCTATATGACACAACTCTCTCCGTTTAAGGGCTTTCTCTGGTGCAGCGCATCAGATCGCAGATCAGTAGGGACCTGGGCCCGCATGGGGACAACCCTATATGACACAACTCCCCGGTGCAGCGCATCAGATCGCAGATCAGTAGGGACCTGGGCCCGCATGGGGACAGCCCCATATCACACAACTCCCTGGTACAGCGCATCAGATCGCAGATCAGTAGGGACCTGGGCCCGCATGGGGACAGCCCTATATGACACAACTCCCCGGTGCAGCGCATCAGATCGCAGATCAGTAGGGACGTGGGGCCGCATGGGGACAGCCCTATAAGACACAACTCCCTCTGTTTAAGGGCTTTCAATGGTGCAGAGCATCAGATCGCAGATTAGTAGGGACCTGGGCCCGCATTGCGACAAACCTATATGATACAACTCCCTCTGTTTAAGGGCTTTCAATGGTGCAGAGCATCAGATCGCAGATCAGCCCTATATAACACAATCCCTCCGTTTAAGGGCTTTCCCCGGTGCAGCGCATCAGATCGCAGATCAGTAGGGACCAGGACACGCATGGGGACAGCCCTATATGACACAACTCTCTCCGTTTAAGGGCTTTCCCTGGTGCAGCGCATCAGATCGCAGATCAGTAGAGACTTGGGCCCGCATAGGGACAGCCCTATATGACACAACTCCCTCCGTTTAAGGGCTTTCCCCGGTGCAGCGCATCAGATCGCAGATCAGTAGGGACCTGGGCCCGCATGGGGACAGCCCTATATGACACAACTCCCTCCGTTCGATGGCTTTCCCTGGCGCAGCGCATCAGATTGAAGATCAGTAGGGACCTGGGCCCGCATAGGGACAGCCCTATATGACACAACTCCCTGGTGCAACGCATCAGATTGCAGATCAGAAGGGACCTGGGCCCGCATGGGGACAGCCCTATATGACACAACTCCCTGGTGCAACGCATCAGATTGCAGATCAGTAGGGACCTGGGCCCGCATGGGGACAGCCCTATATGATACAACTCCCTCCGTTTAAGGGCTTTCCCTGGTGCAGCGTATCAGATCGCATATCAGTAGGGATCTGGGACCGCATGGGGACAGCCCTATATGACACAACTCCCTGTCGCAGCGCATCAAATCGAAGATCAGTAGGGAGTTGGGCCCGCAAGGGGACAGCCCAATATGACACAACTCTCTCCGTTTAAGGGCTTTCCCTGGTGCAGCGCATCAGATCGCAGATCAGTAGGGACCTGGGCCCGCAGGGGACAACCCCATATGACACAACTCTCTCCGTTTAAGGGCTTTCCCTGGTGCAGCGCATCAGATCGCAGATCAGTAGGGACCTGGGCCCGCATGGGGACAACCCTATATGACACAACTCCCCGGTGCAGCGCATCAGATCGCAGATCAGTAGGGACCTGGGCCCGCATGGGGACAGCCCTATATGACACAACTCCCTGGTACAGCGCATCAGATCGCAGATCAGTAGAGACCTGGGCCCGCATGGGGACAGCAGTATATGACACAACTTCCCGGTGCAGCGCATCAGATCGCAGATCAGTAGGGACGTGGGCCCGCATGGGGACAGCAGTATATGACACAACTCCCTGGTGCAGCGCATCAGATCGCAGATCAGTAGGGACGTGGGCCCGCATGGGGACAGCCCTATATGACACAACTTCCTCCGTTTAACGGCTTTCCCTGGAGCAGCGCATCAGATCGCAGATCAGTAGAGACGTGGGTTCGCATGGGGACAGCCCTATATGACACAACTCCCTCCGTGTAAGGGCTTTCCCCGATGAAGCGCATCAGATCGCAGATCAGTAGGGACCAGGACACGCATGGGGACAGCCCTATATGACACAACTCTCTCCGTTTAAGGGTTTTCTCTGGTGCAGAGCATCAGATCGCAGATCAGCCCTATATAACACAACTCCCTCCGTTTAAGGGCTTTCCTTGGTGCAGCGCATCAGATCGCAGATGAGTAGGGACCTGGGCCCGCATGGGGACAGCCCTATATGACACAACTCTCTCCGTTTAAGGGCTTTCCTTTGTGCAGCGCATCAGATCGCAGATGAGTAGGGACCTGGGCCCGCATGGGGACAGCCCTATATGACACAACTCCCTGGTGCAACGCATCAGATTGCAGATCAGTAGGGACCTGGGCCCGCATGGGGACAGCCCTATATGACACAACACCCTGGTGCAATGCATCAGATTGCAGATCAGTAGGGACCTGGGCCCGCATGGGGACAGCCCTATATGATACAACTCCCTCCGTTTAAGGGCTTTCCCTGGTGCAGCGCATCAGATCGCAGATCAGTAGGGACCTAGGCCCGCATAGGGACAGCCCTATATGACACAACTCCCTCCGTGTAAGGGCTTTCCCCGGTGCAGCGCATCAGATCGCAGATCAGTAGGGACCAGGGCACGCATGGGGACAGCCCTATATGACACAACTCTCTCCGTTTAAGGGCTTTCCCTGGTGCAGCGCATCAGATCGCAGATCAGTAGAGACCTGGGCCCGCATGGGGACAGCCCTATATGACACAACTCCCTCCGTGTAAGGGCTTTCCCCGGTGCAGCGCATCAGATCGCAGATCAGTAGGGACCAGGACACGCATGGGGTCAGCCCTATATGACACAACTCTCTCCGTTTAAGGGTTTTCTCTGGTGCAGAGCAGCAGATCGCAGATCAGCCCTATATAACACAACTCCCTCCGTTTAAGGGCTTTCCTTGGTGCAGCGCATCAGATCGCAGATCAGTAGGGACCTGGGCCCGCATGGGGACAGCCCTATATGACACAACTCCCTCCGTTCGATGGCTTTCCCTGGCGCAGCGCATCAGATTGAAGATCAGTAGGGACCTGGGCCCGCATAGGGACAGCCCTATATGACACAACTCCCTGGTGCAACGCATCAGATTGCAGATCAGAAGGGACCTGGGCCCGCATGGGGACAGCCCTATATGACACAACTCCCTGGTGCAACGCATCAGATTGCAGATCAGTAGGGACCTGGGCCCGCATGGGGACAGCCCTATATGATACAACTCCCTCCGTTTAAGGGCTTTCCCTGGTGCAGCGTATCAGATCGCATATCAGTAGGGATCTGGGACCGCATGGGGACAGCCCTATATGACACAACTCCCTGTCGCAGCGCATCAAATCGAAGATCAGTAGGGAGTTGGGCCCGCAAGGGGACAGCCCAATATGACACAACTCTCGCCGTTTAAGGGCTTTCCCTGGTGCAGCGCATCAGATCGCAGATCAGTAGGGACCTGGGCCCGCAGGGGACAACCCCATATGACACAACTCTCTCCGTTTAAGGGCTTTCCCTGGTGCAGCGCATCAGATCGCAGATCAGTAGGGACCTGGGCCCGCATGGGGACAACCCTATATGACACAACTCCCCGGTGCAGCGCATCAGATCGCAGATCAGTAGGGACCTGGGCCCGCATGGGGACAGCCCTATATGACACAACTCCCTGGTACAGCGCATCAGATCGCAGATCAGTAGGGACCTGGGCCCGCATGGGGACAGCAGTATATGACACAACTTCCCGGTGCAGCGCATCAGATCGCAGATCAGTAGGGACGTGGGCCCGCATGGGGACAGCAGTATATGACACAACTCCCTGGTGCAGCGCATCAGATCGCAGATCAGTAGGGACGTGGGCCCGCATGGGGACAGCCCTATATGACACAACTTCCTCCGTTTAACGGCTTTCCCTGGAGCAGCGCATCAGATCGCAGATCAGTAGAGACGTGGGTTCGCATGGGGACAGCCCTATATGACACAACTCCCTCCGTGTAAGGGCTTTCCCCGATGAAGCGCATCAGATCGCAGATCAGTAGGGACCAGGACACGCATGGGGACAGCCCTATATGACACAACTCTCTCCGTTTAAGGGTTTTCTCTGGTGCAGAGCATCAGATCGCAGATCAGCCCTATATAACACAACTCCCTCCGTTTAAGGGCTTTCCTTGGTGCAGCGCATCAGATCGCAGATGAGTAGGGACCTGGGCCCGCATGGGGACAGCCCTATATGACACAACACCTTGGTGCAACGCATCAAATTGCAGATCAGTAGGGACCTGGGCCCGCATGGGGACAGCCCTATATGATACAACTCCCTCCGTGTAAGGGCTTTGCCCGGTGCAGCGCATCAGATCGCAGATCAGTAGGGACCAGGGCACGCATGGGGACAGCCCTATATGACACAACTCTCTCGGTTTAAGGGCTTTCCCTGGTGCAGCGCATCAGATCGCAGATCAGTAGAGACCTGGGCCCGCATGGGGACAGCCCTATATGACACAACTCCCTCCGTGTAAGGGCTTTCCCCGGTGCAGCGCATCAGATCGCAGATCAGTAGGGACCAGGACACGCATGGGGACAGCCCTATATGACACAACTCTCTCCGTTTAAGGGTTTTCTCTGGTGCAGAGCAGCAGATCGCAGATCAGCCCTATATAACACAACTCCCTCCGTTTAAGGGCTTTCCTTGGTGCAGCGCATCAGATCGCAGATCAGTAGGGACCTGGGCCCGCATGGGGACAGCCCTATATGACACAACTCCCTCCGTTCGATGGCTTTCCCTGGCGCAGCGCATCAGATTGAAGATCAGTAGGGACCTGGGCCCGCATAGGAACAGCCCTTTATGACACAACTCCCTGGTGCAACGCATCAGATTGCAGATCAGAAGGGACCTGGGCCCGCATGGGGACAGCCCTATATGACACAACTCCCTGGTGCAACGCATCAGATTGCAGATCAGTAGGGACCTGGGCCCGCATGGGGACAGCCCTATATGATACAACTCCCTCCGTTTAAGGGCTTTCCCTGGTGCAGCGTATCAGATCGCATATCAGTAGGGATCTGGGACCGCATGGGGACAGCCCTATATGACACAACTCCCTGTCGCAGCGCATCAAATCGAAGATCAGTAGGGAGTTGGGCCCGCAAGGGGACAGCCCAATATGACACAACTCTCTCCGTTTAAGGGCTTTCCCTGGTGCAGCGCATCAGATCGCAGATCAGTAGGGACCTGGGCCCGCAGGGGACCACCCCATATGACACAACTCTCTCCGTTTAAGGGCTTTCCCTGGTGCAGCGCATCAGATCGCAGATCAGTAGGGACCTGGGCCCGCATGGGGACAACCCTATATGACACAACTCCCCGGTGCAGCGCATCAGATCGCAGATCAGTAGGGACCTGGGCTTGCATGGGGACAGCCCTATATCACACAACTCCCTGGTACAGCGCATCAGATCGCAGATCAGTAGGGACCTGGGCCCGCATGGGGACAGCAGTATATGACACAACTTCCCGGTGCAGCGCATCAGATCGCAGATCAGTAGGGACGTGGGCCCGCATGGGGACAGCAGTATATGACACAACTCCCTGGTGCAGCGCATCAGATCGCAGATCAGTAGGGACGTGGGCCCGCATGGGGACAGCCCTATATGACACAACTTCCTCCGTTTAACGGCTTTCCCTGGAGCAGCGCATCAGATCGCAGATCAGTAGAGACGTGGGTTCGCATGGGGACAGCCCTATATGACACAACTCCCTCCGTGTAAGGGCTTTCCCCGATGAAGCGCATCAGATCGCAGATCAGTAGGGACCAGGACACGCATGGGGACAGCCCTATATGACACAACTCTCTCCGTTTAAGGGTTTTCTCTGGTGCGGAGCATCAGATCGCAGATCAGCCCTATATAACACAACTCCCTCCGTTTAAGGGCTTTCCTTGGTGCAGCGCATCAGATCGCAGATGAGTAGGGACCTGGGCCCGCATGGGGACAGCCCTATATGACACAACTCCCTGGTGCAACGCATCAGATCGCAGATCAGTAGGGACCTGGGCCCGCATGGGGACAACCCTATATGACACAACTCCCCGGTGCAGCGCATCAGATCGCAGATCAGTAGGGACCTGGGCCCGCATGGGGACAGCCCTATATGACACAACTCCCTCCGTTCGATGGCTTTCCCTGGTGCAGCGCATCAGATTGAAGATCAGTAGGGACCTGGGCCCGCATGGGGACAGCCCTATATGACACAACTCCCTGGTGCAACGCATCAGATTGCAGATCAGTAGTGACCTGGGCCCGCATGGGGACAGCCCTATATGACACAACTCCCTGCTGCAACGCATCAGATTGCAGATCAGTAGGGACATGGGCCCGCATGGGGACAGCCCTATATGATACAACTCCCTCCGTTTCAGGGCTTTCCCTGGTGCAGCGTATCAGATCGCATATCAGTAGGGATCTGGGACCGCATGGGGACAGCCCTATATGACACAACTCCCTGTTGCAGTGCATCAAATCGCAGATCAGTAGGGAGTTGGGCCCGCAAGGGGACAGCCCAATATGACACAATTCTCTCCGTTTAAGGGCTTTCCCTGGTGCAGCGCATCAGATCGCAGATCAGTAGGGACCTGGGCCCGCATGGGGACAACCCTATATGACACAACTCTCTCCGTTTAAGGGCTTTCTCTGGTGCAGCGCATTAGATCGCAGATCAGTAGGGACCTGGGCCCGCATGGGAACAACCCTATATGACACAACTCCCCGGTGCAGCGCATCAGATCGCAGATCAGTAGGGACCTGGGCCCGCATGGGGACAGCCCTATATCACACAACTCCCTGGTACAGCGCATCAGATCGCAGACCAGTAGGGACCTGGGCCCGCATGGGGACAGCCCTATATGACACAACTCCCCGGTGCAGCGCATCAGATCGCAGATCAGTAGGGACGTGGGCCCGCATGGGGACAGCCCTATATGACACAACTTCCTCCGTTTAACGGCTTTCCCTGGAGCAGCGCATCAGATCGCAGATCAGTAGAGACGTGGGTTCGCATGGGGACAGCCATATATTACCCAACTCCTTCCGTTTAACGGCTTTTCCTGGTGCAGCGCATCAGGTCGCAGATCAGTAGGGACCTAGGCCCACATCGGGACAGCCCTATATGATACAACTCCCTCCGTTTAAGGGCTTTCCCTGGTGCAGCGTATCAGATCGCATATCAGTAGGGATCTGGGACCGCATGGGGACAGCCCTATATGACACAACTCCCTGTCGCAGCGCATCAAATCGAAGATCAGTAGGGAGTTGGGCCCGCAAGGGGACAGCCCAATATGACACAACTCTCTCCGTTTAAGGGCTTTCCCTGGTGCAGCGCATCAGATCGCAGATCAGTAGGGACCTGGGCCCGCAGGGGACAACCCCATATGACACAACTCTCTCCGTTTAAGGGCTTTCCCTGGTGCAGCGCATCAGATCGCAGATCAGTAGGGACCTGGGCCCGCATGGGGACAACCCTATATGACACAACTCCCCGGTGCAGCGCATCAGATCGCAGATCAGTAGGGACCTGGGCCCGCATGGGGACAGCCCTATATGACACAACTCTGTGGTACAGCGCATCAGATCGCAGATCAGTAGGGACCTGGGCCCGCATGGGGACAGCAGTATATGACACAACTTCCCGGTGCAGCGCATCAGATCGCAGATCAGTAGGGACGTGGGCCCGCATGGGGACAGCAGTATATGACACAACTCCCTGGTGCAGCGCATCAGATTGCAGATCAGTAGGGACGTGGGCCCGCATGGGGACAGCCCTATATGACACAACTTCCTCCGTTTAACGGCTTTCCCTGGAGCAGCGCATCAGATCGCAGATCAGTAGAGACGTGGGTTCGCATGGGGACAGCCCTATATGACACAACTCCCTCCGTGTAAGGGCTTTCCCCGATGAAGCGCATCAGATCGCAGATCAGTAGGGACCAGGACACGCATGGGGACAGCCCTATATGACACAACTCTCTCCGTTTAAGGGTTTTCTCTGGTGCAGAGCATCAGATCGCAGATCAGCCCTATATAACACAACTCCCTCCGTTTAAGGGCTTTCCTTGGTGCAGCGCATCAGATCGCAGATGAGTAGGGACCTGGGCCCGCATGGGGACAGCCCTATATGACACAACTCCCTGGTGCAACGCATCAGATTGCAGATCAGTAGGGACCTGGGCCCGCATGGGGACAGCCCTATATGACACAACACCTTGGTGCAACGCATCAAATTGCAGATCAGTAGGGACCTGGGCCCGCATGGGGACAGCCCTATATGATACAACTCCCTCCGTTTAAGGGCTTTCCCTGGTGCAGCGCATCAGATCGCAGATCAGTAGGGACCTAGGCCCGCATAGGGACAGCCCTATATGACACAACTCCCTCCGTGTAAGGGCTTTCCCCGGTGCAGCGCATCAGATCGCAGATCAGTAGGGACCAGGGCACGCATGGGGACAGCCCTATATGACACAACTCTCTCCGTTTAAGGGCTTTCCCTGGTGCAGCGCATCAGATCGCAGATCAGTAGAGACCTGGGCCCGCATGGGGACAGCCCTATATGACACAACTCCCTCCGTGTAAGGGCTTTCCCCGGTGCAGCGCATCAGATCGCAGATCAGTAGGGACCAGGACACGCATGGGGACAGCCCTATATGACACAACTCTCTCCGTTTAAGGGTTTTCTCTGGTGCAGAGCAGCAGATCGCAGATCAGCCCTATATAACACAACTCCCTCCGTTTAAGGGCTTTCCTTGGTGCAGCGCATCAGATCGCAGATCAGTAGGGACCTGGGCCCGCATGGGGACAGCCCTATATGACACAACTCCCTCCGTTCGATGGCTTTCCCTGGCGCAGCGCATCAGATTGAAGATCAGTAGGGACCTGGGCCCGCATAGGGACAGCCCTATATGACACAACTCCCTGGTGCAACGCATCAGATTGCAGATCAGAAGGGACCTGGGCCCGCATGGGGACAGCCCTATATGACACAACTCCCTGGTGCAACGCATCAGATTGCAGATCAGTAGGGACCTGGGCCCGCATGGGGACAGCCCTATATGATACAACTCCCTCCGTTTAAGGGCTTTCCCTGGTGCAGCGTATCAGATCGCATATCCGTAGGGATCTGGGACCGCATGGGGACAGCCCTATATGACACAACTCCCTGTCGCAGCGCATCAAATCGAAGATCAGTAGGGAGTTGGGCCCGCAAGGGGACAGCCCAATATGACACAACTCTCGCCGTTTAAGGGCTTTCCCTGGTGCAGCGCATCAGATCGCAGATCAGTAGGGACCTGGGCCCGCAGGGGACAACCCCATATGACACAACTCCCCGGTGCAGCGCATCAGATCGCAGATCAGTAGGGACCTGGGCCCGCATGGGGACAGCCCTATATGACACAACTCCCTGGTACAGCGCATCAGATCGCAGATCAGTAGGGACCTGGGCCCGCATGGGGACAGCAGTATATGACACAACTTCCCGGTGCAGCGCATCAGATCGCAGATCAGTAGGGACGTGGGCCCGCATGGGGACAGCAGTATATGACACAACTCCCTGGTGCAGCGCATCAGATCGCAGATCAGTAGGGACGTGGGCCCGCATGGGGACAGCCCTATATGACACAACTTCCTCCGTTTAACGGCTTTCCCTGGAGCAGCGCATCAGATCGCAGATCAGTAGAGACGTGGGTTCGCATGGGGACAGCCCTATATGACACAACTCCCTCCGTGTAAGGGCTTTCCCCGATGAAGCGCATCAGATCGCAGATCAGTAGGGACCAGGACACGCATGGGGACAGCCCTATATGACACAACTCTCTCCGTTTAAGGGTTTTCTCTGGTGCAGAGCATCAGATCGCAGATCAGCCCTATATAACACAACTCCCTCCGTTTAAGGGCTTTCCTTGGTGCAGCGCATCAGATCGCAGATGAGTAGGGACCTGGGCCCGCATGGGGACAGCCCTATATGACACAACTCCCTGGTGCAACGCATCAGATTGCAGATCAGTAGGGACCTGGGCCCGCATGGGGACAGCCCTATATGACACAACACCTTGGTGCAACGCATCAAATTGCAGATCAGTAGGGACCTGGGCCCGCATGGGGACAGCCCTATATGATACAACTCCCTCCGTATAAGGGCTTTCCCCGGTGCAGCGCATCAGATCGCAGATCAGTAGGGACCAGGGCACGCATGGGGACAGCCCTATATGACACAACTCTCCGTTTAAGGGCTTTCCCTGGTGCAGCGCATCAGATCGCAGATCAGTAGAGACCTGGGCCCGCATGGGGACAGCCCTATATGACACAACTCCCTCCGTGTAAGGGCTTTCCCCGGTGCAGCGCATCAGATCGCAGATCAGTAGGGACCAGGACACGCATGGGGACAGCCCTATATGACACAACTCTCTCCGTTTAAGGGTTTTCTCTGGTGCAGAGCAGCAGATCGCAGATCAGCCCTATATAACACAACTCCCTCCGTTTAAGGGCTTTCCTTGGTGCAGCGCATCAGATCGCAGATCAGTAGGGACCTGGGCCCGCATGGGGACAGCCCTATATGACACAACTCCCTCCGTTCGATGGCTTTCCCTGGCGCAGCGCATCAGATTGAAGATCAGTAGGGACCTGGGCCCGCATAGGGACAGCCCTATATGACACAACTCCCTGGTGCAACGCATCAGATTGCAGATCAGAAGGGACCTGGGCCCGCATGGGGACAGCCCTATATGACACAACTCCCTGGTGCAACGCATCAGATTGCAGATCAGTAGGGACCTGGGCCCGCATGGGGACAGCCCTATATGATACAACTCCCTCCGTTTAAGGGCTTTCCCTGGTGCAGCGTATCAGATCGCATATCATTAGGGATCTGGGACCGCATGGGGACAGCCCTATATGACACAACTCCCTGTCGCAGCGCATCAAATCGAAGATCAGTAGGGAGTTGGGCCCGCAAGGGGACAGCCCAATATGACACAACTCTCTCCGTTTAAGGGCTTTCCCTGGTGCAGCGCATCAGATCGCAGATCAGTAGGGACCTGGGCCCGCAGGGGACCACCCCATATGACACAACTCTCTCCGTTTAAGGGCTTTCCCTGGTGCAGCGCATCAGATCGCAGATCAGTAGGGACCTGGGCCCGCATGGGGACAACCCTATATGACACAACTCCCCGGTGCAGCGCATCAGATCGCAGATCAGTAGGGACCTGGGCTTGCATGGGGACAGCCCTATATCACACAACTCCCTGGTACAGCGCATCAGATCGCAGATCAGTAGGGACCTGGGCCCGCATGGGGACAGCAGTATATGACACAACTTCCCGGTGCAGCGCATCAGATCGCAGATCAGTAGGGACGTGGGCCCGCATGGGGACAGCAGTATATGACACAACTCCCTGGTGCAGCGCATCAGATCGCAGATCAGTAGGGACGTGGGCCCGCATGGGGACAGCCCTATATGACACAACTTCCTCCGTTTAACGGCTTTCCCTGGGGCAGCGCATCAGATCGCAGATCAGTAGAGACGTGGGTTCGCATGGGGACAGCCCTATATGACACAACTCTCTCCGTGTAAGGGCTTTCCCCGATGAAGCGCATCAGATCGCAGATCAGTAGGGACCAGGACACGCATGGGGACAGCCCTATATGACACAACTCTCTCCGTTTAAGGGTTTTCTCTGGTGCAGAGCATCAGATCGCAGATCAGCCCTATATAACACAACTCCCTCCGTTTAAGGGCTTTCCTTGGTGCAGCGCATCAGATCGCAGATGAGTAGGGACCTGGGCCCGCATGGGGACAGCCCTATATGACACAACTCCCTGGTGCAACGCATCAGATCGCAGATCAGTAGGGACCTGGGCCCGCATGGGGACAACCCTATATGACACAACTCCCCGGTGCAGCGCATCAGATCGCAGATCAGTAGGGACCTGGGCCCGCATGGGGACAACCCTATATGACACAACTCCCTCCGTTCGATGGCTTTCCCTGGTGCAGCGCATCAGATTGAAGATCAGTAGGGACCTGGGCCCGCATGGGGACAGCCCTATATGACACAACTCCCTGGTGCAACGCATCAGATTGCAGATCAGTAGTGACCTGGGCCCGCATGGGGACAGCCCTATATGACACAACTCCCTGCTGCAACGCATCAGATTGCAGATCAGTAGGGACATGGGCCCGCATGGGGACAGCCCTATATGATACAACTCCCTCCGTTTCAGGGCTTTCCCTGGTGCAGCGTATCAGATCGCATATCAGTAGGGATCTGGGACCGCATGGGGACAGCCCTATATGACACAACTCCCTGTTGCAGTGCATCAAATCGCAGATCAGTAGGGAGTTGGGCCCGCAAGGGGACAGCCCAATATGACACAATTCTCTCCGTTTAAGGGCTTTCCCTGGTGCAGCGCATCAGATCGCAGATCAGTAGGGACCTGGGCCCGCATGGGGACAACCCTATATGACACAACTCTCTCCGTTTAAGGGCTTTCTCTGGTGCAGCGCATTAGATCGCAGATCAGTAGGGACCTGGGCCCGCATGGGAACAACCCTATATGACACAACTCCCCGGTGCAGCGCATCAGATCGCAGATCAGTAGGGACCTGGGCCCGCATGGGGACAGCCCTATATCACACAACTCCCTGGTACAGCGCATCAGATCGCAGACCAGTAGGGACCTGGGCCCGCATGGGGACAGCCCTATATCACACAACTCCCCGGTGCAGCGCATCAGATCGCAGATCAGTAGGGACGTGGGCCCGCATGGGGACAGCCCTATATGACACAACTTCCTCCGTTTAACGGCTTTCCCTGGAGCAGCGCATCAGATCGCAGATCAGTAGAGACGTGGGTTCGCATGGGGACAGCCCAATATCACACAACTCCCTCCGTTTAACGGCTTTCCCTGGTGCAGCGCATCAGATCGCAGATCAGTAGGGACCTGGGCCCGCATGTGGACAGCCATATATTACCCAACTCCTTCCGTTTAACGGCTTTTCCTGGTGCAGCGCATCAGGTCGCAGATCAGTAGGGACCTAGGCCCACATCGGGACAGCCCTATATGATACAACTCCCTCCGTTTAAGGGCTTTCCCTGGTGCAGCGTATCAGATCGCATATCAGTAGGGATCTGGGACCGCATGGGGACAGCCCTATATGACACAACTCCCTGTCGCAGCGCATCAAATCGAAGATCAGTAGGGAGTTGGGCCCGCAAGGGGACAGCCCAATATGACACAACTCTCTCCGTTTAAGGGCTTTCCCTGGTGCAGCGCATCAGATCGCAGATCAGTAGGGACCTGGGCCCGCAGGGGACAACCCCATATGACACAACTCTCTCCGTTCAAGGGCTTTCCCTGGTGCAGCGCATCAGATCGCAGATCAGTAGGGACCTGGGCCCGCATGGGGACAACCCTATATGACACAACTCCCCGGTGCAGCGCATCAGATCGCAGATCAGTAGGGACCTGGGCCCGCATGGGGACAGCCCTATATGACACAACTCTGTGGTACAGCGCATCAGATCGCAGATCAGTAGGGACCTGGGCCCGCATGGGGACAGCAGTATATGACACAACTTCCCGGTGCAGCGCATCAGATCGCAGATCAGTAGGGACGTGGGCCCGCATGGGGACAGCAGTATATGACACAACTCCCTGGTGCAGCGCATCAGATTGCAGATCAGTAGGGACGTGGGCCCGCATGGGGACAGCCCTATATGACACAACTTCCTCCGTTTAACGGCTTTCCCTGGAGCAGCGCATCAGATCGCAGATCAGTAGGGACCAGGACACGCATGGGGACAGCCCTATATGACACAACTCTCTCCGTTTAAGGGTTTTCTCTGGTGCAGAGCATCAGATCGCAGATCAGCCCTATATAACACAACTCCCTCCGTTTAAGGGCTTTCCTTGGTGCAGCGCATCAGATCGCAGATGAGTAGGGACCTGGGCCCGCATGGGGACAGCCCTATATGACACAACTCCCTGGTGCAACGCATCAGATTGCAGATCAGTAGGGACCTGGGCCCGCATGGGGACAGCCGTATATGACACAACACCTTGGTGCAACGCATCAAATTGCAGATCAGTAGGGACCTGGGCCCGCATGGGGACAGCCCTATATGATACAACTCCCTCCGTTTAAGGGCTTTCCCTGGTGCAGCGCATCAGATCGCAGATCAGTAGGGACCTAGGCCCGCATAGGGACAGCCCTATATGACACAACTCCCTCCGTGTAAGGGCTTTCCCCGGTGCAGCGCATCAGATCGCAGATCAGTAGGGACCAGGGCACGCATGGGGACAGCCCTATATGACACAACTCTCTCCGTTTAAGGGCTTTCCCTGGTGCAGCGCATCAGATCGCAGATCAGTAGAGACCTGGGCCCGCATGGGGACAGCCCTATATGACACAACTCCCTCCGTGTAAGGGCTTTCCCCGGTGCAGCGCATCAGATCGCAGATCAGTAGGGACCAGGACACGCATGGGGACAGCCCTATATGACACAACTCTCTCCGTTTAAGGGTTTTCTCTGGTGCAGAGCAGCAGATCGCAGATCAGCCCTATATAACACAACTCCCTCCGTTTAAGGGCTTTCCTTGGTGCAGCGCATCAGATCGCAGATCAGTAGGGACCTGGGCCCGCATGGGGACAGCCCTATATGACACAACTCCCTCCGTTCGATGGCTTTCCCTGGCGCAGCGCATCAGATTGAAGATCAGTAGGGACCTGGGCCGGCATAGGGACAGCCCTATATGACACAACTCCCTGGTGCAACGCATCAGATTGCAGATCAGAAGGGACCTGGGCCCGCATGGGGACAGCCCTATATGACACAACTCCCTGGTGCAACGCATCAGATTGCAGATCAGTAGGGACCTGGGCCCGCATGGGGACAGCCCTATATGATACAACTCCCTCCGTTTAAGGGCTTTCCCTGGTGCAGCGTATCAGATCGCATATCAGTAGGGATCTGGGACCGCATGGGGACAGCCCTATATGACACAACTCCCTGTCGCAGCGCATCAAATCGAAGATCAGTAGGGAGTTGGGCCCGCAAGGGGACAGCCCAATATGACACAACTCTCTCCGTTTAAGGGCTTTCCCTGGTGCAGCGCATCAGATCGCAGATCAGTAGGGACCTGGGCCCGCAGGGGACAACCCCATATGACACAACTCTCTCCGTTTAAGGGCTTTCCCTGGTGCAGCGCATCAGATCGCAGATCAGTAGGGACCTGGGCCCGCATGGGGACAGCAGTATATGACACAACTTCCCGGTGCAGCGCATCAGATCGCAGATCAGTAGGGACGTGGGCCCGCAGGGGGACAGCAGTATATGACACAACTCCCTGGTGCAGCGCATCAGATCGCAGATCAGTAGGGACGTGGGCCCGCATGGGGACAGCCCTATATGACACAACTTCCTCCGTTTAACGGCTTTCCATGGAGCAGCGCATCAGATCGCAGATCAGTAGAGACGTGGGTTCGCATGGGGACAGCCCTATATGACACAACTCCCTTCGTGTAAGGGCTTTCCCCGATGAAGCGCATCAGATCGCAGATCAGTAGGGACCAGGACACGCATGGGGACAGCCCTATATGACACAACTCTCTCCGTTTAAGGGTTTTCTCTGGTGCAGAGCATCAGATCGCAGATCAGCCCTATATAACACAACTCCCTCCGTTTAAGGGCTTTCCTTGGTGCAGCGCATCAGATCGCAGATGAGTAGGGACCTGGGCCCGCATGGGGACAGCCCTATATGACACAACTCCCTGGTGCAACGCATCAGATCGCAGATCAGTAGGGACCTGGGCCCGCATGGGGACAACCCTATATGACACAACTCCCCGGTGCAGCGCATCAGATCGCAGATCAGTAGGGACCTGGGCCCGCATGGGGACAGCCCTATATGACACAACTCCCTCCGTTCGATGGCTTTCCCTGGTGCAGCGCATCAGATTGAAGATCAGTAGGGACCTGGGCCCGCATGGGGACAGCCCTATATGACACAACTCCCTGGTGCAACGCATCAGATTGCAGATCAGTAGTGACCTGGGCCCGCATGGGGACAGCCCTATATGACACAACTCCCTGCTGCAACGCATCAGATTGCAGATCAGTAGGGACATGGGCCCGCATGGGGACAGCCCTATATGATACAACTCCCTCCGTTTCAGGGCTTTCCCTGGTGCAGCGTATCAGATCGCATATCAGTAGGGATCTGGGACCGCATGGGGACAGCCCTATATGACACAACTCCCTGTTGCAGTGCATCAAATCGCAGATCAGTAGGGAGTTGGGCCCGCAAGGGGACAGCCCAATATGACACAATTCTCTCCGTTTAAGGGCTTTCCCTGGTGCAGCGCATCAGATCGCAGATCAGTAGGGACCTGGGCCCGCGTGGGGACAACCCTATATGACACAACTCTCTCCGTTTAAGGGCTTTCTCTGGTGCAGCGCATCAGATCGCAGATCAGTAGGGACCTGGGCCCGCATGGGGACAACCCTATATGACACAACTCCCCGGTGCAGCGCATCAGATCGCAGATCAGTAGGGACCTGGGCCCGCATGGGGACAGCCCTATATCACACAACTCCCTGGTACAGCGCATCAGATCGTAGACCAGTAGGGACCTGGGCCCGCATGGGGACAGCCCTATATGACACAACTCCCCGGTGCAGCGCATCAGATCGCAGATCAGTAGGGACGTGGGCCCGCATGGGGACAGCCCTATATGACACAACTTCCTCCGTTTAACGGCTTTCCCTGGAGCAGCGCATCAGATCGCAGATCAGTAGAGACGTGGGTTCGCATGGGGACAGCCCAATATCACACAACTCCCTCCGTTTAACGGCTTTCCCTGGTGCAGCGCATCAGATCGCAGATCAGTAGGGACCTGGGCCCGCATGTGGACAGCCATATATTACCCAACTCCTTCCGTTTAACGGCTTTTCCTGGTGCAGCGCATCAGGTCGCAGATCAGTAGGGACCTAGGCCCACATCGGGACAGCCCTATATCACACAACTCCCTCCGTTTAAGGGCTTTCCATGGTGCAGCGCATCAGATCGCAGGTCAGTAGGGACCTGGGCCGGCATGTGGACAGCCCTATATTACACAACTCCTTCCGTTTAACGGCTTTCCCTGGAGCAGCGCATCAGATCGCAGATCAGTAGGGACCTGGGCCCGCATGGGGAAAGCCCTATATCACACAACTCCCTCCGTTTAACGGCTTTCCCTGGTGCAGCGCATCAAATCGCAGATCAGTAGGGAGTTGGGCCCGCAAGGGGACAGCCCAATATGACACAATTCTCTCCGTTTAAGGGCTTTCCCTGGTGCAGCGCATCAGATCGCAGATCAGTAGGGACGTGGGCCCGCATGGGGACAACCCTATATGACACAACTCTCTCCGTTTAAGGGCTTTCCCTGGTGCAGCGCATCAGATCGCAGATCAGTAGGGACCTGGGCCCGCATGGGGACAACCCTATATGACACAACTCCCCGGTGCAGCGCATCAGATCGCAGATCAGTAGGGGCCTGGGCCCGCATGGGGACAGCCCTATATCACACAACTCCCTGGTACAGCGCATCAGATCGCAGGTCAGTAGGGACCTGGGCCCGCATGGGGACAGCCCTATATGACACAACTCCCCGGTGCAGCGCATCAGATCGCATATCAGTAGGGACGTGGGCCCGCATGGGGACAGCCCTATATGACACAACTTCCTCCGTTTAACGGCTTTCCCTGGAGCAGCGCATGAGATCGCAGATCAGTAGAGACGTGGGTTCGCATGGGGACAGCCCTATATCACACAACTCAGTCCGTTTAACGGCTTTCCCTGGTGCAGCGCATCAGAACGCAGATCAGTAGGGACCTGGGCTCGCATGTGGACAGCCCTATATTACACAACAACTTCCGTTTAACGGCTTTTCCTGGTGCAGCGCATCAGGTCGCAGATCAGTAGGGACCTGGGCCCACATGGGGACAGCCCTATATCACACAACTCCCTCCGTTTAACGGCTTTCCATGGTGCAGCGCATCAGATCGCAGGT
The DNA here is from genome assembly GCA_964019135.1 of Arenicola marina. Taxonomy (NCBI): domain Eukaryota; kingdom Metazoa; phylum Annelida; class Polychaeta; family Arenicolidae; genus Arenicola; species Arenicola marina. The sequence continues at coordinate 13,290,014 of OZ025252.1, read as the reverse complement.
CAGTAGGGACCTGGGCCCGCATGTGGACAGCCCTATATGACACAACTCCCTCCGTTTAACGGATTTCCCTGGTGCAGCGCATCAGGTCGCAGATCAGTAGGGACCTGGGCCCACATGGGGACAGCCCTATATTACACAACTCCTTCCGTTTAACGGCTTTTCCTGGTGCAGCGCATCAGGTCGCAGATCAGTAGGGACCTGGGCCCACATGGGGACAGCCCTATATCACACAACTCCCTCCGTTTAACGGCTTTCCATGGTGCAGCGCATCAGATCGCAGGTCAGTAGGGACCTGGGTCCGCATGGGGACAGCCCTATATGACACAACTCCCTCCGTTTAACGGATTTCCCTGGTGCAGCGCATCAGATCGCAGATCAGTAGGGACCTGGGCCCACATGGGGACAGCCCTATATCACACAACTCCCTCCGTTTAACGGCTTTCCCTGGTGCAGCGCATCAGATCGCAGATCAGTAGGGACCTGGGCCCGCATGGGGACAGCCCTATATTACACAACTTCCTCCGTTTAAGGGCTTTCCCTGGTGCAGCGCATCAGATCGCAGATCAGTAGGGACCTGGGTCCGCATGGGGACAACCCTATATAACACAACTCCCTCCGTTTGATGGCTTTCCCTAGTGCAGCGCATCAGATCGCAGATCAGTAGGGACCTGGGCCCGCATGGGGACAGCCCTATATTACACAACTTGCTCCGTTTAAGGGCTTTCCCTGGTGCAGCGCATCAGTAGGGACCTGGTCCCGCATGGGGAGAGCCCTATATCACACAACTCCCCGGTGCAGCGCATCAAATCGCAGATCAGTAGGGACCTGGGCCCGCGTGGTGACAGCCCTATATGACACAACTCCCTCCGTTTAACGGATTTCCCTGGTGCAGCGCATCAGATCGCAGATCAGTAGGGACGTGGGCCCACATGGGGACAGCCCTATATCACAAAACTTTCTCCGTTTAAGGGCTTTCCCTGGTGCAGCGCATCAGTAGGGACCTGGTCCCGCATGGGGACAGCCCTATATCACACAACTTCCTGGTGCAGCGCATCAGATCGCAGATCAGTAGGGACCTGGGCCCGCATGGTGATAGCCCTATATGACACAACTCCCTCCGTATAAGGGCTTTCTCAGGTGCAGCGTATCAGATCGCATATCAGTAGGGACCTTGGCCCGCATGGGGACAGCCCTATATTACACGACTTCCTCCGTTTAAGGGCTTTCCCTGGTGCAGCGCATCAGTAGGGACCTGGTCCCGCATGGGGAGAGCCCTATATCACACAACTCCCCGGTGCAGCGCATCAAATCGCAGATCAGTAGGGACCTGGGCCCGCGTGGTGACAGCCCTATATGACACAACTCCCTCCGTTGAACGGATTTCCCTGGTGCAGCGCATCAGATCGCAGATCAGTAGGGACCTGGGCCCACATGGGGACAGCCCTATATCACAAAACTTTCTCCGTTTAAGGGCTTTCCCTGGTGCAGCGCATCAGTAGGGACCTGGTCCCGCATGGGGACAGCCCTATATCACACAACTTCCTGGTGCAGCGCATCAGATTGCAGATCAGTAGGGACCTGGGCCCGCGTGGTGACAGCCCTATATGACACAACTCCCTCCGTATAAGGGCTTTCTCAGGTGCAGCGTATCAGATCGCATATCAGTAGGGATCTGGGACCGCATGGGGGAAAGCCCTATATCACACAACTCCTTCCGTTTAACGGCTTTCCCTGGTGCAGCGCATCAGATCGCATATCAGTAGGGACCTGGGCCCGCATGGGGACAGCCCTATATCACACAACTCCCTCCGTATAAGGGCTTTCTCAGGTGCAGCGTATCAGATCGCATATCAGTAGGGATCTGGGACCGCATGGGGGAAAGCCCTATATCACACAACTCCTTCCGTTTAACGGCTTTCCCTGGTGCAGCGCATCAGATCGCATATCAGTAGGGACCTGGGCCCGCATGGGGACAGCCCTATATCACACAACTGCCCCCGTTTAAGGGCTTTCCCTGGTGCAGCGAATCAGATGGCAGATCAGTAGAGACCTGGGCCCGCATGGGGACAGCCCTATATCAAACAACTCCCTGGTGCAGCGCATCAGATCGCAGATCAGTAGGGACCTGGGCCCGCATGGGGACAGCTCTATATCACACAACTCCATGGTGCAGCGCATCAGATCGCATATCAGTAGTAACCTGTGCCCATATGGGGACACCCCTATATCACACAACTCCCTCCGTTTAAAGGCTTTCCCAGGTGCAGCGCATCAGATCGCAGATCAGTAGTAACCTGGGCCCGCATGGCGACAGCCCTATATGACACAGCTCCCTCCGTTTAAGGGCTTTCCCTGGTGCAACGCATCAGATCACAGATCAGTAGGGACCTGGGCCCGCATGGGGACAGCCCCATATGACACAACTCCCTCCGTTTAAGGGCTTTCCCTTGTGCAGCGCATCAGATCGCAGATCAGTAGGGACGTGGGTCCGCATGGGGACAGCAATATATCACACAACTGCCTCCGTTTAAGGGCTTTCCCTGGTGCAGCGCATCAGATGGCAAATCAGTGGGGACCTGGGCCCGCATGGGGACAGCCCTATATCACACAACTCCCTGGTGCAGCGCATCAGATCGCAGATCAGTAGGGACCTGGGCCCTCATGGAGACAGCCCTACATCACACAACTCCCTGGTGCAGCGCATCAGATCGCAGATCAGTAGTAACCTGGGCCCGCATGGCGACAGCCCTATATGACACAACTCCCTCCGTTTAAGGGCTTTCCCTGGTGCAGCGCATCAGATCGCAGATCAGTAGGGACGTGGGTCCGCATGGAGACAGCCCTATATCACACAACTCCCTCCGTTTAACGGCTTTCCCTCGTGCAGCGCATCAGATCGCAGATCAGTAGGGACGTGGGTCCGCATGGAGACAGCCCTATATCACACAACTCCCTCCGTTTAACCGCTTTCCCTGGTGCAGCGCATCAGATCGCAGATCAGTGGGGACGTGGGTCCGCAGGGGGACAGCCCTATATCACACAACTCCCTCCGTTTAAGGGCTTCCCCTGGTGCATCGCATCCGATCGCAGAACAGTAGGGACCTGGGCCCCCATGGGGACAGCCCTATATGACACAACTCCCTCCGTTTAAGGGCTTTCCCTGGTGCAGCGCATCAGATCGCAGATCAGTAGGGACCTGGGCCCGCATGGGGACAGCCCTATATTACACAACTTCCTCCGTTTAAGGGCTTTCCCTGATGCAGCGCATCAGTAGGGACCTGGTCCCGGATGGGGACAGCCCTATATCACACAACTCCCTGGTGCAGCGCATCAGACTGCATATCAGTAGGGATCTGGGACCGCATGGGGACAGCCCTATATGACACAACTCCCTAGTGCAGCGCATCAGATCGCAGATCAGTAGCGAGCTGGGCCGGCATGGGGAAAGCCCTATATCACACAACTCCCTCCGTTTAAGGGCTTTCCCTGGTGCAGCGCTTCAGATGGCAGATCGCATCAGATGGCAGATCAGTAGGGACCTGGGCCCGCATGGGGACAGGCCTATATCAAACAACTCCCTGGTGCAGCGCATCAGATCGCAGATCAGTAGGGACCTGGGCCCGCATGGGGACAGCCCTATATGACACAACTCCCTGGTGCAGCGCATCAGATCGCAGATCAGTAGGGACCTGGGCTCGCATGGGGACAGCCCTATATCACACAACTCCCTCCGTTTAACGGCTTTCCCTCGTGCAGCGCATCAGATCGCAGATCAGTAGGGACGTGGGTCCGCATGGAGACAGCCCTATATCACACAACTCCCTCCGTTTAAAGGCTTTCCCTGGTGCAGAGCATCAGATCGCAGATCAGTAGCGACCTGGGCCCATATGGGGACACCCCTATATCACACAACTCCCACCGTTTAACCGCTTTCCCTGGTGCAGCGCATCAGATCGCAGATCAGTAGGGACGTGGGTCCGCATGGGGACAGCCCTATATCACACAACTCCCTCCGTTTAAGGGCTTCCCCTGGTGCATCGCATCCGATCGCAGAACAGTAGGGACCTGGGACCGCATGGGGACAGCCCTATATGACAACTCCCTCCGTTTAAGGGCTTTCCCTGGTGCAGCGCATCAGATCGCAGATCAGTAGGGACCTGGGCCCGCATGGTGACAGCCCTATATGACACAACTCCCTCCGTTTAAAGGCTTTCCCTGGTGCAGAGCATCAGATCGCAGATCAGTAGCGACCTGGGCCCATATGGGGACACCCCTATATCACACAACTCCCACCGTTTAACCGCTTTCCCTGGTGCAGCGCATCAGATCGCAGATCAGTAGGGACGTGGGTCCGCATGGGGACAGCCCTATATCACACAACTCCATCCGTTTAAGGGCTTCCCCTGGTGCATCGCATCCGATCGCAGAACAGTAGGGACCTGGGACCGCATGGGGACAGCCCTATATGACAACTCCCTCAGTTTAAGGGCTTTCCCTGGTGCAGCGCATCAGATCGCAGATCAGTAGGGACCTGGGCCCGCATGGTGACAGCCCTATATGACACAACTCCCTCCGTTTAAGGGCTTTCCCTGGAGCAGCGCATCAGATCGCAGATCAGTAGGAACCTGGGCCCGCATGGGGACAGCCCTATATTACACAACTTCCCCCGTTTAAGGGCTTTCCCTGGTGCAGCGCATCAGTAGGGACCTTGTCCCGCATAGCGACAGCCCTATATCACACAACTCCCTGGTGCAGCGCATCAGATCGCAGATCAGTAGGGACCTGGGCCCGCATGGGGACAGCCCTATATGACACAACTCCCTGCGTTTAATGGCTTTCCCTGGTGCAGTGCATCAGATGGCAGGTCAGTAGGGACCTAGCCCGCATGGGGACAGCCCTATATCACACAACTCCCTCCGTTTAAGGGTTTTCCCTGGTGCAGCGCACCAGATCGCAGATCAGTAGGGACCTAGCTCCGCATGGGGACAGCCCTATATGACACAACTCACTAATACTACATAGTACTAATGTACTCCCATGATGGTATGTTTGTTTACATATACTAGTGTACTAATGTACTCCCATGATGGTATGTTTGTTTACATGTACTAGTGTACTAATGTACTCCCATGATGGTATGCTTGTTTACATGTACTAGTGTACTAATGTACTCCCATGATGGTATGTTTGTTTACATGTACTAGTGTACTCATGTACTCCCATGATGGTATGCTTGTTTACATGTACTAGTGTACTAATGTACCCCCATGATGGTATGTATCACTGTACTCCCATGATGGTATGTGTGTTAACATGTACTAGTTTAGTACTGTACTTCCATGGTGGTATGTTTACATGTACTAGTGTGCCAATGTAATCACGTGGTGGAATGTTTGTTTACATGTACTAGTTTACCACTGTACTCCGTGTACAAAGAGTTCCGAACGAATCGCCCCGCACCCGCCCACCAGCCTCACGGACTCCTGCCCCTCCGCCCCCCCACTCCCCGTCGCCCACCCACACCAACTAGGGTTAATGGACTCCTCTCTGCTCATCCCCCACACCCATCCACTCGACTCCTGCAGCCCCACAGCCCGTCGACACTCATCAGACTCCGGCATTACTGGCCCGCCCCCGCCCACCGGCACCCACTAAACTTAAGCTTTATGCACTCCTGTTTTTGTTCGTACCCTCTACTGACCTAACGACAACAGCTATCGTTCACCAACTTTTAGGGAAATGTGGCATGTCCGAGCTTCTACAATTTTCATGTTACGGACTTCCCAATGTCAAAGGTCAAATGTCAAGTCCCTCCGATAAAAGAAAAACGTAAAAGTACTAAGGCTTGCTTTATATTTGTCCTAAAGAGATGAGACTAGCATTAAAATGTTCCACTGATTAGGGGACACAACTTTAATATGGACCATTTTTTGGCGCGTAGGAAGAAGTTTCGCGCAAAATGACGTCATAGTTCACCTTGTCCTTATGTTTAAACTAGATGCACGTTGTTTTCCCACTTTAACTTTCTCAATCGTCGTCAGCCTCCAAAGATGTATTAATAAAGTCGGTATGACTCATTGCCCGAAGAAAACTTCGCCGTCATTGACGTCACATGACGTCAAAAAAATGAAATATTTAAATACGAAGTAAATTCACTGTATAATTAATATTGGGAATAGAGAGATCGGATTCGGGGCACAGAACGTCTAATTTTACCGCCTAGTTGTTTCTTAGTTCAACACAGATACTTTCTATTTTACTTTTCCCGCTAGAGGGCCAAACATTTCCTATGGGGATTCCCATGTTAAAATTCGGAATGGCAGTGAGCGGTTCGCGATAAGGCACCGTTAGGGTATTGTTTACGTATTGTGAGGTGATATATTGGGAGAGCCGTCGGCCGCAATCATTGGAAGGGAGGAGAACAGGTTCCACCGCCTTCACCCTCACTCGTCAGAATAATACACTCCTGCCCCCCCCCCCCCTTCCACCCCGTCCACTCACACCCACCTTGCATGGGCGTGCACAGGGAGCACGTGCCCCCCCACCCCCTTTCAGACCCTAAGGCATATCTGTGGCCTGTGCGGAACCCATTATTGTGCCCCCCCCCCACTCCCCCCATTTCAATAACTCCTGCACACGCCCTAGCGGCACCAATTTCATCCCCCCTCCCTCACCCCGCCCGCTCACCCACATAAAAGCAGGTTAATGGACTCCTCTCTGCTCATCCCCCACGCCCATCCACCTGACTCCTGCAGCCCCTAGCGCAGTCAGGTGCAGTGAGGTTGAAGTCCTGACCAAGCTCGACCGAGTCATTGCAACGCAGGTAGAGGGGGTGAAGCGACCCTGACGAGGCCCAGGGTGGTCCTTTCAGCGTAGGGAGAGGGTGGTGGAATGCAGACCGCACTAATCATAATACTAGTCCACGTGGGTGCAAAGTTTGGCACAGGGCTGTGGTCGCCGAGTGCACGCTTTCACTAGAAAGCCTATCAGTTTGACCCACAAGCCGCAGGCAACCAGTTGGCACCGTCAGGGCCACGCACCGCGGTCGGCCAACACACACAGACGGCAAAGCCATGCATCACGAGTTAAAGCGCGACAGATCGGTCAAAGGTGAAAGTAACGTTTGCTATTTGCGACTGGCATAACCACACAACCAAGAGCCCGTTGGGAAATCCCCGATAGCAGTCGTCGGGATTGGGGCCCATGCGACGTCACACACCGGTGACCTCATACCTATTTTTAGTGCACACGGCTATACGCCCTCGGTCAGCCCCATGCCCCTTCCCTCCACATGACAATACTCCCTCGATCAGCCCCATGCTTCATCCCGCCCCACTCCCAAGGCTGTATTCCCTGGGTCAGACCCATGCCCTCTTTCTTCATGAAAATATTCCCTCGGTCAGCCCGATGCCTCCCCCCTCCTCATGACAATACTTCCTCGGTCAGCCCTATGCCCTCTCCCCCCATGGCAATACTCCCTCGGTCTGCCCCATGCCCCCCCTATCCCCAAGACCCTCGGGCAGCCCACCTCCACCCCCCCTCGAGACAATACTCCTTCGGTCAGCCCCATTCCCACTCCCCCCCCCCCCCCCCCGAGACAATACTCCCTCGGTCAGCCCATTCCCCCTCCTCCCTCATGGCACTACTCCCTCGATCAGCCCCATGCCCCCTCCCTCCACATGACAATAATTCCTCGGTCAGCCCCATGCCCCCTCCCTCCACATGACAATACTTCCTCGGTCAGCCCCATGCCCCCTGCCCCCAATAACAATACTCCCTCGATCAGCCCCATGCCCTCCCCCCAAGACAATACACCCTCGGTCAGCCGCATGCCCCCTTTCCCCCCGAGACAATACTCCCTCGGCCAGCCCCATGCCCCCTCCCCGCCATGCCAATACTCCCTCGGAGTATGGGCTAAGCCTGGGCTAGCGGCCTAGGCTAGCAACCTAGGCTATCTTACTGGTCTAGCGGCCCGAGCCAGCGGCTTGGACTAGCGGCCAGGTCTATGACTAGGTTAGGGGCCTGGGCTGGCGGCATGGGCTTGCCATTTTTCAACATGACGGACCGGGCCAGCAAGAATATTGAGTATCTTGAAAACAAGAGGGATAGAACCATTATTTTTGTACCTGTGCATATCTTTTCGGGGTCGCTGAATTCGAAACAAAATCATTATGGCGTATCCTGTTGCAACGCATCCGCAATTTTTCAAAATGACGGACCACGAAACGTACCTAATATGTTGAAAATTGACACTGATGATTTTTATGTTTATGTAGAGCGATAGCTGAATAAGGAACTGTTATTGCATAAGTTTGGACAACGCATCCGCCATTTGCCAAGACGGGGGAGACTTCCTGCAACAGTACGCAAAATCTCCTAAACGCAGAGGGATCACTCTATGGAAGTCTAAGTGTTGGTTTTCGGGGTCCAATATGACGGACAAGGCCAGCAAGAATACTTAATATCTTGTAAACAAGAGGGATAGAACCGTCATTTTGGTACATAGGTTTTCGGGGTCACTGAATTTAACACTCCTCCGGTCAGTCCCATGGTATCTGGTATGTTAGAGTCCATATGGATGACATGGTATTCCATTGGTGGACTCATTTAACGAATAATTGCGTGAAACTGCAATCTGCCGATCTGCACTCTGCCGATCTGCAATCTGTCAATCTGTGTCTTAAAGACGCCCTCCCTACCAGCTGAATCATCCCCGGACAACTGCCCCCCCCCCCCCTCCCCCAGGCAAATCCCCACAATTCCCTCACAGACCGTGCCTCCCCCCCCCCCACACACACACAATGCTTCCTACCGCCACTTCCCTCCCCTTTGACAATTACCCTGTCCCCTTCATGAAAATACTCCCTCGATCAGCCCCATGCCTCATATCACCGCCCCCCCCCCGCCCCCCAAAGCTATGCTCCCTCGATCAGCCCCACGCCCCTCCTCCCTCATGGCAATGCTCCCTCGGTCAGCCCTATGCCCCCTTCCCCCATGACAATACTCCTGACAATCAGCCCCATGCTTCATCCCGCCCCACCCGCCAAGGCTACACTCCCTGGGTCAGCACCATGCCCTCTTTCTCCGTGAAAATATTCCCTCGGTCAGCCCGATGCCTCCTGCTTCCTCATGACAATACTTCCTCGGTCACCCCTATGCCTCCTTCTCCCCATGACAATACTCCCTCGGTCTGCCCCATGCCCCCCATTTCCACGACAACACACCCTCGGGCAGCCCCATGCCCCCCCCCCCCGAGACAATACTCCATCGGTCAGCCCCATTCCCCCTCCTCCCTCATGGCAATACTCCCTCGATCAGCCCCATGCCCCCGCCCTCCAAGACAATAATTCCTCGATCAGCTCCATGCTTCATCCCGCCCCACCCCACACGGCTATACGCCCTCGGTCAGCCCCATGCCCCTTCCCTCCACATGACAATACTCCCTCGATCAGCCCCATGCTTCATCCCGCCCCACTCCCAAGGCTATATTCCCTGGGTCAGCCCCATGCCCTCTTTCTTCATGAAAATATTCCCTCGGTCAGCCCGATGCCTCCCCTCTCCTCATGACAATACTTCCTCGGTCAGCCCTATGCCCCCCCTATCCCCAAGACCCTCGGGCAGCCCACCTCCCCCCCCCTCGAGACAATACTCCTTCGGTCAGCCCCATTCCCACCCCCCCCCCCCCCCGAGACAATACTCCCTCGGTCAGCCCATTCCCCCTCCTCCCTCATGGCACTACTCCCTCGATCAGCCCCATGCCCCCTCCCTCCACATGACAATACTTCCTCGGTCAGCCCCATGCCCCCCCCCCCCCCCAAGACAATACACCCTCGGTCAGCCGCATGCCCCCTTTCCCCCCGAGACAAGACTCCCTCGGTCAGCCCAATGCCCCCTCCCCCCATGACAATACTCCCACGGTCATCCCATGCGCCCCCCCCCCATGACGATACGCCCACGGTCAGCCTCATGCCCCCTGCCCCCCAAGACAATACTCCCTTGGTCAACCCCATGCCCCCGCCCCCTAACACAATGCTTCCTGGGCTAGGAGCTTGGGCTAACGGTTTAAGCTAGCGGCCTGGCCTAGCAGCCTGGGCAAAGCTGCCTGGGCTAGGGGCCTGGGCTAGCGGCCTGAGGTAGCGGCCTTGGCAAGGCCTAGATTGAAGCCCTGGCTAGCCGCCTGGGTTGGCGCCCTGGCTAGCGGCCTGGGTTAGCATACTGCGCTAAATCTTGGTTAGCATACTGGTGTAAACCTGCGCTAGCGGCCTAGGCTAGCAACCTAGGGTAGCTTATGGGGGTAGCGGCCAGAGCCAGCATCCTGGACTAGCGGCTAGGGCTAGGCCTGGTTTAGGGGCCTCGGCTGGTGCCCTGGGCCAGCGGCATGGGCTAGTAGCCTCCTGAGGCAGCTCAGGCCCCTGAACGAAAAAAAAGAACACATTACTCGTGGATCTAGGAGCAACGCCTCCGCCAGTTTCCAATATGACAAACCAGCCCAGCAAAAATACTGAATATCTTGAAAACAAGAGGGATATAACTATTATTTTGATACCGGTACATATTTTTTCGGGGTCGCTGAATTCGAAAGAAAATAATTATTGAATATCCTGTTGCAACGTGTTTTTTTTTCCAAATGGCGGACAAGACCACGAAAATACTCAATATTTGGAAAATTAACACTGATGATTTTTATGTTTATGTAAGACTTATACTTTTGTGGGAATAAAGACGTGCGTAGCCCCAACTTACACAATAGCATCTGCCATTTTTCCAAGATGGCGGATATGGTCTGTAACAGTACACAACATCTCCAAAACGAAGTGGGATCACTCTATTTAACTCTATGTATTGGTTGTGAGGATAACCCTATGTACCGTGGTCACAGATCTACAAACAATATGTTACAGATTTCGTGATCTAGGATCATTTTGCTCGTGTCTCGTAGCTTTGCTCGCAAAAATGGGTGTCAAGTTGGCAACGGAAACCTGAAAGACTTATTCTCTCATTGAGAATCATCCGCGCCCGCCATCAATTCGAGTAAATGTAATGGGGTGACTACAAGTAGAACGCCACCCCAGTCAATTGGAGAAATTCTCTGGTGACAAGGCAGAACCTTCGGAGTGAGAATGTTTAGGCTATAGATACAGGGTTTAGGCTACAGAGAAAAAAGTCATCCATAATGGTTCATGTGGCATACTTCGAACCTGAAAAGCTATGGATAGACATCAGAATAAAATTTGTATGCTTGGCCTTGTCAGTTTCCAAGATACTATGGAAATAACTGCCATAGACGTCAGGTGTCAAATCTAATTTGACACTATAGCTCAATTTGATTAGCCATGGTGGAATTTCGTTGATTAGCCATGGTGGAATTTCGAACATGTGTGCCAAATTCATGCTTTTACCACAACATGCACGATTGTTTCGCATATGCGAGGGACTATCAGCTATTATACGGTAGAGTGGCTTCCGGTGTATTTTACGTTACACGTCGTCTTCAGAGACACATTATGGCGAGGGGGCTAAGTGTGCATCAACGTCATAGCTAACGTTCTTCTACAAAAGATTGGGCCTGCTTGATGTTCAGCTAATTTGGCAATAGCTAACATGACCCATAAGTTCATGAGTTCCCCCATGAGTTCATAAGTAGGTATATTTAACAAAATAGAAGCTAGCGCGAATATTGTCGTGACCGTCAAATGACGTCATGTGAAGTCACGAAGACAGAATAAATAAAAGGTACGAAAGTACCGTTAATAATGATTCAAGAGAAGCGCTCTTGGCTTCAAACTGGATGTTCATTTAAAGTTGCATGTCGAGTTCTTTCCCGCCAAAACTAAGCCTAGGCGAAATTAATATCAAAATTTGCAGAAAACTCGATTGTTTTATTCTATAAATTCAAAAACCTGATAAACATCGCCGTTTCGGCTATGGTGTGGCAAACGTGTCTATCCCGGGACACCTTCGCATCGCGAAGCACACAAACTGATGACGTTTACCACTAAAATGAAAACTTGTGGTAAATTGATATAACGGGCAAGGCTAGGAGACACTATTTGGCAGTCTGGCAAGGGTGGAGTATAGACAAAAGAAGTTTTGAATGATTCAAGGACGGATTCTTATTTGTATTTTGACCTCTTTAGTTTTGGCGGGAAAGAGCTCGACATGCAACTTTAAGCTTCGCCTACAGTGCCAACACTGCTTGTCGAAGGCAGTATTTAGCCCAAATTGCGCTTAAAAGGCCCTTTAGCCGAAATTGGCCCTGACGACTCGTAACTTCGCCATTATTACAGCTTCCAAAAGTACTTATGGATTTTCGTCCTCGACCTATGGTCGAATATCTCTTGTTTACATGTACAAGTGTGCCACTGTACTCCCAGGATGGTATGTTTGTTTACAGGTACTAGTGTACCACTGTACTCACACTGTAGGATGCCTGTGTACATGTAATCAATGACGCTGTGTATCGCTCCAGGACTTGCATGCATCAGGTCAAGTTCCACTTTGGAGGAATCTGTCTCTTGTAGTCCAATAGTGAACATGGCCCGGAAATAATCGCTGTTAACTGCCAAAATATTCTTGTGGGCAGGGATTTCCTCCCTTTGAACCTGTAACAAAGCAATGATGTCAGGATATATCACAAGCAAATAGTATATATTTTATAACAGTAGACGATACACGCTACAGATTAATTAATAGTATTATTCTTCTGTGTCATCAACATCCTCCCCTTTGGCTACATGGTATTCCATCAGCCTTACTGTAGGGACTCCTGACACAACAGTGGTTTAATGAAAGAACACATGGAGAAGACATCGATGAATATAAATGTGATACCATGGCCTGCAACATACAACTAAATGTCACACATGTCTCTTTCATGTCAATGGTTCCAGCTAATGTAGAAAAAAATGTACCAGAAGACAGCCACAAGTAGCTGACTATTACCCTTAAACCAATATGTTCTGCAATTTTTATGTTACCAATCTCTTCTCCATGTTAAATAAGTATATTCTGTCAAGAATTTAAATCCTGAAAGCCTGTGGGCTATCCAAAGATCAGCAAATTTGTTCACCGGAGAAGAAGTTGGTGACTGGCTTTATAACGCTGCACACCTGTTCGCCGTTTGGGCACTCAGTGTGATGTCGACCGCTGCTTGCTAGGATGTCCACACGCGATAAACTAGTCCACACAGTTTTATGTTGAAATTGTTGTTTTACAGACTCAACAAAACATAAAACATATATGCATCAAAATTTAGAGATACTTTTAGTCTTGATTCTAAAATGCAAAATATCTAAGATGGCACATGTACATTGGCTGCTTTAAGGGAACCAGCTGAACATGAGACAAGGACATATATGATGACAGATATATACCTTTAAGACAACATCACAAAGTGTTCCATCTTGTTTTCTCCACTCTTGAAGTTTGACCAGAGCCTTTGAAGCTATTTTGGTATTTGTCACTTTAACCCCTCTTTCTGTTTCCTCCAAGCTGAGACCACTTTTCAACCTGAAAGACATTATCTAAAATGTATACCGCTAAGACATATTTCTCATTTTGCAAGTACTTTAAGTTGATAAAAAGAATATAATTTGAATTCAATAATTGTCTATCAAGTCTTATTCAATTATATTATTAAATGATGCCATAATGAGAGAAAATTATATATATATAAGCTAAATTATCAGTATAGTTTCAACTTTTATTTGTTAATATAAACTATAAAAAATGTTTAACCACAGCAAGACTTAATTAGCTTATATATTTTCAAACAATGATGTCACACTTCTATTTAACAATTTACTAATGCCCAAAGCTGTTTGTAAACATGCAAGCAACATGCTACTTGTGCCTTTATAAATATAGCATCAGCATATTTAGGGATATCTCTTTATGACAAAATTCCCTGAAGTTTACACCCTGATTGATTGGAGCTCACTAGGGATCTGCTTTCGAATCCGGGCCTAGCCACCTAACCTGGGGCATGTTCCATCCATTCAGTTTTCAAAAATGTGGCAAAATATTTCTGTCTGTACACAAGACGGCTGTACTACCAGAACGGTTGTATAATTCCCCTACCCCTTAGTATGGCCTATAGGTAGGGGAAGGATCGAGGTGGTAGGGGGGGTGGGGGAAGCTTTGAATTAGAATCCTCTGATCCCAGAAAGGCATGATTTGCACATGTTTATAAAATATTGCATTGATAAATCCTTGGATAGTCTTTTTCAGCTTGGGTTGTTACCAAAGAATGCCAATTAATACATTTTGACACCCAACCCCAGTGTGAGCCTCCACCCTCCACTGCACAGTGTGCATATGGCCTGCCCATCAACCCGGCTGCTAGCATCACGAACCCCTCCATCCTCCACGCCCCCTAACCCATACAGCCATTCTGGTAGTAGATCTACGGCCGTTCTGTCCATACACCAAATGCTTCTACTTGCACAATAAATAACAGATTGGCTTTCCATAAGTTATATATGATGGCTGATAGTTGGCCATCGGATATAGGCCTACCTGCTTCGGAAGTGTGACCGCATTATGTTTAACACTTTAGTTAGCCTAACTATCAGTTGCAAGTGGGAGAAGCGACTGCGGCCCTTCCTTCAATTTCCACTCTGCTTGCTCTGGGGGATTGCTTATTTTGTTCCACCACTGCCCACCGCGCCCCAGGCACCACACTGAGCTCACTGGTCTAGTCGAACACTACTGTCGAGCGGTCGAGCTGGTACCGCCGCTCTAGGGCCCGGGTCCACGAACGGACTTAACTTAAGTCTGTTTTCCGACTTAAGTTTTGAGGTGTCTGCTTACAGGGAACCGCCAGCCTGGCCTCTAACGCTGCTTTACCGATTCATAAAATACCCAATTGTCTATCCTCCAAATTACAGAATTTTTCGTTCTATCTGTAGCTTACAATACGATTTAAAAGTGACCACCAGGCACGATTTCGCCGCCTACCCAGGCGGCAACCCTTTTTGGAGGCGTGTCTGTGATTGACCAATCAGGAGGCGATACTCTAATTTATTCAAACCGGAAATTGCGCCTATTGTGTGAGCAAAACAAGAGCGCGTGATAATCGCCAATATAAATAGCTGCGATTCTAACTCCAATCATGGCATTGTTGTGTAGTCAATCGTCGCAAGACGTATATCAATTTGTTTGGACGGTACTTGTCCATAAAAGGCTAAGATCCTGTGCTACTACGCGGCTTGGAACTGCAGCTGTTCATCTGTAAATCGCGGCCCTGATCTCTCTCTCCGCGAGTTATAACGTAAGGCGGCGCCATATGAATAGTCACAATATGCGTCACTCCTCCCGGCAAAATGGCGCTCTGCTTGACATTGCTGGGGGCGGGTTACCTTAATTTTGTTCTCCTTACCAGTCGGTTGAATCGAAGCGTTAACACTCGCCAATTAAATTTTAAGATGTAAACTTTCGGTGCAGATCGCGATTAAATTAGGTTGGACACCCGCTTTAACTAAGACTTTTGATAAGACGCATTCCACGAAGCGACTTAAGTCCGGACTTAAGTAAGTCTAACTTAAAAATTGGGTTTCACCAACAGCGTTCTGAGTTTGCATTTTAGAAGTGTTGCGCCGGAAACGCTCTTCACAATGTGCGGGTCAAATGAGGTAGAAATGTGGTATTATATGTAAATATTCAACACCGAACGTCTTCTCACTTCCGTTACTATGGAAACATGCCAATGAACATTTGGCGCGGTATTTCACGCATTCAGCAGTTGAACATTGCAACGGGCACAAGTGTCTTCAAGTGATGGAAACAATAACGGTAAGTTTTCTCAGTTTGAAAGTGTATCTTAGCTTGAACACAGGCGCCGTAAATCAGCGGGGGGGGGGGGGGGCTGTAGGCTGTGTACAAGAAAGACGTGATGACCTGCCACATGCAGGATATAATCAGCCATAATAAATTAATTTAATATGCAGTGCCAGTACGATCCACAGGGGAGATCCAGGAGGCACATGCCCCCCCCCCACCTCCTTTGGCTCGAAAATAGGAAAAACACAGGCATGTGCCCCCCCATGTGAAGGGGGCATAGGAGGTAGGCCTTCACCATGTTAACTGGGGCTGGGCTAGTTCAACAAATTAAACGCGGTCCGCTCCCAACGTGTCGCGCACCAACGTTTAATATCCTCGCTATCCTTTTCCATTAGCAGAGTTCCGACCTGACTCAGGTCGGGAGATAAGCGGGTCGCTTACCTTTATTTAAGCATGGAAATGAATGCATTAAATATATATTCCGGTAGAATGGTATCTTAGCTTTCGTTTCAGCTTAAATTAAAAGCAAAATGCGACATGAGTAAGGTTCTGCGATATTATTTTCATGCAGCCCCATCAAATTTGCGCGGCCGCAGCCCACTCGGTTGTTACAACGGCGCTATATGAATGTCAAGGCCGCGTCGATAAAGTTCTAAAATACGGAATGACATGTGTACCGTCTGACACTCATGCTTTGGCCTCAACCTTCCTGTTATTTGTTATTGTATATGCCCCAAAGTCAAGTTACATTTATTTAGTAAGATATGAGGCACTAAATACTCTCACGCAAGCCATGACATTGTGATTCAGACGCTCGCGATCATTCTCGATACAAAAACTATTTCATGTGACGTCATACCGGTATGCAAATTACATTGCAGGCTGTTCCATTTGTTGCACTCCCGCCTCATGCACTCGCATAGGCCAACATGTAGGGAACGTGCTTCTATGGGGAGACACGGCATCAGAATAAGTAGCGCTGATACAGCCGTGGTTCCTTCGTGGTCGCTTTCGTTGAGGTTGGGGGTATCAAAATATCAGAGTGGATTTCAGGTCACAGTCGTGGCATCCGTGGGTTGGTACGATATATATGGGCCGGACTGACTGACCAATGACGAATTCCCACGCTACCCCCAAACTCACTGGATCTCTGAGACAACCATGTAAAATCTGCCTGTCTACATTACAAGTATATATCGTCTGCCACACAGAGGGATTTGACAGCTTTTCCGGGGAGTGAGGGGCCAGGGGGGGGAGGCGGGTTGCGCGGGTTTTGGCATTAAAACGCCCCGACCGACGGGATTTTGGCGTTGAACCCCCCCCCCCCCCCCTCCAGCCCTAGTTGTTTGTCAGCTCTTCCGTTCTACCAGTAAGCGTGGCTCCTTGACTACCCCCTAGCTGCCGCTTCACTACATGGAAGGGCCGTCCTTTAAAATCGTCTATTAAACCATGTTTATAGATTTGTTATGTTTCTATGTTTGTGTACCACGGAGCAAGTGCCTATTATTATTTAAAAAAAATTATTATTACGGAAATATTGAGAAATAAAGTTCCTTGCAGTGTTTGTCTATACATATGCTTCTGTGTGTGCTCTATGTTTTTATACCTCGATTTGGCCATGTGATTGATTCTCACTCCAATTTCAGTTCAAAGTAACAATGATTATAGTGTAAAGCCACAACAAACTACAGCCGCCATGCGTACAACTTTCATCAACGTAATGGGGTTTGGAAATGGTTCCGCGGTGAAGCCCCCGTATTACACCTCCGTATTATGCTTGGAAGGGATGCTTGGAAGGGACCCCCGGGGGTTTTGCCTACTCTATGATACGAGGCAGTACGCCCAAAACTCAGTGTAAGGTTACCAATTTATGCAATGGGTGTGTCGTCGTTTTATTAACATGTCCTCTATGTTCTGAGGCTGAACTTTGTATAGTGTATATTACCATGCATACTTCAATCTTAAATGTACCCCCCCCCCCCTTATTCACCATGAAATAGCCATCATCTTGAAAAACCATATTTCAAATACATATTGCAGTCACTGGCTAAGGGACGCACCATTTCACATCAGGGGGGGCCTAGAAAATATTGGGGGAAAAATTTGGGGGAAAAAAAATATATAAAGAAATTTCGAATGGGTGTCTAGAGAAATAAATATTTTGATGACCAAGATAAAAAAAATAAATAAAATGTCAATATATTGATGAAAAAAAAAAATTGCATGGTAATTTTTTTTTCTAGGCCCCCCCCCACCACCCCCGATATGAAATGGTGCGCCCCTAAGTGCGCCGCCACCGCATGCGGGCGGCCGGGCCGGTGGCCACTGCATACGCCTATCTACCTCAGTAATTACAGTCAAACAACATTTGTCTAATGAATGTGCAACAATATGAACATGAAAAAGTACCGGTTATATGTACTTATCCGTACGTTTATGCTATCCAAATGTGTCCGTCCTACCAATTTCTTCAACTCACCTTTACAGAACAGTCAGCGGCAAGTCGATTCCACGCAGTTTCATTTGCTCACTCCGCTTGGGCTCGTAGCTTGCGTAGCGCCACCGTGCGAGGAGCTTGTTTCGTTTGTGCGCGTGGGTGGTTCGTATTTTAGTGCGCGTCGCACTGGCGCGTGTTTCACCCATTGCCACACCACAGCGGATGTCTCAAAATTTTACGAAAACAAATGAACATGGGCGCACACACATTTATTCAGTAAGGTATTGTAGTTTTTAGAACTAAATCGTGTTGAGATAACCTTCTTCTTCACTCTTAGTCTTACAGTGGCATTATTCAATGAACAATCAAACTTCTAGAACCCGGTGAAGTCAGCGGGGGGTCGCACGAAAGCCGTTGCTAATGGCGTGAATAGCACATTGGTATGCCTGCGTCCGGAGCCGTGGACTTGTGGGTCCACAACCTGTGAAACGTCGCATACGACTAAAATAGACTAATTAAAGAAAACAGCAATGTATGCCACGAATCACACAAGCCCACACCATAACGGGCTCCGGGCTGTAGTTTCTTTATTAATTCACATATTATATCAAATGAGGTGTCAGACTAAAGGTCTACATCCCGACAAGACCCGTACATCTTTTAAAATATAAGGAGACATCATTTACATGGATAAATTAGTTGGCGAATTGGGTCCCTGTCGGGCACTGGCCTGAAATATACGGCCCCAAGCCCATGCCGTGACGCTCAGCTAAGGCTTGTGGACCCAATGTCCACAACGGGCTCCGGGCTGTGGTTTCTTTATTAATTCACATATTGAATCAAATGAGGTGTCAGACGAAAGGTCTACATCCCGACAAGACCAGTACATCTTTTAAAATATAAGGAGACATCATTTACATGGCTAAATTAGTTGGCGAAGTGGGTCCCTGTCGGGCACTGGCCTGAAATATAAGGTATCTAGTCAACTCGACCCAAAACCAACTCGACCCACGACATGCTCGACCCATCACCGTTCCAAGCCCACGCAGTGACACTCATTTTAGGCTTGTGGATCCAATGTCCACAACGGGCTCCGGGCTGTAGTTTCGTTATTAATTCACATATTATATCAAATGAGGTGTCAGACGAAGAGTCTACATCCCGACAAGACCAGTACATCTTTTAAAATATAAGGAGACATCATTTACATGGCTAAATTACATGGCGAAGTGGGTCCCTGTCGGGCACTGGCCTGAAATATACGGCCCCAAGCCCACGCCGTGACGCTCAGCTAAGGCTTGTGGACCCAATGTCCACAACGGGCTCCGGGCTGTAGTTTCATTATTAATTCACATATTATATCAAATGAGGTGTCAGACGAAAGGTTTACATCCCGACAAGACCAGTACATCTTTTAAAATATAAGGAGACATCATTTACATGGCTAAATTACATGGCGAAATGGGTCCCTGTCGATCACTGGCCTGAAATATACGGCCCCAAGCCCATGCCGTGACGCTCAGCTAAGGCTTGTGGACCCAATGTCCACAACGGGCTCCGGGCTGTGGTTTCTTTATTAATTCACATATTATATCAAATGAGGTGTCAGACTAAAGGTCTACATCCCGACAAGACCAGTACATCTTTTAAAATATAAGGAGACATCATTTACATGGATAAATTAGTTGGCGAATTGGGTCCCTGTCGGGCACTGGCCTGAAATATACGGCCCCAAGCCCATGCCGTGACGCTCAGCTAAGGCTTGTGGACCCAATGTCCACAACGGGCTCCGGGCTGTGGTTTCTTTATTAATTCACATATTATATCAAATGAGGTGTCAGACGAAAGGTCTACATCCCGACAAGACCAGTACATCTTTTAAAATATAAGGAGACATCATTTACATGGATAAATTAGTTGGCGAAGTGGGTCCCTGTCGGGCACTGGCCTGAAATATACGGCCCCAAGCCCATGCCGTGACGCTCAGCTAAGGCTTGTGGACCCAATGTCCACAACGGGCTCCGGGCTGTGGTTTCTTTATTAATTCACATATTATATCAAATGAGGTGTCAGACGAAAGGTCTACATCCCGACAAGACCCGTACATCTTTTAAAATATAAGGAGACATCATTTACATGGATAAATTAGTTGGCGAAGTGGGTCCCTGTCGGGCACTGGCCCGAAATATACGGCCCCAAGCCCATGCCGTGACGCTCAGCTAAGGCTTGTGGACCCAATGTCCACAACGGGCTCCGGGCTGTGGTTTCTTTATTAATTCACATATTATATCAAATGAGGTGTCAGACTAAAGGTCTACATCCCGACAAGACCCGTACATCTTTTAAAATATAAGGAGACATCATTTACATGGATAAATTAGTTGGCGAATTGGGTCCCTGTCGGGCACTGGCCTGAAATATACGGCCCCAAGCCCATGCCGTGACGCTCAGCTAAGGCTTGTGGACCCAATGTCCACAACGGGCTCCGGGCTGTGGTTTCTTTATTAATTCACATATTGAATCAAATGAGGTGTCAGACGAAAGGTCTACATCCCGACAAGACCAGTACATCTTTTAAAATATAAGGAGACATCATTTACATGGCTAAATTAGTTGGCGAAGTGGGTCCCTGTCGGGCACTGGCCTGAAATATACGGTATCTAGTCAACTCGACCCAAAACCAACTCGACCCACGACATGCTCGACCCATCACCGTTCCAAGCCCACGCAGTGACACTCATTTTAGGCTTGTGGATCCAATGTCCACAACGGGCTCCGGGCTGTAGTTTCGTTATTAATTTACATATTATATCAAATGAGGTGTCAGACGAAAGGTCTACATCCCGACAAGACCAGTACATGTTTTAAAATATAAGGAGACATCATTTACATGGCTAAATTACATGGCGAAGTGGGTCCCTGTCGGGCACTGGCCTGAAATATACGGCCCCAAGCCCACGCCGTGACGCTCAGCTAAGGCTTGTGGACCCAATGTCCACAACGGGCTCCGGGCTGTGGTTTCTTTATTAATTCACATATTGTATCAAATGAGGTGTCAGACGAAAGGTCTACATCCCGACAAGACCAGTACATCTTTTAAAATATAAGGAGACATCATTTACATGGCTAAATTAGTTGGCGAAGTGGGTCCCTGTCGGGCACTGGCCTGAAATATACGGTATCTAGTCAACTCGACCCAAAACCAACTCGACCCACGACATGCTCGACCCATCACCGTTCCAAGCCCACGCAGTGACACTCATTTTAGGCTTGTGGATCCAATGTCCACAACGGGCTCCGGGCTGTAGTTTCGTTATTAATTCACATATTATATCAAATGAGGTGTCAGACGAAAGGTCTACATCCCGACAAGACCAGTACATCTTTTAAAATATAAGGAGACATCATTTACATGGCTAAATTACATGGCGAAGTGGGTCCCTGTCGGGCACTGGCCTGAAATATACGGCCCCAAGCCCACGCCGTGACGCTCAGCTAAGGCTTGTGGACCCAATGTCCACAACGGGCTCCGGGCTGTAGTTTCGTTATTAATTCACATATTATATCAAATGAGGTGTCAGACGAAAGGTCTACATCCCGACAAGACCAGTACATCTTTTAAAATATAAGGAGACATCATTTACATGGCTAAATTACATGGCGAAGTGGGTCTCTGTCGGGCACTGGCCTGAAATATACGGCCCCAAGCCCACGCCGTGACGCTCAGCTAAGGCTTGTGGACCCAATGTCCACAACGGGCTCCGGGCTGTGGTTTCTTTATTAATTCACATATTATATCAAATGAGGTGTCAGACGAAAGGTCTACATCCCGACAAGACCAGTACATGTTTTAAAATATAAGGAGACATCATTTACATGGCTAAATTAGTTGGCGAAGTGGGTCCCTGTCGGACACTGGCCTGAAATATACGGTATCTAGTCAACTCGACCCAAAACCAACTCGACCCACGACATGCTCGACCCATCACCGTTCCAAGCCCACGCAGTGACACTCATTTTAGGCTTGTGGACCCAATGTCCACAACGGGCTCCGGGCTGTGATTTCTTTATTAATTCACATATTATATCAAATGAGGTGTCAGACGAAAGGTCTACATCCCGACAAGACCAGTACATCTTTTAAAATATAAGGAGACATCATTTACATGGCTAAATTAGTTGGCGAAGTGGGTCCCTGTCGGGCACAGGCCTGAAATATACGGCCCCAAGCCCACGCCGTGACGCTCAGCTAAGGCTTGTGGACCCAATGTCCACAACGGGCTCCGGGCTGTGATTTCTTTATTAATTCACATATTATATCAAATGAGGTGTCGGACGAAAGGTCTACATCCCGACAAGACCAGTACATCTTTTTAAATATAAGGAGACATCATTTACATGGCTAAATTAGTTGGCAAAGTGGGTCCCTGTCGGGCACTGGCCTGAAATATACGGGCCCAAGCCCACGCCGTGATGCTCAGCTCAGGCTTGTGGACCCAATGTCCACAACGGGCTCCGGGCTGTAGTTTCTTTATTAATTCACATATTATATTACATGAGGTGTCATACGAAAGGTCTACGTACCGACAAGAGAGGTACATCTTTAAAGACATAAGGAGACATCGTTTACATGGCCAAATTAGTTCGCGAAGTGGGTCCCTGTCGGGCACTGGCCTGAAATATACGGCCCCAAGCCCACGTCGTGATACTCAGCTCAGGCTTGTGGACCCAATGTCCACAACGGGCTCCGGGCTGTAGTTTCTTTATTAATTCACATATTATATCACATGAGGTGTCATACGAAAGGTCTACATCCGGACAAGACGGGTATATCTTTTAAAATATAAGGAGACATCATTTACACAGCCAAATTTGTTGGCGAAGTGGGTCCCTGTCGGGCACTGACCTGAAATATACGGCCCCAAGCCGACGCCATCATATAATAGGTTAGGTTTGTGGACCCATGGCCACGAGTTAAGCTATAATATCAGATATACCACACGAATGTGTCACACGAAAGCATATAGTGGTACACATACAATAATAGACATTTTAATAAGTATTCATAAACGTAGCGATACGCAGATACTGTTTTGATACTAAGTCCTCATGCATGTGGCCATAAACGCACGCCAGTATGCAAAGATCTTAAGTTAACCATACGCACACTCTAATATGCAAAGTCTTCATAAAGGTAGCCATACGCACACACTAGTATGCCATGTCTTCCTAAAGATACCCAATCGCACACACTAGTATGCCATGTCTTCTTAAAGATACCCATAAGCACACACTAGTATGTAATGTCTTCATAAAGTTAGCCATACGCACATATTAGTATGCCAGTTTGTTCTACTAGGCCAGCCAAATCAGGCGGTGCGTGGTGCGAATCCCGCCTGTGAATATTTCAATGTGTGTGTTTAGTATAATACGTTCCTATGCGTTTCTTCGAAAACACTATGGCGTCATGCAGAAGAGCCAGCCATATCTCCTCTTTTCCATCCAGTACTCAAATTCCTTTTAAAGGTTGCCATATACACATTTAGGATGACATCTGTCCGACGGTGAGACTAGATTTCAGCTTTGTTTTGGTTTAAGTTCTAAGGTGTGCTTTGCGGCGTTTGCGCTTAATTATGAGAGAATAAGCCTGTCACCGACAGAGCTTACCGCGGTCGTCGCATCGATGACTTTTCGTTAGGGTTTGGTTTGTTCTCACTGTACACCGATAGACTATGAATTGGCGTTTTAAGTCCAGTTTCTCAAACCAGAGACCGTCATGGTTGGCCATTCCATGACGCACAACACGTGCCAACCCCTCTTTTGGGATGCTAGATCCTCACAAGAATTCGAATCGTTGTCGAAAGCCTTGCAAACCTTGTCATGCTTGCAAACATACACACATACTAGTACGCAGTCTTGCTGCGTGTAGCCATGTACACACTTATACTCAAAGTATTCCTGCTTGTAGTCATACACACACACTAATACTCAAAATCCACACACACTAATACTCAAAGTCTTCCTGCATGTAGCCATACACACACGGGGGTACGCAAACTCCTCATAAAGGTAGCCATGAAATGTGCATCTTTAGGGGATTGTGGTCTGCATTAAAGCGCGGACTGTGCATCTCGGGAGGGTTGTGGTCTGCATTAGACACGGGCTGTGCATCTGTGGAGGTTTGCGGTCTGCACTGGACACAAAATATGTACCGCATGGCAGGCGTGGGGTGATTACATTGCAAATATAATCAATTACGATTATAAGAAATACAAAAGTAATCGATAACGATTTCGATGACATTGAGTGTAAACACGATTACAATCATGTTTGCAAGCGTGGCATGATCGAGGACTTTCGGCATCGATTCGGATTCTTGGGAGGCTCTGCATGGCATCC
Source organism: Arenicola marina (assembly GCA_964019135.1). NCBI lineage: Eukaryota > Metazoa > Annelida > Polychaeta > Arenicolidae > Arenicola > Arenicola marina. Next base: position 13,265,398 of record OZ025252.1, on the reverse strand, counting down.
CGGGTGAGGGGGTGGGCACGTATCGTGTGTGAAGGAATGGCCCACCACGACGGGCTCTGGTTTGAGAAACTGGACTTGAAACGCCAACCTAGGCACCCACCGGAGACTACAAACCAAGACCTAACGACAAGTCACCGATGCGACGACTTCTGGTAAGCTTTGTCGGTCACATTGTCACGTTCGTCTAGGGGTAATTTATTACGTATAAATAAAACAATGGACAAAATGAGGACGAAAGAAGGCAAAAAATTCTTCTTTCTTTTCCCCTCTTTCTTTCTCTTTCTCGTCATACATGGCAGCTAGTATTCTTTCGTAAAAGTCCCGCTTCTCTCAGCATTCACAGCTATAATTAAACAATATTAACAAGCCATAATTATTGGTCAAGGTATATGCACATACATTGGTGGCAATACATGTTTGAACTTATGAAATAAAAACAAAAAAGTACTCTTAAGACACTTACGTAAACATTCACCATTTCCGTTACCATATCTGGCTTCCAGCACACATCATCTTCTAGCAGCTCGACAGCTTGTCACCTTGGCACACAGCCGCACAATATACAAAACCTGGCACACAGCCTCACAATATCATGGCACACAGCCTCACAATATCATGGCACACAGCCTAACAATATCATGGCACACAGCCTCACAATATCATGGCGCACAGCAGCGTGATATAATGGCACACAGCCTAACAAAGCGCTGGCACACAGCGTAACAACGCGCTGACACACAGCCTCACCACAGTAACCTCATCTCTCATCTGTTTATCTCTTTACTGCGGTTCAATATATACCGGCTACTGCCACTCCCATCTCTACTACAATTAACCAAGGACACTAAAATTAACTCGTACACAGTCACGCAATTAGACCTTCCCAGATGCTGACATCTAGAACGCTGACACAACTTGATTACTTGGCCAACTTTGGCACTCCTTCACACAGATGAAACTGACATAGACATCGATAACTCAAAACCCTAAATCGAAAAACCCTGAATCCGTGACAATACTCCCCTCTTAAGAAAATATCACTGCATATTTTACCAACAACGGGTTTCCAAAACTATGTACAAATATTACGCACACAAGACACATCTATTTCTGCATACGACTAAGATAATCAGCGATAACATTGTCTTTGCCCTTAATGGCACGAATCTGATCTTTGTAGTTCTGGAAAAACATCGGCCATCTCATAATACGACTATTAGAGACTTTGCATTTGTCAATGTACACTAAGGGTTGATGATCAGTTTCTAAGACGAACTCCTTTCCATATAGGTAAGTTTGAAAACGTTTAATGGCCCAAACTAAGGCCAAACATTTGCGTTCTATGACTGAATAATTTTTTTTTCGGGCAATGAGTTTAAACCATTTGACAATTTCCTCACTAATCTGTTAAAGGATGCAGTTGCATTGATCATTCCAAATGACATCTTACAAAACTGATACAAACCATCTGATGTAACAAAAGCTGTCATTTGCTTCGAACCTTCTTCCATAGGAATCTTTTCTTTGTTTATCAGTCAAATCAGGATTTATTACCACATCTCTATAAGTCTATTTTCCTTTTACATCCGGTAAGTCTACGAGATTATCATCTTCAATATCTTCACCACATTCAATTATCGCGGTAGCAGCAAACTCTGTTGTAGTTACATCAGATGGTTTGTTATACAGTCTCAACATATTCGCTTGAAACGTCTTCGTTTTATCATTGATTCTGATTTGATAGTCATTCAGAGCTACACATCGCTCTACCAAATATGGTCCTTTCCACTGAAGTAACAACTTATTGTTTGAAGTTGGCAGCAATACTAAAACATGATCACCTATTTTGAAGGGTTTTTTCTTTGCTCCACGATCGTATTGTCGTTTTTGTCGCACTCTGGCTTCAGTCAACTCGCGATGAGCTAGTTTACATGTATCTTCAAGTCGAGTTTTCAGATCTAGGACATACTAATAAGTAGTTTTCACATCGTCACATTCAACATCTTTAGTCCACAGTTGTTTTAATATCTGCATAGGGCCACGCACAGTTCAGTCATACAACATTTCAAATGGGGAAAATCCTAGGCTTTCCTGAGTAGCTTCACGATAAGCAAACGAGAACGTCAAGCGTAGAAGGAGACGAAAATCTGGGGATAAGTGCAATTGGAATATATATAGCGAGTGCCGACTATGTACATGCATTGCTGACAGAGTATATGCCGAAATGCCCGCGCGCCGTGAGTCATTTGGCGTATCGAAGCTTTATAATGGGATCGGCCATGTTAAATGTCTTTGTTTTTTTGCGTGCAAAGCACTGGTCTGATTTGAATGGTATTTGGCACACATGATGTCAGTAATATTGGTACCTATTCCACGACATACGGGAAGTCTATCTGCATATATGTAGGCACAGCGATTTTTCTCCATTTTTATTCGGGTCAAATTTAACCATCCAATAGCTCGAAAGCTATAAATGTGAGGTGAAATCTGGGACACATTTCTTTTGTGCCTCTCTCAGAAGAATACTTTGAGAGAAACCGCGGATCTCTAGAGCCGATATTAACGGAGCTACGAAGAAAAACATGATTCGTGACCTTGACCTTATTGTGACCTTGACCTTGGAAGCGTGACCGTGATCAATATAGTGCTTTGGCCCAAATACTAATGTCATGTCTCACGCAAAGTGTCGGTTGTCTGACATGTCCCCTTCATGGAGAAATTGGGGAGGCCATTTTCCCGCCAAAATGCTCCCGTAGGGTCCCATGTTAAACTTTGGGAATTTTTAGCGGGAAAACTATTTGGGCGATTGGCATTAATGAAAGACCATATAGAAGGTACTAATGGGCTCAATACGAGAAATAATTTGCAGCGTGATTAAATGGAATGGAATGTTGGTGTTTTAGGCCACTTTTGTGCACATACAGGCTAAATTGGGCCAAGGAACCTCCCGAGACGATGAAGGATGAAGGAATGAAACATGCCCCAGATTAGGTGCCCGAGCCCGGATTCGAACCCAGGACCTATTGATCTGCGGTCTAGTGCGCTAACCACTACACCAGGGAGGCCCCCTGATTAAATGGAAACTGCGAACGTTATAGCGATTCCGTTTTTTGGTCCTATCTTTCAATGGTTAAGAGAAGTTTGAAAAATTCCTGTGACCTTGACCTTTGACCTACATTGCCCATCTACAAATTTAGCCTGACGGTGGGCCGTGGCATTGTCTGTGCAGAAGGCGGAGTCGATATCTCAAACTTTATAAAAAAAAAAAAAATCTAACATTTTCAATTTTCAAGAAGCTGTGGCGCGAAAACTGTTTATCCTATGTCAAAATGGCAATATTAAGAGAGCTAGAGCGGAAAATGTGTTTTGGACGTATCATCGTGACCTTGACCTTTGAGTTATATTGCCCATTCACGAACTTGACCTGTCGATTGGCTGTCGGAATGTTTTGGTAAAAGAAGAGAACGATATCTTTAGGCATTTGACAGATAATGCGTCTAAAGACAGACAGACAGACAGACAAACCGAACACACCGACATTAAAAATCTACGATTTTCGTCTTAACAAACAGAACACACCGACATAAGACGAAAATCGTAGATTTTCGTCTTAACAAAACTGCTGGCAATTATCTGTCCCAATCCTTGGGTTTTTCGTTACAAAGACGCTTTAAAATCTGCTTCATGGTACCGTTAAATCTTTCAATCAATCCATTACAAATGGGATGGTAAGAAGTTGTAGTAAGCTGTTTGATAGAGACTAATCTGCAAATTTCTCTCATCAAGTCTGATGTAAACTGAGAACCTAAGTCACTGAGCAATTCGTCAGGAAAACCAACTCTGCTGTATATACTCAAAAGTGCCTCGGCAACAGTCTCCGTATCAATTTTCTTCAAGAGAACAGCTTCAGGGTACCTGGTGGCATAATCTATGACAGTCAAGGTATATGGGTGACCTCTGTCAGATGAAGGTTAAATAGGACCAACAAAGTCGAAAGCACCACGTTTGAATGGTCTGTCAATCAATGGAAGTTGAACCAGAGAAGCTTTACCAGATTTGCCTTTGGGAATAGTGCATTGACAAATGTCGCAGGATCGACAGAATCGCGTGACGTCACCATGTACATTTGGCCAGTAGAATTGAGTTAATATCTTGTCACTGGTCTTCCTGATGCCTAAATGACCACCAATGAGTGATTCATGAGCCAAAGCGAGAACCTGAGGACGATACGAACTGGGAACTACCAACTGTCTTATCGCGTCGCGACCTGGTATCAGCGGTTCAATGACCTTGTAAAGAAGTCCCTTCCGAATTTTAAAGGCAGAAGTATTCGAGTTGTTAATTTTGGGTGCATCGTCGGCGTGAGCCATTAACCACAATTTAGAAAGAGACTTCAGAGGGCATCAATCAGAGATTCAACAGTGACGTTGTCGCCTACACCGTCAGGAACACGTAATGGTTGCGGTACGTCACATTGTCGTTTTGTCCGACTCCTAGTTACAATGGTATTAGCAATGTTTGCTGGATTTTGATTTTGCACCATCAATATTTCCAATTATTAGATCATAGATTGGGTTCTGCGTGCACAAAGCTTCATCTTCTCCAGAGTAGAATGGGGTATTTACTTGAACCTTAGCAACTGGGTATTTTCGCATAGTGCCGTCAATTAGTAAACACATGTGATTCTTGCCCGTAAGCTGCTCTGGTTTCACTAAGCTGGAGCGTACAGCAACTCCGCTACATCCTGTGTCACGCAAGGTATTTACTAAAGTGCCACCAATCAGACCCTTTCTAACAGGCATTCCCATGGAATGAGCGCTTGGTTCTGAACAATCTCCACTTACAATTGGGAGATATTTGCCATTAGCTACTTTTCAACTCAGATACTCTCATTACGCAACAACCAGCGGTTTCTACGTTAGCATTCTCAAGGGCATTATCTGACATCGACAAGTCAGCACCACTAGTGTCAACGGTATTCGTCAACATCATTGCACCCGCTCTTTGTTTAACATCTGGAGTTTTGGAGTTGCGACATTATTTTGCTATATGACCTGTTTTGTCACAAAGGAAACATCGTCGTCTATCAATAGGGGAGGGAGCAAAGTTATTTGTCTGTTTCCGATCTTCATATGTAGTTACATTACTGCGACATCGGTCTGCGACATGTCCGATTCGCTTGCACTTATAACAACATTTGTCTGTCCCGTTATTCTGCATGTCTCTGTCACGGGTCACCACGCGCGTTTTCTTACCGTCTAATGTACAACCGTGAATATACAAGTAGCGCTCAGCATATTCTTCGACAGAGTCACTAGAATTAGGATCTTTCTCACGAATGTATGTGCGCAAATCAAGACTGCAACATCGAAGAAATTGTTCTCTGCTGAAGAGATCACTCAGTTCGTGGTACGTCATCTTAATATCTGATAACTCAACCCACCAGGTCGAATTACTGCGGAGTCGAGCCATCTGTTCACTCGGTGTCAGTCCTGGTTCAACATTAGTGTCAAAAAACTTTCTTCTTTCTTTTGTTCTGTACCCGTCTTTGGTCAACAGATATCTGTGTAGTAAAGCGCTTTAACTTTATCATAATCACTGGCGTCTTCTATTGACATCCTGAAGTAGGTTTCCAAAGCCCATCCAGTAAGTAGTGCACTAAGAGCAGTTGCCCAGTCGTCCGTATGCCATTCCTGAGAATTAGCAAACCTTTCAAATCGATTTCAATATGCGTCAATATTGTCTTTACCGTCTTGGAATGTTGGTAACTTAGGGACCGGAACATGTGATGAGTTGTACTATCTTTACAAATACTTTCTGTTTCGGCGTCTTTCTTAACCTTTTCTAATTCAGTCTCTTTTTCGAGTTTAGTTACTTCAAACTCTCGTTTCATACGCCTCTCATCTCGTTCTATCTCCAAGTCCCATCTACGAGTTTCCAACCTTTCTTTCTTTTCATTTTCCACGAAGTCTTTTACCTCTTAATCGGCATAACCTAAGTCATTGCCAAGCCCCATTAACTCTTTCAACTCTACGTTATCCATTTCCACGACAACTTGACAAATAAGAATCTATGAATGAATAATTAACATTATCACGTGAACTGGTGTCGGGGTGTCGTTTGAGGGAATAAACTGGATTATCGATCTCAGTCAAAGACATTATGTAGATTTCACTCACCCAACAAGATATATAAAGACCACCTGCTTCGGTCCACTGCTTGATATTCCACAACACGCCTCCAATCTGACAACATGACAAGGACACTCCACGTGTGGTTCCGTATATAAAGTATTGACACTCCAAGTGATAAGCAGCTGAAACATCTGAGCACAAGTTTAAACATTAATCGACCATGGTGGTACAATTGACACGTTTGACGTAAATTATTGGCTTAGTATAATCATACGGGAAAAATAAGCCAACCGCAATACATATGCGCAAGGAAGGAGTTATACAATCAGCTACACATTTTAGATATATCCCGGACGAGCCCCGACTTTTTCGAGTTATGGTTTTGAGTTATCGATGTCTATGTCAGTTTCATCTGTGTGAAGGAGTGCCAAAATTGGCCAAGTTGTGTGAGCGTTCTAGATGTCAGCATCTGGGAAGGTCTAATTGCGTGACTGTGTACGAGTTAATTTTAGTGTCTGGTTAATTGCAGTAGAGATGGGAGTGGCAGTAGTCGTGTGCCATGATATTGTGAGGCTGTGTGCCATGATATTGTGAGGCTCTGTGCCACGATATTGTGAGGCTGTGTGCCATGATATTGTGAGGCTATGTGTCATGATATTGTGAGGCTCTGTGCCACGATATTGTGAGGCTGTGTGCCATGATATTGTGAGGCTCTGTGCCACGATATTGTGAGGCTGTGTGCCATGATATTGTGAGGCTATGTGTCATGATATTGTGAGGCTGTGTGCCATGATATTGTGAGGCTGTGTGCCATTATAAGTTCAAACATGTATTGCCACCAATGTATGTGTGTATACCTTGACCAATAATTATGACTTGTTTATATTGTTTAATTATAGCTGTGAATGCTGAGAGAAGCGGACTTGTACGAAAGAATAATAGCTGCCATGTATGATGAGAACGAGAAAGAAAGAGGGGGAAAGAAAGAAGAATTTTATTGTATTATGTAAACACAATATTTCGCCCTCATTTTGCCCATTGTTTTATTTATACGTTATCAATTAGTCCTAGACGAACGTGACAGATAGGCGAGGCTTATTTAGTCATAAGCGCAAATACCGCGACGCAAATCGTATCACTTAAACCAAACAAAGCTGCAAATCCATCATCTTTCGCAGACGGACGGATGCTAATCATACTTCCCATGGTTTAAACCTTAAAGTAACTATTTCAACAACAAGTTAATATTGGACGAATTTGGCGAGAACGGTATCATGAGTTCAGAAGCAAGCGATTCCAGTACCAGCAGTTTGTATGAAGCCTGGGTAAAAGCCGATTTCTGATCGTAATGTTATGCGTTCAATTCCTGAGGGGCAAAGGATGTTATGGCATTTACTGATGGCTGCAACCCTTCTTCAGGCTGAAGACTGTGTCTTCTCCACGGTACTCATTTTGTGAAGAGAATTCCGCGGTCGTGATCAAATATGCAAATTATGTTTAGATAGTTATAAAATAAACTCTACCTGGTTCAAGAGTAGGGTGCGGCAACGTATGGTATATCCATACAGTCATGTAGCATTGCCTCTTTCTTTATTACCAATCATTTAACATAGAGGCCATAAGTGACTATTGCCCACCACTCCGCCCTCTCTGACATGACGATAATGCTAAATGCAGCGTATTAATTTGTATTATAAGGATATTTGTGTATTTTATGTTAAACCATTTAAACAATATGTAAACCAGCAAACTGGCGGGGTCGCCAGGGGTCGCCTGAACTAATCTATACTAATAATCCATAATATGGGGAAGACGCAGTTTCAGCCATCAGTAAATGTAAAAAAAAAAAAAAGGGGGTAATGCACAACCCCGCGATGAGAAATCCGCCGCTCTCCAGGCTAAGCTTCATACAGACAGCTGATATTTGAATGTATCACAGGGTGAAAATACAAAGAAATTATAACCCGAATAAATAAGGTTTCATTCATTAGCTGCCTTCTATATGCATTGTGAGGCCAGTAAGGCGGTGCTGTCAGGTTTAAACATGCCTGCCACAACCTAGTGGGCAGTGAAATGCGTGCTTGCAGTTTCGAATACTATATTTTATGTATGACGGCTGGCTGGGTGAACTGCCCACGATAGAAATGGGTCTATGTGTAGTATTTCTGGTCCCAGGCCCGAATCGACGCCGGTTCTACCCTAGAAAGTTCTAGACGGGTTTCGAACCGGCGACCCATCGCATCCCGAGCGAACACCTTACACGTTAGGCCAAAGGGAAATTCCCATTTGGCCCGAGGCGCTTGGTGTCTTTTATCCACCGGGCCTGGGCCGAGATATCACATATGCTCGTCTAGCTCCGGATGACCGGCGCCCAGCATATAAACAGGGCGGGTGGCTTGAGACACACTGAGACACACACAGATGGAGAGACACAACTTGCAGACTTATCCACACCACAGCCCGTGTCTGCTGGAGTCTGGACACTGGGATAGGACTCATTCACCGACCATGGCCAACATCGCATGCCCCATGTGTTGATGAAAGAATAAACGGAAACTGCTGGCAAAAGCAGCTGCGTTATGATCTGTTGACTGTCTAACCCCCAAACAAGGCCGGTTATAAATCGCCCGGCTTCTGAAATTATTGATTAAAATCGAGTTTATTTATTTAGATTATCCGTATAATAATATAATCATGATTGTAATTGTGACTACTTTCAAAATAATAGTAGGCGGCCTATGTAATTGCAATCTATTAAGATATTCGTAATGAATCGATTACTTCTATTTGCCTGTAATCGTAATCGTAATTATGAAATTTCCAAGTAATTAATCGCATCGCATTCGATTACATTTACAATGTAGGCTATATCACCCCATACCTCCCGCTCACTCTTCACTGTCCTGGGGTGCTAATTATTGTGGATATACATTAGTAGAAGTGTAAGTGGGTATTAGTTGGTTGCTTATCAAAAAAATTTAGTAGTGGCGGCTGGGGATAACACAAAGCAATGATGCATAAATAGGCCTACAGCCAGCTTTGTGGGCTTTTCTCATCGATCTCCACCTCCTCCCCGTCACCCCGATGGTGTCGTACTATTTTACACCATTGGTGACAGCTTTATCTTCTTTAGTTTCATCGGCATGCAGGGTGCGAGACGAACCCGGAGTATCCCGCCCTCTCCCCATCCCAGATACCAACCTGCGGCCACCCGGTTTTTCGTTGAATGCCAGGCGCGATTTCAAGGCCAATATTTGAATCGCGCGCCCAATTTTCTGCAGGGATCCTTGTTACGAAAGTAGCCCAGGGAATGAATACCGGGGTGCAGTGCGACAAACTTGTGACATTAAGCCATGGATAGATAGCTCCACCTCAGACCAGGGTGCTCCCGGAGCATGGGAAGGGGCGGTGCGTGCGCTAACCGCTTGTGAGGGGAACCCAACATACGGGAGGCATGCCGAGCAAAGGCCCAGAGCAAAGATAATTTCACCTTTGACCGCGATACGTCGCGCAACTGCACAACTGCTGGTGAACGCTGAAATTGGCGGCCACGACTTGGCGCAGGAAGTCCCGGGCGGGAATCTGCCGTTCTCGGCCCGAGATATCCAGTAGATACCAAGGATCGTGTAAAACTATCCTTGTTGATACCAAACTATCGGTGCAATGTGACGGGACGCCTGCTGGGCGAGCGCTTGTCACCAACTTAACTAGGAAGGGGGGGGGGGTGTAGGGGTCGGGCAAGGGGTATTTCCGTTCCTCGGAAATGCGCTTTTCATTTCACCGTGAACTGGAAATGCAGAAAATAATTGTTCGTGAACCGGGAATGGGATATTATCCGATCATCATGGATTTTCATTAATCGTGAACTGAGATTCTCAAGGATAAATAGCCGTGTATCATATCATGTATCCACCCTTCACATAGTATGCCGGCAGTTTTTCATTTAATTCACCGTGGTCTGGGAATAAAGGAATTAATTTTTCGCAATCTGGGAAGACTTTTCATCTGACACCTCGTTTGATATAATATGTGAAATAATAAAGAAATCACAGCCCGGAGCCAACTGTGGACATTGGACATTGAGTCCACAAGGCTAGGCTGAACGTCACGCTGTGGGCTTGGGATCTTATATTGAAAGCCAGTGCCTGGACCGGGACCCTGTTCGCCAACTTACTAGACCATGTGAATGAGGTTTCATTTCATTTTTAAAGATGTATATGTCTTGTCGAGACGTAGATCTTTCGTGTGATACCTCCTTTCATACAATATGGGAATTAATAAAGAAACTACAGCCCGGAGCCCGTTGTGGACATTGGGTCCACAAGCCTGAGCTGAGCGTCACGTCGTGGGCTTGGGGCCGTATATTTCAGGCCAGTGCCCGACAGGGACCCACTTCGCCAACTAATTTAGCCATGTAAATGATGTCTCCTTATATTTTAAAAGATGTACTGGTCTTGTCGGGATGTAGACCTTTCGTATGACACCTCATGTGATATAAGATGTGAATTAATAAAGAAACTACAGCCCGGAGCCCGTTGTGGACATTGGGTCCACAAGCCTTAGCTGAGCGTCACGGCGTGGGCTTGGGGCCGTATATTTCAGGCCAGTGCCCGACAGGGACCCACTTCGCCAACTAATTTAGCCATGTAAATGATGTCTCCTTATATTTTAAAAGATCTACCTGTCTTGTCGGGATGTAGACCTTTCGTATGACAGCTCATGTGATATAACATGTGAATTAATAAAGAAACCACAGCCCGGAGCCCGTTGTGGATATTGGGTCCACAAGCCTTAGCTGAGCGTTACGGCGTGGGCTTGGGGCCGTATATTTCAGGCCAGTGCCCGACAGGAACACATTTCGCCAACTAATTTAGCCATGTAAATGATGTCTCCTTATATTTTAAAAGATGTACGGGTCTTGTCGGGATGTAGACCTTTCGTCTGACACCTCATTTGATATAATATGTGAATTAATAAAGAAACCACAGCCCGGAGCCCGTTGTGGACATTGGGTCCACAAGCCTTAGCTGAGCGTTACGGCGTGGGCTTGGGGCCGTATATTTCAGGCCAGTGCCCGACAGGGACCCACTTCGCCAACTAATTTAGCCATGTAAATGATGTCTCCTTATATTTTAAAAGATTTACCTGTCTTGTCGGGATGTAGACCTTTCGTATGACAGCTCATGTGATATAACATGTGAATTAATAAAGAAACCACAGCCCGGAGCCCGTTGTGGACATTGGGTCCACAAGCCTAAAATGAGTGTCACTGCGTGGGCTTGGAACGGTGATGGGTCGAGCATGTCGTGGGTCGAGTTGGTTTTGGGTCGAGTTGACTAGATACCGTATATTTCAGGCCAGTGCCCGACAGGGACCCAATTCGCCAACTAATTTAGCCATGTAAATGATGTCTCCTTATATTTTAAAAGATGTACTGGTCTTGTCGGGATGTAGACCTTTCGTCTGACACCTCATTTGATATAATATGTGAATTAATAAAGAAACCACAGCCCGGAGCCCGTTGTGGACATTGGGTCCACAAGCCTTAGCTGAGCGTCACGGCGTGGGCTTAGGGCCGTATATTTCAGGCCAGTGCCCGACAGGGACCCACTTCGATAACTAATTTAGCCATGTAAATGATGTCTCCTTATATTTTAAAAGATCTACCTGTCTTGTCGGGATGTAGACCTTTCGTATGACACCTCATGTGATATAATATGTGAATTAATAAAGAAACCACAGCCCGGAGCCCGTTGTGGACATTGGGTCCACAAGCCTTAGCTGAGCGTCACGGCGTGGGCTTTGGGCCGCATATTTCAAGCCAGTGCCCGACAGGGACCCACTTCGCCAACTAATTTAGCCATGTAAATGATGTCTCCTTATATTTTAAAAGATGTACTGGTCTTGTCGGGATGTAGACCTTTCGTATGACACCTCATGTGATATAAGATGTGAATTAATAAAGAAACCACAGCCCGGAGCCCGTTGTGGACATTGGGTCCACAAGCCTTAGCTGAGCGTCACGGCGTGGGCTTGGGGCCGTATATTTCAGGCCAGTGCGCGACAGGGACCCACTTCGCCAACTAATTTTGCCATGTAAATGATGTCTCCTTATATTGTAAAAGATCTACCTGTCTTGTCGTGATGTAGACCTTTCGTAGGACACCTCATGTGATATAATATGTGAATTAATAAAGAAACCACAGCCCGGAGGCCGTTGTGGACATTGGTTCCACAAGCCTTAGCTGAGCGACACGGCGTGGGCTTGGGGCCGTATATTACAGTGCCTGATAGTCTCCCCCCCCCCCCCCCAACTGATATACTGTGCCTGTGGTTGCCCGTCACTGCATCAAACAGCGGAAAAATGTTTCCGGTGTTAAGTCACAGTTGGTCGTGTGCGACGTTTAGGGGCGCCCCCTGCCGTCGGAGACTGCTTGTGGACCCACAAGTCCACGGCTCCGGACGCAGTATTACCCAGCTCGTGAATAGGGTCGGCAGCTAGACTCCGTGGTAGTCCCGTGTGACGTTTTCTAGGGAAAACAGTCACGTTGCCGACCATGTAAATTTTTGACACATTTTAAAAAGAAGATGGCGACTGACTCCCGTTAGAAGCTACAGCATTCAAATTTATTACATTGCTTCTCAAAAACTAACTTCATCTAATTCTGGTGCTCAAGATGCACACCTTGCTGATATAACCCCCTAATTTCTACTTTTGTCACGTTTTCCTGAAGTTTTTCCCGCTCTCTCGCGGCCATCATGAATTACCAAACACCGAAAAATACGGATGTAGCCACACCATCTTCATGTGGTGTGGAGGGCCCTGAATTCCCTGGTCAGAAAAACAAAGAAAAGTTCACTCTTCAAATATATCTGTAACATTTTCAGTCAACCCTTTTGTTTGATTATCTTTCACAGTGGTAGTTTACTCCCTCTGTGAAATTTGGGTGCGGACATAATATTCCACACATTTTGTACTTGTCATGTGTGCAACACATTTTCGGTGTTTAGAACTTTGGGTTCAAAATGAGGTAGGACTTCCGTTTTGCTAAATCAGACCAGCTCAAGTTGAAAAATTGCTTATTCTGTACCTTCAGATCATGAATTAGTTTAAACTTACTGGACAAACAGGTAGTGTACTATTATAGCAAGCTCTTGCCATTAATGAGAAACCTCTTGCCATAAGTTTTATATTTCATGTGAGAAATTAGCATGGAGGGACTTGTGGCCCTATTCCTTGAATTGGGCGACTTGGGGCTAGACTCCGTGGCTACACGGAGGCTAGTGTGGCTGGACTAGGGCTGGGCTACAGTCACTATAGGTCTATATTCACCAGCCCCCACTCCCCTGTCACAAATTTCTCACATAACAGATTCTGCACTTGGATAGTACCTCACACGTACCCTCCCCCCCCCCCACCCTCCAGGTCAACATTTCTCACTGGATAGTACCAAATAGTACTTGATTGGATAAACAAATTGTGCCCACCGCCTTTTCATAAATTTCTGGATCCACCATAGATAGATCTATATATAGATCTATATAGATCCTTATATATGACTTAGGTCTATGAATAAAAAACATTCATAAATGCTTGAACTGTTCAATGAACACTTTGTATTTGTTTTATAAATAAGCTTAGTTTATATGTTTCCTCATTTTAAAATAGAAAATATGGGGATGATCGAGTTATATTTTGACAGTTATCTGCCTTTTCCTTCCAAGGCCATTATGGAAAACAAATTTGTGTTTACTAAATTAACCTTCTTTGAGGCAGAACAAAAATATTTAAACTAAGCTTACTACAAAAGTGATCCCCCCACTTCATTCTGCTGTCTATAACTATAGGCGATTTAAGTAAGCTTATCTCTTAAACTAAAACTAAAGGTTTACATTCATCTGAATATGCTGAATACATCACGGTGCATGAATTTGAAAACCAGAAAGATCAGCAAGTTTACTCCTCATTCAATGGGGTAAGATAAAGTAATTTACATGGAAGATGGTCTTTTAAATTGCACATTTCTATTTGCAGACTTCTGTGAAAAACAGCAAGGATAGCCAACTGGACACCACAGGAGTTGGAAGTTCTGTTTTGGAATGTTGACAAGCATCTCCCCATTATTGATGTTCCTTAATCATTTTAAACACATGCATATTCCAGTCCTGTATAGACAAGACTATTGTAAAAAATATCCTTTAAGCTTACCACAATGACATTCTTTCATAAATTTACTTAGATATATATTTACTTGCTATAGCTAGGCCCCTAGGTGAATGGGCGCTGATGGTGTTGGTAATGATATTATATTAATTTACTCCTGTCATTATTATTCAATTCAGGACTTTTCTTTTCTTATAATTATCTTAATGTAATGTAAAAGATGTACCATAGAAACATCATTGTGCCTAAATATTATTGGCCTTTAATTGCAATGTAGATTTTTTTTTTTTAAGTGGGTGACTCATCTTGGTCTTATGTGTTTTGACTTTTTTGAATTTTGTGTATTGCTTGCAATTACCTCAATCGTAAGGCACCTTCAGCTGAAGCTGGGTCAGAATAAGGGGTTTACATTTGTTTATATATGTTATTTAGTTGTATGGCAGAATTTATGTACATGTATAAGCAGTAAAATAAATAACACAAACGGGACATATGGGTGTTGTTCAATTTCAAGGAGAAAACTGACAGTGCATGCCAGGCGAAAGAATCCTTACAGTACAGTTGTTCTCAATTAGACTTGTGTTACATGTTTGCAAAGGATTTTTTGGTGGATTTGTTTTAAAACTAATTTTAATTTATGGCAAGGGTGCATTATGACATGAAATCATTTATTTATCTTGTTGTTCTGAGAGTCTGCAGGTTGTTGCGCTCAAACACATACCAAACCTAACACCATTAATGGGAGAACACTGGCCAAATTTAATAACCGGTGGGCCACGGTGTCTTATTGACCACCAAGGCCTGCATATAAAGTAAATTTGCACAAGGTGGGGGAATTAGCAACCGGCCAACATGGAATACACATATATATATTCATATCTACCAGTACCTGTATGTTTAAGAAGTAAACAAATGACGTACTGTCATATACAGAATTTGTCAACAGATTTGCGCGTAAGATCTCTTAATCAGGTACAAAAAGAGCTTTTAACAACATGCCATTATAATTATTGTTCAATAGATGTTTTTATTTAAATAAAAAGGACCTAAATACATTGGTCCATTCAATAATAATCATGGGTATCAAATAATAACAATATTTGATTTTTGACAATGTACCATTTAGTATTGGAATTACAGAGGAACCCTAAAAAAAGTACTCAATCATGTCATAGGCTAATATTTATTTGTAGATCTACATCAGTTAATAAACATCTAAATGAATTATTTGGGTGCATTTAAAATACCATTAAATATTTTTTAGGGAAATATGCTGCATGTAAAGTTTAAATCTTGGAGGTCTAGCTGACTTTGTTTGCCATTTAGGTGACACCTATCCATGTTAATATTGGTAATGAAATGGTATTACTTACTTATAGATAAATAAACATTTTACATTAAAAAAGAGAGGGTGATCAATTGGCCAATTTAGTGTCACCTGGTGTTACAAAGTGAATGAATCTTTATAGAGGCTGTCCATGTGCCTGACTGACTCTCGCTGTGATCGTGAGTCGACAGAGGTCACAGTGTCAGTTTGTACGACAGTAGCAGTGTGCAGCCTGCACTATTGACTACTAGTGTAGGTGTCAGTAGTGTCACTGTCAGTGACACTGAAGAGTGAAGACTGAACTTCTGAAGTGTAGACGGTGATCTGTCAGTGTCAGTGAGGCTGTCATGCATGCAGACAGTGTCATCACGATTTATTGTTAACAATATAGACGCTTATCACAACCACATACTCTCACTGACTGTCCTCACTGACCATATGGCAATAAACCAGTCGCAGTGCCCCTTTCATAGCCTGCTGCAACACTGACACTGTCGGTCTGTTTAGCGTAGTCTGTCACTAAAATGTCAGTGGGTGCGTGAGCGAAAATGCAATTGAGTCCTGGCGCATCGAGTCAAATTTGTATTGTGACTTGACCAGTTTTCAAGGGTCAGTGGGCATAATCATGACACTTGCTATGTTCGCATTTAAAATATTACATTAATGCCAGCCTTTCATTGGAAAAAATCCAGAAAATCATAAATTGTTGGTCCCGAAGCGCGAAACACAAAAGCCACACATTGATTGTCGGGTGGCGCTGCGGTCGGCTTGGTGCGTTACAACGGCTGAGCGGGCCCTTTGCCAACTTAAGTTAGGCTCTTCCACAGCCCCACCTCCGCTCGCTCCATGTGAGGCTGTAAACGGCTAATCTAAGGTTGGCAGGGATTGGTCAACGCGCTCTGCCTGTTTCGAATATTCTCATTGGCTGTGCTAACTTTAGCTCCGCGGGTGCATCATGGCCGCCCTTGACAAAGTTTTGGAGAAAGTGAAAGAGTTTTGGCTGAAATAAGATTTAAACTTGCTCCTAAAATAGTTTTAACGCATATAAACGAAACAACCAGGAAAGAAAAGCAGACGCATGGCTATTTAGGAAAAAAATAATGTGATTGTAGGCGGAAATACGTGGAAGAATCCTCCGATCAGGCGGACGTTTCGCGAAAATCGAGAATGTTTACTTTCCAGTTCAGCGGGGGGGGGGCTGATCAGCTGATGCCTTCAGTGACCGCCCAAGAGAAATGACAGTGGTGTCACTGTCAATTCGGTTATACACCAGCGAAGAAATAAGCTGGCAGAAGTAACATCTATGCTGGAAATTGCAGGTAAGTTTCAGTTATATTTAATTCTTTATGTTTTCATTACATATGATTATCAGTATATAAGCTAGCTTCATTAGGTATACAGATGCAATTAAATGCCTTTGATTAATTTGCGGCAAATTTTGCATTTTAAATTAATGATGTTTTTTATGCAGCTGTAATATCAGTGGTGTGTCAATATAAAAGAGCCAGCATATGATTTTACCTCTCCCAATCATACCCAACAATCATAAAAATTATTGCAACAATTTAATAAACTTATCTGTGTTTTTGTCTTTTAGATGCATGAAGAGCTATGCTGCAGATATTTGCAGACCTCCAGACAATATTCATTTGCCAAATGCTATTGAGGCATTTAGAATAGGTGTGGATATTTATATATTCCTGTTATTTATTACTTGAAGGGTTTTAGCCTTAAATAATCATGTTTATTCCTTAATTCTTATCTAAATTCGGTAGTGTTATAATCTATTTCTGGTAAAGTCTCTGTGTAAGGACTTCATATGTACATGACATGCACATAACCACATGACTGAAGTGTATAAAACATGTTATTATTGTCATTTATATGAAGTACAATTAAGCATGATTTTTAAGCAACTGATTGAGCAATATGACATATGAGCCATATGAGCAGATTATGGCTCTGTATAGTAAACTCAGATGATCAAGTATTAAGCAGCAAGTATTACTTTTTTCACCTGGGTAATTTACTTTGTCTGAGAGAATTGTACATAGTTGTCTGCTCTACTTAGATACCTTTGTTTAGTCATACACTGCATCTCCAAAACTCCCATGATGAGAGCTTCGCCCATTACCTTATTACATATAATCATGTATCAAATTTATGATCAATCTGTGAAACCCCTAATATATAAAAGTTACTTTTATATTCACAGCATATTGTCAAGAGGCTGGTTGAGGCACTGGACTATTGAACACATGGGGGAGAACCAACTCATGTTAATCCTTCAGTGTTACTTTTTCGTGAGAGGTTAAACTTGCGAGAATGGTGCTTTGTCAAGACCAGGACACCACATCTGGAGCCATCACAGGATGCTGTTTCATGACTATCACAGTGAAGCACAGTTCAAATGCATGCTAATGCAAGATTTTGAAATGAAATAAGCCAGGGATTTGTTGGAATTATGAGCTGGGTCATTATGAAAACTTGGTAGCCATTGTTGATTTACATCAATCCTACCTAAGAATAATTAGACGAAATGTTTTTCATTTAGTTTCATGAAATAATACTTATTAATGCTTTCAATAAAATGTGTTTGTCATTCTTCAATCGAATTTGGCTGATGTTTTGTTAATATAATTTTGTTCTTCACGCACACATATAAATCTCCTGAACCCCTGAAACTTCAAGAGGAATTTCTGCAGCACAAAATACCTTTCTAATTACCAGTATTCCCAGGGGAACATATATATTCCATGTTATACGTGCAGCACACTTTTTTTGCTGCAAAACTATCCAATAATGTTCTCAGGCAGTCTCATCTTTATGTATATATGAAGTTACAGTTATAACTGTTATAAAAAGAAATTTATAATCTGTTTTATTTTATTATAATTTTTACTCTTTAAAGCAAATACCAGTATCTAGTACTTAAACTTCCTGTTGATGATTTATTTGATATTTGAGGCTTAAGTTAATGTCTGGTAGACTTAACTTAATTATTATGAATGTGTGTGACCATGAAATGTTACTCCCTAGATTCTTTTTCTAAGTGAAGAGAAGCCTGCATAAACATGTACATAACTGTTAATGAACCTGTAATTTTATCCGCTACAGAACTATAATAGCTTTTTTCTCTAATCAAAACCTATAACTTTCACCAAATAACATAATACAAATTTCTATTTCACCAAAAGATAAAATCACCTAAACAAAAAAAAGTTTTTCACTATAAGATGCAGCATGTGAGATGAGTGATAGAGTAAAATGTTTATTGATTACTTTTAAACATTGAACTGTAATAATGTGCAAAAAAATATAATATGACAGGCTTATAATTATGATGACACATAATCTATGATAATACTTAAAATGATACTTATTAGAGTAAAATATTAATTTAATAGGTTGATGCAGATAATTTTATATTGATTTTTATGACATGAATGTTGCTGAACAATCAAAGTTTACATGACCAATGTTGAAAAAAAAAAACAAGTGATCCATTATAGCTGTAAAAGGGGCATACCATTTGATTGCAGGAGGTAGGGTGGGGGGCATGTTTGTAAGCTTATTAGGCCTCCCTCTAAGCAGCATGTATGCCGTGATGTAACAACACCATGTGACCTTAGAGCCAGGTAAGGCTTTTAGCAGGACAGATATTATTATGATATATATATTATAAATGTATATAGTGATGGAAGAAATTTTTCACCACATTAATTCCAACTTCCAACAGGAAGATACTGCTAAGATCAGGGGCGGAACTAGAGGTGGGGTCAGGGGGGTTTAAACCAATCCCCCCCCCTCCCTTGGGAACTTGAACATACACTGTCAAAGTCGGGTTCTTCGAGTACCCCCCCCCCCCCACCCCGGCCGCAAGTTTTTAGAGAGCCCCCCCCCCCCCACTCCCTTTTCAAAATTCCTTGATCCGCCCCCGACTGATTTAATGCCGTTTTTAAATAGTTGTGCAGTTAAAGAATACAGAGATCTAAATTCACTGGCATCGTAAAGTGACAGAGGGAGGGGCGGGCGGTATTGGGCCACATAGTCGCACCCCCACCCCCTCCCTCACCCCTAGTCCTGAAAGGAGTCCCTCTGACTTGGAGGCCTCGCACGATACGGAGACGAGAGCCCGCTCCGGCGCGGCCCACAGCGTAATAGCCAGTGTGTGTGGGGGGGGAGGGGGGGTCATGCAACGGGGCTACCCCATTTACCCTCTTTCCGTCGCTTTACAGTGCCTATATAGCTGTGACTAGATTTTAGACATCAAAATTTTGGACATTACAACTCTTTGCATGCAAAATAGATCGACTTCTAGATTTGAAGTTTAAAGTGAAACAAAACCATCGCCCCCTCTCGCCCTTGGGATCAAATGGCCCGTCCCTTAGGCTCAGCGACTTTCCGACAGATTTTTGCCGGGTTGGTACCTGCGCCAGTAAACTGCCAATGAAGCTGACTGCAAAATTCCAAAAAATGAAGAAACTATGTCTTGTCATGATCAAAAAGTGATACCAAAACATCAAAACTATCTTGTTTTACCTTTATCGTGTAGTGTAATGACGCATTATTGTGTTCTTACGCCATGCACTACACAGCTTTGCATGGGAATGGTTATGTCGACCACTTGCTCTCGCCATCTTGGTTGGTGAGATGCCGCGGAGGCTGATGGGATTTTTGTGACGTCACTGTACGGAATTCCGTACAGTGAATTTAGCCGTTTACAGACCCAATCTGAGTGAGCTGGCCACGCAGCGGGGTGCTGTGGAGGAGACTAACTTAAGTCACCTACTTAGCCTGGTTCCGCGGTCCCAACTTCGCTCGCTCAGCAATAGCCTGGTTCCGCGGTCCCAACTTCGCTCGCTCAGCAAGGGCCCCAGACAGAGGAGGTTACAACCGCAGCAGCGCCACCTACACCGGGCGATAATAGGGTGCTGTAAACAAAAGAGAAAAGTGAGGTAAATTTTCGAAGCGGCCCGTACAAGTAAAAGCTTAGTAACCAGCCACCGTGAAGCATTTATAATATAAAACTGTCGATTAAGTCTTTTTATGCTTCAATGTTGATGGATATATGTACAATTGGTACTGACATCGTCTTTTTCAATAAAAAAACTGATTTCAAACATTTGACAGATCCCTCCGGTCGGTAGGTTCATAAAGTCTGTTTTTGAGTGAAATGTCAAAGCCTCGCACATCTTAACGAAAAAAGCGCTAGCAATGAAACTCACTTCATTTATAGCCTGTCATGTCTTCTTTCTTAAAATGTAAAAGCGCTCGTAAGCGCTCCACGATTAATGGAGTGATTGCCGTTGGAAGTGGATGACTGTTTGAGCGGAAAATAGTGCCCTATCTAGCTGTTACCTAGTGCTAAATCACTCCATACAAGGGGCATACGGAGTGATTTAGCACTAGCTGTTACCCTGCCTTTGACCACAGAGGGTGGGTGGGAGTCATGCTCCCTGATCACAAAAAATAAATATCTTTAATCCCAGGTCACAATAAAATTAAAGGGTCGATGCTGGCTATATAAAGTGGCCAGTTTATGATTCAAGACTATTTAATATTAAAATTTCCAGTTCACGAAAACTGAAAATCCTTAAGCATCATGGTCAACTAATAGCCCATTCTCAATTCATGAAGAATTATTTCCCTCATTTTGTATTTCGGTGGAAATAGAAATACCCATTACCAACCTAACCCCCCCCCCCCCATCCCTACCACCACACTGATGCAATGTTTCTATATGGCTAAGTGAAATTTACGAGGAGCATTTGGCCTGAATGACTGCTTTACGATTATAGCAGCAAAGAATAGTTCATTCTTCTTACTATAAAATAATTTTGTATTAGTGTCTATCCTTAATTATTTAGAGGCAAGTTTGATTTTCTCACAGTATGCATGCATATGGATCAATATATATTTATTATGTTGACATATAAATTGATATGTGACATCTACCTTGATATCCAATTTTAGATTACGAGTGATCTGCATATTATTTTTTTCATCACCAATAGTCTTTTATAAATGCAAACAGGATCTCATTATATGATTATTGCCTGACAGAGTAAAATGCTGCTGGAAACACTGGTAGAAATTTTTTCCCAGATATATACTCATTTGGTATACCCCCAGTATTTCAATTAGATTGTCCCCACATTGTCCTTCCTCTTTTTTATCTTTCATTTTCTAACTCATAATTCATTTGTGTTAATTTTGTTAAACTCTTTGTCTGTTTCCTTTGGCAGATTGTATATAGGGATATATATAAAATGCCTGTTGCCTCAGTTATGCCACCACTCTGTGCCTCTGTTCACATACCAAACAGAATATTGATGTATCTGACCCAGCTGTTGAGATAAACAAACCATGCTCTCGAGTGTTGCCCTTGCTTTGCTCATGTATCATTCTCAGGAAATTTAGGCCATAGCTAATTTACTTGATAAATATGACACTATTCACACAAGGTATGTCAACCAACCAGACAAGCTCCCTTATGAATCCAGGTGGAATACAGTGTGTATTTTGGTGTAAGTGCATTTGGAAAAAAAAATTACCTGCTATATTATATATATAAACCTAAATATCAATGAAGACCTGTTATGGAAAACTTAGCTGAAAATATGTACATTGGTTTCTTTCTTGTAATAATATAAATGTCACTTACAAGTGCCTTTTTATTTCATACACATTTCATAAAATACACTTAAGACGCAGGACTAGATTATTCAGCCAGAAATGACTACATTTATGAAGTGGCATATGTTTTATTGTCAGATGCAACATATACACAGGTTTTCATATATATATGCACACTTTTATGAAGCTGCTATGTAAAACCCAGGTGGGAGTTGAACCCACAGTCAACACAATGGTCAACCAACCAAATGCAAAGGGCTTCCAACAAAAGCAACATTCAATTAAAATGTGCGAGAAACTAAATCTTACGTTAAAGTCAAATACAAAAGTATAACGGAATGCCAAAAGCCTCAAACAAGAATTGTCACAATAATTTTTTATCATTGTCCAGGTAAACTCAAAAGCTCAGGTTATCTGCATCACATCAGACCACACTTTAAATCATTTTTAATAGTACTCACGAATAAAATGGGTATTCCTTTATGATAGCACAACATATTGGGATTCATGTCTTAAAAGTCTCTTTGGATCCAAGACTTAAACTTTTAAGTTAGTTTCCAAAATTAAAAAAAAAATTCAGTGGTAATAGCGCAATATTATACCAGTATACAAGATGCTTTAATTAATATTTTAAATAAATGATTACTAGTAGTATTCAATAATGAGTTATTGAGTTCCGGTTATCTAAAAGTAAAATATTTTTATATTTTATCATATCTACCTCTACCCCTCTGCCAAAGTAGCAGGACTGCAGGGTCGGATCCAGATATGCTGGACAGGGGGGTTTCGAAAATTGGCATAGTTTTGGGTTTTCATATATGAAATGGTATAAATTTCAGGGTTTTAGGCACACTTTGACAGCATTTCGTTTTGACTGCTGGATGATCTGACTTTGGATGTGTGGAGGGGACGGGGTGTAGACCTCAAATTGGGCTGGGGAATGGGACCCTGTCTCGCTACTCCAGGCAGGCAGCCAGCTCATCAGACCCTGGGATGCACAACCCTGTATTCCCACAGCTGGGACTGATGTCGCTGAGGCTGACGCCACTGTCCAGTGACGCCCTCTCCCGTTGCTCACCCCTGCCACCATGTTTCACCTAATTAATGATCTCAATCCCTCTTCATCTGGGCATACCTCTACTCCCTCTAACATGGACCAACTCATACCCAATACAAACTTCACCCGCCAACCCGGCTGACGGTCAAATTGTCCAGCAGTCAATATTGGCATAAACTAAAATTATGTAACTTATAAGGTATTCTACCAGAATTGACCATGGATAAATACAGAGTTTACGGGTGGGTCTCCAGGGACTAGGAGTAGGAGTGTCAGTAAATATATTTAGCGCCCCGTGGTGGAATATGGCCCGTAGCATAGGTACCGAGATGAGAGTGGCCAGCAGCCTGGCCCAGGAGGCCAGCGGCCCAAGTCGCTATGAAGCGAAGCGAGCGATAATGGGCACTTTTACAGCATGGAAGCAAAAAACACAACTAAATTCATCCCACATTCGCCTTTTGATACAACTGAGAGCATAATTGTAACACACAAGTTGACAAGGAATGAAGAATTCCTCTTTAACACACTCTTTTTCACCGTACCACTTGAAACAATTCTCTCCAACTTTGTTGTCCGCTCCGCCTGCAGACATCTTGCAAACTGACGCAAAACACGTTCGTGCGCCGTATATATCTTTGAAAATATAGGGGGCGCTGCAGCGGTTGTAACCTCCTCTGCAAGGGCCCGGTGTTAGCCACCATTAACGGCCTTGACCTTTGTGGGTGCAGCTGAAGCAGTGCCAGGCCGCCGCGTTATGTCAGTGAAGACTGTTCTGTAATTTTGAAGGTAAACAAACATGTCAGGCGGCAAACGTATTCCCCAACGTATACGTATGGATTATTTGGCATAAATATGCAATGATTAAGTGGAGAAACTCACTTGTGTACTACATTTGCGCTTTCTTGTCATATCAGTTCGTGATAGTCCAGAGAAGCATTGTTTTGGCTGAAATGTCACAACTTTAAAATGCTGCAGAGTTCTTAATATTTAATATAGGCGCATAATATTTTGCACAATTGAAGTTCAATACACTAGGTTTCTACAACATTCCCTGTAATCAGTTGGCACAGCCCCACAAGAAAATCATTAGCGCTCCCCTCTCTGACATATTTCATTAATGGTGGTTCATGAAATCGGTGGGAATGCCACTTAGAAATGCTGCAGAGTTCTTAATATTTAATATAGGCACACAATATTTTGCACAATTGAAGTTCAATACACTAGGTTTCTACAACATTCCCTGTAGTCAGTTGACACAGCCCCACAAGAAAATCATTAGCTCTCCCCTCTCTGACATATTTCATTAATGGCGGTTCATGAAATCGGTGGGAATGCCACTTTAAAATGCTGCAGAGTTCTTAATATTTAATATAGATGCATAATATTTTGCACAATTGAAGTTCAATACACCAGGTTTCTACAACATTCCCTGTAATCAGTTGACACAGCATCAAAAGAAAATTATTAGCACTCCCCTCTCTGACATATTTCATTAATGGCGGTGCATGAAATGGGTGGGAATGCCACTTAGAAATGCTGCAGAGTTCTTAATATTTAATATAGAGGCATGATATTTTGCACAATTGAAGTTCAATACACCGGGTTTCTACAACATTCCCTGTAATCAGTTGACACAGCCTCAAAAGAAAATTATTAGCACTCCCCTGTCTGACATGGCGGTGCATGAAATGGGCAGGAATGCCACTTAGAAATGCTGCAGAGTTCTTAATATTTAATATAGATGCATAATATTTTGCACAATTGAAGCTCAATACACCAGGTTTCTACAACATTCCCTGTAATCAGTTGACACAGCCCCACAAGAAAATTATTAGCGCTCCCCTCTCTGACATATTTCATTAATGGCGGTTCATGAAATCGGTGGAAATGCCACTTAGAAATGCTGCAGAGTTCTTAATATTTAATATAGATGCATAATATTTTGCACAATTGAAGTTCAATACACCAGGTTTCTACAACATTCCCTGTAATCAGTTGACACAGCCTCAAAAGAAAATTATTAGCACTCCCCTCTCTGACATATTTCAATTATGGCGGTGCATGAAATGGGTGGGAATGCCACTTAGAAATGCTGCAGAGTTCTTAATATTTAATATAGATGCATAATATTTTGCACAATTGAAGCTCAATACAGCAGGTTTCTACAACATTCCCTGTAATCAGTTGACACAGCCCCACAAGAAAATTATTAGCTCTCCCCTCTCTGACATATTTCATTAATGGCTGTGCATGAAATGGGTGGGAATGCCACTTAGAAATGCTGCAGAGTTCTTAATATTTAATATAGAGGCATGATATTTTGCACAATTGAAGTTCAATACACCGGGTTTCTACAACATTCCCTGTAATCAGTTGACACAGCCTCAAAAGAAAATTATTAGCACTCCCCTGTCTGACATGGCGGTGCATGAAATGGGCAGGAATGCCACTTAGAAATGCTGCAGAGTTCTTAATATTTAATATAGATACATAATATTTTGCACAATTGAAGCTCAATACACCAGGTTTCTACAACATTCCCTGTAATCAGTTGACACAGCCCCACAAAAAAATTATTAGCTCTCCCCTCTCTGACATATTTCATTCATGGCTGTGCATAAAATGGGTGGGAATGTCACTTAGAAATGCTGCAGAGTTCCTAATATTTAATATAGAGGCATGATATTTTGCACAATTGAAGTTCAATACACTTGGTTTCTACAACATTCCCTGTAATCAGTTGACACAGCCCCACAAGAAAATTATTAGCACTCCCCTCTCTGACATATTTCATTAATGGCGGTGCATGAAATGGGTGGGAATGTCACTTAGAAATGCTGCAGAGTTCTTAATATTTAATATAGGTTGACACAGCCCCACAAGAAAATTATTCAGTGGATAGAACCTTTGAGGAAAATAAGTAACACTCCCCTCTATGACACATTTTCCTTATGGCAGTGTATGACAATGGTGAGAATGCTACTTAGAAATGCTGCACAAGAAACTAAACAACTCCCGTCTTTTACATATTTATTTATGGCAGTGTATGACAGGGGCTGAGAATTACCCCGTCCCCAGAGAGACATCCTGGACATTGTTTAGGTAGGCATGAAACAATTTTAAGATGCTGCTGAATTTTTATTATTTAATATAGGTGCATAATATCTTACGCAAATGAAGATCCTTCAAAAAAAAATTTATAATGCTTTCCTGTCTCACACATTTCAGTAATGCTGGTGCATGAAAGTGGTGCGCAATGCCATTTAGAAATGCTCAGATAGACACTCAGATTGGTTGACAGAGCCTCCCCAAAAAATAAATAAATCTCTGACACATTTTTATTTTATTTTTATTTTTAGCAATGCAAATGCCACTTAGACAACCTGCAAGTACCAGCACATGATATTATGCACTGTATAATATCAATATTATATTGACAATTCCCCTCCCCTCCCCAAGAAAATGATACCCCAGCCCTTGCAATTACTTGTACCATCTTTAATATTTAGTTCATGTACTGAACTGTATGTGTTAAATTTATCAATCTATAAACACTTATGCTACATCATGACAAACTATACTTACACTACATTGTAAGAAACTATGCTTACACTAAAATTTTTAATCCTATTATCCTAAGATATCTTTTGGACCAGTTTAGTTTATGCTTGCACACAATTAAATAGTCTAATTAAAAAACCAATCCATCTATCCATAGTGCTTGAGGAATACCTGCTTGATCATGCAGTAACAATATTTGATATTCCATGAGATTATGCCCAGGGCCCA